>CAWUFW010004527.1:0-1200000 GCA_963921515.1 Calotriton arnoldi
GGCAGCCCAACATGTTGGCACCAAGGGGATGGCAGCGGAAGAGCTTCCGCTGCCACCCGACCCCCTCGGCGATCCTGTGATGTCAGCGCGCACAGCGCGCGCCGACGTCATCAGGAAGAGCTGGGACGCCTGGAAGCCATTTGCTTCCAGGCGTCCGGAGGAGAGGGTGGGTGTTTGGGTCTTCCGGTGGGGCGGGGGGGGGGGATTTGGAGACGCATTGAGGCATCGGGGGAGAGGAAAGAGTATTTCCTCTCACAGCGTCGCTATCGTGCAGCAGGAATGCCCCACTAGACACCAGGGATGTCCTTTTTTGTTAAAAGCAAGCGACCCCTTGGGCAAGGGTCGCTTCCTATGGGGGCAAATTATTTTAAAGACTTTTCTGCCCCCCCTGGGGCAGTTCGGCCGTTTTTTGGCCGTTTCTGGGCCCAGGGGGGGCAGAAAAGCCCACTAGACCCAGGGATTATTTTAAAATTTAAATGGAAGCGACCCCTTGGGCAAGGGTCGCTTCCAGGGTGCCAATTTGTTTAGTTTGGGAATTCTGCCCCCCCTGGGGGCAGATCGCCCCATTTTTTTGGAAACCCCCACTAGACACGAGGGAAATATTTTAAATTGTAATGGAAGTGACCCCTTGGGCAAGGGTCACTTCCAGGGGGCCATTTATTTTTGTAATGGGAATTCTGCCCCCCCTGGGGGCAGATCGGCCCATTTTTTGGAACCCCCACTAGACACCAGGGAATTATTTTAAATAAAAATGGAAGCGACCCCTTGGGCAAGGGTCGCTTCCAGGGGGCAATTTTTTTTTTAATGTGTATTCTGCCCCCCCGGGGGCAGATCAGCGTTTTTATTGGGCCTTTCTGCCCCCGGCGGGGTGGGGCAGAAATCCCCACTAGACACCAGGGACTCATTTTAAAAATTAAATGGAAGTGACCCCTTGGACAAGGGTCGCTTCTAGGGGGCATATTGTTTTTGTATGCGTATTCTGCCCCCCCTGGGGGCAGATTGGCCTGTTTTTTTTTTACTTTCTGCCCGGGGGGGGGGGGGCAGTAAACCCCACTAGACACCAGGGACTTCTTTTAAATTAAAATGGAAGCAACCCCTTGGCCAAGGGTCGCTTCCAGGGGGCAGATTTTTTTATATGTGTATTCTGCCCCATTTTTGGCCTTTCTGCCCTAGGCGGGAGGGGGGAGGCAGAAAACCCTACTAGGCACTAGGGATTTATTACTTTTGCAAGGGGGGCACATTTCTGTCTGCTGTTTTCTGCCCCACCTGGGGGACAGATTGGCCTGGCAGACAACCTCACCCGATCCCTTGGGCAAGATCACCCCCATTTTTCTCAGCCCTATTTGAAGGCCCATCTGGCCGATTGACCATTTGGGTAGTGACATAGCGTGTTATAATGTTAATTGTTTTATTTTTTGTGAATTGCAATTGTAATGCTTTATTTCTCTCTTTTTGTTCTAGTTCAAGGCTTTTGCTCTTTAGACTGTTCCAGGTTGCGGTTTCGTTACTGGTGGTTCTGCTGTTTGTGTAGTTGCATGTGTTTGGTAAGAGACTTTTTTTGTACAATGTAAATGAGTTTCATTTCTCTGCATGAATGTGTTTTTGCAAATGGTGTAATAATAGCAGTATGTTTGGCTTCTGTTTTTTGAGTGTTAAAAACTTTTTGCATTTGTGCTCGATGTGTATTTTGTTGTCTTGTGAGTAATTGGTTTTGTTTTTTTCTTTCTAGTGGGATATCGTTGGTTTTTGCTGTGTCTCTGCAGAGTAGGTGCTGGTGAGTGTAGCTGTCTCTTGTAAGTGAATCGTATAGTTTTTGAGTATATAGATCTTTGTGATAAAGGCACACATTTTTTACTTACTTATCTTGCACAGTGTTGGTTGTTGTTGACTTGTTTGTGCAGTCTCCTTTCTTAGTAAGGATAATGGCTAGCCGTAGGATTACTGCTCAGCAGGTTGTTGGTATGCTTTTTGAGTCTTCCTCTGACCATGGTCCAGAGACTGACTCTGATTCTGAGGCAGAGGTGGGAGGGAAGATTCAGGCAGTGAGTTTTCTCTCCACATGGCATCATCGGATGATGAAGCTACTCTCAGTGCGGATGAAGCTACTCTTAGTGCGGATGAAGTGCCTGTGTTAGAGGAGGACATTGATGTGCCGATAGTGCGGCAAGAGGCATCTGGGCTGCAGCCTGGGGCTGCAAGGCTTCCCGTTGGTGTAGTGCTGCAAGAGGCATCTGGGCTGCAGCCTGGGGCTGCAAGGCTTCCCGTTGGTATAGTGCGGCAAGAGGCATCTGGGCTGCAGCCTGGGGCTGCAAGGTTTCCCGTTGGTATAGTGCGGCAAGAGGCATCTGGGCTGCAGCCTGGGGCTGCAAGGCTTCCCATTGAAAGTGCTGACGTCTGGGTTGCCCCAGGCATGGTGCAGCCGGCATTGCCAGACTTTACTGGTGTTCCAGGGTGTAGAGTGAATACTGAAAACGTTTTGCCGATACATTTTTTTCAGTTGTTTATGGATGATGTATTTTTGGCAGAGATTGTTGAGCAGACTAATTTGTATGCCGAACAGTTTTTGAGGGACAACAGTGCCAGCCTTAAGCCCCACTCTAGAGCTACCCGGTGGACTCCCACAAATCTGGAAGAGATGAAGAAGTTCTTGGGTTTAACTTTTTTGATGGGCTTGCTAAGGAAGCCATCAATGTCTTCATATTGGTCTACTAGTCCCTTGATGGCAACTGCTATATTTCCGGCAGTCATGAGTCGTGATAGGTATTTGCTTCTGCTTCGGATGCTGCATTTTGTCGATAATGGTTTAGCGTTGGCACGAGATCACCCTGATTGTGACCGTCTTTTAAGATTCGGCCTGTCATTGATCACTTTGTTGATCGATTTTCTGAGATCTATGCTCCAGGGAAAGAAATAGCAGTGGATGAGTCTTTGGTGTTGTTCAAGGGCCGCTTGGTGTTTAGGCAATACATTCCTAGTAAGAGGGCACGCTATGGAATTAAGCTGTATATGCTGTGTGACAGTCGGACTGGATATGTCTCTAATTTCAGGGTGTACACCGGTAAGGAATCCAGGATTAACCCCCCTGGTTGTCCGTCCACTTTTGGAGTGACTGAGAAAATTGTGTGGGAACTTGGTAGAGGACTTTTTAACAAAGGCCACCATTTATATGTAGATAACTTCTACACTGGTGTGCGGTTGTTCAGGGAATTGGCCAAAGTGGACACTGTTGCTTGTGGCACAATCCGCTCTAACCGTAAAGGTTTCCCAAAATAACTTGTTTGTCAAAAGCTTGTGTGGGGACAGTGCAGTGCGTTGCGTTGCGAGGAGCTTCTAGCTGTGAAGTTTTCAGACAGGAGAGATGTCTACATGCTGACTACCATCCATGATGAAAGCACTTCACCTGTGACTGTTTGGGGTCAGGTTGCTGAAGTGCGCAAACCTGTGTGCATTTTAGACTATAATAGGCACATGGGTGGTGTTGACAGAGTAGATCAGAGGTTGGAACCTTACGCTGCTCTTCGTAAGGCTTACATTTGGTATAAGAAGTTGGCTATCCATCTTTTCCACTTGGCAACCTTTAATGCTTTTGTTGTATTCCAGGATTCTTGTCCTGAGTCAAAGATGACTTTTGCTAAGTTTCAGGAGTCTGTAATAGGCAGCCTTGTTTTAGTGGAACAGGCAAGTGTTCCTAGAGTTGGAGTTGTGGAGGATGTTGCTAGATTGAAAGATCGCCACTTTCCTGAGCACATTCCTCCCACACCCTCAAAAGACTTTCCCAGTAGGAGATGTAGAGTCTGTTGGTGAAGAGGTACGCGGAAGGAGACTCGTATGTACTGCCCCGAGTGTCCTTCTAACCCTGGGCTGTGTGTGCCTGCTTGTTTTAGAATGTACCACACGCAAAATAATTTTTGGGAGCATCCATGAGTGGTAAAGTGAACTGCCTGGCCAATATTGTTTAATATTTTTTGTTCAGTTTCAAGGTTGGCTTTTGTGTAGTGTATTTAGTTTCAGATTTTGTGTTAGTAGATTTGTATCTATTTGCAATTTGTTTGTGTTTTCTTATTTGTATAAAAAAATCCTAAATGTGATGGCGGTGTGCGTGGAGTGGCGCTTGTCTAGCGGTGTGCGTGGAGTGGCGCTTGGCTGGTGGTGTGCGTGGACTGGCGCTTGGCTGGCGGTGTGCGTGGACTGGCGCTTGGCTGGCGGTGTGCGTGGACTGGCGCTTGGCTGGCGGTGTGTTTGGATTGGCGCTTGGCTGGCGGTGTGCGTGGACTAGGGCTTGGCTGGCAGTGTGTTTGGACTGGTGCTTGGCTGGCGGCGTGGACTGGTGCTTGGCTGGCGGTGTGCGTGGACTGGCGCTTGGCTGGCGGTGTGCATGGACTGGCGCTTGACTGGCTGTGTGTGTGGACTGGTGCTTGGCTGGCGGTGTGTGTGGACTGGCGCTTGGCTGACGGTGTGTGTGGACTGGCGCTTGGCTGGCGCTGTGCGTGGACTGGTGCTTGGCTGGCGGTGTGCGTGGACAGGCACTTGGCTGGCGGTGTGTTTGGATTGGCGCTTGGCTGGCGGTGTGCGTGGACTGGCGCTTGGCTGGCGGTGTGTTTGGAGTGGTGCTTGGCTGGCGGTGTGTTTGGACTGGCGCTTGGCTGGTGGTGTGCGTGGACTGGTGCTTGGCTGGCGGTGTGCATGGACTGGCGCTTGGCTGGCGGTGTGCGTGGACTGGCGCTTGACTGGCTGTGTGCGTGGACTAGCGCTTGGCTGGCGGTGTGTGGACTGGCGCTTGGCTGGCGGTGTGTGGACTGGCGCTTGGCTGGCGGTGTGCGTGGACTGGCGCTCGGCTGGCGGTGTGCGTGGACTGGCGCTCGGCTGGCAGTGTACGTGGACTGGCGCTTGGCTGGCGGTGTGTGAGTAGTGACTAGCTGCTGGTCACTACATACACTGCTAGCCAAACGCCACTCCACGCAATCCGTGAGCTGGTGTGGTTGCTGTGTCAGGAATGTGGGCGTGTGAAAGTGATGGGCCCTTGAATGGCGCTGTCTGCTGGTGTGAGTGTTGTAAAGTGCTGGGCCCGCGGCTGGTGGTGTGAATGGTTTTGTATGTGTCACACGTATGAAAGGTGTATGAATGGCCTGTAAAGAGGTTGGTGCCTTGTCGTGGCTTTACAGCTCACGAGCTGTGAGTCAATGGTTCAGTTTCTCGTCCTTTCAATTATTAACAGTGCATTTCATTTTTGTGAAATCTCCGGTTAATACAACTGTATATACTGAACCATCACTCACCCTCGTGCCAAATCCAACCAGTATGTATGTGTGTTTGAGGAATAGGTGGTTGTGCAGAAAAATTTGTCTTTTCTGTTTTTGTCAAGCAGGGTATACCTTGTCCCTTTTTGTGAATTTTGTAATGTGTTGGTTTTGTGCCTGGTGGTGTGAATGGTCTTGTGTGTATCATGTATGAAAGGTGTGTGAATGGCCTGTAAAGCGGTTGGTGCCATGACGTGGCTTTACAGCTCACGAGCTGCGAGTCACTAGTTCAGTTTTTTGTCCTTTCAATTATTGACAGTGCATTTCATTTTTGTGAAATCTCTTGTTAATAAAATTATATATACTGAACCATCACTCGCCCTCGTGCCAAATCCAACCAGTATGTGTGTGTGCTTGAGGAATAGATGGCTGTGCATTAATCTTTGTCTTTTTTTTCTCTCTGCCAAGGTGTACATTTCATCTAAGAATAACCTACCAACTGTAGATTTTGTCGTAAACTAAACACCCATGGGAGTACATGGTGATGTCTCTCTTGTGGATTCCAACAAGTTATCTTACCCACAATGTTCTGCAAACCTCAAAATGTCTGTCACATTTTGCTTGCAATATTGTGCCAAAATTTTCACGCTGCAGAAAGAAACAACAAATTTCCTACCCCTTTCTCCAAGTATCCCAATAGAAATGGTACCTCACTCGCGTGGGTGGGTCAAGGACCCGTGACAGGCAAGGGCCCAAAACCTTCTGAGGCGACATCAAAATTTGCCTATCACAAAACAACCTTGTTTTGCAAGGGGGGGTCACCTGGGTTTTTGGCCCCATGCTCGGTGGCCAGCTAGGAAACCTATCAAAACCACACATTTCTGAAAAGTAGACACCTGGGATTCTAGGGAGGTATGGCTTGCGTGGATCCCCAACGTTTCCTTGCCAGAATCCCTGCAAACCTCAATTTTAGCTGAACAAAATCACTTTTTTCACACATTTTTGTGTGGGAAAGTTATGGCATCATCGGGCTGACACAAATTTCCTACCACCCAGCGTTCCCGGGTCTCCGGATAAAGATGGTGCCTCACTCGTGTGGGAGGCCCAGTACCGCGACAGGCAGGGCCCAAAACGTATTGAGGCGACATCAAGATTGCCTATCACCAAACAACCTGGTTTTACAAGGGGGTCACCTGGGTTTTGGCCCGTGCTCGGCGGCCATCTAGGAAACCTACCAAACCCACATTTCTGAAAACTAGACACCTGGGGATTCCAGGGAGGTATGGCTTGCATGGATCCCCAACGTTTCCTACCCAGAATCCCCTGCAAACCTCAATTTTAGCTGAACAAAATCACTTTTTCACACATTTTTGTGTGGAAAGTTGTAGCATCACCGGGCTGACACAAATTTCCTACACCCAGCGTTACCCCAGGTCTCCCGATAAAAATGGTGCCTCACTCGTGTGGAGGCCTAAGTACCACGACAGGCAAGGGCCCAAAACATTTTGTGATAGGCAATTTTGATGTTGCTTCAATACGTTTTGGGCCCTTGCCTGTTGCGGGTACTTCAGCCTCCCACATGAGTGAGACACCATTTTTATCAGGAGACCCGGGGGAACGCTGGGTGGTAGGAAATTTGTGTCAGCCCGGTGATGCCACAACTTTCCCACACAAAAATGTGTGAAAAAAGTGATTTTTTCAGCTAAAATTGAGGTTTGCAGGGGATTCTGGGTAAGGAAACGTTGGGGGATCCACGCAAGACATACCTCCCTGGAATACCCCGGGTGTCTAGTTTTCAGAAATGTGTGGGTTTGGTAGGTTTCCCTAGATGGCCGCCGAGCACGGGCCAAAAACCCAGGTGACCCCCCTTGCAAAACCAGGTTGTTTGGTGATAGGCAATTTTGATGTTGCCTCAATACGTTTTGGGCCCTTGCCTGTCGCGGTACTTGGGCCTCCCACACGAGTGAGGCACCATTTTTATCGGGAGACCCGGGAACGCTGGGTGGTAGGAAATTTGTGTCAGCCCGGTGATGCCACAAGTTTCCCACACAAAAATGTGTGGAAAAAGTGATTTTTCAGCTAAATTTGAGGTATGCAGGGGATTCTGGTAAGGAAACGTTGGAGATCCACGCAAGTCATACCTCCCTGGAGTCCCCTGGGTGTCTACTTTTCAGAAATGTGTGGGTTTGATAGGTTTCCCTAGGTGCCGGCAGAGCTAGGGTTCAAAAACTACAGCTAGGCACTTTGCCAAAAAAGGGTCATTTTTCACTGTGAAATTGTGGTGTGTCCACGTTGCGTTTTGCGCCATTTCCTGTCGCGGGCACTAGGCCTACCCACGAAAGTGAGGTACCATTTTTATCGGAAGACTTTGGGGAACGCGGGGTGGGTGGAAATTTGTGGATCCACGCAGATTCCAAAACTTTCCACCACAGAAATATGAGGAAAATGTGTTTTTTTGGACAATTTTTTCGGTTTGCAAGGGATTCTGGGTAACAGAACCTGGTGAGAGGCAGTCAAGTCACCCCATCCTGGATTCCCCTGGGTGTCTAGTTTTAAAAAATGTATAGGTTTGCTAGGTTTCCCTACGTGCCGGCAGAGCTAGGGTTAAAAAACTACAGCTGGGCACCTTGCCAAAAAAGGGTCATTTTTCACTGCGAAATTGAGGTGTGTCCACGTTGCGTTTTGCGCCGTTTCCTACCCACACAAGTGACGTACCATTTTTCTCGGAAGACTTTGGGGAATGCAGGGTGGGTGGAAATTTGTGGATCCACGCAGATTCCATAACTTTCCACCACAGAAATGTGAGGAAAATGTGTTTTTTTGGACAATTTTTTAGGTTTGCAAGGGATTCTGGGTAACATAACCTGGTGAGAGGCAGTCAAGTCACCCCATCCTGGATTCCTCTGGGTGACTAGTTTTCAAAAATGTATAGGTTTGCTAGGTTTCCCTACGTGCCGGCAGAGCTAGGGTTAAAAAACTACAGCTAGGCACTTTGCCAAAAAAGGGTCATTTTTCACTGCGAAATTGAGGTGTGTCCACGTTGCGTTTTGCGCCGTTTCCTGTTGCGGGCACTATGCCTACCCACACAAGTGAGGTACCATTTTTCTCGGAAGACTTTGGGGAACGCAGGGTGGGTGGAAATTTGTGGATCCACGCAGATTCCAGAACTTTCCACCACAGAAATGTGAGAAAAATGTGTTTTTTTGGACAATTGTTTAGGTTTGCAAGGGATTCTGGGTAACAGAACCTGGTGAGAGGCAGTCAAGTCACCCCATACTGGATTCCCCTGGGTGTCTAGTTTTTAAAAATGTATAGGTTTGCTAGGTTTCCCTAGGTGCCGGCAGAGCTATGGTTCAAAAACTACAGCTAGGCACTTTGCCAAAAAAGGGTCATTTTTCACTGCGAAATTGTGGTGTGTCCATGTTGCATTTTGCGCCGTTTCCTGTCGTGGGCACTATGCCTACCCACACAAGTGAGGTACCATTTTTCTCGGAAGACTTTGGGGAATGCGGGGTGTGTGGAAATTAGTGGATTAACGCAGATTCCAGAACTTTCCACCACAGAAAAGTGAGGAAAATGTGGATTTTTGGACAATTTGTTAAGTTTGCAAGGGATTCTGGGTAACAGAACCTGGTGAGAGGCAGTCAAGTCACCCCATCCTGGATTCCCCTGGGTGTCTAGTTTTCAAAAATGTATAGGTTTGCTAGGTTTCCCTAGGTGCCGGCAGAGCTAGGGTTCAAAAACTACAGCTAGGCACTATGCCAAAAAAGGGTCATTTTTCACTGCGAAATTGTGGTGTGTCCATGTTGCATTTTGTGCCGTTTCCTGTCGCGGGCACTATGCCTACCCACACAAGTGAGGTACCATTTTTCTCGGAAGACTTTGGGGAGCGCGGGGTGGGTGGAAATTTGTGGATCCACGCAGATTCCAGAACTTTCCACCGCAGAAATGTGAGGAAAATGTGGTTTTTTTGACACTTTTTTAGGTTTTCTGGGTAACAGAACCTGGTGGGAGCCAGTCAAGTCACCCCATCCTGGATTCCCCTAGGTGTCTAGTTTTCAAAAATGTATAGGTTTGCTAGGTTTCCCTAGGTGCCGGCAGAGCTAGGGTTAAAAAACTACAGCTAGGCACTTTGCCAAAAAAGGGTCATTTTTCACTGTGAAATTGGGGTGTGTCCACGTTGCGTTTTGCGCCGTTTCCTGTCGCGGGCACTAGGCCTAACCACACAAGTGAGGTACCATTTTTCTCGGAAGACTTTGGGGAACGCGGGGTGGGTGGAAATTTGTGGATCCACGCAAATTCCAGAACTTTCCACCACAGAAATGTGAGGAAAATGTGTTTTTTTGGACAATTTTTTAGGTTTGCAAGGGATTATGGGTAACAGAACCTGGTGAGAGCCAGTCAACTCACCCCATCCTGGATTCCCCTGGGTGTCTAGTTTTCAAAACTAGATAGGTTTGCTAGGTTTCCCTATGTGCCGGCAGAGCTAGGGTTCAAAAACTACAGCTAGGCACTTTGCAAAAAAAGGGTAATTTTTCATTGTGAAAATGTGGTGTGTTCACGTTGCATTTTGAGCCGGTTCCTGTCGTGGGCACTATGCCTACCCACACAAGTGAGGTACCATTTTTATCGGGAGACTTAGGGTAATTCAGATCTGCAAAGCAACTGTTATTACCTATTGACTTTTGATGCATTTCTGCCTTCCAAATGAAAGACAATGTGTAAAAGAAGTCATTTTGAAAAATGACCGATAATTCTCATGCTAGTATGAGTATTCCCAATTTCGGAAATGTGCAAATATATACTGTTTCTAAACTCTACATTTTGTTCCCATTTCAGAATTACATAGGAGTCTTTCATACCGAATTTTTCATGTATACATTTTCCCAGAATAATTCCTATATACCCGGTACATAATAAAAAACCATTGCAAGACGCTGCTCAGTTTTTGGCTCTGGGTTCGTCGGGTTGTTGGTGAACCTACAAGTCCTATATATCCCCACAACCAGTAAGGTCCAGTGGATGTAACGGTATATTGCTTTCAAAGAGCTGTCATAATTAGAAGAAGTTACAGGTGAAAACATTGACACAAAAGGCTGTTTTTTTCCAACTAATTTTCAATTTTTCCTATATTTAACTGTTAGTTTCTATAAAGAAACCTTGATGGATTTACACAAATGACCCCTTGCTGAATTCAGCATTTTGTCTACTTTTCTAAAATGTATAGCTTTCCAGGATCCATTATTGCTTTCATACTCATTTCTACCATTAACTGGAAGGAGGTTGAAAGCACAAAAAATAGGAAAAATAGGCTATGTCCCAGAAAAATGCCAACACTGTGTAAAAAATATTGGTTTTCTGAGAAAAGTCTGTCATTCCCTAAAAGCTGGGAAAATGGTGATTTCAGCCCCACAAACCTTTTTTTGATACCATTTGCAGGAAAAAACCCAGACGCTTTCATGTGCAGCACTTTTTTCCCATTTCCCCCCCCCCAAAAAAATTTAGCTGTATTTTGGCTAATTTCTGGGACCCCTCCAGGGGAATCCACAAACCATGGGTACCTTTAGAATCCCCATGATGTTGGAAGAAAAGGACGCAAATTTGGCGTGGATACCTTATGTGGTCAAAAAGTTACAGGGGCCTAAGCGCGAACTACCCCAAATAGCCCAAAAATGGCTTAGCACAGGGGGGGAAAAGGCCTAGCAGCGAAGGGGTTAACATGCACTTAAAGTGAAACCTCGACCAGCACAATCTCACCCAGGCCGATACAATTACTCCCCTTGCACTGAGAGAAACTGTAACAACTACAATCTTAAATCTCACAAAATAAATTTGCCCTTCTCTTGGTGGTACTGTTGACGACATCTCACGAACAGCACCTTTGGAACACAGCAGACAATTTAGCGTATGCCACACTGAGACCTCCCGTAGGTGTATATCCTGGGACCTTAGGTCACGTCAGACCCAATGACAACTTCAACTTCTTTGCATAAAGCGCATCACCCAAATATGGACTGTAATGTCTTTGCTTAACCTCTCATAACCATTTCACAACACCACAATCTAAGCTTGAGCATTTGCGACGCGCAACCCTAATGCTACTTACACCACTTCTTCAAATCATCTTCACTCCACTCCACTCCACTGATGCCGGTACTCGATCTTCTTCGGCTGAACATAGAGCCTTGGACTTGGGCTGGGATCTGCAATTTCTAAATGAGAATCTTGACAGAGATCTCAGTAAAGATCTCTCTATACCCTAGCATCAGTGGACAAAACTATTCGACATTCTACCAGATTATTGTTGTAGTGGCTACTGGCCTCTTTCTTTATCATTTAAATCTCTGGTTTCTTATTTCCATTGTCTCTCTCATATGAATTAGCTAACTGGCACTCACTTGATCCTCCGATGGGTATTGTATTGTGCCACTGAGGGGTTGGATATAGGAGATCTAACACACGGTATATCCAATGAGGATCCGGAATTGGATAACCGATTCACAAATTAGTAATTAAATTCATGTATAAAAAACTCCCAACACTAAACTATATAAGTAAAGGATTATTACTTGTAGTCTGAACCTTCTAAAGAAATTTAGCTGGACCCAAATCATACAGACTAAAAATTCTGTTAAGGCACTACAAAATATTCACATCAGTACCTGATACCAGGGACATCTTAAGGATTTTGGGGGTCCTGTGCCAACCATATTTTGGGGCCCCTGTTCAGAACAGCTTTGAATTTATGATCCAGTTTCAGCTTTTCCATGCCCTCTTTGGCTGGGTCGCTGACACTGCACAGGCAGACTGGTTCAAATTCTAAATGTGTTTCCATCTAATATTTATGGATAGTGATATATTGTAATATAGCAGCAGTCAACTAGTGCAAACAATCTCCTCCACCCAGTGCCATTTCTCATATGTAAGGTCCTGTTTTAATCTGAAAGGAACTTTTTTATGGATGTTGCTTGGTGTTGAAAAACAAACGCAACATTTCTCTGCAAAATTTCTGCAATAGACTCCCACACACTACCGGTATAAAAAATAAATTAAAGGAAAATGGTATTGAGAAAAATCTCTGTTGAAAAATCATTCAAGGCCATTAGGGCAGGACTGTGTAGAGAAAGGAATCGTATCTATAAGGGGGCCCTCTGAAAGGCTGGTGCCCTGGGCCAGAGCCCACTTTGCCCATGTGTTAGAAATGGGGTTTCTGGTTGGCTACGGTATGCACCTAAGCCAGGCAGAACCCACCACTCTAGTCAGGGTAAGGGAATTACACACACAAGATAACCCCTGCTCACCCCCTTGGTAGCTTGGCAGAACAGTCAGGCTTATTCCAGAGGCAATGTGTAAAGCATTTGCGCAACACACACACACACACACACATGCACACACACGCGCACACATTCACGTGCACACACACACACACGGCACACGGCACACCACATAAAGAAGAGACTCCACACAAGGTTATATAAAAATATTCTTTGTATTGTACAGAAAACACTTTAGACAACAATCACATAAATCACTTAGCCAAATAGGCAATTGTCATGATGTCACATAGATCATAAAATCACTTTGGCACTAGGCAATGGTCATAACAGCATAGGTAGTGCAACTAAGTGAATACTTGTAAGTTGACCATGTTATTAATTACTTTGCCACAAGGCAATTGTCATAGATCCCACCATTAGTGCCCTAAAGCACATCCTTGCAAGTTGCACAGATTAGAAAACATCATGAAGACCTTTAGGCATAACAAGGCCTCACACCCTTCCTGTACATATTATGCAGTTGCTGAGAAGGGTATAACACAACATCACTCTGGACATTAGGGCCTCGAACTACAGTAGTTATCTGCAGGATTATATAACATAAATCACTATAGGCCTGTCTGGGCGTAGAAATCACCAAGCCATGTACTAAATGCACTAGGAGCAGCATCTGCGCTCCTAGCATCAGACATACGGTGCTCCTGTTCTTTTTTTATATGGCGGGTACTGGGCCACCTGCCCAATTATTCTTGTACCTGCGGCAAGTGTCCTCTGAGGATCGGGGCCTCCGTTGAGGTTGACCCCGGGTAGCACACTCAACCCAATGCCCCCAAGGTATGGGTCAGGATGGGGGGGAGAGGCAGATCACCTACCTCGGCAGGTAGACCTCTCGGGGTCCCCCGTGTGTAACCAGAACCGCCCGGTCTGTTCATGCCAGCTGCCCGCTCCCACACGAGGCAGCTGCTACTCCAGACAAATGAAGCTGTGCGGCATCAGCTCCTTGCAAAACAATTGATTTAGGCCCAGATCCCTGTACTGGGGTGAATGTTTGACATTGTTCAACATTCTTTCCATCAATTGTTCTTTTTGCATTTGTCTCCCCGAGTGGGATGGGTATGCCCAGACGTGGGTCCCATGCTCTCCATGCCACTGGAGTCAAATTAGCCTGGCTGATAAGGGGTGAAACCCTGAAACCGGTCCCAGGATGCTTGTTTCCAGTTCAGGGAGAACTGGCCTGGCAGTTTGGGTTGGACTGTTCCCATGGGGAAGAGGGTCAAGACTGATTTGCAAATGGCTGGGTTCAAACTGGAATGGCATGGGGAGCAAAAAACAATGGATTTAGGCCCAGATCTCTGTAATGGGGTGAATGTCTGACATTGTTCAATATTCTGTCCATCAATTGTTCTTTTTGCTAAATACACTAGGAGCAGCATCAGCGCTCCTAGCATCAGACATACGGTGCTCCTGTTCTTTTTTTATATGGCGGTTACGGGGCAACCTGCCCAATTATTCTCGTACCTGCAGCAAGTTTCCTCTGAGGTCGACCCCGGATGGCACACTCAACCCAATGCCCCCAAGGTATGAGTCAGGATGGGGGAGAGGGGCAGATCACCCCCCTAGGCGGGGAGACCTCTCAGGGTCCCCTGCGTGTAACCAGAACCACCTGGTCTGTTCAGGGCAGCTGCCCGCTCCCATGCGTGGCAGCTGCTACTCCAGACAAATGGAGCTGTGCGGCATCAGCTCCTTGCACGGCTGCCCAAGTGAGCGGTGAGATCGCGGGCGTCCTTATCCTCACAGGCCCAACCTGCTCCAGGAAGGCCTCTGAGGTGCTCGTAGGATCCGGATCAAGTTGACGCAGGGCTCCCTCCTTGCTGACGCCTGGCCTCATCCAACTCGGGGGTTTCTCTGGCAACCCGAGGGCGGGCCAGAATCCTTCGCCGGTACAGCGACCTGCTGAGGCTGCGCGGAGGCACAGCGGCGCCTCTGATATCCACTTCCTGATCACGAAAAGGGCAGCAGTGGGGGGCTCAGCCCAGAACTCGGGAGCCAGCAGCAGCGCGGGCTGGTTAATTTTCAGGCATTCCCCCAGGGAGAAATCCAGCGCTTCACGCCCGCTCCGGGAAGACAGTCATAAAGCGCTTACCATGCACTAGGAGGAATAATGCGCTTATTTGCTGTGACTGGTAGCCAGAGGAAGAAAAGGAGAAATAGAGCGCTCCCCCTGCACTGGCTCCAAGGTGAAGCACTCCTCATACACAGTGTCAAATAAAAAGGGGTGAAGAACAGTCCAGTCTTTCTCCTGCAGAAGCAGCCACTGCAGTCCAACCTACCCCTCACACAGCAGGGGCAGCGCTCCTCTTAGGCAGGCTTTCTTTAGATCCAGCAAGGATCTTTCCTGAAGTCTTTGATTTCCTTGAGACTTCCAACAGGAGGTAAGCACACACAAGACCTTGGAGATTCTTCACAAGCAAGATACCACAGCAGGGTAAAAGAGTCAGTCCTTTTCCTCCACCACAGACAGAAGCAGCAACTACAGGCCAACCCACCCCTCACTCAGAAAAGGCAGCACTCCTCACACAATTCTTAAGCTCTTCTTCTTGGCAGGGTCCTCTTGTTGCTTGGTTAATCTAAAGTCCTGGAGTTTTAGGTCTAATACTTATGCCCCATTCTGCCATTGTTCTCTTTGCTGTAAGGGTCTCTAAACGCAGTCCAAACCAGTCCTGTCCTCTGGTGCAGCATGAACACAGGGGGCAGAGACAGCATTGTGAAAAGGAGACACAGCTTATTCAGGTGCAAGTGAAACTCCTCCCACCAATCTAAATGCAGACCAGGTCTATTCAGCCCTGCTATGAGTCTCCCAGGCAAGGCAGGACACACCTCAACCCCCCACTCCCCAGTGTCTGTCTAGAGTGAATGCACATCCCCAGCTCCTGTCACTCCAATACCAGACGCTGAATACACAAACAGTCAGAGGCACACAGTATGATAAAGTACAAAAATGCCCACTTTCTAAGGGGCATTTTCAAACGCAGAATTTAAAAACCACCTTTAGCAAAAGGTGCATTAATACATTCTGAGTTCAGAAAGCCTAAACCCCCTTTTTTCTATCTTGTTCCTAGGGAAAGTTATACTTGTAAAATGTTACAAAGCAACTCCCATGTTAGCCTATGGGACAGATAACCTTTCAATAGTGACAAACGAACTACACAGTATTTCACAATCAGGATATGTCGCACACACCAGTACATGTCCTGCCTTTTGCATACTCTTCCCCCAGCCCATGGGGGTGCCTAGGGCCTACCTTAGGGGTACCTTACATGTAAGGAAAGGGAAGGTTTGGGCGTGGCAAGTGGGTGCACTTGCCAGGGCAACATGGCAGTTACAAACTACGCACACAGACACTACAGTGGTAGGTCTGAGACACATTTACAGGGCTACTCATGTGGGTGGCACAACCAGTGCTGCAAGCCCACTAGTAGCATTTGGTTTACAGGCCCTGGCACACTTAGCACACTTTACTAGGGACTTACAAGTAAATCAAATATGCAATCATGGTTAACCAATCATATCACAATTTATACAGAGAGAATATGCACTTTAGCACTGATCAGCAGTGGTAAGGTGCACAGAATCCTATAGCCAACACAAACAGGGTCAGAAGAAATACAGGAGGAAGGCAAAACGTTCTGGGATAACCATGCAAAAAGGGCCAGGTCCAACACCATGCCTTAAAACGTCTCTGCCTGATGCTCAGAAATTTCTCTATACTGATCACTCCCTGTCATTAATAAATCTATTGGAATGCACAGTCAACTTCAGGAGACAAGTCATGATAACAGAGTCTATGGTTTAATAAAAGGTACATTTATCAAAGATATCAAAAGGGCAATACAACATTACTAAACATTTAAGATCTAAAGAGTGCAGGACAGTCTAATTAGTTGGGCTTGCCATAAAAATGGAAAGGGATTTGAAGGGTTCAGCAAGGACATGAACCATGAGAGCTCCTGTGAAGTGTTCCATCAGGAAAGAGTCCAGGTATGGCGCACACAGCGTATGCGCCATCCGGGAAAGAGCAAGTAAGGTCCGCAAAAGTTCCCAAAGAGCAGTCTCCGGGGCCTGTCACAACGACAACCAGGCAGAATAAATAGAAGAAGTAGTAGAAGCCGTTCCCCCATCCATTAACTCAAAGTAAAATATATCCTCCAGTTTTGGGGTGACACCTCCTTGGTCACCTCATTGTGTCAGACCACTCAGTCCATTGGTCAGTCTGTGTAAGATGATTGTCACACAGCATAATAGAAAGCACATATTATAGCAAGAGGTGGTACTAATCACGTAATTTGTTAGATCATCTGGTATACGTAAACCTCCAAACAATGATCCTTTAGCAACAGGCACATGAGTGAGTTCAAGAGGACAGTTTCCCATACCAGATTTTCCTAAAGTATCAATTTATGTTGTAATAGTCATTGTAAGCGAGTAAGAACTATTCCAGTTAGACACAGTTTCACTTCACATTGTAAGTTTAGGGAAACGTCTCACATGTGTAAGACAAAGCAAAGTAGGAAAAGTGCAGGCCTACAATAATATTATTCCAAAATATGAAGAATATAAAGTAATGGAAATATACATTCCATAAAGGAAATCAATATTCTAAAAATCCCTTCAACTTATAAGCACTCAGACTATGTTATTTGTTGGATTGCAAAGATCACATGTAACTATGTCACATTACTAAATTTTCGAAATACTAGCTTGAATAGTTGCATAATTTCACATATGCAACTGATGACGTTTAGAATGAAACCCTTCAATATTACATGTAAAATTATCTAAATTGTGTTAGATTTGATTAATTCTCTACGCACAATACTATTGCAATGAGGATAGTTAGGAATCATATAACACGTGAGCACATGTGTTTAACCTTTTAATACACATTGAAATGACATATTAAAGCTGGTTAATAAAATATGACTCTATATTATTCAAAAGGATATGATTTCATCTATTCTACAGTTGTCTTCATGCTTTTACGATGCAGTAACTAAGTTCTCTTACATTTGTTTCTCATGTTTCTTTAACTTGCGGTTAGTGTATGTTTATTCGTATGTTACTCAAAACGTCTCATAATCAGTTTATGTGTCAGGCAAGGATTTCAACAGCTTTTCAGCTGCATCATGAGTTTTTCCTACCAGGACATGTAAAACATAAAAGAACATTACCAACCTTCTAAATTTCCTGCACCCTGCCCTCTGGGATGTGTAGGGCCTACCCTAAGGGTGACGTTATGTATTAAAAAGAGAGGTTTAGGCCTTGCAAGAGGTTTATCTTGCCAGGTCGAAATGGCAGTTTTAAACTGCACTTTCGAACTGGCAACATAAACCTCTTCTAGTATAGTATTCAGTGGCCTCTTCATAAGTTTCCTAAATGCTCCCAGATTAAGTTTAACTCTGAGACCTGTATCAGGCAAAAATGAAGTGCTGGAGCCTTTTATGGTTTAAGTCTTTTATTAGCATTTTCAAATAAGACAAAACAAAACAAGAACCAGCAGCAGATTCACTACCACCATGGGTGAACACCCTCAGTGCAGCTTTACAAAGCATTATTTCGTGCTGATAACAAAAAGAACTAAACCCAACCACCCAATGTCACCCTCCAACCCCCCTCCCCCACTCACCCCACTCGGGACAGTACCCTTTGTGTAATTGAGAAATCTTTCACTTTTCTGCAGTTGCTGCTTGAGGGGGCGCCTCCGTCAGGCGCAGTAGCCAAAGATATCTGGGGCAGGTCAGCTCGTGAAACTCCTGCGATAATAAAGACACAAATGGGCCCCATGTATCTGAGAACTCAGAACCCTTCCCAGCTAAGGACATGGTAATCTCCTCCATTCCTAGAATGTGCCATACCTTGTGTAACCAGTTGGTATGGGTAGGGACGAGAGCCGTGCTCCAATGACCAAGGATAGTTTGAGTGGCTGCTCCCAGTGCCATGCCTATCTGCCGGCCCTGCTTGGATTTTAGAGGGAATGTGAGAGGATTCCGAAGCCCCAGGAGTATTTAGGCCGGGAATCACGGCAGCTGAGTATCCAGGTGGCGATCTATATCGTCTATAACCTGTGTCCAGTATTGCTGAATCTGGGGGCAGTCCCACAATAAATGTGTTAAAGTCCCCAACCCCCCGCAACCCCGCCAGCAGTTAGCGCTTTGTGTGGGCCTTATTCTATGTATCCTGACCGGCGTATAATACCAGTGTGTTGCGATTGTGGTCAGCGTCGGTGAGGGCTGTGCAGGGGGCTGTGTGACGGGCCCTGTATGATATGTCCTCCCATTCTCTGGCGCTCAAGGTCCGCCCGAGTTCCTCCTCCCATCTAGCCTGCTCCGCCTTGAAAGTGTGATTATGCCTTTGGAGTAAGATGGCGTATATTTCGGATATTAGACTTTTATCTGACGATTTAGCCAGAAGGCATCTCTCATACTGGGTTAAATAACGGTGCGCGTTGGGCCTATTTAGCGGGTGCATGATCCAATGTCTAAGATGTAGGTAGTGCAGCCTGTCAGACTTGGAAAGTCCAAATTCTTCGCGCATCTGGGGAAAGGAGAATATGCCATCCGGGTTAAAAAAATGGCCCATAGAACGGCAGGCCAACCGTCTCCAGGTCACGAATCCCCCCGCCGTAGCCCCTGGAGTGAAATCTGGATTGTCAAAGAGAGGGGTCAATGGTGATGTATGGGTGGTCAGTCCGTGTTTAATGCTGGTTTGATCCCAGGCATTCATGGTCGTCCTGTTACCGGCGATAGATATAAGGATGGGGGCCTGTGCTTTTTAGGGGGAAAGGGAATCTTCCAAAGTGATGTACCCACCACTGTCCTATCCTGGAAGAGCCAGTGCTTTTCGGACTCTGGGTGACCCCACTCCACCAAGTAACACAATTGTGCCGCCTTGTAGTATAGTTCTAAGTCCGGGATTCCCAGGCCCCCTATGTCTGGTGGAAGGTAGCTCAGAGATCTCTTCATACGGGGTTTCCTTCCCTGCCAGATAAATTGCGCTAACTTGGACTGGAGTGTGGCGATCATGCCCGGTGGTGGCAAAAGGGGTAGAGTTTGGAATAGATACAAGACCTTGGCAAGGATCGTCATTTTAGAAGCCGCTATCCGTCTCAACCAAGAGATTCAGAGGTGTTTCCACCTTCCTAGGTCTTGCCGGATTTGGCGAAGTAGCGCCTTGTAGTTGCAATCTACTGGAGCACGAGTTGTGGAGGCCAGTTCAATCCCCAGATATGGGATCGTCTCGGAGTCCCATTGAATGGGGTAAAGATTTGCCAGTTGCCCGACTGTGTGAGGAGGCATGGAAAGGTTGAGAGCCGGGGACTTCTCTATATTGATTTGGGACCCCAAAGCCTCCCTGAACATCCCCAACTCCCCCAAAAAAGCTGGCAGGGAGATGGTTGGTCTCTCCAAAGTGGCCAGCATGTCATCCGCATATAAACTGATGGAGTGACGGTCCCCTCCGAACTGCACACCGCAGATGTCCGGGTGATCCCGGATCCTCTGGGCCATGGGCTCCATATAGAGGGCGAAAAGCAAGGGGGACAGAGGGCAGCCCTGCCTGGTGCCTCTGTGAATCGGGAAAGGGGTAGAAGTGTACCCATTGAGACGGACCGCTGCTGTTGGGGCGTGATAGAAGTTAAGGATTTGGGTCCTGCATTTATCTCGAAATCCAAAATGTTTGAGAACCTGTTCTAAATATGGCCAGTGGACCCGGTCGAAGGCCTTTTCTGCATCCACTGCTAGCAGGAAGTAATCTCCCTGCGTCCTACCAGCCTTGTCAATGATGTGGAGAATACATTTGGTATTATCGCTAGTTGTCTACAGGGAATGAAGCCTGCTTGGTCTGGGTCCACTAGGAAGGTTAAGCATACATTGAGCCTTTGAGCGATAATGCTTGTGAATAATTTTAAATCTATGTTTAACAAAGAAATGGGTCTGTAGGAGCTACATCTCGTTTTATCTTTGCCCGGCTTGGGCAGAACAATTATAGAGGCTGCAAGCATCGAGGCTGGGATCGCCCCGGGCTCCGAGAAAGAATCAAAGAGCCTTGTCAGGAGAGGTGCAAGGACTGGGCAGAAAGTCTTGTAAAAGGCCGCCGAGTAGCCGTCCAGGCCTGGTGATTTAGCGAGTCTGAGACGTGCAATGGCCGATATGACCTCCTCTATGCGGAAGTCCCTGTCGAGGGATTCTGCCTGGTCGGGAGTAAGCGAAGCTGTTCGTGCCTCACGGAGGTAATGAGCTCTGTCTCAGGGTCCAAAGATTGGCAGGAATAGAGGTGTGCGTAGAAATCTCTGAAAGTGTTCGTTATGTCTGGGCCCTCAGAAGCCAGCTCCCCTTGCGTCGTGTAAATTGATTGAATGCCCTGGTCCTGTCTTTTTGTCCGCAATGTATTGGCTAGGTGGCGACCACATTTGTCCCCCCCACATAGTAAAAGTGGCGCAAGCGCAGAGCGGCGTATTCTGCCCTATCCATATCTATTGCCGCCAGCTGAGCACGAACTTTGCTAAGCTGGCGCCACACTCTGGGAGCCCCCGTACGTTGGTGGATGTGTTCAAGCTCTTTGGTTTGCTTAATGAGGTCCTGCCTTTTCTCCCTACGGGTTTTGTTGTCTGCTGATGTGATTGCAATAAACTCTCCTCTCAGGACAACTTTGAGTGTTTCCCATGAGACTGCTGGTGAAATCTCTGGAGTGTTGTTGTGTGTGAGGAAATCTTTAAGTGATTGCTGGATTTGTTTTATAACCTCCTAATGGTGCAGCATTGTGTCGCGCAGTCGCCAATGTCTGGTGGGGGGGTCACCGGGGGAAAGGACAGCGTGATCGCAACCACGCCATGGTCTGACAACGCAGCTGTATGGATTTCAATGTTGCTTGTGAGCGGTTGCGTCTCCTGCGTGCCCAGAAATTAATCCAGCCTGGCATATGTTTTATGTGCGTTGGAGTAACAGGAAAATTCCTTAGCCTGCGGGTGCCTGGACTTCCACAAATCCACCACTCCCATTTCATGCAATTTCTCCTGGCCCTTGCCTGACAGCGCTCCTACCTGACCCTGCCTCTGGGATGATCTGTCCAGCGAATTGTCGAACACTAAATTTAGATCCCCTCCCAGCAATACCAATTGTTCCCCCTTGCCCTGCGCCCTCTCCAAGGTGTCATGTAAGAACTCCTCCTGGTGCTCGTTAGGTGAATAAATGGAACCCACCACTAGTGGTCTTCCTGCGAAGGAAAAGCGGTATATGAGGAGTCTGCCCCTGATCTCATCTGTTTTCTTCTCCACTTTACCCTGAAAGGATTTAGCCACCAGGATGGTCACTCTTGCCGATTTAGAAGGGGCAAAAGAGAAAAACTGCTGTGGAAAAGCCCTAGACCTCAATCTATCACAATCCCCGGCTAGAAGGTGGGTCTCCTGTAGAAGGCATATGTCTGCATGTGTGGATTCAAGATAGATAAGTAATGCCCTGCGTTTGATCGGGTTGTTAAGACCACGCACATTAAGTGTAAGGATTCTAAGAGGGTTACCAGCCATTAGTCATGTGAGGTGTCGCCTGCCCCTGTCCGTATCAGCTCCATCCGCCCTCTGGGGCTGCTATCAGTGATAATAATCCTATTGTGGGAAGAGTAAGTGAGCTACAGCACAATCTGTGTGCGGGTGAGTGTGTTACCCAAAACAAAACCCGACCAGAACAAATAACATCAAAAATATAAACCCATAAACATTGTCTTACGATTAGTCCTGCAGCTACCGGAGACTGCATGGTGAGTCCAGTGGGGTTTTCAATGTGGCCAATGGATCTGACCCTCCTGCCTGCCACCCTGCCCCATTTCGATGTTCAGTGCTGGTGTGTGGCCCGATTGTCAATCCCCTTCAGCTTTCGCTATGGCCGAAGGAACTGCCTCTAGCACTGCCTGCTGGCCCTTGGCGATCTCCTCTGGGTCCGGTTTGTTCACTGTGCGGCGTCTATTTACTCTTTGCCATCCAGAATTCCGCTCTCTTTGGGAGGGAGGAGGGGACCCTCACGTCTGCTGCCCCTCTGAGGGCTCGATTCCCAGCACACGGTAAGTCTTAGTTACAGAGCGTAATTGGTGAAGCCTACCCTCCCAGCGGAAGATCAGGCGGAATGGGTGGCCCCAGGAGTAAGGGATCCCGTGGCTGCGAAGGTGAGCTGTAGCTGGGCGAAATGTGCGACGCTTTTGAAGTAAGTAAGGGCCGCTAGGTCCTGGAAGAGGGTCGGGGAGTGCCCCCGGAAATCAATGGGGTGCATATTGCGCGCTTTTCTCAAGATCTCCTCTTTAACCTGAAAGTCATGCACGCATACCAATATATCCGGTGGATTGGAGGAGTTTTGCCTAATGGGTCCTACTCGATGAGCTCTATCGAGTTGAATGCTGGTTTCTGGGGGACCTTTAGGATATGATGAAAAAGATCACGGACAAAACCAAAAATATCTTCCCCCTCTGCCTTGGGCGCCACTCACCGTATGCGAACATTATTTCGTCGAGATCTGTTCTCCAAATCTTCGAGGTGTGATTGTAGATCGATATGCTGCTCTTTAAGGCGGACGACCTCTTGTTTGAGTGCCTCTGTTTCTTCTTCTCGGCCCCCCTCCTTGTCCTCCAATTCCGACACTTTCTCTCCTAGCGCGTCCACATCCCTCTGAGTTTCTTTAATGTCCTGAGAAAGTTTGCGCATTAAAGAGTGAAAGTCCTCTCGAAGGGATGTGAAGAGCGCCTCTATGAATGTGCGAGTCACTGGCTCCTCTGGGGACTGGTCGGTTCAAGTCCCCGCTGGATCTGGTTGCCGGGTGGTATCCTTAGGCGCTCTCGCCCCTGGGCGGGATAACATCTCCTTAATTGAGCGGTCCGTTTTAGGGCACCCAGCCGCCATTTGGCCCAGGACCGTGAAGCTCCCGCTGCCTTGCTGTGGAACTGGCCTGGATCTGAACAATGCCTATTCGGACCCCCTGAGTCCTCCCCTTGGCCCCCGTGGAGAACCGCGTTTTGAGGGAGGTTGCGCCGGGTCAGCCCCGGCTGACCCCCAGCGGTGTGAGGTCGAGTTGTTGCAGCCCCCGAGTCTCCCCAGGCCCCACAGCCTCCCAAGGGTGCTCGTCACTGGCTCTAGCGGTCTCCTGGCTTTCTTGCCGCGACTACCAGCTTGTAATGGGTGCACCTCTTTCGCTGGTTTATCTGGAGCCACGTCGCTCTGGAGGCCGCCTGCGTTCACCCTGAGCGAACCCCAGCTCAATCCCTTTATGGAGGTGACCGGGGGGGGAAGGGGCCGCTTAAACCACTGCCCACGCCCTGGTCGACTGGGGGCCCCCACCACCTCAGAGGCCCCCCCCACGCCAGCCGCTCCGCTCCCTCACGCTGGGGCCTACCTGGCTTTGTGCTGCAGAATGCCTCGTTGCGGGGGTCAGTTCTCTGCCGCAGTGTGCGCCTCCCAGGGCCTTTATACCGCCAGATGCTTTGTTCTGTTTGCTGTCCAGGCCGAGCCGCCCGGCGCTGCAGCGGTGGTGTGGGCCGCGGCCTCTCACGGCGCCCTCTGGCGTTGACGGAAGATGAAGCTGGGATCCTGCAGGGGGACGCCTCGATCCAGGCTCTTGGGCCCACCTCCACGTCCCCCCTCATCTTAGCGGGGGCAGCGGGTAAGCACCCGAGGCAGGCGATCTGCTCCCAAGGCCTGCTATCTTCTGCGGCTCCGCTCCCCGACCCACCTCCGAAGTGCGTCACGGGCTCCACAGCCGCATCGCCCAGGCCTCTTGGCAAAGTGTTAGGCCCAGCTCCCGGACACGGCTCCGTCTCCTCGCGGGCAGCCGGATCTCCTCCTGCAGGGCACGCTAGGGACATTTTCTCCGGCGCTGTCGATGCTTCACACCGTTCTCTGGGTCCTCATGCACTTTTGGCAGTCCCTAGACGGCTGCTCGGGCCCGGAGCTCAATAGCTAGAACGGCGACCGGCAGGAGAGTCGTCGAGGCACGTCCTACCTCGGCGTCATCTTGGCCACGCCCCTGCTGTAGCCTTTTAGCAAATATCATCAGTTTGATTTAAATACGAAACTGGCCCTGAAAGTATCTAATTTCTTACATCCTTTCAAAGTGTGTCTAACTCATACAAGGCCCGTATTAAATACTCTTATGAATACATGTTTTTAAATTAACCATTTCTGTAAGGTCAAGTTTCTGATTTTCAATTATTTTTAACCCAGGCAGACCTCTATTCTACCCACAAGAATTGATGAATTCCTCTTGTAGGAGGACAGATTTGCGAAATCGAGCTCTATGTCTCCTTGTCGAAAAGTGGCTCCTGAGGTTTGTTCAAACACTTGTGGGGAACCTTTCCCCCCTTATTTGAACATGCAGGAACTTTGTCAGACTTTTCAAACTCACCCCCACTCATCTTGAAAGCTTTAGCAATTCTCTGGAAACAGTACTCTGGAGTTGAACAATGCTCAAAGAAAATACTTTTTGGGAGCAAGAACTTCTTTTCTAAGTGTGTCTACCTGTAGGTAAGTGTCTCTTTTGCCATGGTTAGCCCCCTTTTTGCCTGGAACATGATGTGTTTTTGAATGAAAGTGCACTGGGTCCCTGCTAACCAGGTTCCCAGTGCCAGAGCTCTTTCCTAAAACTGTACAATGATTGGCACAACGTCAGCAACTCCTGTAAGTCTCTATTAAATGGTGCCCCCTGGTACCTAGGGCGTTGGGACAGAAGAGGGTCCACTAGGGCTGCAGCACGAATTGTGCCACCCTAGGAACCCCTTAACAAGACCATGCAAACTGCCATTGCAGGCTACGTGTCTTGGTGCAGAGAACATTGAAGAGTCGACATGACACACATCCTTGTGTGCCCTGCCCACATCCCTGTGTGCCATGCCCACAGACACTGCATGAGTTATAGCTAAGTAATCCCTGCTACAGGTCGTACAGCCCTAAGGCAGGGTGCACTATATCACATGCTAGGTCCTATCTGCCTAACCAAATATGACCCTACAATATCTAGGTCCATTCTTGGATATTGTAAGTGCACAGGGAAGCCATAGAGAGTACATGGGCTGGACACCCATTATTATGAGTTCCCCAGCACCATGAGGGCTTCACTGTACCCAGGGATGTTTGATACAAAACATCTCGTCTGAATAAATCCACTCTGATGTCAGTGTTGGATTTATAAATAAATGCGCTCAGAGGGCACCTTAGAGATGCCCCTGAAAACCTACCAAACACTGGTATGGTCTCTGACTAGTCTTAGCCAGCCTGTCACCACCTGACATGTTTCTGACCTCATGGGGGGAGAGCCTTCGCTCTCAGTGGTCGGGAACAATGCCTTCTCTGGGCGGAGGTGCTTCACACCTCCTCCAGGCCGGAATGGCATCCAAGGTGGGAAGCTTCAAAGGTGATGCCACCTTTGAAATGCAACCCAGGTATCTCCAGTTAGTGGAGGATGCTAACCCCCCTGTCCTGCTCCATGTTTGGTGGGAGGACAGGTGGGAAAATGAGTTAGATTAGAAGGTGTGCCCACATTCAGCCAGCACCATGCCTAAGTTGGGGCAGGTGATGTGGACACCGCTTTTCCAATTCCTCCACCTCGTCTTGGAAGGAATTATCCAACCAGGGTCAGGGCTATGCCTACCTCTCAACTGAAGTTGTCACAGTAGGGTGTAGTCACCCTAAAAGTAGCTAGCCCATTGGCTACTACCTGGTACTCCCTTTGAGGCCCATAAATGTAGTATTAGGTGGCACCACTGGGCCCTAAATTCAGATCCTGCCGACCTAAGAAGGAAAAGGACATTGAAGAGCCACAAAGAGCAAGGAGAAGAGGACGTGTGACTGACCAGGTGCCAACCCTGCCAGACTGCCTTTTGTCTTCGACTCCTGCGCCACAAGCTGACTCGTCCTGCATCTGAACTCCAGAAACCCAGGAGTCCTCCCTGCCTTTGACAAAGAACCAGGAACTCCCTTGGATTGGCGCAACCAATCACCTGCACGACGCAGGTCAACCAACATCCGAATCAACGACCGAAGTGGTCGCCACTGGACCCTTTGGGGTGGTAGTCCCCCAACGAAGTGGCTAGAGCCCCCCAAGAGTGGTAGCTGACTCTCACCAAAGTTCCGAGCCCCTATTGCACTCCCGATGACCTCTAGCTTGTGAGGTCCATCTGTTCAACATTTGCCGCAACCAAGGATTGTTAGTGGCCAATCCGGCCACCGACCCCTTCAGTCTTCACTCCAGCAAGAGGGCACTCCACACCAGCTGCGACCAACGTCAGAAATGACCCTGCTCCTGTGATTCTGCATCTTCTGTTTGGTGGTGTGGACTGTGTGGCAGAAACCGCGTTGGCATGACCGCCATCATTGGTGCACCCAGCCCCAGTGACAGACATTTCCACATGTCCCTGCATCCAGCCTCCCTGGGCAATGTAATAGAGAACTGCCTGTTCTACTCGGGTCTGGGGATCCCAAACGCCTCTGCTCTGGTAGACTTGAGACCGAATTTGACTCCAAGTACCAGTTGGAACAAATCATAAACTTCAAAACTTGAACGGCGGACTGTAAGTACTGCACCTCACTCCTTGTTTCACCAGTTGGAATAAGTCTTGCAGAAGCCTGTGTGCTTTTATCCCAACCGTGACTGTCCTTGATTGACGGTCCTGCCCGTCAGCCGATTCCCCCATTACCTGCAATTCTGAATTTCTGATGGTGACACAGGTTACCACTGTGTATTTTGATTGAAGGTCCTGCCCGTCTCCTTTTGCCTGCAATACTAAATCTGTTTGCTGGTGACGCAGGTTACCGCCATGTATTCTACATCGACGATCACGGTAATCTTTGATGGTGTTTAAAGTACTTTTTACTGCAACTGCTTACAACTGTATTTTCCAAACTTGCCTAATCGTACTGATTTTTGGTATATAAAAGGAAGTGTTATTTTTGCAAATTGACTTCAGATTTATTCTTAAATGTGTGTCTCATTTATTGCCTCTGTGAGTACAACAAATGCTTAGCACTACCCTCTGATAAGCCTGTTTGCCCACACTACCACAAATAGAGTGTTAGTATTATCTTCTTTTGTCTCTGTATAATAATCTGTTTGTCACTGGACTCTCTGCGCAGTGTACTTCATTTTAGTACACTATATAGAGAACCAGCTCCCTACACTACATATGCAGATTCTCAGAGGTCTTAACTTCAACAACTGTATGGAACTGCAAAACACAAGTTCTTGATCCCACTGCTGCCACCAATGTGAGAAAATGGGTTGTATTATATGGTGTGGTTGTGCAACCTTGCCATGTAATACACTTGCCAACCCCTTTAGGACTAGTGGGTTTTGTCTTTCAATCCCTCAGCTCAATCCGGGGTAGCTGTGGCACTGATCAACAAGGCTTACACAGAGGAACTAGTGTAAAGCAATTGAACAGCACCCAAAACAAATGAAGAAGAAATCAACACGACACTCAAGAAATCTGGCACCAATATATAAAAATAGACTATATGTTTATATAAAATTAGATACTAGAATGAAAAAGAACCACCGGAGGGTTCTGGAGATATGGATTTTACAAGCAATAATAAATGTAAGCATTTTTACTCAACCGTGAAGAAACCTTGGCATATTCAATGGATTTGACACAAACGTTTTTCAAGGAAAACTTGTGTATGTGCCAATGCGGTCAGGTAGAAGTGCTTTGGGAGACCAACTCTGGCAGGGTGCTAGTCTGGGGGACCGGCAAGGTCCTTAGAAACAGTTACCTCCACAGAAGAAGCAGTTCTCACGCATTTCCAGCAACTTTATCTGCATTGCAATGGATTCCTAAGTAGTGGTCCTAATTCAAGGGATAAGGGATGCTGAAGATGCTCCAAGGATGCTGTGGATGTGACATGCTTAATTCCTGCAGGTGCTCCTCGGTCCACAAAGATGGTGCGGGGCTTCCGGTTGCAGGGTCAACATCCCACACGGTCCTCTTTTTTCTGGCTGAAGTCCAGTTGCCACTGAACTACCAGTTGCCTAATGTCACAGGCCAATCATTTCTGGGTGAATAACTCAGCTTCTGAGTGTCCCAGCAGCCCTCTTACAGCACTTACGTGCTCAGCAAATGCAGGTGCAACTCTGCGTCGGTCCTTGGTGCTGCACGGTGGCAGTGGTAGTGGCTTGAAGACTTTGGGCTACCAACTTGCTCCAGAAGGCTTCTTCAGCTGTTGTGTCCCTGTACTGTGAACAGGAGGCCAGTCAGCTGGACTTTGGAATCTCTTGGCTTGATGGGGCTCTGGAGACAGCCTCTTCTTGAGCAGGACACAACAGACACAGTCCCTCTTCTTCGCTGGCCACCAGATGCAGTAGTTGCAGTCTTCGATGGTGCAGCTTCTCTTTGCTGGTCCCTCGGTGAAGCAGTGCAGTCCTTCTTCCAAGTCAGTCGAGATCAGAGGTCTGGGTGCCAAGGGTGCCTCTTTTATGCTCAGAAAGTGCCTTCAGGGTATGATGCGGTTGGTAGCCAATGGGCTATCAGGTCCCCTCCCACCAGGTGACCACTTTCTGTGGAGTGTGGAATCTGGCTATCCCAGGATGCACCATTCTGCTCACCTCCAAAATGGCGAGACCCCTTTCTAAGTGTTCAGACTTCACTAGTCCACCCCCGGGGTGTACAATAGACACAAACCAGAGCACTCAAAACAATATCTTTGAAATAGTACAAAGTCTGAACAGTGAGCACTTATTCATAACAAACGCTTTTTTATTGTAGGCATGAAAGATCATGTGTTCTTCTGTAAATTCAAATTTCACAGGTACTTTTCTTCAGAAACAGCCAACACGTGTTTCGTCACACAGTGTCTTTTTCAAGGCTGTGAAATTATAAAATAAAGTATGTAATTAGAGCAAATCTTAGTATTAAATAGGGAGAAGAGAGAATGTATGTAGAGGAAAGGATGAACAAAGGAAACAAGTACGATAATTAGATAGTCCATGCATGGAGTGATTCTCATTCTAGGCAATGAAGTTCACATAGTAGGTCAGAAAAGCCAACCGCTGTGATCAGTTCTCATAATAGAAGAAATAAGTGCACAAAAGAATCAGGACGTGAAGTTGAGCCAAATAAGGAGTTATAATCAGAGTAAAATTCCAGCCTGATAAGACCGGAAATGCAACTATTAATAGAGAGCTATTCTATCCCAGAGTGAGAAGGTGTTAGAGTAACCGTGTATAAGAATCTGAGTCAATTGTCTAGTACACCAACCTTGAAATGATGTAGGCAAAAAGTCACAAATTCCAAGTCAGGGAATCCAAAAGGGATCCAATAGTTCCTGTGTAGAACCCTTAGATGCAGTAAATCCACACAGTGTCTGATAACACCAAACATACCTGGTGAGAAACAAAAGGGAACTAGTTGGTTAACCGAAGGAAAAAATAACAAATGTAAGTAACCATGAATTAAAGGGACTATGTGTGGTGGAGTCACATAACTTACATTGAGACGATAGTGATGAGCGAAAAAGTGTATGCCGACCTCCGTGGAGTGAAGTGGAAGCCACAAGTCCTAGTTTAAAAGTAGATGATGGGTCACTTTATATGGAAGGCAAAGAAAGGATTAAATTAGTATTCATAATGGAATAGGACAAAGAAAGAGAGAGAAGAGCAATCCATTGGATCTATATTATCCAGTACATATGGCTGTAATTAGATAGGTAACAGTGTAAAAGTATACAAGCGATCCTAGTTAAAGGTGGGACCAAAGTGGTACCAAACGAGAGCACACTCAATATGATAAATGTCAATTATTTATAGAAAAAACATTTATTAAAGTGCTGGCGTTACTGAGTCTTGTTCCAGACCAGATAAAAAGAAAACAGTTCGTGAATCTAGCGTATTGTGTATAGTAGATGTCCGCAAGCTAAACAATATATCAACTGTATCTTACCTACACAATCAAATCCTAATGTAGAAGTCCAGTATATATTATGCATGGATTGAGTCCATAGTAAGCTCCAATCTGTAAGGTGAACGGAGTAATTTTCTAATAAACAATTTCAAAATAACGATGTCCAGAAGCTGAATAGGGTAAGAAACCCAGGTGACACATCTCGAAAAGAATTGCAATGGATATTATGTCAACGTGTCTCAAATGCAAAGCTGTGCTCGTCAAGTGTTGTAAAGACCCCTTAATGAAAGCAAAATAAAGTCTGTTTACCACAGATATGTCAAGAAATGGTTAGGCACTTAACAGTGGTGTAAGGTAAGTGCACGTATATTGCGTCCCAAGTCTATCAGTATGTCGTGTTTTGAAGGCAACCCCCAATCATATAGAGAGAGATGCAGTAGCGCCAACTGCATATTGGTAGCAATGTGGTTTAGCAAGATTCAAAAGGAATGTTACAGCCCGTGAGGCAATTATGTGAGTAATAAGATGATATGACCCAGTAATATGATACTATTCTGAGATATCTTAACACATTCTTACCTGACTGAGTTTCGTCAGCGTCTCAAGAAAGGGAAAGTAAGGAAAGACCAGTCGTGTGCACGTCCTTTTTACATTGGACGCGGAGATAAAGGAAAATGAAGCAGGACTATTGAAGCATAGGTGCCAATGATATAGTAAGTAATGTGGCCATTGTAGAAAGGTGCAGGTAGCATTGAGATTCTAGTGTGAACGCCCTATTTACTCGAACTAGTTATCATAAGTTGAATTAGATGGTAAAAAGTAGGAGAAAGTTAAAAAACGTGTGGTTAAATGATCACTCCCAAAAGGTCTAAAAACAGACATAAGACTTTATATGCCAGTGCCACCGTAGTCAGTCTGTCACGTTCTGGTCCGGGGTGATCCGGAGAACACCCAGAGGATGTGAAGGTAGTGATGCGTAAGAGCGATGATGAACAGTTATAGTCAAAATTATCAGATATAAAATCTCTCCTGTAACACAACAAGATGTTTAGAAGAGTGGCCATGTTATTAGAGGATGCTTACTAGGCAACAGTAAAGAGTAAAGGTATAGTATATTAATACAGGTAGAGAGGACACACATGCGAAAATACGCACATAACACATAAGGATTGCCCCTCCTATCTGTCAGAGCTATGTGCAGACAATATTCAAGTGCATGTTCAATCTTGTGCTTAACATTTTAACAGTTTCCTATTGTATTTTTACACAATATAGTCATGTGTGTATTCATCCAGATACAGAAAAGAAATTGTGATATATGTAAAAGAAACATATTGTAATTTGCATGGTACTCTCAATATAAACGTACATTAATAATTATCACAGGTATTACTGGTTATGTGTGTATCATGTTTGCATATAAACATACATTGCAAGTATTCACAGGTATTACTGATGATGTTTGCATCTATGTTGTATCTACTGTTATTGATACTAATAGAATACTGTAAAGATGTAAACCTGTACATTGTCAATGGGGCATGGGTACCACACAATTATTGTTAGTCAGTGAGAAACACGTGGAGTTCCCTGTCTACATTTAGACCCATATCCACTGCCTGTAACCTGATTATCCACTTAGTTTCCATTCTTCTAAGTGCCAGTGTTCTATTCCCCCCTCTGGGGTCACATTCCTTTCAGAACCAGAGTGGACAGAGCTGTAGTACACAGCGAGTGGATAGTTGGAGTTTTTATTTTTAATGGCTTTTATGAGTTCTTGAATGCGTTCCTTCAATGGTTTGATCGTACTGCCTTTATAAATGAGGCCACATTGGCATGCAGTAGATCACAAAATTGGTGTTACAATTGTTGAAGTTCTGTATATAGTGTCTGTTTTGGGTATTAGATTGGAAACTAGTTGTTTTATTCATAGCAAACTGGAAGACAGTACATTGCATGCATTTGAAGAAACCTCTAGGTTTTTCCAGATAACCATGTTATTCCTTGATGTTGTGTTGTGGGTGGATTGTAGCTAGGACAAAGATTATTATGCAGTGTAGTGCCCCTGCTGTGCGTAATTCAAGGTTTGTGAGCAATACATTTGCTCAGTACAGGATCTAACCCCAAAAGGTATCAATGCCTATTGATGACTTTATAGATGTCACGACCCTGTGAATTATATCCAGTGACGAAAAACAATTTCTGCTCTGTCTGTTTCCTTTTACTTTTCTCTGTCACCCCCCTGGGTGTGGCACAGGAGTTTCAAAGGCAACAAAGTGGCTGCTTGGCTAAAGCTGCACACTGCAACATGTTACATTAATTCAAGTTGGCTTAATGTAACGAGTAGTTTGATGCCTTGGAGTGCCCACTTTGGTCACACCGTTCAGGAGTTAGAACAGCTGAGGGGTCAGCATGTAATCCTGTATTCGCCAATGGGGCAACCAAGTCTTTTCACAGTAAAAACGATAGTTTTGTGTGTTTACTATCAATACATGTAAAGTAAATGTCCTACCTGTGTCATATGTCGCACCCTGCCTTAGGACTTGGTAGGCCTACGAGAGGGGAGACTTACACAGATGTCCAGGGGAAGCGGTGGCCTTGCCATTGCTTTCAATGGCAAAGTTGGGCTAGCAGTGCATGACTGCTCTACAAATCTGCAGTGACACACTGGAGGACTCGTTTTACTTGGGGGACCTCCAGGGTTACAAAGCCAGTGCTGCAAGCCCTGGGGTACCCCTCTAACTTACATGCCCTGGGTACTAGGCTACCACATACTAGGGACTTACTGGAAAGTTAGCCATTTCCAATTGGGGTGCAGCCAATTTGACTTATACTTTAGGGTCAGGGCATTGGCACGGAGGTCTGATTAGCAGGCGTTTGTGCACTCTCAGAGTCAAAAAACCAGGAGCATTAGTCAAAAAACTTGTAGGGGGGGAGTGACCATACAAAAAAAAGGCATTTCCTTACAGTAACCTCATATTTTCTAATATTTCTCTTGAATGTTTGATACTGTACAATACAAATGCCATTCTCTCAATCTCCCTTATTTCTTTTTTGTTTAATCATCAATAGTGAGTTCTGTCTTATCCAAATCATCATCTTCTTAGATTACTGAAATATTTCATCTGCTTAATAATATTCTTTCAACCTTTTCAACAATCACTTATTCATATCTAACTACTGCTCATCTAAATAGTTGTGTAAAAGTACATATTGTAGCAACTGTATAATAACTGTTTTTTTAGCAGTGGTACTGTCTTCCTTTAGTAAATCCCAACTTCAGTGCCCCAATCACTTCACTGTGCAGGATTAAGGTGTGCAACCTTGAAACATAAAGCAAACAATCATACTTCAGGCTGAGGCAGCTGTAGGCCTTCTATCTGTTCAAAAATCAACATGCTGGAAATTGTTGTGCTATATGTTGTACGGAATTATCAATATCAACAGAGAAGTTGCTAAAGCAAATTTGAGCTTGCACTAATCAGTGTGCCAGGAGACTTCTATTGATTTGGGATTTTGGCACTAACTAAACAGCCGGTGTCATAGGCAGCATATTAAGAAAACATTACTTAGCTTACCCTGATATCCATTGTTTACTTTTAGTCTAATGCAATTTGATAGTGAGTCTGTCTGTTGGGTGATTACCCCAAAACCCCCTCATTTTTTATAGTAACCTTGTTATGTCTTTCGATATGAAATTTTCAAAAAGATCCAAAGTGTTGTTGATACTGAACGAGAGAATGGACGTACTGGTCTAAATTCTTCATGCATGGGGCTTTCGTGTTCCCTAATTCAAATAATCTAGAGTAAAAGTTTACGTTTCATCATAAATAAAGCCATTGTAGCAGTAGAGGATGAATGATAGTCCTCCTTGGAAGATTTATTTTCTTTAGCTTTCCTCAGATGGTATGAAGAGGGATGGTGGTGATATAAAGGCTGGCGGGGATGTGCTTTGGGGGCACGTAGCGGGCCCCCCTTCAGCAGGGGCACTCAAGTTTTGTACTTGTGCCCCCCAACATTTCTCTGCACCATGTGGCAGGCTCCGCGTGGTGCCTGCCACGTAGTGCAGGGAAATGCAAAACTTGCATTTTTACAATTGTGGCGGTCGCATTGTGATTGCACTTGCGGGACCGCTGCCATATAGGCGGCCAGTCCCAATACCCGTGATGATGGCAGACGGACTAGTCCGTCCGCCATCGTAATCAGGCCCATAGTCCTTACACTAGGTCCCCCACCACATCACTGCTTGGACCACTCATCAACTGGTTTGACCTCATTGGTCTGTGAGCCTCATTACGTTTCTATCATGTGCAGACAATCTATTTTTTGTTATATTAGGCATCACTTTGGAATATTTAGATTTGTTTCTTTTGTAGCTTCCATTGTACCTTGCTTTTGTTCTTCTAATATTGTGTATTCATGTCGGCCATAATTGTAGTTAAATCCGTTGCCTTCATTTGTTTTTCCAATTTATCAACGTCAGTGTTGTAATGAACTGTGTTAATTCACTCAATTGTCAAAAGGATTACATCTGATGAGCATTTATTTAAAATTACGTCACTTTATTGTAAACGCTTTCTATACACAGCATCATTTAGCTGAAAGGGCATCCGTCAGTGTGATAAATTCACATTTGACAAAAATGAATGCTGAGAGAGCTGTTATGCTGTCTCTCCTTGCTCTGTTTTCTTTATGTTTTTCACAATCTCCCAAAGCGGGAGTTTGTTTGCCAAAAACAAAAAACAGTGAGTGAGTTCCATGCAGAGGGAATGTCTGCGTCTGTTAGCCATTGCTTTTTTTCGTGCCCTGGGCCACTATGAATCACCTGGCGATCCTGTGCAGTGAAAATATGCACTATGAGGACTGTTTTAAATGGGACAGACCTCCTGAAGGTCCAAAGACAGTGTCCTTATGGCTGACAGGCTGCCACCATTGATAGCAACAGCCCATCAGTGGTTCCACCATCTCTGAATGGGGGAAGGGAACCGCAAGTTTGTTGCGTTGAGAGAAAGGCCAGTTTATAGCGCCAAACTCTAAATGACCACAATAATTAATACTGAAGTGTGAAATGACTTACAAAACCTGGTCTTCGCTTTCGCTTCTCTGAGATTATAGCTGCACCCTTACAATCTGGCAGTCCACCTAAAGATGTTGAGAGCATTGAAGAAAATCCTGCTTAGTGCCAGACTTCCAGCTCTGCAATGTTCTTGACCTGTCTGTAATACATCAAATTTATTGTTTACTGTTCTAAAAATAGCATGACAACTTTCCTGTTCAGAGAATACTACAAAATTTAGCAAAGCACAGGGAGAACCTGTTAACCATTAACTTTTCCTGGATGGCTTAGCCCCTCCAACTAAATCTCTGAGACCTCTGGTCACCTGTCTAGCCAAATCCAGCAAATATTACATCCACAGCTCTGTGGAAAATAGCGGTATGTTACTTTCACACATCTATTCACACCAGCTTTCTGGAAGACGATCATTCTTCCCCATTCCTTTACCCACAACTCCCAATGTGGTGATCTTCATTCACCCAGCATTCTGTTGGTGGAAAACTTTCCACAGGGCGTCAGAAGGTGACACACTGTTAGAAATGGGGTCTCCAGTTGGCAGTGGTATGCACCCTGTCCAAGTAGGTACTTGCAATCCTAGTAAGGGTAAGTGTAGTACACACTAAATTTACCTGTGCTCATCCTTTGGTAGCTTGGCTCAGAGCAGTCAGGCTAAACTGAAGAGGCAATGTGTAAAGTATTTGTGCACACACACACACAGTAACATAGTGAAAGCACCACAAAGTACTCCACACCAGCTTAGAAAAATAGCCAATATTTATCTGAGTAAAACAAGACCAAAACTATAAAAATCTAACAAATACAAGTTAAGTTATACATTTTTAAAGATTAAATGCAGTTATAGCGTTTAGAAACACAATAGCTCCGGTTGGGGCTGTCTCGACGTGCTTGACATAGTCGAATCCACAAGTTCAGGCCGACCGCGATGGAGTGTGGGCCGGCTACAGAGTTGTACAGACGCCCGGTACAGTACTTTGGAAACGATGAGCATCAAAGACGTTGCAAAAGCGCCAGGAGGTGAGGTGTTGCTTGAGGCAGTTGCGGCGTCGGTTCCTTACTGTTTTGCAGGTCATTGGCGCATCAGTGCTCGGGGACAGTGCGTTGCACAATGGAGGTGAGGCGTCACGGAAGCCAGTGAGGCGTTGGCTCCTAGAGGCGGTGCAGAGTTTTTAAGCTGCTGTCGTCTGGGAGACGATGTGAGGCGCAGGGGAGTTGATGCTGCGGTTGCGGTGAGGCATTGATTCTGCTGGCGATGCGGAGTCGATGAAGCATCGGGGGTCAAACCATGAGGCGTTGATTTTGCAGCATCGCTGCCACACCACGGGTCCACCGGTGCTTTGGTGGAGTCGGGTGTAATGGACCTCGGTGACGTGGTACTCGGTACTCCCTCTGTAGTGGTTCTTCGGAGGCGATACTGTGGTATTGGGTCTTGCATAAGTCACAGTCGTTGCGTTCAGCAGGGACCACGGCTTCGGTGCAGGCAGCGGTGTGGTACCAAAGTGTGGCACCAGTTCCAAAGAGGCGCTCAAAGTCGATATGTTAATCTTCTTCTTTTTAGCACAGCAACTCACATCCAAGGGCCCAGGAACTGGATTTGGCACCACATTGCAGAGTAGGGCTCTTAGCAGGGGAGCCCAGGTGCTGCAGGTGAAGTCTTTGATGCCCCTGAGACTTAACAGGAGGCAAGCTCAACCCAAGACCTTGGAGAACCTCAGAAAGCAGGATGCAGAGAGCAAAGTCCAGTCCTCTCACTCCCAGGACAGAAGCAGCAGGCCAATACAGCAAAGAATGTCCTCAATCCAGGAGTGTTCTGACTATATGGTGTCAGTGGGCCAATACTTATACCCATTTTAGCCTTTGAAGTAGGGCGACTTCATAGAAAGGGCTTTGTAGTGCACAAGACTCTGCCCTTCCTGGGCCTTGCTCCAGGTACACTACAGGGGGGTATGCAGCTCTTTGTGAGGGGACAGGCACAGCCCTATTCAGGTGCAAGTGTCAACTCCTCCCACCATACTATCTCAGAAGACCCATCAGCCTGGTGATGGGCCATCAGGATATGCAGGGCATACCTCAGCTCTCTTCGTGTGTGATTGTCTAGAGGGAATTCCCAAAGCCCAACCGCCATCCAACCCAGATGTTTATTCTAGTGACAGGCAGAGGCACATAATAAAGTAAGAAAAAGCCAAATTTCAAAAAATTGCATTTTCAGACCTTCAGTTTAAAAATCAACTTCACTATAAGATGTGTTTTTAAATTGCGAGTCCAGAAACACCAAACTCCAATTTTCGATCTGCTCCCAATTGAAAGATACACGTGTAAAGTGTTACAAGGCAGATCCAATGATAACCTATGGGAGAGATAGGCCTTGATGTAGTAAAAAACAAATTTAGCAGTTTTTCACTACCAGGACATGTAAAACTCAAAAGCACATGTCCTACCTTTTAGATACACTGCACCCTGCCCATGGGTTACCTAGGGTCTAACGTAGGGGTTCCTTACATGTAGTAAAAGGGAAGGTTTGGGCCTGGCAAGTGGGGTGAACTTGCCAAGTCGACATGGCACTTTAAAACTGCACACACAGGCCCTGCAGCGAGAGGCCTGAGGCAGGTTTGAAGGGCTACTTATGTGGGCAGCACAATCAGTGCAGCAGGCACACTTGTAGCATTTGATTTACAGGCCCTGGGTACATGTAGTGCACTGTACAAGGGACTTATTAGTAAATCAAATATGTCAATCATGGAGAAACCAAATGCCATTACATTTTGAGACACAGAAAACATGCACTCTAGTACTGGTTAGCAGTGGTAAAGTGCCCAGAGTCCTAAAACCAGGAAAAACGAAGTTCATCACACAGTCAACAAGCATTTGCAATGCAATAGGTCTCGCTTTTTTTTTCTTTTTCTTTTTAGAGTTAGAGCTATTGGCAAAAGTGTTGCTGGTAAGGTTGGTAGGTACACAAGTTTCACATGTCCTAAATGTGAAAAATTGGGTGTTGTGAATGAGGGCCAGAAATGGTCTCCAGTTATGTTGTGGCAAACATGATGCAGCATCTACATGAGTCAGTGACACAGAAAGGTTGGCAGATAAATACCTTGATGAGCCCATTCGTCAATTAAGGAGCATTTAAATAAAAAGTGAGTGAAGATGTGAGGTCAGGTTGGAAGAACACCAATAAGTTCTTGGAAGTGTTTTAAGCAAGTAGGTTGACTATGTTCAATTTAGTGCTGGAGTTGTGGAACAGCTAAGTTTGAGAGCCACTGAAAATGAGAGGAGATTCTAAATTTTCAGATGCAGCCTGATACAGAAATCTGCAGTTTTCCAATCTGTGCTGGAAATGAGGAGTCGTGGTTTGTAGAATTGAGAAATTGCAGTCTGAAGCTGGGTCTTAGAGCAAAGAGTGCATCTTGGTCAGTAGAAGCACAAATTACATTGTAGGAGCATCGGTCCATTCCATGGAGAGCTCAGTGCATGATACTTGGAGTCTTCAACAGGATTTATCAGTGAGCAAATGAAGTGCATGTGAGTCAGATGACATTCAACACAATGGATGGGGATGGCGAAGAAGTCCTGAAGTGGAGTTCTGAACACTTTGTACATTCTGCATTAGTCAGGTATGCCAAGGTGCAGTCCGTTAAAATGATCAAGAAGATAGAGTACGGGCATTCAATAAGTAAATCCCAGGAAATGGGTTTCCCTTCAATGGAGCCTCTGGAGATAAATGAAAGATCTTACTACTTAATTGACTTGAACGTTCAAGGTGAGCTCAGCATTCAAGGTCATCTCAAGATTTTTGACAGTCTTCAAAGGTGTAGGTGATGAACCCCTTTTCATAGGTTACTAGAGAACTAAATGAGTAAGAGGCACAGTACTACATGTCACAGTTTCAGTCTTGATGATATTTAGTTTTAAGTGATTCCTGGTCCTCTATTCAGTGACTATAAGAAGGCAAGATCTTGGCACGCATGTACAGGAGTCTGGTTATTGAAGAACTGGTTGAAGGTGAGAAGAGAAGTGGAACAGAGTTTGAACAGTAAGTAGCAAAAGAGATGTGCTGGGAAAATACAAACTGGACAGTGGGAGGTGAGGGTAAGTAAGGATAGAGAGGATTTCAACATGCGTCAAAGAAAATGTGATTTCCCATTCACAGCCTTATCCTGAACAGCAATGTCCAACAGACAGCTGAGGTGATTGAAGTGAAGTACCATTTCAAATGCTGCAATCAAATCTAGCCGAATGGCCATGCGAAATCCATTAACATCTGCTTGTGTGCATCCAGCTAGTGAAGAGAGATCATTAATCCCTGTGTTGAAGGTGGAAATCAACTTAAGAGCCAACCAAATTATTGATCTCAATATACTCCTTGAGTTTCTGGTGTGCTCGGGTTTCTATCAATTTTTGTCAAAAAAAAGCTGTAGGGGAATAGGTTTTTGGCCCTCGTACTTATTCACATTAAATCTAGATTTCCCCAGCAGAGCTATGATAAAGGAAACTTTGAGGTTCATGGAAAAGATCCCAGTTTCAAATTATTTGTGAAAATATTTTGGATGCATGCTGACGCGCTGGAAGCAATTTCCTTAAATGTGGCCCATGGGCAGAGATCAGATTGATATCTGGATTGCTGACAGATTTGGAGGATGTACAATCCTAGAAGGAACTGTGGTGAGAATATCCTTTATGTAGCCTCTAATGTTCAGGGCCATGAGCATACCATGAGTATGCAGTGGAATTATGGTGGTCCTGAGTATACATCTTTGTCGCGTCACGTGTAGGCTGAATAATGCTGGATTCAGGGAAGGTCCCTGGGGTTCTCTACAAGATAAGGTCTAAAAAGACAAACTGAAGAGAGGGAGCACAAACACCTCGTCCATTTTAGTAAGAGAGGAGCCATCCAATAGCATTTTCCCCATCTTAATCTCTGTCAATCTATATAAAAGAATGAGGTGGAAGGCAGTGTTGAATGCACCAAGGAGGACCAGGGCTGCTGGGCCTCCGGAACCAAGAATCAACTGAAAGTCCTCTAAAGCTGCCACCAGCACAGATTCTGTCCCATGAGCCAGGCGAAAACCAGCTGGGGCGAGATCCCAAAGAGAGTCCTGTTCAGGTGAGAGGAGAGTTAAAGATCGACACCGGATTCATAAGTATTCTAAATGACATGAAGAATACGGGCCAATGGTTAAATGGACTATGGGATCTGCATTTGTATTTTCAAGATGAGTGATATCGTAGTGTTTTCCACACAGGATAGTAGCAGAAGATGGAGAGATATTGCAAACCTATGTAATTGAGGGAGTATTGTGCCCTGTATTAGGCACCCTGGAGCACCCTGGAGAAGATGGACAGCAATATGGCCCGGGTGAAACTGGGTGTCACTAGAATAAAGCAAGTACGAAGATAGTACATGATGGTAGAATTTGGAAACAAGACATTTCTGGGGAGAGGGTAGTGCATTAAAGAGAGAAAGGTGATTGAATCAGACCAATATTGGATAAGAAAATTTGTGACATCTTTGCCATATCACATCAGGAGTGGTGAATTGTGAAACAATCTTAAACCTCATTGGTGGTGACGTGGCCTAAGAAACTAGACACACTACAAAGCCTGAGAGAAAGTATTCACCCAACCCCCAAATCAGCCATATTTTCAGGTAATGTTGGGTTCACTCTTTCTGCCAAATGTTTAACAAGTTGTGGAATATTCTTTAATGCAGTGACATGCCCCTAAAGAGCTGATCATCCATTTTTGAAAAACGTTTTGTAGGAGACCGTGTAACTACAGGATAACACAACATTTTAAAATGTAATTCAGCTCTGTGAGGGAGATCTGATCCCACAGAGCAGGATGTCAAAGGACATGTTTTGCAAGGTAGGACACACAGTGCACTACAGTCTGGTTCATTTCTGCAAAGTGACCCCCTGTCATTTTTTACACCTACACTCACTCCAACTTTTAAGTCAGCAGTTTTTATTTTGTGATATTTAAGCAAATATTAAAATTGCAAATAAAAAAATGAAACTCCCACCATGCAAAGAGCTGCTGATGAAAACGTTTTCATTTTCTTTTCACGCTTCACTTAATGCCACTTGACAGTAATGCCTTTTTATTTAATTAAAGTTACACTTGTCAGTTATTGTAAACTTTCAAGGTGGCTGGCCAACGGTTTCCTATTTCCACAATAGACTTATACTTGTGTGCATAGCACGGCAAACTGTTTACTATGAACATAGTGAACAGACTGCATTGCCACACAGCAGCTTTATAGCTCGGCGGGAAGTGAAAGTGAGTATCACACAACTACTCATGTACTTTGTGGGTAGTGGAGTGTGGTTGATAAGAATGCTCAGCAATTCACCAATCTAGATAGTTCTTTTCGCCAACCACACACAATGACTACCAACCTCAGTCCCAGAACCATAAAGGCGCTCAGACTTGGAAACCACTAAGACACCATGAAAACGGTGTAAGTGCGCCACACAAATGCTGGTAGCATAGCAGCACGGGCATCCCAGTAGTCATGATTCGCTTACAATTTCTCTTCTACTGGGAAACATTAACATGAAATGGAGGGGTGATTGCAAAATCGTCTATTCTGTGGAACATATAAGGAGAATGTTATACATAATAGCATGCTATATATAAGCAACCTTTGAGTACCAAAATTGAGTAGGTTCAAAAGCAGAGGAGATTTGAGTAGAAAATATGAGGAGTCGTGCGAACAAGGAAATGGAACGAGGACCGGTAAGTCCTATAAGCCACTTCTATTGGCGCTTAGGCCACCAACATCAGTCTGCTGCGTGCCAGTGCCATGCAGACAGTAAATAGAGAACACACACAGGCAACCATCTTGGAATAGTTAAAAAAATCTTTCTAAGCATCTTGGACCGCAGCCTTTGTTTCTGCCGCTGGTGCGCTGCCTCCTCCAGGCTAGTGGAAGGGCATGCTCAGCCCTGCAGCCCCTCCATGCACCGATACTCGCCTGCCGTGCCTCTGGTGCGCGCGTGGTACCTCAGCAGTAAGAGGCAATGGCTAGCATGAGGCGGGGTGGAGTGGTTCACTGGCATATGCAGGGGGGAGGGAGAAGGCAGGGACAGCGCGGGGGAGAGGGAGAAGGCACGGACAGCGGGGGGAGAGAGAGGGAAAAGGCACGGACAACGGGAGGATGGAAAACACTGACAACAGGAGTGGGCGGCAACAAGGGGATCGGGGAAAACAAAACAGGAAACTGAAACCAGAGCAGCGCTTGCGCGCTGGCTCGACCCAAAAATAGTGCACGTACCGTGTAACAGCAAAGTAAAGGGGCCAGTAGCCATGGGAGGATACCAATGACGTCATGGCGTACTAAGGCAGGACTAACAACCCTATTATGGAATCACACGCCAGCATTTACGTAGGACAAAGACAGAAGCCAATTAAAAATATGGGCGGAGAGTGAGGGCAGCTTGTCTCCCCATACTCTACTACTGCATGCCTCGCAGAGCGAGCATATTGTAAACTTTCAAGATGGCTGGCCAACGGTTTCCTATTTCCACAATAGACTTATACTCGTGTGCACAGCACAGTAAACTGTTTACTATGAACATAGTGAACAGACTGCATTGCCACACAGCATCTTTATAGCTCGGCGTGAAGTGAAAGTGAGTATCACACAACTACTCATGTACTTTGTGGGTAGTGGAGTGTGACTTATTAGGATGCTCAGCAGTTCACCAATCTAGATATTTCTTTTCGCCAACCACACACGATGATTTCCAACCTCTAGAGACCAAACTGAAGTCAACGACAGTCCCAGAACCATAAAAGCACTCAGACTTGGAAACCACTAAGACACCATGAAAACGGTGTAAGTGCGCCACACAAATGCTGGTCGCATAGCAGCACGGGCATCCCAGTAGTCATGATTCGCTTACAATTTCTCTTCTACTGGGAAACATTAACATGAAATGGAGGGGTGATTGCAAAATCGTCGATTCTGTGGAACATATAAGGAGAATGTTATACATAATAGCAATATATATTTAAGCACGCTTTGAGTACCAAAATTGAGTAGGTTCAAAAGCAGAGGAGATTTGAGTAGAAAATATGAGAAGTCGTGCCAACAAGGAAATGGAACGAGGACCGGTAAGTCCTATAAGCCACTTCTATTGGTGCTTAGGCCACCAACATCAGTCTACTGCATGCCAGTGCCATGCAGACAGTAAATAGAGAAAATACACAGGCACCCATCTTGGAATAGTTAAAAAAATCTTTCTAAGCATCTCGGACTGCAGCCTTTGTTTCTGCCGCTGGTGCACTGCCTCCTCCAGGCTAGTGGAAGGGCGTGCTCAGCCCCGCCGCCCCTCCATGCACCGGTACTCGCCTGCCGTGCCTCTGGTGCACACGTGGTACCTCAGCAGTAAGAGGCAATGGCTAGCATGAGGCGGGTGGAGTGGTTCACTGGCGTTTGCAGGAGGGGGAGGGAGAAGGCAGGGACAGCGGGGGGAAAGGGAGAAGGCACGGACAACGGGAGGGGGGAGGATGGAAAACACGGACAACGGGAGGGGGCGGGAACAAAGGCATCGGGGAAAACAAAACAGGAATCTGAAACCAGAGCAGCGCTTGCGCGCTGGCTCGACCTAAATATAGTACACGTACCGTGTAACAGCAAAGTAAAGGGGCCAGTAGCCATGGGAGGATTCCAATGACGTCATGGTCATACTAAGGCGGGACTAACAAGCCGATTATGGAATCACACCCCAGCATTTACGAAGGACAAAGACAGAAGCCAATGAAAAATATGGGCGGAGAGTGAGGGCAGCTTGTCTCCCCATACTCTCCTACTGCATGCCTCACAGAGCGAGCAGCGCATGCGCATTGTCGCTAAAGCTCAACCTAAAATCAGGAGGTCAGAAGCAAAAAGAAAGGGGAAACCACAGAAAAAAATGCCAGGCCTAACGCACACCAATGTTTTATGAAATTATGAAATAAGACCACTAAGTAATATATATTTAAACAAAGCCAGACCTTCTTTGCCCATTCACATTTTATACTGATTTGTAATGTCAGGTTCATTAAACATATGGTAGACAAGTAGCTGTCACAGAGCAATTTAATTTGCATCAATAAGTGATCTAGCGAAATGAACGTAAAGCAGCAGACAAATTGCCTCATTAGCTTTTTGACAACAAAACTTTAATTAGATGAAAAACAAACACAAATTGAACTGAATTCTCAGGTTGCCTTGGAAAAACCCATTTCACTGGCAGATTTAAGGAAGGACCAGGAGAGATCCGGAAGTACGTTCTTGTTAATTGGAGACATGGCATAAAATCCATAGAAGCCTACTGTATGAAAGTTGACATGTCATTAATGACTGTGAAAATAACTATTTAATAAACGTATTTTGTTGTGTTACTGTACTTTTAAGCCAACTTTAAGTTGCAGTTAAGCGTCCGGTCAATTAAGGAAGATTTCAGCAGAATTATCAAAAAGCAATTGGAATACACAGTGCACATGGTGAGAGTCCGAATATTGAGCACCTAATAAAAAGTAATGAAAGGAGGAATTCTTCCAACTAGAAAAAAAAAAAGCTTAGGGGAGGGGTTTAGATTTAGTAGTAATAGTTTCATACAATAAACGCGAATTAAGAAGTAGTCACAGGAAAATCAGTTAATGCATACACACATATTTTCAAATACTTCCTTTGTAGTCAAAGGGTAGGCGACCATTGTGGGCCCAATCAATTCAACAAGATGGAATGCTTTCACTACCTTAGGTGATGTGGAAGGATATACAAACCCTCGCACAGCTTCATTCAAATTTAATACTGTCATAAGTCAATAAATAACCCAAGAAAGGGGCCGTGGAACACCACAAAAGAGAGAAAACAAAGTCCAAAAGGCCAAATAGCTTCAGTAAATAATTTCACACAGTACGAGCAAACACGCAAAAACAAACACTAATCTGCCCTGCTCAGTCTCTCAAACCAACTGAAATCAAAGCAGCAATGTGTGACCTCACTCCGTTTAATTCAGTTAGAAGGAACCGTGCAGCGGTCTTGGGTCCAAGCATACGGCCGATCATAGGCAAATTCATTTTGTCTGATGGAAATAACATTCTTACACCCATATCCACACCTAAACGGAGATGTAACACGTGGACAATCTCACAGGACGTAAACAATAGATAACACTGCCAGCTCAGGACTAGATCAAGGGATGCTGCTGATCACAGGACGATAGTCTGTGACACAGGAGATGTCAGCATTCCTTTAGCCCCACCACCCAAACCCAAGAACGGAATAACCCCCGCACTTGCCCACTCTCTCTCCACTTCCGTACCTCGTACTCCTACTCGTGAATAAGCCAACATACCATCTTGTCTTGTGGTGGTCCATTGTTGGCCGCAGTTTATTAGGAATACACGCATATATATATTGCATTACTTTGTGTGCGTCATGCATAAGTCTTCTCAGCGAGCTGTCCTGTACTTTGCAGGCTTGCATTGTCTCTTGGCCCTGCTGGGTCGTTGCTTCTTCCGGTTGGGTTTGCCTTCTCTTTGCGTGGAGGGGTGTGGTTTCTGTCCCGGAGTTAGGCTACAACTCGCTACCTTGTCCGATTCTTGTTGTGCCCTGCCATCCGGCGGGGGCTGGGCAGCGAGCGCCGTCTCCGTTTGCTACCCCCTCGTGGTAGGCCACCACACCCTGCCGTATGGCATCCCAGAGTGAGTGGTCCTACCTGCCGCCCTTAGGTCCAACTCACCCAGCCGTGTGGCATCCCAAGGTGAGTGGTCCTATTCTGGCACACCGCCCTCCGGTGTGCCTCTGTACCAACCATTATCCACCGTAGTTTCCGCTGCATGCTCTGCCTGTTCCTACGCCCTGCGACATAGCTTCTCCTCTGGTGTGGGTGGGTGGGACAAAGAACCCTCGCGCCGCTGCTGCTCCCCTGTTCGTGGTCAGTGCCTACCTGGGGAAGCGACAGGGCTTATATCCCCCCGCGCGCTCTCCCGCCACTCTTGTGGCCTCCCCCCATTGGGGGGTTCGTATGTTGCTCGTGTCCCTCATTGGATGGGGGGGGAGCTGCTGCCGAGCCGGTCTGTGACGCGCGGTGGGGTCCCCTGGTTGTTCGCGCCCTTCGGCGCGACCGCAGTGAACTGGATCTGGCCGGGGCTAGGCGTCGGTTAAGGCGCCGGCCCTCTAGGCTCCCTCCGGGTGCCGGCCTCTGCTACTACAATAACTCTTGCAATAGGACCAGCAGGGCAAGCTTGTCTGGTACCATTCCAGAGAGAAATAATTAATGACCAGACTCCCCACTTTAAGGCTCATTGGCTTAAAAATACCTTTAATCAATATCCAATATGACCAGAAGCATATGTTCGTCATCCATAACCTCATTGTCAAGAAGGAATGCCACCTATTTGCATCAGAGACAAAGCTAGAGTCATTTGCGGATCCAATCCTTGGCAAGGGGGTCTAGTCAGAATACAAAACCACTCTCAAACACACAACATCCAGCAGAGGAGGAGAAAGAGCTCTGGTACCATTTGAAGGATAGACGTGAAAAGCTCTGAAATACAACATGTACATCATTCAAATTATGCAAAATCAGGCAGCTAGGCTCTTCAAGTAAGCCTTAACTAAGGACAGGTATTTAGTAATATGACTGCAAACACCTGCATGTGGCTGTGCGCAGGCTAGTCACTAACTACCATAGAAGTTTCACTATTCTATTTTGTTGTATGAGCTTGTTATCCCAAAATGTTGCTCAGTAGGTTTCCTAATCCAGTATCAAACCTTTCAATGTTGCCTTAATCAGGTCATTGTAAGGAGGTCATTGTAAGGAGTGATGCTAGAAGGGTTTGTCACTTGATATTTACAGTGCTTAATTTGTAAAAAAATAAGTGCCAGGGCCCTCGTCAGGGGGCCACTGCAGTTCGCACCACCCTCTGCCCCTGTCAGTGCTGCCAATGACAGTACCAAAACAACTACTGACCATCACACTCCTACAAGAGTGACAGTTCAGATTATTTCAGGCCCCTCAAGCTATAAGAATGACTTAGGTGGAAGGTATCAGTCATTTTTAATGTGTACTGAAGTGATAATCCACTGTTGTTGTGCTCATCTCTAAATTAAACAGGCATCGACACCATGTGACAGACTGTTATAAGTGGTGGTGTTAACAATTAAGTGATGGTAGGAGCACTGGAAATCACAGCTTCAAATTAAGCACTGCTTGATAAACAGTTTGGTGCTCACCAGTAAAGTAAGAAGCCACATACACCACATGTTCTTGTGTTCCGATAAAGCTACTACAGATGCTCAGCAAAGCTAATCTAGAAATTGTTTTCAGTAGGTCGGCTAATGGAGCTGCCCTAGTTAAAAAATCAGGGACTGAATCGGTAACTGCCAACAAGGCTTAGTAACAATCATATCCTCTTTTTGTGGTTGGCTTAGCATGGCAGGCAAGACCTTCTCTATCAATGTGTGGCCTTATCTATCTATCCCACAGAACATAACCCAGGTGCATTACCAAAAAGGCCCATTGTACAGTTTACAAGATTACATTAAGGAGAGGCGACAAAGACAATGAAAAAGTCTCTTCAGTCCAAAAACACAGGAAATCCTGAAATCTTTAGAATGATTCTTCATTGTTCTTCTGATGAACGTCATAAAATACAGCAAAGCAGCCAACGCTTCATCAGGGCTGCAAATTCCAAGAAATATATCTAATTAAAAAAGATCCAATCAGTTACAAGAAAATAATTCATTCGAAATAGTAAACAACCTACTCATATATACAATCCACCTATCCCATCTGAATAGATTTAAGAACAGACAGAACAGAACTGTAACATATTATAAGATACCTAGTGTGTTCGGTCAGAAAATTCATATAGTATCAAAGAACATTATGGTTACAACACATATTAAATATGCAACATAATTCATAAAAATTCATAAAAGACTTGAAAAATGGTGATAAGAAAACAGGACTTAAGAAAATATACAAATTATATCACACCTAGGTTATTTGGGTCAAAAAAGTTCATATGGTATCAAAATATAATAAGTGGAAGAATATATTAAATATGCAACACATTTCATGACAATTCATGATAAACTCGAAAAGCATTTACTAAGAAAAAATAATAAGTTAAGATAGTATACATATTATCATATTTTAACATCCAACACCTGTCATAATTCAGAACCAATTATTTAAAACTGTAATGATAATCACAGTACAGGAATCCATATTCACACTTTTCAACCTCCCTCAAAAGACATTGAGGTTCATTGAAAACACAACTGCACATCTAGTCAGATATACCGTGTAAAGTAACCCCATTCGTAAACAGTTATTCAAAATAACTTAAGTCCTAGAGGTGAAATCTAAAGATCATACTTTTTCTTTTTCGGTATGTTACAATCAACATTTTGCAATGAACACCAGATATTGTTACATATTTGTGCTGCAGATATAAAACGATACCAAATCTACAATTAACCCTAATACAAACAATTTGAACCTTTTCATATACAATCAAAAAGTGGACAGCAAGCATGATTGCCCACAAATGCAGACAAGACATTGGGCTTGATTTAGATCTTGGCGGATGGGTTACTCCGTCACAACGGTGACAGAAATCCTGTCCGCTGAAATGTAAATCCCATAGGATATAATGGGATTTATATTTCGGTGGATGGGACATCTATCACAGTTGTGACAGAATACCCTGTCCGTCAAGATCTAAACCACACCCATAATCATTAAAGTAGCACAGTAACATGTAGAACTGATTTCCTTATATAGAAGTATTCATGACATAGACCATAATTACTCTATATATCAAGCTGACACACAACCTCAAACAAAAATAAGTATTATCATTCATTTAATACATGCATTGTCGCCATTACCTACAATTCTCTCTATTTCATGCTGACATGCAAGCCCAAACGCAAGTATCACCATGATTAATAACATATTCTCTACTCTTATATTCATGCACTCAAGACATCGCAAAAAAGACACAAGCAATACAGTATAATCCCAGGTCCCACATCAAGACACATTTCCCAAACACCTACCAGTGTTTAGCGTTAACAGGGCACCGGCAAACCAGGTTCCGACAGCTGTGCCATAGTGGGTACGGCTGTTTAAATGTCAGTTGACCAATTACAAAACATCTCCAATTCAAGTTTAACTTGTATGAGACTGTTTCTTACTGCAACCGCAATCTTAGAAGCGTTTTCCATAAGTGCATAATGAAAGTCCATTTATGAAACTATATTTGTGTCTTTAATATGACAACAATAAATCATTACATACAATTTTAAACATAACCACTCAAACTAATTAAACATGATATCCGTGTCAGCTATGTTCAATATTCAATGTTATGTCTGAAAGAAGGATCACTCTATAGAATACAAAAACCACATTACAAACAAATGTCCTGGTACGTGCCATCTTGGAACATATCTAGTAAGCATAACCAGAAAGCTTATACATTACATTTCTTCAAGACAAGATAATGTGCAATCATACTTTAGCAAGTAAACATGGTATAGGTAATGGCTCCATTGGGACAACGAATGTAATGTCCAGACGTAAAGTCACTATGTGAAAGACATTGCAATCAACCACCCAAATAAGCGACAAGCCTCCTTTTCTTCATGGATAACAAAAACACTTGAGTCACTAGCTGCACAACACTAAGATAAACAAAAATGAAAATGAATTGATTGAAAGGCTAATGGGGTAGCTATATATTTAGAGAACAGCAAGCTTAGACATAAAAGGATGCTAAAGTCTTATTAAAAAACAATTTAAAGAGCCAATAGTCCAAAAATAGATTCTCCGTGTACTACAGTAATTACAGATTAGATAATAACATCTAAATCCCATATAATTAAATAGTTAAAATATTTTTATATTTGTAAATAGTCTATACCATATGCTAACAGTATCAAGACAACCGAATAAATTGAGTGCACTCAAAATGGGTTTCACCCATTTAGTCTGCCCGGATTTTTTACTTTTGATCACCCGGTTTTTGGACCTTTACTGTGAGTAAGTCTCACTACCTGCGTCTCACTAACGGTAAGTTTATGGTAAATTGGACTGAGCATGTTTACCGAGCAGTGTCTGCCTATTAAGATAAGGCAGCTGCGGCACAGCTAGGGTAAAGGGCACTGGGCTGATTACACTTGAACCTGCATGCACATGTGGTAGCATGTGAAAGACTACCGTCGTGCGCAGCCTGGTATAGCTGCACACAGGTAACCTGCCTGTGGCAGTTTTAAACTGCAAATTCTATTGTCAAAATAACCCTTTTTTTATGGACCTAAACAGTGGCGGCTGCCACTAACAAAGGGTGGTGGGACAGGTGGGGGGGGGGGCACGCGGGGAGAGCGAGCGCGGGCTGGGATGGGACGGGTTAATAATAATAATTTTTAAAACGTACCTGACTCCGGCCGCCTCCCGCTTTGCGTCGCTCCTGCTGGCCTCTTTCTGGGTCCCAGCAGCCCCTGGGACAGAGTCCCATCCAATCCCCATGCTGCAGAGCAGCATGGGGATTGGCCTGAGTGGGCAGGAAAGACGCTCCGCTCAGGTCATGGAGTCTGTGGTGTTTGCTGCCTAATGCAGCTGGGCTGGAGAAACCTAAGTGCACATGTGTGTTTTGGTCAGCCTGAGACGGCTGGCCAAACACATATGCGTACTTAGGAAGTGCACAAGCACTCCTCTTCCCCCTCCCATGCCCCTCCCCTCCATGCAAAAGCTGGCTCAAAGCAGCCAAACGAAAAATAAAACAATGCTAGAGCATCGTTTTATTTTTCGTTTGCTGGCTCTGCGCCAGGCAGTGAGGTGACGCTCCTCCACCATTGCGGAGGAGCGGACACTGGACCTAAATCTTCCTTTTAAATATTAATAGGTCACCTCCTAAGTAGGTCTTATTGCCCTTAAAGGCAGAGTGCATGATATTTAAAAGAAGGACTTGTAGACATTAATGCTGAACATGCCCCTACAGTGAAATATCCAAAAACTGTTTTCACTGTAGTGAGGAAGGCTGCTTCTATAGGGAAGTATTGGGTTACTTTGCTACATCTAATAAATGCTACATTACATTAGTAGCAGCTAGAGAAACAATTCTAGGACTAATTTTAATAGTGATTCAAAATCCAATTTAATGGTGGAATCAAATTTTGTCTATTAAGCAACAGGTACTTTTAAAAAGATACTTTTCTTCTGCCTAAAGCTTGTAAGCATTCAGTTGTCACCAGTAACTGGATGACTCACATGTGATGAGTTTGCATTGCTCACAGACAGTGGGTCCTGAATGTGGGCAGGGAGTTTCCCTCCTTGTTAGGATGTCCTGAGGGCCGTACCCAGTAACTGGATTAATTTTAAAGGGACCTTCCCTGGCACAGGCAGATGTAGCTAATACCTGGACCTGCCCCTTCTATTGTCCATATAGTCAGGCTGGCTCCAAAACCAGTGGGAGGGGGAGGTACCAGAGAACCGGTTTGGAGTGACCACTAGGGAACCTCCTCCTCCTCCTCTGGGTGGGCACAGGAGCTCTGCACAGGGGAAGAAGGGTTCTGCTATATTAAATAGTCCCAGAATGCTGTGAAAGAGAGATGGACTGGGGTGGAGGGATGATGTGGCATCCTAAGATTGGTCAGGGCTGTCTGGAATCTAGAATTGTCCACCCACACTTATAAACATCTGCACAGAGACAGAGAGCAAGACGCTAGACATGAACAGAAACAACACCAGAATCATAGACAACTGGAAGAAGAAACCACCTGATGCCCTACTAAGGAATTTGTCTCCAACTGACCCCCAGGACTAAATGGGTTACTCCAGGCACAGTGTCACAGGCCCCCTTATGAATCCCTGAGAAGTAGTTGGGGGAAGATCTGGAGTCCGCTGTCACTCCAAGTGCCTGTGACTAAGGGGGAGCAGGAGGCCAGCAATAGGTAGCAACCCACCCTTGATGACATGGGTGAGGAAATGGATACACCGGCTCCTGCACCAGCATGGAAGAGTGTCAGTGCAGCGGGGACCAGCCGAGGCAGCGCAGAAATGGCTTCCCTGCATTGCCTAGACATTGTCAGCAGCTGTGGGTGCCCCGGGTTGGACCTGGGCATCCATCTGTAAAAAATAAAAGGCAAAAGGAAGCATATGGCGCAAAGTACCACAGAGGTTGAGTTCACTGCTAAAATATTCACACTCCTGGTGAGGAATGTCCCATAATGCTCTCCAAGGTGTGCACTGCAGACATTTTTCTCCTTGTGGTGCCACCACCCAAACCCAAGAACGGGAACTACAATAACTCTTAAGAGGACTGTCAGGACAAGCTTGTCTGGTACCATTCCAGAGAGAAACAATTAATGGCCAGACTCCCCACTTTAAGGTTCATTGGCTTAAAAATACCTTTAATCAATATCCAATATGACCAGAAGCAGATGCTCATTTATCCATAACCTCATTGTCAAGAAGGAATGCCGCCTATTTGCATCGGAGACAAAGCTAGAGTAATTTGCTGATCCAATCCTTGGCAAGGTGGTCTAGTCAGAATACAAAAACACTCTCACACAACATCCAGCCGAGGAGGATAAAGAGCTCAGGTACAATTTGAAGGATAGACGTGAAAAGCTCTGAAATGCAACATGTACATCATTCAAATTATGCAAATTCAGGCAGCTAGGCTCTTCAAGTGAGCCTTAAATAAGGACAGGTATTTCGTAACATGACTGCAAACACCTGCATGCGGCTGTGTGCAGCATAGTCACTAACTACCAAGAAGGTTCACTATTGTATTCTATTGTATGAACTTGTCATCTCAAAATGTTGCTCAGTAGGTTTCGTAAACGAGTATCAAGCCTTTCATTGTTGCCTTAATCAGGTCATTGTGAGGAGTGATGCTAGAAGGGTTTGTCACTTGATATTTACAATGCTTAATTTGTGAAAAAATAAGTGCCAGGGCCCTAGTCAGGGGGCCACTGCAGCTTGCACCACCCACTGCCCCTGTCAGTGCTGCCAATGACAGTACCAACACAATTACTGACCATCACACTCCTACAAGAATGACAGTTCAGATTATTCCAGGCCCCTCAAGTGATAAGAATGGCTTAGGTGGCAGATATTAGTCATTTTTAATGTGTACTGAAGTAATAATCCACTGTTGTTGTGCTCATCTCTAAATTAAACAGGCATCGCCACCAAGTGGCAGACAGTCATAAGTGCTGGTGTTGACAATTAAGTGATTGTGCAAAACCACGGCTTCAAATTAAGCACTGCTTGATAAACAGTTTGGTGCTCACCAGTAAAGTAAGCAGGCCCAGTTCTAGAGGGTGGGCCAGGCCCACCCAAACATCACTTCGGCCCTCCCAGTCACGGCATAAAACCAATTGCAAAATGCACATTAATTTCCTCTTTCTCTGTGTTATCGGGCCGAACATTGTGGTGCTCTTGAGCTGCTGTGGGCCGACTGGGCAGCTTCTGGCGTCCTATCTCAGCCACCCCCAGGTTTTTTTCACAGGTCTTTAACTGTCATTGTGAACTGGTTAATGAGGCTATGGTTTCTTTTCACTGGTTCCAGTACCCACTGGGCCCCCACTCTGCCTATTCCTTACATTTGTATTTTACTTTTACTGCCACAGAGGGAGAATCCATTTAGAGAAAAGGTATATCAGGAGTAGGGTTGCCACCTTTCCAAGAGAAAATTATCGGCCATTTGTTGTTTAAGGAGTCTGCAAAGACCTAGGTGTGATACAAAATAGGGCTGTAAATAAATTCACATGTATTTATTTTTAATATGACTTTTCTGTCTTTGTTTCCTGTAATTATTTGTTATGGATCATTAATGCAACTCTGGAACACATTTAAAAGTACTTTCTATTTATATGTACTGTTTGATGTATGCACAGATAAGGGCTAAAAATGCCGGCTTTAGGTGCTTTTCGTACTGGCCGGGACATCAAAATACCAGTGGTGCCGGTAGAAATACGGTCAGCTGGCAACCCTAATCACAAGATTTTGTTTGTTGCAGGATCAGCAAATTATTTCTTTCCTCCACCCCCATCACTGATTGATGCCATGATAGCAATAGTTTAACTTATATCTGAAACCCTACGTCGCCGTCAATATCATGCTGAGTTACTCCAAGTGTCTGGGAATACAACCTGCATTCAGACAACTCACTCCTCATTCTCACCGCTCACGCTAACCCTGCTCTCACAGCGATCATACTGCACTCACACTGCTCACCATGCACTCATGCTGTTATCCTGCACTCACATCGTTCTTCCTCCTCTTACCCTGCACTCACACGAGCACACTGGTCAACCTGTACTCACAGTGACCACACTGCACTCACACCACTCACCATGCACTCATACTGTTCACCCTGCACTCACCCTGCAGTCACACGGGCACACTACTCACCCTGCACTCATGTGACATTCACTCGCTTGCCACTCTCACTGCTCACCCTGCAATCTCACTCAAACAAGCACAAAACTTACCATGCATTCATTCCTCCCACTCTGCACAAACTCATATGGTCACATCACTCACCATGCAGTCACTCCTCTCACCCTACTCTCACACTGGCACATCGCTCACCATACATTCACATAAGTACTCCCACAGCTAACCTTTCACTCATTATGGGCACACCACTCACCCTGCACTCACACCACGCAAACAAGCACATCACTCACCCTGGAGTCACAGCACTCACCCTACACTCCCTCCTCTCACCCTGTACTCATACAGACACGTCTCTCAACCTTTACTCATACAGGCACTGTGTTCACCCTGCCTGAGAACAGGCACAATAGTCTGCCGGAACTCATAGGGACACACCACTCACCCTGCACTATTAACTCCTCTCACCATGCACTCACTAGTCACTCTTACAGTTCACCCTTCACTCTTGCCGCTCACTTTTCACTCACACCCTGTGTGGTAAGTTGTTCACTGTTCCTTTAATCTTTAGAATGTTATTGTGGAATTCACACTATGTCATGCTATGTTCCACCCTGGCTCTGGCAGTTGCTCCTTGGTTCCTTGCTGTGCAGCTGCCTCTGCCGTGGGCTCCTATCTGTACCTTACATATGCTTTATTCTAATAAAGCTATCTTGGATTTTACAAGCGACGCCTCTGTGAATTTCCTGTTTCCAACCCCACTACATTTTTTGGTACCAGGAGTGGGGTTGGCTTCGTCAATTTATTTCCTGCGCTACTCTACGAATTTTCAGGAGCCCACCGGTATTCAGCTGCACCATCCCTCACTAAGCGGCCTGTCCTGGACATTTGAGCCGCTTCCACGAGGTGGGTCCATTTTCTTCAATTTGCTACTGCTTTGAACCACCTCCTGCTGTTGGTTGCCCGCGTGCGCCATTTCAAATATCAACTCGCTGCCTGCTTCTATCCTCGCTCACTCTTACCTTCGTCATTTTGGATCCCTGTGGCCTTGGGATTCCGTTCCTTCTCTGCGCATTCTCCTTCGTCCTTCGACGTCACCACAAAGGAAGAGGAGTCCCGGAAGAGGAGTCCCGCAAGGCATTGTGGGTAACGTATTGACGTCACACGCACGGCGGCCATCTTGATCAAGTCGGGAAGAAGATTTCCTCTCGACTTCAACTTATTTACTTATTGTGTGCGACCCTCCAATCGGTGATTCGCACACCTTCTTCAGTTCAACTATTTTCCTCATATTGTGCGACACTCCGATCGGTGATTCGCACACCTTCTTCATCCTTGTTACTTTTACCTACGCTACAAGTGAGTGACATTTACAAGTGTTTTGCAGTCTCATACTTCGGTGATTCACACACCGGTTGTTGCATACTTTATTGTAACACACCTACAAATGTGTGACACTATCAGACTTCGTGATTCACACACCATTTATTGCATATTCTCATTTTAAGGAATTTTTACTGACCTGCATACTCTCAGTTTTCATTTTATTGGTTCATATTTTCCAAGTCATTTTTTTTCATCATTACACTTATAAGGGTGTTTTTCTTTTTCTTTTCTCTTTCTTCTTTTGTCCTATATTTCTCATTATGGCCAGCAGTCAAGGTGTCATTCAGCCTGCACCTTTCTTACAGAAACCAGGCAAACCCGATTTGAAGTAGTCAGAGTGGATAAGAGATTTTGAAAACTATCTCACCGCCATTGATGCTGATGGTTACTCTGCCTCAAGAAAATTAGCTTTGCTTATTAATCATCTGGGAGTGGCTGGCCGCAGAGTTTTTGACAATCTTCCATGTTACCCTGCTCCCACATCTAAAGATGCTTTATGGAACGTTTATATTGAAGCTAAACTACGCATCGGAAAGCAATATTCCGATTCTTCAAGTGTTCTTTTAGAGAGATTTAATTTTGCTATGTGTAAACAGTCCTCTGAAGAGTCCGTGGAAGATTATGTGGCAACTTTAAGAGTTTTAGCTGAAAAATGTGAATTTGGTCCCAATGTGGATACTTATATTAGGGACCAATTTGTTTTTTATTGTTACTCTAAAAAGATCCAAGAGCGTCTTCTTACTTCTCGCAATCCCTCTTTAGCCGAAACGATTGACATTGCTAAAAGCATCGAAAGATCAATCGTTACTTCTAAAGTTTTGTCTAATCACTCCAACCAAGCCATGGCTCTTCCTGCTCAAGTTACGCTTCACCCTGCACTACCTCCTACTGTGAATGTCATTACTGAAGAGAATGTGGTTTGTGCCATTAACCCCAAGCAAACTTCTGAGAAAAAGTATTCTAGGAATCAATCCTTTAGGAATCAGTTGATTTGTTTTCGTTGTGGTTCCAGGAACCATGTAGGAAACAACCCTAACTGTCCAGCTATAGGTAAGAAATGTGTTAAGTGTCGCAAATTCGGTCACTTCCAAGGTGTGTGCAGAGGAGGGATGAATTCAGCGTCCAATAGCAATCCCAATCTCAATAGAGTTAAAGTTTCTAATATTTGTTTAGACACTCCTGATGTACAAGATTGTGCTTCTCAATTTGCCAATATTTTAGTTACCATTGATATTCCTGACCCTATAACGCATTCTGAGAAACCTATTAAAGGGCCGTTAGTTGATATTATTATTGATGGGAGAACTACTCTGGTTATGGCTGACTCAGGAGCTCCTGTTACTATTCTTGCGGATTTCACCTTTTACAGGTTATGGCCCAATAGCATCCCACTTTTAACACCTGATATCAGTCCCAAAGCTTTTGGAGAACAGGACATCGATTTGTTGGGTTTCTTTTGGGACAATGTGAAGTGTTTGGGCAGATCCACCAGAACAAAAATTTATGTGGCAGTCAAAGGGAGAGACATCATAGGATGGAAGGACCTTGCTCGGCTAGGTATCATTTTGTGTCCAGGACAAGATCCTCCCATTATTTTGGGAAATCTTCCTACTAATATTCTGTCTGTAGATCAACATGAGTCACCTGTCGACAAACTAGTGCAATCTTTTCCCGAAGTGTTCAAAAATTCTGTAGGTACGGTTAAAGGTTATGAACATTCTATTATGCTTAAGAAAGATGCTGTACCTGTTGTACATAAAGTTAGACCTGTACCTCTCAGTATCAGGGATGATTTAAAATTGTTACTATCCAACCTTCAATCTGAGGGCATTATTTCTCCAATTGATGCCTCAGAATGGGTTTCTCCAGTGGTTTTAACTAAGAAGAGGACTGGGGATCTCAGGTTATGTGTGGATTTGAGATCCCTCAATAAAAATATTCTTGTCGACTGCCACCCCCTACCACATATTCATGAGATGCTAGCTAACATCGGCAAATCCAAGTTTTTCTCTACAATCGATTTACACTCCACCTACCACCAAATTCAACTTTCTCCCAGTTCCCAGACGCTTACTGCTTTTGTGACACCATTTGGTGCCTTTAAGTATTTGAGGCTACCTTTTGGTCTCGCTTCAGCTGCAAGCGATTTCCAAAAATTGATGGACAATCTTTTTGGTGGTCTCTCACATGTGCAAGCGTTTCAAGACGATATCTTGATCCACACAGAAACCAAGGAGGAACACTTGCAGATTCTAGAGAAGGTTTTAAAAATCTTACACAGTAAAGGAATGACTGTGAAAGCTAACAAATGCAAACTACTGGTTAGTGAGGTGGAGTATCTTGGACATTTAATCTCAGGTGAGGGTATTAAACCTAAATTTTGTGACGTGGAAGCAGTTCGCAAAGCTCCTCCTCCAATTGACAAGGATGCTTTATGCTCATTCCTGGGACTCTGTAAATACTATGCTAGGTTTGTTCCTGGCTATGCACATTTAGTTCAACCTCTGAGGTGTCTTCTTAAAAAAGGTACAACATTTTTATGGACTGATACACTTCGTGATATTTTTGAGAAAGTAAAACTTTTAGTTATAAACGCACCCGCATTACACCCATTTGTTTCCAATGGCAATTCCTTTATTACTGTGGATGCCAGTCAAAAAGGTCTTGGTGCAGTTTATGGACAGTGGGTGGATGGTAAGGAGAACACTATTGCTTTCGCATCTCGTGCCTTAACACCTACTGAATGTAATTACAGCACGATTGAGCGTGAGGCCCTTGCCATTGTTTGGGTAGTTCAGAAGTTTAAAACATACATTTGGGGTACTCGTTACAAAATTCCTGCAAGGCTTGTGAGATTACTTTCCAAGTTACAAGAGTATAATCTTACTATCAAATACATCCAAGGTGGAAAGAACGTCCGAGCGGATTGTCTTTCTCGTATTCCTCTTCCTGATTGTAGCGAAGGTGAAGATGATTTTCACAAGGATTGTGTTGTTGGTTTGGTAGATGCCATTTCTATGTGTAGTGGTAGTATCTCACAAGATGAATGGTCATCTGCCATGGCACAGGATGAGACTTTAAAAAAGGTTGAGTTATTCATCAAGAGCAAATGGCCTGTTAGCAAAAGTCTTAGTAATGACTTAAGAAGTTTTGCACAAATCAGTGAAGAGTTATCCTTTGAAAATGGAGTTTGTGTGAGGAATGGTCTTTTTGTACCTCCTGTTTCCTTGAGAGAAAAGATCATCAACATTGCTCATGAAGGTCATTTAGGGGTTTCTGCTACCTGCAAGAAATTAAAAGAAATTTACTGGTGGCCATGCATGGACAAACAGGTATCTCTTTTTGTTGACATTTGTCCTAGTTGTGTTGTCTCAGACAAACACTGGAAATTAAGCAAGAAACCTTTGTTCCCAGTCCCGTTTCCAGATTCTCCCTGGGATAAAATTGCTTTAGATTTTTCAGGGCCTTTCACCTTGTTACCTTCAGAAAAGAAATATTGTTTAGTTGCTATTGATTATCACTCTAAATGGATTTATTATTCTTTTGTGCAAGTCGCCAATTCCTCTACTGTTATTTCTTTTCAGGATTGAGGGTGCTCCAAATTGTGTTGTCACAGATAATGGTCAACCTTTCCTTGCTCATCAAGTTACCAACATTCTAGAAAGTTATGAGGTCAAACACTGTCAAGTTGCTTTGTATAGTCCATCCTCCAATGGACTTGTGGAGAGAGCTAATCGTTTTCTCAAGGAAGGTGTTCAAACTGCCATTGCAGCTAATGTTGATGTGGGTGATTTTTTTGCAAAAAAAGGTTTGGGCATATCTGACGGCTCCGCATTCCACCACTGGTATTACACCCTTTAAGGCACTCAGGGGTAGGGAAGCTAAATCCAAGTTGATACCTAAGTGGTTTAGTGACTTAGCAGTGGGCTCTGCTTTGTCTCAAAAAAGAAATTCTTTGGAAGATCTTCAATTAGTTAAGAACAGGGTCGCTGTTAAGCAATTACTGCAGAAGAAAACTTATGATAGTGTTTCCAAAACCAAATGTGTTGATGTTGCAGTGAATGATTGGGTTCTTATCAAGAAGCACCAAAAAGTTTGCAAAGGTCAGTCTAAATTCACTCTTCCAGTCTGCGTTGTCAAAGTCACCAAACCTTCTGTTTTGTTAGAAAATAGAGGTTGGTGGAACAAGGACAACATTGTTAAACTTACTGATACACAAGTTGAGATCTTTAATAGAGTTTATGCTAATAGGTCTGGTGATGATGATTCTGATTTAACTTTTGGTCCTGGTTTTGATACTATAAATTTTAAGAATGCACCTAGTGATAATTCTGTGGGTGCTATGCCTTCTTCGTCTCTAAGTTGTTCAAGCTCTGTTCCACCTCTCCATTCTTCATTTGAGGGTGGAGCTGCTCGCAATCAGAGGGTTTGTAGATTACCTATCAAATTGCACGACTATGTTTTGTATTAATTTTCCTGTTTCATTATTTTTTTTGTGTTTTTTTGTGTGTATGTGGTAAGTTGTTCATTGTTCCTTTAATCTCTAGAATGTTATTGTGGAATTCACACTATGTCATGCTATGTTCCACCCTGGCTCTGGCAGTTGCTCCTTGGTTCCTTGCTGTGCAGCTGCCTCTGCAGTGGGCTCCTATCTGTACCTTACATATGCTTTATTCTAATAAAGCTATCTTGGATTTTACAAGCGACGCCTCTGTGAATTTCCTGTTTCCAACCCCACTACACCCTGGAACACAACTCACCCTGCGTTTACACTGATCACACCACTCTGCACTCACTCCTCTCACTCTGCACACACTCCTCTCACCTGACACTCACCTGGGCTCTCCTCTCATATCGCATTCCAGGACCTCACTCAACACTCACATCGGCACAGTTCTGACCCTACACTCGCACCACTCACGCTGCTCTCTGTCACACTATTCATCATCACCCAGCAGAAGACAAGAGTTACTTTAAGTAAGAAGCCACATATTGGTCTCTGTGTCTTGACGGCCATGCCATATTTCCAGCTACTCTTTTAAAATAGGCCGGTGAGGAAGATAGATCTCCTTCCACTATATACTACTCAAATATTGACACCAACACAATGGGTTATACTGTTGATGCAGCTATTCCGTCGCTTAGCTTTAAGAGAATGTCATTTTGTTAAGCCTAAGTGTATGTTTGTTTCTCTATCTGGACTTTTCTTACTGGCTGGAAGGCTGGTAGGTTGGCTTGTGCAATACTGTTATGTATGGCATTGTATTTGAGTCAATTGGTTATCAAAGGCATCCATGGTTGAGTAGGTGCTCTTTAATCCTACCACTTACACCATATGTGGTTGTCAAGTGGAATACAGTTTCATATCTGTAGTGGAATGACACTCTTGAATCTTTGAAAAGGCACATTTTCATACAACATAGATCGACCTGCTCTCTCTCAAGCCTGCAACAATTTTCTGGAATTGTCATCAGTCTAAACCGTGAGAGTTAACAAGAGCAATTAAATCAGGATTTTATATAAGTTTGTTCATTTCGGTTTATAGTGTTCTATTTCATATTTGACTCAGTCACTTGGAGATTCAGCTCCCCTCCATCAATGAACGACAACCCTGTTGTAGTCTTCTAACTTGGCTTTTTCGTTCTTACTTTAATTACTTCTGAGTTCTCCCTCATTCTTCAGAATACTTTTGGAAAACGGTGGGAGTATCAATTTTCTCTGGGGATCAAGGGTATAACTTTCTGCCTCTTTTAAGGGTACATGGGTTTTTGCTTTTTAGGTAAGTCAGAGCACAGTATGCCCTTAACTGTATGTGATTTTTTCCCTAAGATCCTTATGCTAAGGCACTGATTCTTGATACTGCATTAAGTATTTACTTTTGTAAGGATGATACATTTTCTCTCTCTCATAAGGATATTTGGGGAAAAGGCTCTTTTGTGTAACTCATCTCTATATTTCTAAGGTCCAAAATTCCTTTTTTCCAGTTAAGCTATGGTTATAGCACTAGTGAAATAACAATACTTATTTGTTCGGCATTCTCCACTGTGCTTTTTCGGACAGAAGACTATTTGCAGACCTTTGCAGTTATTTGTCCTGACGACTAGCCTGACTCTGCCTCTTTTGATCTCAAACTTTTCCTTTTTGTTTTTTGGGAGTTTGATTCTACTTCAACTGCCTCTTTCCCATACTAGTAATCTTCTGCACCTCTGAAGGAGACCACTGTAGCACTCACTCATTTAAGCTTAAGCTCATGTGCTGGTCTATGTGTCTGGGTGCAACTTATAGGAAAATGGTTCTTGTAAAAGGGTAATTTTCTCCTGCAATTCCTGGGTCTGTGGTTCGCAGAAGCAGCTGTAACCTTCCCAGCCTCAGCATTCACCAGAAGGAAAACCAAAGTGTGAATGTGGACATGGGACTGTACCCAAGCATGGTATTAGTGTACAATATGTCACTCTCTTCTCTCCCCTCCAAGATGTTGCAAACCAAGCTTGCTGGTGACTACTCGATTGGTTCCACCACAGAGATTCAGCATTGCCTTGCAAGTGTCAAAATGTGTTTTTTTTTTTTTTTTAAATAAACGGCTGTAGTGTCAAGGACCAGCATAAGATGTAAGGTCACAGTTCCTGGGTAATTATGTTAGCTGAGCATAATTTGCAAATACAGTGAATGTGTGGATGCACAGATAGGATTTGAGACACTGAACCACACTCTTTTTTGATGATACAGTAGTGTTGCTCACAAATTTACAGATTATGTACAATAATGGAATTTCCTCCCCACCAGCTCCTTAAGTCACTGTGCTAGGGTTCTGTCTTTAGGAGGCAATCTTTGGAGAAAACTTGGTAAATTAAGAGAGAGACTTGTTACACCACATGTTCTTTTGCTCCGAGAAAGCCACTTCAGATGCTCAGCAAAGCTAATCTAGAGATTGTTTTCAGTAGGTCGGCTAATGGAGCTGCCCTAGTTAAATAAAAAATCAGGGGCTGAATCACCGGTAACTGCCAACAGGGCTTAGTAACAATCATATCCTCTTTTTTTGGTTGGCATAGCATGCCAGGCAAGGCCTTCTCTATCAACATGTGGCCTCATCTAGCTATCCCACAGAACATAACCCAGGTGCTTTGCTAAAATAGGCCCATTGCACAGTTTACAAGATTACAATATGGACAGGCGACAAAGACAATGAAAAAGTCTCTTCAGTCTAAAAATATAGGAAATCCTGTAATCTTTAGAATGATTCTTCATTGTTCTTCTGATGAATGACAAAAATACAGCAAAGCAGCCAACACATTTTGCCATTGAATCACGAGCTTCACCAGAGCTGCAAATTCCAAGAAATATATATGATTAAAAACATCCAATAAATTACAAGATTTATTTTTATTCAAAATAGGTAAGCAGCCTACTGTGATATATACAATCCACCTATCCCATCTGAATATATTTAAGAACAGACAGAACAGAACCGTAACATATTATAACATACCTAGTTTGTTTGGGTCAGAAAATTCATATAATATCAAAAAACATTATGGTTACAACATCTACTAAATATGCAATACAATTCATAACAATTCCTAATAGACTTGAAAAACGGTAAAAAGAAATCATGACTAAAGAAAATATATAAATTATAACACCCCTAGGTTATTTGGGTCAAATAATTTCATATGGTATCAACATATTATACGTGGAAGAATCTATTAAATATGCAACACATTTCATGACAATTCATAATAAACTAGAAAAGCATTTACTAAGAAAAAAATAAGTTAAGACAGTATACATATTATCATATGCAAACATCCAACACATGTCATATTCCAGAACCAATTATTTAAACCTGTAATGATAATGACAGTGCAGGAATCCATATTCACACTTTTCAACCTCCCTCCAAACACATTGAGGTTCATTGAAAACACTAAATTGCACATCTAGTCAGATACACTGTGTAAAGTAACCCCATTTGTATACAATTATTCAAAATAACTTAATTCCTAGAGGTGAAATATAAAAATCATACATTTTCGTTTTCGGTATGTTGTTACAATCAACATTTTGCAATGAACACCAGATATTGTTACATATTTGTGCTGCAGATGTAAAATGATAAGAAATCTACAATTAACCCTAATACAAACAATATGAACCTTTTCATATACAATCAAAAAGTGGATGGCAAGTATGATGGCCCACAAATGCAGACAAGACTTTGGACCTGATTTAGATCTTGGCGGATGGGTTACTCCGTCACAACGGTGATGGAAATCCTGTCCGCTGAAATGTAAATCCTATAGGATATAATGGGATTTATATTTTGGCGGACGGGACATCCATCACCATTGTGACAGAATACCCCGTCCGTCAAGATCTAAACTACACCCATAATCATTGAAGTAGCACATTCCTGATGTACCACAATAAAGTAACATGTAGAACTGATTTCCTTATATATCAGTATTCATGACATTGACCATAATTACTCTATTTGTCAAGCTGACACACAACCTTAAACAAAAATAAGTATTATCATTCATTTAATACATGCATTGTCGCCATTACCTACCAATGCTCTCCATTTAATGCTGACATGCAAGCCCAAAAGCAAGTATCACCATGATTAATAACATGTTCTCTACTCTTAACTTCATACACTCAAGACATGGAAAAAAAGACACAAGCAACACATTATAATCACAGGTCCCACATCAAGACACATTTCCCAAACACCTACCCATGTTCGACGTTAATAAGGTACTGGCAAACAAGTTTCCGACAGCTGTGCCATAGTGGGTAGGGCTATTTAAATGTCAATTGACCTATAACAACATATCTCCAATTCAACCTTAACTTGTATGAGACTATTTCTTACTGCAGCCGTCATCTTAGAAGCGTTTTCCATAAGTGCATAATGAAGGTCCATTTATGAAACTATAGTTGTGTCTTTAATATGAGCAAAAATAAATCATCACATACAATTTTAAACAGAACCACTCAAACTAATTAAACATGATATCCGTGTCAGCTATGTTCAATTTTCAATGTTATGTCTGAAAGAAGGATCACTCTATAGAATACAAAAAACCCATTACAAACAAATATCCTGGTATGCGCCATCTTGGAACATATCTAGTAAGCATAACCAGTAAGTTGATATATTATATTTCGTCAAGATAATGTGCAATCATACTTTAGCAAGTAAAAACGGTATAGGTAATGGCTCCATTGGGACAACAAATGTAATGTCCAGACGTAAAGTCACTATGTGAAAGACATTTCAATCAACCGCCCAAATTACGACAAGCCTCCTTTTCTTCATGAATAACAAAAAACACTTGTCACTAGCAGCACAACACAAAGATAAGCAAAAATGAAAATGAAATGAAAGGCTAATGGGGTGGCTATATATTTAGAGAACAGCAAGCTTAGACATAAAAGGATGTTAAAGTCTTATTAAAAAACTATTTATAGAGCTAATAGTCCAAAAATAGATTCTCAGTGTACTACAGTGATTACAGATTAGATATTACCATATAAATCCCATATAATTAAATTGTTAACATTTTTTTATATTTGTAAATAGTCTACAACATATGCTAACAGTATCAGGACAACCATATTAATTGAGTGCACTGGAAATGGGTTTCACCCATTTAGTCCACTCGGATTTTTTACTTTTGATCACCTGGTTTTTGGACCTTTACTGTGAGTGAGTCTCACTACCTGTGTCTCACTCATGGTAAGTTTATGGTAAATTAGACTGAGCATGTTTACCGAGCAGTGTCCACCTATTAAGATAAGGCAGCTGCGGCACAGCTAGTGTAAGGGGCACTGGGCTGATTACACGTGAACCTGTGTGCAAATGTGGGTAGCATGTGAAAGACTACCGTCATGCGCAGCTTGGTAAAGCTGCACACAGGTAACCTGCCTGTGGCAGTTTTAAACTGCAAATTCAATCTGTCAAAATAACCCCTTTTTTTACAGACCTAAACCTTCCTTCTAAATATTAATAGGCCACCTCCTAAGTAGGTCTTATTGCCCTTAAAGGCAGAGTGCATGATATTTAAAAATAGAACTTGTAGACAATAATGTTGAACATGCCCTTACAGTGAAATATCCCAAAAGCTATTTTCACTTTAGTGAGGATGGCTGCTTCCATAGGGAAGCATTGGGCTACATTTAATAAATGCTCCATTGCTTTAGTAGCAGCTAGAGGAACAATTCCTGGACTAATTTGAATAGTTATGCAAAATCCAATTTAATGGTGGAATCAAATTTTGTCTATTAAGCAACAGGTACTTTTAAAAAGTTACTTTTCTTCTGCCTAAAGCTTGTAAGCATTCAATTGTAACCAGTAACTGGATGACTCCCATGAGGTGAGTTTGTATTGCTACCAGACAGTGGGCCCTGGGTGTGGGCAGGGAGTTTCCCTCCTTGTCAGGATGGCCTGAGGGCCGTACCCAGTAAAGGGATTAATTTTGAAGGGGCCTTCCCTGGCACAGGCAGATGTAGCTAATACCTGGACCTGCCCCTTTTATTGTCCGTCTAGTCAGGCTGGCTCCAAAACCAGTGGGAGGGGGAGGTACCAGAGAACCGGTTTGGAGTGACCACTAGGGAACCTCCTCCTCCTCTGGGTGGGCACAGGAGCTCTGCACAGGGGAAGAAGGGTTCTGCTATATTGAATAGTCCCAGAATGCTGTGAAAGAGGGATGGACTGGGGTGGAGGGATGATGTGGCATCCTAAGATTGGTCAGGGCTGTCTGGAATCTAGAATTTTCCACCCACACTTATAAACACCTGCACAAGGGAGAGACAGAGAGTAAGACCATAGACATGAATAGAAACAACACCAGAATCATGGACAGCTGGAAGAAGAAACCACCTGATGCCCTACTAAGGAATTTGTCTCCAACTGACCCCCAGGACTAGAGGGTTACTCCAGAGCCAGTGTCACTGGTCCCCTTCTGAATCCTTGAGAACTAGTTGGGGGAAGATCTGGACTCCGCTGTCACTCCAAGTGCCTGTGACTAAGGGGGCGCAGGAGGCCAGCAATAGGTAGCAGCCCACCCGTGATGACACGGGCGAGGAAATGGATACCTGCACCACCGGCTCCTGCACCAGCATGGAAGAGTGTCGGCCAGCGGGGAGCCAGCCGAGGCAGGGCAGGAATGGCTTCCCTGCATTGCCCCAACATTGCCAACAGCTGTGGGTGCTCCAGGTTGGACTGGGGCAGCCATCTTAAAAAAATAAAAGGCAAAAGGAAGCATATGGTGCAAAGTACCACAAAGGGAGAGACCACTGCTAAAATAGTCACGCTCCCGGTGAGGAATGTCCCATAATGCTCTCCAATGTGTTCCTGCATACATTTCTCTCCTTGTGGTGCCACAAAGAGGGGCAGAGGCACCACCAACATACTCTTGGAACAATGTGGGGGCTGCAGGGAGTGCAGAAGCCACCAGGATTCATTTCACAAATTAACCGTATGTCTTCCAGGTCCTAAGATACATGACCTGAGGAGACTTTTGTCTTATTTTTAAGCGCTCCCAGAACAGCTTTTCCTTAGCTTGAGAGTGCAGGGATCCCTGGTGGTTGGTCATATAGCTGCATTTTATATGGCCTAATGAGTGCAAAAGAAAGATTCTGACACATGATACTGTGATTGTCAATGCTATTTTTAAAGTATATTTCTGACAATGATTTTTGGTGAACTTTGGCAGGCATAAATTTTTAACAACGGCATCTACGTGTGATTACTCATCCCATTGATTTTAATAATGAATATGTGCTTACTATTTAAAGGTAGTGGCCCCTTGACTGAGCCAATATGGCATGGATGCTGACTATGGCGGATATGGCATCCCATGAGCGATAGATCTACAGGTTGAATGACCAATTAGAAAAGTTTGCTGACATTTGAGGGCCCTTCCTGTGCTAAGTGTCTCACAGTCATACGAGGCGACCCACCTATGCCCATCCTGATCGTGGTTATGGGTCCACTGCCCACCCCTTTAACGCCCACCTTGCCTTGTATTTTAGTGTGGTGATCCCTTAGAAACTAGGGGTCAAATGTGATTTCAGAATGTCGTCAAATGGACTTCCATTAACCATATGAATATATTTAGTAGTGTATGTATGTGTGTAAAAATTTGCTTTTCCTTTTTCATAGAAAAAGCACTGTCTGGACAATGATTTATTGAATATTGTTGTTGCGTGCCAGTGGATGAAGATTACCAACCCACACCACTTCCCCTGAGTAGGTCTTGGGAATCTCTGCGTTGCTACCCCGAGAGAGTCAAGTGATACAATGAGGTAGGTACTTGGTTCCCAGTAAGGGGGCAACTAATAACCCAATTTCTTTCAGAGTGCAACCTGGATGTATGCTCAGAATTCATCTCATAGCTCTTGACTTTAAGAATATTTTAGCCACTCTCTCAACTGTAATTTGTTATTCTTATCAAGAATGTCATGCTTTAAAAGGCCTCATGCTTCCAAGAAAACCACTTAGAATATATATACTTTCTGTATCCATAATTAGTTCATTCTATAACACTGTTTTTGATATATTTGAAGGTGCTTTAAACAAATGATAAAAATATACTGTCATCTGAGTGTAATCTCTATACTGCATAGCAACTAAGCCCTGGTTGAGCATTAATGACATGCACTTCTTCATCCTAAGATTCTGTGCCTCTACAGCATATAAAGCAAATGTTGTATCATGGAGAAATGTACTTTAAAAAGTGATTCAGTATCTCTCTTCCCTGTGACTTTTTAAAATATGAGCAAATCAAGTCCATTTGTACTGGCGTTCACAGATCAATGCTCAGTATTTAGTGTAGTAATTGTTGGCCAAATTGACACAATTCGTTTTCATTTATGAACCATTAGCGTGAGGAATTCAAACCCCTAACATCAAAAATCAAAACCTGAACCAGTTGTAGATCCTTAGTAGTTATCACACATAATTGACATATAAAGTGCAGGACATTTAATATCTTCAGTTTGTTCTCAAAAAAGGACAGTCACAATGTGGAGATAAGCCAACAAACTGCAACGTTATGCACTTTTCTGGAAGCACATCACATTAATTATCAACTGAAATTTCGGCAATTACCCTAACCTCCTTAGTTGAGGAGATGGCAACATAGAGGTAACACAGACACTATTCACATTCCCAGAGTCATCCTTATTAACGTCTGCGGGTGGAAACAATCAGCCCATGGATTCAACCTAGTATTCAAAACAATATTATCAAGAGACAAATGATTAATGTTAATAACCTGTTCTTGTGTTTATTTGGTGGAAGAAGCAGTTTTGGCTTGCTACAGAATCTGAGAAATCACTAGCTTCACTGTCTTCCACCTCATTATCTGGACGAGCAGCAACCAAGGCAGGTGAGCGCTTAAGTATAAGTTTTGCTCATCGCTATTGAAGAAATGATAATAACTGTTTTTAAAGTTGCAGTATTTAATAAAGAGCCCTCTCTGCAGCTGCCAATAGGACCAACAGCTTCCAGCTGCCATTGGTGGAATCCTGACCACAGTCTTCGACCTGGCAGAATACGGACCACAAAATGAAAACAATTTACATGTTGTTATGTTATACAGATTTGTAAAGCGCACTATCACCTGGGAAGATATCGTGGCACGGAGCAAATGTGTGTCTAGTCACACCTAGGGCCTGGTGGGACTGCTCAAAAAGTCAGATCTTTGCCTTCTTGTGGAATTCAAGATGTGCAGAGGAGGGTCTTACATTTAGTGGCAGGTCATTCCACGCTTTAGGAGCAATGTAGGAGAAGGTTCCACCGCTGGAACAGGTTTTTCTTATGAGTGGGATATGTGCAAGTAGGAGTTCGGATGAATGGAGGTACCAGGAAGGCTTGTGAAGGCAGAAGCGTTTTTTATAGGTATGCTGGGTCAGTCTTATGTAGTGCCTTGAAAGTGTGGGTGAGGAGTTTGAATTGTGCTTGTTTGTGTATGGGGAGCCAGTGGAGCACCTTCAGGTGTGGTGTGATGTAAGTGCGGAAGCCTTCTGGTGAGTCTTTTGCTGATCCCGGCATAGAGGGTGTTCCTGTAGTCCAGCTTGCTTGTGACCAGGATGTGTGTGACAGCTTTCAGGGTGCTGATTGAGAGCCATTGGAAAATCATCTTCAGGGCATGGAAGCATTAAGGGGTTACGGCATTGACTTGGGTGGTCATGTCGAGTTTGCTATTAATGATGATCCTGGTGTTCTTGGCGTGGGTGGTGGATAGTGGTCCTAGCTCTGTTGGCCACAAGGTGGAGTCCCACTGTGATGTACTCTTCCCAAAGATTACAATTTTTGTCTTGTCGGTGTTCAGTTTTAGGCAGTTGGTCTTCATCCAGTGGGCGATTTCAGTCATGCAGGCATTGAACTTGAGCTCGGTACTGGGCATCTAGTTCGTGAGGGAGAAATCAAATTGAGTGTTGTCAGCGTATGAAAGGCAGTTTATGTTGTGAGAGCGGATGATGCTGGCTAGAAGGATCATGTAAGTGTTAAAGAGAGTCGAGCTCAGGGAGGATCCTTGTGGAACTCCGTAGATGTTGTCGCGGAAGTTCAAGTTGTTCGATGCCAGGCCAGGGGTCCTTCCAATCAGGAAGGAAAAGGTCCATCGGAGTTTGTGCCAATTTACATGCAGCTCATGCAAAATAAGTCATTCTAATCATGTGTTTGTCCGACAAGGTCAGATAGCCAACATAATAGCAATTTACTTCGTTCCCTGGAACTGGTGAGGTCTTCTCAATAGAGGAAGAGTTATGATGTTCATTAAGATGATAGGGAAACTCACTCACAGACAGAGGTGTTGAAAGGTACCAGAATAATGTAACCAAAATATTGCCTCACAGAAATGTTGTGTCTAAATATCTTATATAAACATTTTGCCCAATTCAAGTACATTGTAGAAAACCTACACCCAATGTGAGGACATTTTTTGCGACCGATGATTAAATAATGATTTTTCTAACACTTTTCTGGTTTAGACCTGTTGAAAAGGCTAGTACGAAAGGGGGCTGCAAGATGTCCAATTTTCTAGATAGCAGCTGATGGGATGCGAACAGAGAAAGATTTTCAAGTAGGTTTCAGAGCCTGGGAAATCATTAAATTCCAGAAGTAAGAATAGTGGGGTCAGTAGGGCAGCAGTTGCCAAGTGGAGTTTACTGCTTAATTATCACTGGCAGATGTGCTCTTATTTGTTTTTAATTTTTTAGAAAAGTATCTAGAGAGATCATCACAAATGAGCTGAGTGAAAGGGTTGTCACTTGATTTTTTTTTTTTTAAACATAGTTTTATTGATTTTTCAAACAAAACAACATACAAAAGTTGGTTGTCAATATCAATAAGAGCTGTGCATTACAAGAAAGGCTGTAGTAATTGACATACCATCATGTCCATATGAGATATACCTGAGATTTTACAGAAAGTAAAAAGAGTGAGTCATCTGATCAATATGTAATGACAGCAAAGTAGGATAAGCGCGATTCAAAGATCATTAACATGTAATAAAAGAAGTAGTCTAAGCAGAGATAACAACGCACTGCATATTGTCTTGACAATTCTAATGCTAAAAGGAAAAAGTGAGAACAAAGTTAAATAAAAGAATAACCAACTCCCCCCCTCCCCCCTGTTCACTGGTTCGTAAATTCCTAATAATAATCCAATTTCCCGTGGAGCCACCCCATGTGCATATTGATACTGGGGCACATGGTGGTACATATAGACATCTGTTGGCAGCCTTGATGGGCAAATATTCGTGTACATTCATACAGTAATTAGAAAGCTGACAGTTGATTAGATGGATATAGTCAAGTCATTTAGGGGAGATGCAGGAGTGGCGGGGTGAGTCTGAGCTATCGGTGACGATGGGGGTGTAAAGGAATCCATGGCTTTGAAAATGTCCAACATTTGATCCCATTCCAGGGAGATGGGGGTCTTACGCAGCCCCCGGAATTCCTCCTGTCGAATTATAGCGCTTTCGGACATTCCCCATTGTGTCAGTTCTGTGTGCCAGTGTAGTGGCGTGGGGGGAGAGGCAGACTTCCACCTCATTGTAATTGCCCGCTTAGCAATGAGTATTGCCAAGTCTGCAAACTTGAGTTGGACCTTCTGTGTCTTTGGCCGACCGTGGAGGCCCAGGAGGCATGCTTCTGGTGACAACCATTCGGTCGTATTAGTAACCTGCCGTATGACACATGTAACAGCATGCCAGAAGAAACGGAGGCAAGGACATGCCCACAGCATATGAATGAGGTTTGCATCTGCTTCCTGGCATCTGGGACAGGAGAGTTGAGCATTCGGGTATATAGTATTAAGACGGTGAGGTGTGAGATAGGCTCTATGTAAAATCATGGATTGGATGTATTTAAAACGAGCATTTCGGGACACTTTCTTGGGGAATTCCAGTATCGAACCCCAGTCTTTATCTGTGAATTCTTTGCCTAAGTCTAGTGACCATCGGGTACGAAGTAAATGTAAGGGTGTATTGGAGTGAGTCCTGATACCCCTATACAGCCAACATATGAGATGTCGCCCTTCCCCCATTAGGTGCGTCGCATGGACTAAAGCATGAGTAGGAGGTTCGGACCCATCAGGAGCCCAGTGTTGTTTAATATAGCGGACTAGTGTAGCATGAAGGAGAAATAACGTCGAGGGAACCCCTTGAGTACGTAAGAAGTTGTCATGGTCGGCCAGGATGCCCTCAGTAAACAGTGCCCCCACCGTCGAGACTCCCTCATGTATCCATGGGGTTAATAGTTTATTAGAGACTATGCGAGTAGCAGTGGGGATCCCAAGTAGTGGTATATTGGCGGAGTATGGAATTGCTTTCTTGGTATATTTGAGTGTTTGTTTCCAGTATAGGAGGGCCGTGTTAAGCAAGGAAGGAAGCGTATGTGGGATCCTACCAGTCGGTAAGAGCATGTTATGCAAAGTGCCCTGGTGTAACATTCGGGGGGTATATTCTATTTCCTGCAGATGACGACCCACTAACCAGTATGATAGCCACTGTAGTTGGCTAGACAGACAATAGGCCTTAAAATCAGGTGCTCCCAGACCTCCCTCCTCTGGACGCAGCTGTAATTTTGCCAGCCCTATCCTTCTGCGGCCATTGCCCCAGATAAGCTCAGTCAATAAAGTATTTAGAGTTTTAAAAATGGGAGCAGGAATAACTACAGGTATGTTAGCAAAAAAATAAAGAAGTCGAGGAAGCATCACCATCTTAGAAAGTGCAATTCTGCCCATAACAGATAATGGTAAGGAAATCCAAAAGCAAATCTGTTTCCGGAGGGAGCCTATCACTTTCAGTATGTTGCCATCGATTAGGTCCTGTGGAGTTCTATATATTTGAATACCTAGATATTTAAACGTGTCAGGCACTGTCTGCAACGTTAAGTCACCAAATAAGATAGGAGCCGGACTCTCCTTGTATCGCATAAAAAAGGCGTAAGATTTAGTAGCATTAATCGCCAGACCAGAAATTTGTTCAAATCGTTTAAAAATAGATGGGATGGGCTCCAAAGTGAGATTGAGGTCATTAAGGAAAAGAATCAGGCCATCAGCATAGGCCGATACTATATGTGGTGTATTGTTAAGTCGAATTCCAAGATCCACTGCATCCTTTCGAAGTTGAAGGAGAAGAGGCTCCATCGCCAGCACAAAAAGTAAAGGCGATAGTGGGCAGCCCTGACGGGTGCCCCTGGTTATTGAGTATGTTGCAGAAATGTGCGCGCCAGTAAGGGCGCGCGCTGTTGGAGCACTGTATAGCAACTTCACCCATTGCAAGTAGCCCTTGGGAATACCAAACCGTTCCAGAACAGACCACATGTAATGCCAGGAGAGGGTATCAAATCCTTGTTGCATATCAAGGGAAATACATCCCGCCGTATGGGAAGTGGCCGCTACTGCCTCCAAAATATAATAAAGCCGCCTTATGTTGAGTGATGTACTGCGGCCCGGGACGAAGCCGCATTGATCCATATGGATTAGTTTAGGAAGATAAGGTAATAGTCGCTTGGCTAATAATTTACTGAGTATTTTATATTCAGTGGACAATAAAGAGAGAGGGCGGTAGCCAGAGATGTCACGGGGGTCTCGGTTGGGCTTAGGGAGAGAGGTCACTAACGCTTGCATGGTCGTTAGGGGTAACGTAGATTTATCCAGTGCTGTGTTGTAGAGGGTCTCGAGACGTAGGGCCAGTTTTTCGGTGTAGAGTGCATAGAATTCTACGGGCAGGCCATCAAGGCCTAGGGTCTTGTTTATAGGCAGGTCTTTAATGGCCTCCTTAATTTCAGCGGAAGTTATAGGGCCTTCTAATTCAGATTGAATGTCATCTGACAGCTGGGGGAAGGGTAGATCGTGCAGAAAGGCCATGTCGTCATGATGTGAGATGGTAGTAGGGGCAGTGTATAAGCATTGGTAATATGTAAAGAATGCTAAATTAATGTCAGCTTGGGTAGACACAATTGATCTGTCCGGGAGATAGACTGCTGTAATAGGCACTGGGGGGGGAGAGTCCTGGATAAGACGTGCAAGGAGAGTCCCCAATTTGTCGGCATCTTTGTGACTGTATTGTGTGTATGCCTTATGGTCTATTAGCCGGAGTTGCTCCAGCAGCTCAGCGTGTTTAAGTCTGGCCTCCTGAAGGTATGGGAGCTGGGACGGGTCGGTAAGGGCAGCGTTCTCAAGCCTATTAAGGGAGGCCTCTACTGTGGTAAGATGGTTAGTTACTTCTTGTCGGGCCCCAACCGTAGCTCCAATTGCAGTTCCCCGGATGACAGACTTGAATGCATCCCATTCCACCAGATAAGAAGATGCCGTGCCACTGTTTTCAGTGAAATAATTTGTAATTGTGGTGCCCAAAGTGTTGCGAAAGACCGCGTCTTCCAACATTTGTGGCCAGAGTCGCCAGGTTGGGACCGGAGTAGGAATTCTACCCCATGCAAGTATCACTTCCAGTGGGTTATGGTCGGACAGTGTTTTCCCAAGGTATGTGGATTCAGCCATTTGGGGCATCAACAGTGTAGAGCAGAATATTCTGTTAATTCTAGTGTGCAACTGGTGTGGAGGGGAGTAGAAAGAATACTCTCGACAGTCAGGGCAATGAACACGCCAAATATCTTGTAATGCCCACCCCGCTGCCCAGGCCTGTAAAAACTCTGCATGTTTAGTGGGTACTGCTCCTCGTAATGGGGGGTGTGAGCGATCCAAGTGAATATCTAGGACCGAATTAAAATCACCTCCGATAACCCAGGGGATATGTGCCCAGTCAGATAGTACTGTATTAAGCTTGGTAAGATAATTATTCTGGTCGAAATTTGGAGCATAAACACACCCAAGGATCACCGGAGAACCGTCCAACTTCCCAAATAACAACACATAGCGTCCCTCAGGGTCGACTCGTTGTTCGATTAATGTAAAGGGCACCCCATTCCGGATCCAAATCAATGACCCCCTGGTAAAAGCCGAATAAGAAGTGTTGAAAAACTGTCCTTTCCATTTCTTACCATTTTAAAAACTTCTGAATTAGTCAGGTGAGTTTCTTGAATGAAAGTTATATGAACTTTGCGTCTGTTCAGCTGGGCATAAATACGATGTCTTTTATGCACAGACCCCATTCCCCGGACGTTCCATGTCAGTATTTTATAGTTACCCAAAACAGCCATAAGTCAGTGGGGTATCGCAGCAATGTACCATATAGTAGCCTGTAAAGCACAGTGGGAGACAGAATATGTCCAGAATCAGGAACCAAAAACCCCTACCAAACAAAACCCCCTGAATTCTAGGACCAACGAGCAAACTAGGTTGGCCCAAACTTGTTCTAAAACGCATTACATTCACACTGTTATATACTGCAACAACTGCAGGGGGGGCGGGTGCCAAACAGAGCATGGTCAAGCTCGTGGTGTCGAGGCTACACCCTAGGCCGGACACTATAATTGAAAAAATTAAAAGCGGAACCTGGGGGAAAAGGAAATGTTATAATCACATTTGCATAGCGTGCAATTCCCTGTAGACGGGCTGGTCCCTCTGAGAGGAACAGAGAAGACAGGAACCTGGGGAGGCAAAATGAATGAGCTTGTACATTGATGTCTACATTATGTCTAGGTCCCTGCAAACAGTAAAAGGTATATTAGGAATAAAGTTATACACTATGCAAGTAAAATTATAAGGTCCCAATGAGCAGGTAGAAGAGTCGTAATATCGAAGCAATAATTATCCATATAGATCTTTCACAATTTGTGGGGTGATCGAAGGAAACAAGACATCATTACTTTCAGAGTCCGATGGCAGCGGAGTATCGTCTGATTGTTCTGGAGACGCGGCCTGCGTGGGGTCACGTAGGGAGGCAGCAGCCAGCAGCGCAGACTCTTGTCCTGAGATAGCCTGCACTGGAGTAGGTTGTTTACCTGAGAGTGTTCGGGCCAATCCGGTGCGACGGGACCTCGACCCCTCCTGATGTAATGGCAGACGACATAACTGTTTATCAATGTTGCCCAGAGATTGGGGAGGTAGTGTAGATTCCAACCAGGCGTTGGCTGCCTCAGGGCATTAAAAAAAATGAGATCTTTGATTATAAATAATTTTCAGGCGCGATGGAAACAGAAGAGCATATTTCAAGTTCAAAGCCTGAAGCTTTTTCTTGAGTGGCTGATAGGAGGCTCTCTGTTGTTGCACCTGGATGGTGTAGTCCGGATAGAGTGAAATACGAGTATTGTCATATTGGATGGGGGCGTTTTCACTGGCCTTTTGTAGTAGGTGGTCTCGGTCTCTATAATTAAGGATACGGGCAATAAGTGGTCTAGGTGGGAGACCCGCAGTTGGCCTGCCCGTGGGTATACGTTGCGCCCGCTCCACGCAGAAGAAGGCGGAGAGACCCTCCGGGGCAACATGTTCTTGAAGCCATTTTTCAACAAACCGAGTCGCATCTGGCCCTTCTGATCGCTCCGGCATACCAATAATACGGATATTATTACGCCTGGCTCTTCCCTCCGCATCTTCTGCTCTGTCTATGAGGGTGGTGAGTTGTTTTCGCATTTGGGTCAATTGGTCGGAGTGTTCTTTTTGCTGTGGCACAGACTCCGCAAGAGTTTGTGCGTGCTCCTTGACTGTGTCTGAGAGTTTGGCATGGTCTGCGCGGAGGAGGTTAAGGTTAGCAGCTAGAGTGCCCATCTGTTGTTCCATTGCTTGGCGAGACGCCCTGATCTCTTGAAGTATTTGATCCAGCTTGTCAGGAGAAGGCGTCAGGGCTGTTGGTGGAACACAGCTAATCGAGGATGATTGAGAGGCTGAATCCGAGTCTCCCTGCAGCGGCGCATCCATTGCCGTCAAGTTGGGTTGTTTCCCCTTTGTGCGTCCCATGACATCACAAGAAAAGAGCGTTTTATAAGGAAGAACCCACAGGCGCAGTGTATGATGTCTCAGGCAGACTCAGTATGTGCAATTAAAGTTAGTAGTGCTCACCTTGATGTACTGTGTAGGGATAACATACCAGTCTAGTACCCAGGAAGCAGGAAGGGTCGACAACGGGTCCAGCGTGCACTACAGCTCACTAGGAGGCTCAGGCTAAATAATGGTGGGTCGTGTGTCCGCCTCCTTTGTACTATTTCCTTTTTCGGGGTCCTGTGTGGAGGACACTGGGCACAATCGTGTTGCAAATAATGGTCGGAGTGATGAAAAATGTCGTCTGATATGTCCATGTGGACGCACAATAGGACGTCAGGCCGTGTGAGCACCGGCACCCGGCAGTTGTCAATGGAATTGAACACAGGCCAATAGCATATATATTCTAGTGACTGCTGAAGAGTTCACTCAGCACCGCAACAATTTCCTTCATTCGCCTCGGTTTCGTGTCAATTTCAAAAGTGCCTTTCACATATAACGTAAAGCAGTTCTCACATAAGGAATCACTCGGGTCACAAAGTCATGTCATTTCAAGCACTCTAGTGGGTAGAGAATCTCGAAGGCCCTCTCTGTCAGCACAACCAGGGAAGGGAAGGCGATACTGACGTATGATGGTGTTCCAGAAGAATTAATTGCCCCCAGCTCCTCACCTTGGGGCCAAGAGGTCACTAGCAGCGTCGTCGTAGATACAGCGGCTCAGGCCATCACCCCGTCAGTGCCAATTCTAGTCTGCAGGCCCAGGAGGGGTCAACAAACCACCACAGTAAAGCAGCAGTATCGGCCCGCACCCACTGGCGTATGCTGAGGGGCCGGAGTCGCGGTTCTCCGCCGGGGCCCAATGCCGCACAGTCAATTAGACGGATCGGCAAAGCACTGCCAGGTCCGCAGCACGACAATGAGGGTTGCTGGATATTGCAGTGGAAAAAAACAAACAGCGTGGAACGTCCCCAGCAGAGTCCACAGAACTGTAGACCTCAGACAAGGGATCGCGCACTGGTACAATGAAAGTGCGTCATGGGCATGCATTTAATACAGGCCGGTGCGCGGGCCTTCAGGTCACGTCGGATCTTGTCTCTGGGAGTAAAAGGGGGTCAATTAACGCACCTCAGAGTCGGCCACAGAGTTCGTCCGTGATCAAAGTTGGTCCAAACGCAGTTGATATGCCGGTGTGTGCCGCGACGCACCCCGGGGCTCCGTTCCAGGAAAGGTCCCGGTCTCCGCCTCCACAGGCTGCGCCCTCCGGCAGCAGACCCCCGCAGCAGTTCTCAGCAACCGCGGGGGCTAAACAGACCGCTGTCGTGCTCCGACGATCTCCGCCACATCCCACACACACCAGGGGGAGATTCAGAGGGTAAACTCCCCAGGTTCCGTTGCATACAGCAGGGTAGATCGGGTCCTGGCCGGGAGCCGCACTAGGATGCGGCCGCCATGCTCGGCAGCAAATTTTCACAAACACAAGGGAACCCAAAAGGTAGATAAGGACCTTGGGTAAGTTTAGTATTAGAATAGTGGTCCTTAAACAGAACAGTGTGGTCATCAGGATAAATATAGACTCCAATCAGTGCTATATTACGAGTGTCCAGCCGGACATTCAATTTAATAATTCAAAAATGTCAAAAACCAAAAATAAACACATCAATACAGTGGGACACAATCCTGCATCCTACATAGAAACATGACAAGTACACTTAGGACAGGAACATATCAGGCAAGACAGGGTAGCTTGTGGAATATTGAACACAATTTCTATCCAAGGCTTGGATCACACAGCATAACGTGCATCGCCACTTGCTGCCTTGGAACTGATAATTTACAGTTTAATCGCCAGGTTTTTCATTCTTAGAACATCCTACTTAATCGGCCTCCACCACTGAGTGTAATTGTGGCTTAACCTTCCACAGGCCCCTTGAGGCAATCTCTAATTATTCAGGCTTGTATTTTTAACTGTCCTGATGATGATCCTACTATTTCTTAAAGAGGATCGAAACGTCGTCGACCAATGTAAACAGTTTGCACATTAATCAAATTTGATAAAAAAGTGTAATTACTGCTTCCTCAAGCTTGTTAGAAATTGTGTTCAATATTCCACAAGCTACCCTGTCTTGCCTGATATGTTCCTGTCCTAAGTGTACTTGTCATGTTTCTATGTAGGATGCTGGATTGTGTCCCACTGTATTGATGTGTTTATTTTTGGTTTTTGACATTTTTGAATTATTAAATTGAATGTCCGCCTGGACACTCGTAATATAGCACTGATTGGAGTCTATATTTATCCTGATGACCACACAGTTCTGTTTAAGGACCACTGTTCTAATGCTCGGCAGCAAGCCACGCCCCCCGGGTTGTTACTTGATTTAGATTGAGGTTTTTGTAAGGGTACTGAGTTAACATTTTTAGAGATTTCCTCTGGACAGCTGATCTGCTTCTCCCTAAAGTAAATCTTGTGACAGGAAGTGCAGGTAACTTTCTAGACCAGTTTAGAGGGGGCGGAGCTTGCCTGGACCTAAGATGGCCGCTATTTAAAATAGCTCCGTAAGCCATCTAATTATCCTGCAGGAATCCGCTATAATTGGTGCAACTATATAAGTTACGGCAGCCGATCCGGGTGGCGCTCGACGAGCTCTCTCCAGCGGTGTGCTTGATGTGCCTGGTCGAACGACAGAGGGGCAGAGAGAACACGCGACCACCTGAGTGACTGTCAGCTCCGGGGCCTAACTGCTGCGGAGGGCGCCGTGACGCAAGTTGCGGCAACCCCAGAATAGGATGCCCACCCTGGCTCCTGCAGGGGAGTGACGCGCATACCCTGCCTGGAGGGAGAACCCCGGAGCTGCTGGAGTTTGCTGGCTTGTGCATGGGGCGGTAAGAGGCAGCGGAGCCTACATGGTGCAGCACGGACTTACCTGGTGCGCATACGGCGGATTGGAGCCCCGGTGCTGGGTCCTTTCGCGGGAGAGAAGTGAGAGGACGCTTCCTGCTCTGCAGTGGAGCGCAGAAGATTGCGGGCCCTGACTGATCGCATACTGCGGGAGGCGGCCTGGATGGTGAGGAGGGACCCGGCCGCGATTGAGCAGGCGGCTATCAGCATGCGGTAAATCGACTGGCTGCTGCTGGTGGCCGAGCCCTGGCTTCCCTCCCTCCAAACATTGTAGAGCTAGTGTGTTAGCTATTGCAGCGCTGAGACCCTCGCCTGGAAGGTGTATAGCGAGGTGGGCCTGGTTACACAGCAGGGGCCGGTGAGTGTCACCATTGCTGGAAAATCGGCAAGCAGGGTGTGCAGGCAGGGGGAAGTACCATAGACTGGAGATCAGCAATTATTATCCAAACCCCAGAAAATACACCTGGCAACCCCCCAATCCCCTGAGAGAACGGCTGTGGGCGGCGCTGATTGCGCTCTACCTTTGGAACTGGCCTCTATTCCTCTCACCTCCATCTGTTGGATCTCCGACTGAGCTCCCCCGGGGGGTCGCAGCCTGTGGGGGTCTCCGCGCCTGGTCTTGAGGCATGGAAGGTGCACAGTAAGATAGACTGGAGGCCTCTGGCAGCTGCGTGCTGTGACGCAGAGGATTGCGAAACTCACCCCGGCTGCGCTGTGTGCTGGTCTCTCACGAACGATGGGCAAAGTCGATAAAACACAGCCAAAGCTGCAATTTGAGCAGCGAAAGTCTAGGCAGAAGGAGGTCGGTGCAGATAGATCTACTAAGGACCAGAACGATAATTTGGAGGAGGCCGAAGGAGATATTCGCCAAATCTTGGCGGCTCTGCAGAAAAGCTTGTCTACTATAGATGGGAAGATTGACTCGCTGGCCTACCGGATGGACCGCATGTCGGAACGTTTGGATAAGCACGCAGAACACCTGGACATGGCGGACAGATGAGTGACCGAGGTGGAAGAGGCTCAGATGGAAACAGGTAATGCCCAGAAGCAGATGGGGAGGCTCCCCAGCGTCCTACAAGACAAAGCAGAAGATTTGGAGGCTAGATTGAGAAGATGCAACATTCGCATCATGGGACTCCCCGAATCGATGGCTATGGGCAACATGGAGGTGTTTGTTGAGCAGCTCTTGGTGTCGCTCCTTGGCCGTGACACTTTTTCAGCCATGTTTGTTGTTGAATGAGCCCACCGCTCCCTTGGCCCCCCTGGTGCTCCCCCTTGACCTGTAATAGCCAAGTTATTGAATTATAGAGACAGAGACGCAGCGTTGAAGCGGGCCAGAGAGAGACGCGACCTGCAGTCGAGGGCTCCTCGATCTTGCTCTTTCCGGACTTCACCATGAGGGTGCAAGAAGCGAGGCAGCAGTTTGCCCCCTTGAAGCGACACTTGCGTGAGCACAATCTGGAATACGCAATGTTATACTCGGCTAGATTGCGAGTCAACATAGATGAAAAATCTAAAATCTTCACTGAGCCTAAAGCAATGCAAAAGGCCCTCAAGGAATATGTTAAGGCCGGCGAGCGGAGAAGAGGTGCTGAGGAGATGGCCGGGGCAGCTTGGGGCGATCTGTAGGTGCAAGACTGAGATGGTTAGACCTTGGACTCGTGAATCTGTATGGGCAGGTATGCTGAACTAAGATTTCTGTTAGATGCATACTGGAGGAGATATATGGAGGTCAGCTGTCTGAAATCGAAGGAGAACGCCCCACGCGTCTGTGGGGAGCTGAGAACAGAACGGATTGAGATAAACATTGAATTCCTGGTAAGGCACTGCTTGTCGCTTGGGCTGAATCGACCAGGCTGGGGACCACCTGGGTCGACTGCAGTGGGACTACTTTTGCGGGCGCCTGTGCCCAGCTTTTTGTTGCCCAATTGTGGACTAACTGATGGGTAGATAGCCGCGACTTATTACTGTTGCTCTTTGTGTTTCTTCAGCGGTGGGCAGGCAACATACGCCTCTGCGTGTTACCCACTGTATGGCGATACGCCAAAAAAGTTTTATGTTGGATGATGTGAACTCTGATCGTTCAGTTGTAAAGTGTGGGAGGGCAATGGAAATTCCGTCTATGTATTGTTGGGGATTGCATAGCGTGGGTGGGGGGGATTGTTTGTTGGGGTTTTTGTTTTGTTGATGTAATGGCAGTATGTACATGGCACTTCCAGAATACTCATACAGTGCTCCGCGATGCCGGAGCTTGGTGGAGACGCATGAAGGATATTGGCGGCGTAGAGCCAGATAGTGTACCTTGATATGGCACAGAGACAGGGCAATAGAGTTTGCTTGCTGACATGGAATGTAAGAGGCTTAAATGATTTTAGAAAAATGCGAAAGGTGCTAGCTTATTTTACACGACATGAGATCGATGTCGCCTTATTACAAGAGTCCCCTTTGCCTATGGATAGTAAAATGCTAAGTCGACGGCGGCTGCATGGTCTCTTCCATGCGGCGGGGTTCACCACGCATGCCAGGGGTGTTCTCACCTGGGTTAATCCTAAGTCAGGGATGCGACTGGAGGCGCTTGAGACGGATTCAGTGGGTAGATTTGCTATCTCCAGATGCTGGGGTAGGGGAGTAGACTTTATTACAGTTAACATCTATGGGCCTAAGTTTGACAATCCAAAGTTTTACCAGGATCTGTTCGGGCGCTTTAAAGGAGTTTCTTCGCTACCGCAAATATGGGGAGGTGACCTTAACTGCGTTTTAGATCTGGCACTGGACCGCTCCGGGGGCCCATGTCGGGGCCCTCCGGCTGCGGCAAGAGCTATTGTGAACACAGCAACACAATTAAATATGGTAGACGTGTGGCGGGCGCGGTCGCCGACTGCTGGGGCCTACACTCACTATTCGGCACTGCATGAACTCCACACCAGAATTGATTACTGGTTTGTTTCTAGACCATTGTACCCCCAGATTAGGACGTGCGTAACCCACCCCCGCTCGTTTTCAGACCACTCCCCAATAATGTTAGACATTGAGAGCACACAAAAGAGACCTGCCCCATTTACTTGGCGGTACCGGCCATACTCGCTCCTTGATAGTGTGTTTAAGTCCGAGATGGCGGAGGCCATAGAGAGCTTCTTTGACTTGAATATTGGATCTGTACGCCAGTTTTCCACGGTTTGGGAGACTTTTAAAGTCTACATACGGGGGATAGCCATGTTCGCTCAGAGGAAGGATGACTAGCCCAGAGAGCCGACTGTTTGAGCTAGAGCGAGAGTCGCTGGCGGGAGGGGATGCACATGTGATGGAGGAATTGAAAAGCACGTTAGAGGAGTACCACGAGACAGCGGACAGTGAGATTAAGCATATGGGGAAATACGCAGTGGCTAAAACGTACGGAGAAGCGGAAAGACTGGGCTCGGTCTTGGCGGCATTGCTGAGAGCTAGGAGAGAGCGGGTGGTGTGACTGAGCTGCGCGCAAAGAGTGGTGAGATGTTGAGAGACCCACCTGCTATAGCTGATAGGTTCAACCAGTACTATACAGAGCTGTACACATCTAGAACAATCGCAGAGGAGGCAGAGATTCGAGGCTACATAGAACACATTAAGATGCCGTGGTTGGCCGATGAGCACAGAGAATACTTGATGCGACCATTAGACATGTGGAAAATACGTGAGGCGCTCAAATCGATGCGCTCTGGGCGTGCCCCAGGGCAAGATGGCCTTACGGTCACTTTCTATTAAGAATTCAAAGAACTGCTCATCCCGCGCCTTAGCACTCTGTTTAAGGAGATGGGGGAGTAGGGGAGCATACCCCCCTCACTGAGGGAAGCTTTGATAGTCACAATCCTGAAGCCGAGCAAACCCCCTAACGAATGTTCATCCTACAGGCCCCTATCGCTTATTAATGTTGACGCCAAATTATTTGCAAAAATCCTAGCTAACAGATTGGCACCACTGGTTCCGCTCCTGGTGGGCCCGGAGCAGTCGGGGTTTGAACCCGGGCGAAACCTGTCATACAATCTACATACTGTGTTCGGAGCCATACAACATATCAAACCGGAGACCAGGGCTGCTGCGGTTTTCCTTGATGCAGAAAAGGCCTTCGATTCTGTGGAGTGGCCCTTCATGCTGGCAGTGCTGAGGTGACTAGGGGTGGGAGAGGTATTCCTCCAGTTAGTTTCGGTCCTATATAATTCCCCTACAACCAGGATAAGAGTTGGGGATATGGTTACTGCTCCCATTAGGATATCAAGAGGCACTTGTCAAGGATGCCCTTTATCGCCCTTGTTATGTGCATTGATGGCTGAGCCCTTGGCATGTGCACTAAGGGAGTACCATGGACATAGGGGGAATCCGCTTCCCGAACTATAACCATATAGTGTCTGCATATGCGGACGACACTCTCCTATATATTAGAGACCCGAATTCTAACCTTACCCCAGTATTAGACGAGGTGGTAAAATATGTCGCCCTTTCTGGTCTTAAAATTAACTGGACCAAGTCCACTATTTTCCCACTTTCCACAGCCATGGAACCCATTGAATTAAAGTACCCCTTAACAAGGACCACTGAGCCTGTGCGCTATTTAGTGGTGCAGGTACACACAGATTCTGAGATGGTTTTGAGAGAAAACTATGGTAAAGCAATTGCAAAACTCGAAGCAGATGTGGAGCGGTGGATCCAACTCCCCCTATCCCTTATGGAATGTATATCCCTAATGAAGATGGTGGTGCTCCCCAGATTCTTATTTCTGTTCATAAACGTCCCGATGGTGCTCCCTGCGCATATGTTTAAGGTTATTAGTTCAGTACTGTTGAAGCTAGCTTGGGCCGGGAAGCACTCACGAGTCAATTGGGATACCCTCACACTACCTTATACTATGGAAAGTCTCAGAGCCCCGGATTTAGAGTTAAATTACCATGCGGCGCAAAGCTCACATGTATATCATTGGCTGCATGAGCAAGCCTGTCTCCCGCATCTACAGATTGAAAGGGTTGCGGCGGCGCCCTCCCCTCTCACATCAATGCTGTTTCACGCCCCAAGCAGGCGACCGGGTATCTTGGACTCAGTAAACTCCGTCACTCATGCGTGGCAAAACTTGCTAAAAAGGCAGGCGGGTAATTTCCTATACTCCCCCCTGACCACGGTGGAATGGTGCTATTGGCTGCCGATATGTTGTGAAAAAGAGTCAGTCCGTGCTCTAGCTTCAGTTAATATTACTAAAATAGGAGATCTGTTCTCTGACGGCAAGGCTCGAGAGTGGGTTGAGATCGAGGCAGAAGGCCATAATCACACGCCGCTTGTGCGGTTTCACTTCCATAGAGTGAGGCATGCACTGCATAAGATGCTTGGGGAAGACATGCTCAAGCCCCCAGAGATAGCCTCCTTCACCCTGCTTTTACGCTCGGACTCGCCTAGTAAAATGGTTTCCAGCATTTACAGTATAACACAAGACTACCGCAGAAACCACTACACTAAAGCTAGATTGGATTGGCAAAATGACCTTGGGGCAGCGCTGGATGACGCCACATGGCGTTATTGTTCTGAGATTACGAAATCGGTATCATTGAATGGGAGGCACCGTCTCATACATTTTAAGTTTCTTAACAGGGTGTATTACACACCTGACCGGTTATGCCGGTATGGGCTGCGAGACACCGCAGAATGTGAACGCTGCGTCGCTGACCCGGCCGGGTTCTTGCATATTGCATGGGCATGCTCAGTGGTTGCTAGATTCTGGAAATCGATCTTTGGTACACTGAGCGACATTACAGGGGTGCCGATGCCATGTGACCCACTGGTGGCCTTACTGGGTTGGACGAAACAATTGCATAAAGATGCGCGCCGTTTGATAGACATGAGTTTACTGCTGGCAAAGCGCAAGGTGGCGATGAGGTGGGCCAGAGGGCCGGCGCCCACTGTTGCTGAATGGTCTAAAGATATGATTTACTGCAACACACAATCGGAGCGATATAGTGAGTTGCAGCCTCCCTCCCCCCTTCCCGGAATCGTCCCAAGAGCTTCTGGGGTCTGTATCAGAGCTATTTAGCAACGAAAGCAACTGAAGGGGGAGACCCAACATGAGTGTGTAGATTGGTTTAGAGTTCTTATACTGCAGTACATGTTGAAAGCAACCCTGACAATAACTGTATGTGTTGATTCCCTGCATTTGTTGGATCCTGTTAGCAATTGATAAAACACTGAGCACTGCATGTTTGCTGGCTATGTATCCCTTTGATTGTATTCATGTATTCTCACACAGGTTTCTGTGAAAATGCTGTGTATACTCTCCGTCATTATTCTGTATGTTTAATGCCGTGTTGCCACTGTGACTGCCATTCGTTATTTTCTTTCTTTTTCATTTTTGAAAATTCATAAACAAATTTAAAAAAAACAAAAAACTTTATAGACCAGTTTATCTTTCAGGTTGCTAGACTTCTTCCATTTACAGGCTGTGTGAAGAGAACCATGGAGAACCTCTTTGTACATCTTTTAAAACACAGGACTCAGAGAAATGAAGATTAGAGGTACGTAATTGGGGCAAGCTCACAAGGACTTGGGAACAGTGTGATTTAGACTTCATGGTAGGGGCTACTCATCACAAGCGTGAAGGATAGCCCCTCCGCCTTATTACAAGCGCGTTATATCCAATGGCACTTGTAATACGATGGACGGCATATCCATCACGTTACTCGTGACTGAGTAATGAGAAATTTGATTCATTCGTCTTTGCAGCGTCGTCTTTTGGACATATGCTCCATTGCAGTTTCTTCCACAGCGTTTGGCTCGTGATGCTGTCCAGGGGACAGGATGTGACAACATACAAGGCACGTGCGGCTTATTGTATAAGTCCTCTTTAGCTCGACTTAACGATTAACATCTGAGGCATTATGGCGCGCAAGGCCCGTAGGGCGGGTTGTGTCAGCCGTCGTTATCTTGCAACATTTTTTTTTACCCACGTCACGTGAAGACATTCAAGATGTGGGCTGATTGCATCAGCGGCCTCCTGTTTAGTGAGTGAAGACGAAAAAACTAAAATAGGAAGGGAGCAACAAATAAATAGTGAAAGATATGACGGTGGATTAAAATAGGCACACCAAAAATTGAGGAAGAAAGCCGGAGAAACGCATAGAAAGAAAAAGAAAGGAAGCATTAAAGAGTTACTAAGAAAAGGTTAAAGTAAAAAGGAAGGAAGGAACGAACGAGGGCAGGGAATTCCAGAATAAGCGCGTTTCCTGACACGTATTTGTGTAATCCACCAGATAGCAAAATGTCAACATTGCATTTATAATAAATGTAGATTTCCGAGTACGCTTTTTGATGTATTTATGTTGGGTAGATCGGTAGTGGGGAACATTTTCTCAAAGGTGGCCTATTGGCACCATAAAAGTGTGGCACTATGTGAAACCGTTGTGTCTCTGCATTTGGACCCGGGCCGGGAAGGCGAAGCCGGACCAATGGGGGCCCGGGTAGAACGCCATCCGGAGGCGGGAGCCTCCCCCGCCCCCCCTCCCATTAGCATGCCGGCCTTGGACGGTGGGGGGCCAGGATTGGATTGGCCCCCTTAAACAAAGCAAGCCCCCCCACCCCCAGTCAGGGGGTGAGGAGGAGGAGCGAGGGGAGGATAAGAAGGGGTCAACGGCCCGAAGGAAACACATTTCCCCCTCGCAGGAAGACAGAAAGGAATCCCACCCACCCACACCTAACACACGGGCGTCACAGCCGTAGGGGAAGAAGGGTAGCGGAACAAACACAAGGAAGCTAGTAAAAAGAGAAAAATTACTAGAAGGTAGATGGAAGGCTCTCACAGTGTCCTTGGGATGCCTCACGGCAGGGGCACTGAGGGAGCCAAGGAGCGGCGTGCCGCCATAGAAAGGTAGACGTGATGCTCCCGCAGGACTCCTTGGGATGCCTCACGGCAGGGAGTACCGAGGAGAAGATGGCAAGGACTCAGCCTCAGGAAAGGTAGAGCAGATGCTCAAGTAAGGTCCTTGAGATGCCTTGGACGGCAGGGACCCCCGGGAGAAGGAGTGCCCACAAAAGGGTTACAGGGCGAGCGGAACGGCACTTGCAGCCCGGGCAGGTCCAGACGGACACCCTCCAAATCGGTAGCAAGCTGAAGCCTAGACCCGTGAATCGGAAGCCCAGAAAGGGGCCCCTCCCCTCCCGGAAAGTTGAGGAGGCTGGGTCCATAACCCAAGAGGACGAATTGCAAAGAGCAATAGATGAAAAGAGAGAACATGGACATCAAACGAGGCGATGACCATGAACGGTTGACATGGAAAAATCTTATGTAAAAAATGTTATGTTGATGAATAAACTGCGACCTTTTCAGGCACCAAAGAAAGTTGTCAGTGGTGATTTTAAGGTAAAAGCGCGCAGTTGGTGGTAACAGTGAGGGGAGCGGGGCGGGACGACTTGCCGCCTGGAGGGGGTTTGTTTCTAGAAGCCAGGGCGGACCTTCATCACAACTTCTTAGGGTCAATTGCAGGGAGCACCACAGGACAAAGCCAGCACAAATAATGTTTTTCTGCCATCCATGTATCCAAAGCCGGCTTCAGCACTGGTGGTGCCCAGTGCGACAATGTTTGTTGGCGCCCCCCAGTGACCACCTTCTCTGCGGAATCACCACTACCCTTTAACAGTGGCCCCTTAAGTCTCCATAACCACTCTCTCTCTCATGCACTTCTTTTGTTTTATAGCACCACTCATACCAGTTTAGAGTGTCAGAGCACTTTACATCATATACACGTTACACAGAGACAATGATTCATACGTCCGCACATCAGTCTATTGGAAATGTTACATAAGACAGAGGACAACAAGGTGTAGGAGTCACATGTCGTCCATACTGGTAGACAGCATAGTGCTTGGTCTGGGGAAGCACAAACTCAGAATTTAAAACGTAACATGGTGGTTACAGCTCTTTGATGACAGTTAATAGTAATATTAGGATTTTAACCTAAAAACTGCAAGTAAAAAAAGGATCTATCTGACAAAAGCAGTAACCCACTGAACTAGGTACATTATATGCACTTTGTGATCTGCATGGTACACACGCTTTGCAGCTGGCATATTAACCCTACCTGCGCTACTTTAGATAAGTCAAAACTGTCACTAGACAAAACTCCGATCTCTCTCCAGCAGGCCCGTTAATCACCAGTTATCTTGGCATTTTTATTGCTGCCTGAAAATTGCTGGAGACAAGGAACGCTGCAGAAGGTGGTTTTAAAATCATAATGTACTTGAAAACAAGGCACCTCCCTAAGTCAGAGCCTGGTGTGGTGGCACCGGTCACTCCCCCTAGAGCCGGCCCTGAATGTATCTCATAGTTTGAAGCAGCAATGCTGATGGAGGTTATTCTAATCTTGAAAAGGAATACAGCGTCTCTGCATAAATATGGTTTGGCAGCTAAAGTGCCAGATTTGGAACATTGAGACCATCTTAAAATCCCTGTTTCGACACTTGATTAAAAATCTTGTGACGCAAGACAAATCATCTAGGGCCTGAGTTAAGCTTGCTGTAGGGAATACTCCATGAAAAACATAACGCCCATCCTGTCCGACGTATTGCAAGTGCCATAGGATGTAATGCACATGATGCCTGCCCTGTACTATGGTATTACAAGTGCCATAGGATGTAATGCACTTTAGAGTTTGGTGGAGTATCCCATCCACCAAACTCTAAAGCAGGCCCTTAATAGTCATGCACCGTAAAATGTAAATATATATTATTTATTCATAAGCAACTATGCTGTTACATAGTTGTGCAATCCAAAATCTGTAAGTCCCTGCATGATGTATACGATTTTGTATCGGATTTAGCAAGGCGTAATCAGTACAGGTGAAACCTGGCTTCTTCATCTCAGTCTGCAGAATAGATTGGTGCCAGCATTCTGAATTCTATGCAGCCTCTGCATAAGATACTGGGTGCTATCTTATACAAAGTGTTGACACCTGTTGTTTGTTAATATGGAACAAGAAATTAATGCTCTTCTTCACAATTATACAACAAAAACATTATCTAGTCACTTCGTCAACTGTGGTGCCAAGGGCAGGCCAGGGTTCACCTTCAAAGCTACAGTCTTCACGGAGGACTAGTGGGTGGGACAAGCCCACATATTATCATCGAAAAATCAAGGTGCTATGTGCTGCCTTTTCCTCCAAACAATAAAAAAGAAGTTTTAGCATTATTTAAAATATGACACTTTAACTCATGCAGCTATTTACAGTGGTAGTCATTAGATACTTAGCATAAGAGAGGAGGTCCTGGCTTGCACAATAGTACATACAGGACTCAAAGTGAAAGGATCTGGGAAGCTAAGTAGAGGGACACAAGAACAAATTAAAAAAGAATGGGTGACAACAAGGATTCAGGCGGAACACCTCTGGGTATAGGACAGAGTTAGAAGACAGAGAACATCATTAGATGGCGATTTGAAATAAAAGGGATCACTGACATAATATCCCCATACACAAATATCGACACATAAATATCAACATCCACAATATCGACATCCTATCTTTAAAATTTTAAATACAAAAATATCGAGAGAAAAAAATATAGATGTAAAAAATATCAATGTACAAAATATCGATTTTTTAATATATAAAAAATAATGTTTAATAAATTAAATAATAAAATTAACTTTAATAAAAATATTTAGATGTAATGTACATTTAAACAAATATAAATACATTTAATTTAAAAAATGTAAATGTACACATATAAAATGTAATATATAAATGTATATTTACTTTACAATAATTAATAAACTAATAATTTATTTTAAAATGTTATAAATATATAAAAATTAACAAATAAATATATATAAATATACATATACCTATAACACAAAATCTAATAAAAAAACATTATATTATAAATTAAAATATTAATATATTTAAAAAAAATTAAACTTACATTTTGCACTCCATTGAGTGCAACAACAAGAAAAGTGTTGGATAGCGTAGGGGTAAAAATTACTATTCCCACTACAGTGAGTGCAACAGTAGGGAAAGTGTTGGATAGCGGAGGTGAAAAAATTACTATTCCCACTCCAGTGAATGCAACAGTAGGAAAAGTGTTGGATAGCGTAGGGGTAAAAATTACTATTCCCACTCCAGTGAGTGCAACAGTAGGGAAAGTGTTGGATAGCGGAGGTGAAAAAATTACTATTCCCACTACAGTGAATGCAACAGTAGGGAAAGTGTTGGATAGCGCTTCAGTAAAAATTACTATTCCCACTCCAGTGAGTGCAACAGTAGGGAAAGTGTTGCATAGCGGAGGGGTAAAAATTACTATTCCCACTCCAGTGAGTACAACAGTAGGAAAAGTGTCGGATAGCGTAGGGGTAAAAATTACTATTCCCACTCCAGTGAGTGCAACAGTAGGAAAAGTGTTGGATAGCGTAGGGTTAAAAATTACTACTCCCACTACTGTGAATGCAACAGTAGGGAAAGTGTTGGATAGCGGAGGGGTAAAAATTACTATTCCCACTCCAGTGAGTGCAACAGTAGGGGAAGTGTTGGATAGCAGAGGGTTTAAATTTAATATTCTCAATAAAGTCAATAAAAAAATAAAAACAACCAAAAGATTAACTACAATACAAACATTGTTAAAAACACAAAAATAAAAAATATATAAAAATATTAAAAATAAGAAAAAATAGAAACGTGTTATAATGTAAAAGAAATCTAAAAATGACCAACAAACAATATTTTATAAAATTAAAAAACAAATTTACCAATAACTATATTTATTATAAATTAATTATAATCAAAAACATTAATTGTTACATAAAATAAATATTCTTTATTTCCTATCCTATAACACCACACATTTCACAACACACATCAAATTTTAAAAACAATTGTACCTCCATAATTAACATAATTAATTATCAAATAAACAAATATTATTAATTAAAAATCAAATTAAAACATATAAAAATTAATTTACTAACCAAACATTACCCCTATAAAACCAAAATCCACACACAAAATAAAAGTAAACAATACCCATAAAAATCTATCAATTAAAGAATAAATAATAATGAGCAAATAATTATTAATTATTAAAATATAAAATACTTTCCACCCTCTACCCCAATAAACACCACAACACACACATAAAAGTCATTACACAATTTCCATAACTAATTTTAAATTTTTTAATTTTTTTCAATTAACAACTTATTAATTATTTGAAAATAATTTACTTCACACCCTTTACCACTATAAACCCCACAACTCACATCTCAAATTAATTACACAATTGCCATAATAATTTTTTAAATAAATTAAATACCATTAATTATCAATTAATTATAAATTAATTTTAAATAAATTACTTCACACCCTATTCCCCTATAAACCCCACCACCCATTCCTAAAAAATGACACAATTAACATAATTAATTACAAAATATTTAATTAATTAATATTAATTAACAAACAATTGATAAATAATTATTAATAAATTAATTCCCACAACTAACCCTATAAATTACAAATTAAATAAATATGAATTTATAAAAATTATTATTACATTTATTCAAATGAAATTACTTCCCACCCTATTCCCCTATAAACCCACAACCCGCTCCTACAAAAACAACACAATTAACATAATTACCAATTAATTAATAATTAACAACCAATTAATAATTAATTAATAATAAATTAATTTCCACAATTAACTCTATAAAATCTAAATTATATAAATACTACTAATAAAAAAATATTAATTAATTTATTTTAATTAAATTACTTTCCCACCCTATTCCCCTATAAACCCACTACCCGCTCCTGAAAGAAATAACACAATTAACACTATAAAATATAAATTAAATAAATACTAATAAATAAAAATTAATTATTACTTTATTATAATTAAATTACTTCCCACCCTATTCCCCAATAAACCCACAACCCGCTACAGAACTAAAAAACGCAAAATGTAATTAACATAAAATTAATCACTACTAAAAATTTAACACATATATTAAAAAACAAAATCAATACTTATACAAAAAAATTACATCACATACTCTTAAAATACATACTAAAATACATAACATTAATATAAAAATCGATATTTGAAACAACAATATTTTAACAAACGATATTACTAACTTAGGGGCACATTACGATACCCGGCGTAAATAAATCCGCCAGGCATGGAAGCGGCAAAAATCCGCCCGCACACACCGCCTGAACACCGACCACGCCATTATGATTACACAAACCGAAAACCGCCATCGGCGGAAAAATCACACAAAATACCGCCCGCCATCGTCCGAGTCGGAGTCAAACCGCCCGACACGGACGGAAACACGCACGACAACACAAAACCGCCCGCCCACACGGCCGACACACCGCACGTGAAATTACGATCGCACCGCCATGAGCGCGGAAAAACCACAAATATACCGCCCGCCAGCGCAAACAACGCCGATGAGAATCGACACGGCAGAAGCCATGGCGCCAACGTACCTGCACAGAAACCATCCGCACACAAAACCAATAGCACACAACATGGCCAACAAGTCCACACAGCAAGGCACGCACAAATACACAAGCACAGTACACATCCCGAAAACACCCCCCGGACAAACAAAAAATACAAAGGCCAGAACCCCAGACACAACACACCTGAAAACAACAGACCATGAGGACACACCCACATAGGTGAGTACAAAAGCAGCACTCCCACAGACTACAACCCCTTGCTACATTGCAAACCAGAGAGGAGAGGAGAGGACACAGTGACACAGCAAGGACAGCAGCACACCACAGAAACGCACACATCACTACCACCACCACCACCACCACCACCACCAAACACCACCACCACCACACCCCGGCACCACAAACCCCTGCACATTACACAACACACACCGCACCAGCACCACAAACACCATGGCACCACAAAGGATGCCCAAGTTCACGCCCATGGAGCTGACGGTCATGGTCGACGAGATCATCAAGGTGTACCCACAAATCTATGGGAACATGGTCCAGCACACACCACTAGCCACCAGAAACAGAATGTGGAACCGGATCGTAGACCAGGTCAATGCAGTCGGGACCCTGCCCAGAAACAGAGTCGAGATTAACAAACGTTGGAATGACGTAAAGAGCCTGGTCAAGAAGAAGGAGGGCAAAAACAGAGAGCTGGCTGCCGTCACTAGCGGAGGGAATCCCGCGCTCTTTAAGACCTTCAAAGCGTGGGAGGAGAAGGTGCGAGTCGTAATCCATCCGGAGATCCTCGCCGGATTAGCAGGGGAGTGGAGGCTGGTAAGTACAAACTAATGTATACCAGCACACCGCTATGTACTCACATGCGCAACTACCATGCCACAGCTCCCAGGGACAAACACCCCCATGTCCAGCACACAATACACAACACATCACACACACATGCAACAGACACTACCACACACAGCCCAAACCGAACAACTGTAAGATGCGTGGGGACATGTGTACACTAAGCCAGCCACGTAACCACCAACAGGTCCCCAAATATGCCAGAAGCACCACAACGAGCACCCACCCCACCCATGTGTCCGCCACAGCTGCACTAACCGACAAGTAACAGGTAAGTGGCAGGAACACAAAGTGCAGTGGGTGGGACGGTGGACAGCCCAAGTACAACACACACCAGGCCCCAGTCCCACAGCACAGCAAGGAGGAGCATCCCCCACACCCCACACCCACGTGTCAGCCACCGCAGTGCACAACGACAGCCGAAAGGTAGACATCACGGTCCACAGCAATCGGTGTCAGTGGGTGTACAGCCACCCCACGACCCACAACACCCCCCACCCCCACAGACCTGCAACATGGAGCACCCCCGCTTAGAGCCATGTGGCATCCAGTACAGTGCACGCACGAACAACTTGCAGGTGGGAAACTGGACAGGGCTGGATTACTGGAGGCATGAGGACCATAACACCACCAACACATGGGACATGTCACGTAGCAGACGAACACGCAGCACCGCCCACCGTCACGAACAAGTGAACAATGTGCACACGGACATGAACAACAGACTCACACCCCACATGACCCATCACAGACATAGCAACACCCAAGGAGCCACGTCTGCATGCACAAGCCACACTGAATATAGTCCCACACGGCAGCCACTGTGCAACTCATCACACACAACCGAAACACCATTGAAGTCCTGTCCATGTAGCCCCCACTGCCTGTCAACCCCACACCCCACAACTACGCCTATGTAAGACAAACAACACTAGACGCAACAGAGCGGAACAACATAAATGCACACGAACACCACTGAACCCATCAAACTCACAGACACACCATGCACATACAACATACCATCCATCCCATCCGTCAGCCCCAGTCGCATGAAAGGCATGTCATCCGCACAGCTGCCACACATACAGCAGTCACGCTAAGACACATGCCCATGACCAACCATGTGCCAGAAGTCAATTAAGCGCACAACACACTGTGAGCAACAACACACAACATGGGCCACACCCCCGAGCACTGCAGTGATGCACATGGCACAGGGCAGCACGCACACCAAGGAGATGGGACAACTGCAATACGTTGGCTGGCACGCAACTATCACTCACTCATAACGATGCGTCCAATGCCATGTCCAGTAATCACAACAGACAGCAAATATGCAGGGCATGTCAGGCATGCACACACCTCAGACCATGCACTGTCATGCTGCCACAACACATGTCACGTTCGGCACCCATGGCTCACAGCATGTACCCCAAAAGCATTTTCCCTCCCAAATGCGAATCTGGGGCATGGCCCCCATGTTGCCATATGCGTTCCTAAGCGTTCCATTTGAACCCCAAAAGCATATCCCCTCCCAAATGCGAATCTGGGGCATGGCCCCCATGTTGCCATATGCGTTCCTAAGCGTTCCATTTGAACCCCAAAAGCATATCCCCTCCCAAATGTGAATCTGGGGCATGGCCCCCATGTTGCCATATGCGTTCCTAAGCGTTCCATTTGAACCCCAAAAGCATATCCCCTCCCAAATGCGAATCTGGGGCATGGCCCCCATGTTGCCATATGCGTTCCTAAGCGTTCCATTTGAACCCCAAAAGCATATCCCCTCCCAAATGCGAATCTGGGGCATGGCCCCCATGTTGCCATATGCGTTCCTAAGCGTTCCATTTGAACCCCAAAAGCATATCCCCTCCCAAATGCGAATCTGGGGCATGGCCCCCATGTTGCCATATGCGTTCCTAAGCGTTCCATTTGAACCCCAAAAGCATATCCCCTCCCAAATGCGAATCTGGGGCATGGCCCCCATGTTGCCATATGCGTTCCTAAGCGTTCCATTTGAACCCCAAAAGCATATCCCCTCCCAAATGCGAATCTGGGGCATGGCCCCCATGTTGCCATATGCGTTCCTAAGCGTTCCATATGAACTCCAAAAGCAAAGTACAAACCAGACCCAGGATGGGCCAGGAGCCCGCATACACCAGAGTCACAATGAGTAGGGGCACAGCAACACACCCATCGGCATGGCCAATCCGTCCCATGCCACATGTGCACAGCACACAGTCCCATTGCCTAGCACACACAACTACAGATGCCACAGCCACACACTCGCCTCCGGGAAACCCATGTACGAGATTGCACGAACTGCCAATGTCAGACGACTAATACATACTTCGCCAGGTGCAACACAATAACAAATCTCATTCTCTCCACAGGTGACGAACTGCCGGATGCTGGGGATGGAGACAGCAGCCAGCACAGCCAGCCCACAAGCCCCCAACGAGGACACACGGATCTGGAGGATCTGTCCTCCTCTTCGGACACGGACCACCAAGCTGGCCCATCTGGCGTGGCAGGGCCCAGCCGCTCCCCAGGACCCCTCCTACCCACCAACCCATCATCCAGGGATGCTGAACAGTCCCAGTCCCCTGCTGCCACTGTCGTTGCGGCCACACCCACGGTCATTGCGGCCACTACCACTGCCGCAACCGCCACCATCACCGCACCGACCACCACCGCCTCCACCACCACCACGTCTTCGCTGGCACCAGCCCCAGCGCAGGTGGTGGCCCGGCCGACTGGATCCACCCTGGGAGCCACAGCGAGGACCGTGGTGTGCAATGTGGCTAGTGGGCAGGCCGGTGGCAGCAGGACTGGTAGGAGGAGCAGGGTCAGGGAAACGCCAGCCTCCCCTGGGAGCCATGCCCTGCCTCAAATGGCCAGAGTCCTTGGGGCCTATGAAGAGGCCCAAGGACAATGGGCCAGGTCTGCTACTGACACGCGGGAGGTGCTGGGGGTGCTGAGGTCCATGGACGCCCATATGGGCCAATTCGTGTCCCGTATGGACCAACTCGTGGACCTCATGGGCCAGCTGGTGGTGGCGGTGGGGTCACAGGCAAGGCCAGCAACACCACCTCCGCCACCACCTGCTAGGGCGCAGGGTCGGGCAGCAGTGTCCACTTCCCCTGCGTCCACAGCCAGTGAGCACACCTCACCCACCACCAGCAGGTCGCCACCACACACCCCCTCCCAAACGTGGAAGGGGCCGTCCGAAGAGGAAACAGATCTCCCGGGAGGACTTCGCACGCTCCAGTCGCAAGTGAGGCAGCCAGCCAGCCTTCCGCCAGCCTTCCTTGACCAGCCACTGCATTGACTTGCTCTACGATCCCACTCCACACAGCCAGCTGGATGGCATGTGTGTGTTGGACTATGGACATAGAACCAGTGGGTACACCCTGATCATCACGCAGCCATGACCGACAGCTCATTGTCACTGCACGCACCACTTTTGTCATCACCTTACACACAATCACATGTCACAGTTTGTAATAAATGCACCTTTTTCACTAACTGCTGTTTGTGCCCTGTGTTTTATTTGTACGGAATACAACGGCCACCTTGGGCGGAAAGGCACCTGATGCGTGGCATGGCAATGGAATCCGGAGGGCCTGTAGGGACCTAGGGGTGGGAGACAGAACAGGAGCACATTCAATGAGTGTGTCACACACCCATCACACAGTACATGTCAACAACTACAAGCAATGTACACACATCGCACAGAGCAATAGGGCACAATGCCACAGTCACCAACAGTGGCATACTACCCTGGCCATGGAGCGTTGACACACTGCACGCAGTGAACATACGGCCACCCTGACACAGCACACACACACCTGCACAGATACAGACACATCATCCGTCGTACATGGACACTCACCGTCAAGTGAAGTAGCGGGCGATGAGCTGCTGGCGCACATTCCCAGCTTCCTCCTCTCCGCTGTCCTCCTCACTCGAGCTGTCCTGGTCTGCGGGCTGGGGCCCTGGTTGATCTCCGTCATCCACAATGAGGGGGATCTGCTTCCGAATGGCCAGATTGTGCAGCATGCAGCACGCCACCACTATCTGGCACACCTTCTGTGGGGAGTACGCCAGTGCACCCCCGGTGCGGTCCAGGCACCTGAACCTGGACTTGAGGAGGCCAAAGGTACGCTCGACCACACGTCTGGTCCTCCCATGTGCCTCATTGTATCGATCGTCTGCTGGGGTGCGAGGATTCCTCAATGGACTGAGCAGCCATGCCCCATTCGGATACGCAGAGTCACCTGGGTGTGAGGGACACAGAGAACCGTTGCTATTCCAACTGGACAGGGGACAGCATCGCACAACCAGCACGCTACACCACTCCACATACTCACCGACAATACAGGCACGATCCTGTTGCAGATTGGCCATCAGTCGTGGCAAGATGCTGTTGCGCATTATGTGTGCGTCATGTGCCGAGCCTGGAAACTTGGCACACACGTGGGTGATCACCATGTCCGCAAGGCACACCACTTGCACATTCAGGGAGTGCGTGTGCTTCCTGTTGCGGTACAGGTGCTCAGTGGCCTGTGGTGGAACAAGGCCAACATGTCTGCAGTCAATGGCTCCCACGACGTGTGGGATTCTGCCAAGGGCATAGAATGCACCCTTCACTGCCGCCAATTCACGAGCCCTGGGGAATCTGATGTACCTGTTTCGGTACAGCATCATGGCTGCCAGTACATCCCTCAGCACCTTGCTGAACATGGGCTGGGACATCCCTCCTCCACTGCCCACTGTGTGCTGGAATGACCCAGTGGCGAAGAAATGCATGGCGGCCATCACCTTAGCCGTGGGGGTGACAGCAGTCGGATACACCCTGCGGGGACGGAGATGGGGCTCTAACATGGCACACAGTCGATGCAGAGTTGGCCTGTCCAGCCGAAACTTCCTGATTACCTCTGTATCGTCCATGTCCGCCAGCAATTGGTATGGGCGGTCAATGTTCGGTCTCCGCCTGGGTTAAATGGCAGAGGACACATGTCAAAGCAACACGGCACATAGCAATTTCGCATACACATCACTGACATGACTGAGCAAGCACATGAGCCACAGCCCAGCTGTCAAGCTGGGACGGCACGGCCACAATACACTTACACAGGTCTCCCAACAATGGCAATGGCAAGTGAGACATACCACTGCCATGTGCATGCACATGGGGATCTAGGCCCCAATGACTTGCGGGGCGTGCTGATGGGGACTGACTGCATATTCGTCAAGCGGCAACGCCACGGCAACATGAGTGTCTGCTGAGCATGGAACTGCTTCCGAGGCTGGATGAGTATGGCACACGACGACGACGATGTGGGCACGGGCTGAGCGGCCAATACAAGTGGGACCTGTGGCACGAGGGGATATGAGACAGTAGTAGGTGTCAGCACTGCACCCTATGTACAGCACTGTACGGATCACAGCTCCCGAAACATTGACTGGTGTCCACATTGACAGCCCCATGCCAAGACGGCTGTGTGCTTGCAGTCACACGTCACAGGTGAGAGGTTACATTGCACGTGCCAGGTGGCAGACGTACATAGTGGGAGCTGGCATGTGTGTGCATGTGTCTCCTGTTCAGGATCCACCAGATGGGCGCTGACTCTGTACTGACCATTGGACACAGCATGTTCCGTGGAAGGCTTGTGTGTGTGGGATGGTGGCACTGGATGTGCCTCCGTTGGGTGGGGGGCCATGCACAGGGCGGGTACGTCGATGCTTGCGCATTGTTGGTCACGGTGGGTGCACCAACTAAGATGTGTTGCCCTGTGTTCAATTCCTATGTCCGCATGATGATGGACTGTGGATGTGAGCAGACTACACATTGGTCGATGTGCTGTCTATATGCATGTGCCTTCACACCAGGCACAGCTGCCCCTGCACATGTGACCCCTGCTGGACTCGCTGCTGGCTCTGTGGAGCTGATGCACCTTCTGCGCGTGGGGCGGACAGCTCTCCTCACTTCCCTCATTGCGCATGTCATGTCTTTGCCGCAGGTGACATGGATCATGGAGGGCCCACATGTACGCGCGTGGGTAGGCTACACATGATTGTTCACTGGTCGCCACCCCCAGTCAGTGTTTCGAATGGGAAGGTTGTCGTGCTGGTGGTATGTTCGATGTGGCGGATGGGCGGGCCTAGGTGCGGGCTTACATTCCGGACATGGGGGGTAGTTGGATTGGCGACTAGTTGCAGTACACACGGGACACGTCTCTTCCTTTCCACATCTGGGTCATCCCTTGTACTAACTGACAGTGATACAGTCATCTTCGCCCCAGCCCTCATGTCCTCCCCTCGCCCCCCAATATGCATGCTCACCTGCGAGGCTAGCGCTTGCACAGGCAGCCCCAAGCTCGCACCAGAGAGGGCAAGGAGTGTATGTGTGGGTCCAGTTGCACGAGTGGGCTGTCTCAGGGTATGATGTGTGGCGGGACGCCGTCCACCTGCGTGGTGCCCCAAATGGAGACCCGGCCTGCATGGACTATGCATCACAGTCTTCGCCTTCCGGATCCGCCACCTGCGACACCCAGTGGCTGTGGCTGCCCTTGCGGCCAGGCCGCGTCCGTCTGTGGCTGTTGGCCCACACATTCACTCTTTGGCCTCTCTGGGGAGGGCTCGGGGGTGGTGGCGCACGCGCTTGCACTTAGTCGCAATGGCATGTGTCGTGGTTGGTATGATGGGCAATGGATGGGATGGTGCGAGCCACCTCCCGTGACGTCAGTGCTGCTCGTGCTGTGGTGCGTCCCCCTACACTTCCATCTGACTTGTGCCATGCTAGACGTTGAGGTTCTATTGCCTGCGTGATATGACCAGGAGGAGTGCGAGGAGACCTCACACACACCATGCTCCACTGCCATCCCGTGCCCTGTATCGCCTGTGCGGATTGACTATGTTGGGGTTACACCTGGTCGACTGGGGCTGTGTGTGCCTTGTCAAGGGGCATGGCGGGCGCACAACAGGATCCAGCTTGTCCACAGAGGGTGGGCTGAGGTGCGCCTGGTACCGCTTTGTACGTGTGCCCGGCTGCTGTGCACACACGTGTTCACTCCCCCCGACAGGTGTCCTCTCACAATGCCCAGGGAAGCGGTGGTGTACTGTTCATGACCCCTCCCAACACGGCGTGCTCCAACTTGGCATGTGCGCATCTACCCGTCGCACCCACCCACCTGAGCACTGCGTCCATACGACTTCACACGACACATGTGTGTCTTCCACAGTAGTGCTACTCATTTGCGTTGACATCCAATACCAGTGGACTACATGGTCATGTCACGACTGCCGTGTACTTCACATACTCTCATCCTCTCTCATTCGTACTTGTGAAATGAGTCAGCGGAGACAGTTTTGGTTTCAAACATTATATTGAGTCTTCTGTCCTCTGTGATGCAGTATAGTGGACACTACTGGCAGCGGGATACATGTTGAGGATATACTGAGCATGATTACAAATGGGATAGGGTGTAGGGTTACATGTGATTAGCTGTTGCATGTGGGATGTGGGCTTCAGAGTTACATCTGCTTGGCCAAGGCTGTGCTAATGTACATTTACGTATAGCTGCGGAGCTGCGGACTTTGACACAGACGGTATACATGTAGCCTACCAGACCGCTCGGCATCATGGGCACAGTCCATCTCAGTTCCATGTGACAGGTTTGCTGCGGTTGTTCCTCATGCACGCGTGCATGTGAGATGACATCAGGGCATGTGCTTGCGTGCATGCAGCGGCGTGCCACTTGTTGTTGCACTGTGGTGGTTACTGGACATGTCACAGTCACTGGGGTCGTGTTGTTGTTGTATGCACTTGTCGTCCATGCAAAGGTCCTGGTATGGGATTCCCGGGGCGGGGGTGGGAGGGGTGCAGCACCCACAGACTCCAGGCGACCTATTCATGTCCACTGAGCGGTGTGTGTGTCCATGTGCGCTGGATCCATGTCGTGTCCTGGTTGTTCGTGCAGTTCCGTCCATGTGGGTGCGATACACAGAGCCCATGCCACTGCCTCCCACGATGCATGCGGTGTTCCTGGATGTGATGGGGAACAGTGTGCATGTCCCGGTCATATCCGATGTCATGGCGATGTCGTTGATGGTGTGGTTACAGTTGCCGGTCGTTTGGTATGGCTGTTGTGGTGGTGACTGGCCAGTCCGTGCGGAAGCTGAGCATGGGTGCGGGGTTGGACTTCATAGGTCACTCGGGGAACCTGCGTTGTGGTCCGACGTATTTACAGGTTGTCAGGTATGCGATGCCGTCCAGCAGGGCTTCCACGTCATTGGTGGTGTACATGTTTGCCAGCCAATGAAGCGGATGGTGGCTGTCAAGGTGTTGTTCGTAGGTTGTCCCTTGGAGGACCATGATGGGGCATGCTGGGTGACATTCGATGTAGCTGTTCTCGATGATCCGTCGTGTGGAGGCACAGTGGTTCCATTTCAGTGCGGGTGCGATGTTGGCCACATACGCCATGCCCCCATAGGCAGAGCAGGCCCTGTCGTGTGCGTCCAGAGGGAGGAGTAGTGGTAGCAGGTCCGCCTTCAGACATGCCGGGTTGGAGAGGCATATCTCGACGGGATGCTGGTAGGGACACCTCCGACAGTAGAAGACGGGCATGACGCAGCTGAACAATGTGATGCGGTAAGTCAGTCGGTAACTTACGTTCAGCAGGGACAGGAGATCGCATCCCAATGTATGTATCGTGTTGGTTTTGTACAGCTTGAGCTGTTCGGCGTAGTTGGGTAGGTGTGTTGCGGTTGCCATTTCGCAGCGGTTCGTTGAGATGGCGTGCTCCGGCTGTGTGTGCAGTCTGCAATGTGCACGCTCCGGGGTTGCTGTGAGCTCTGTGTAGTCGTAGGGAGACAGGACTTGTGTTCTGTTGGCTTGTTTGGAGGACACGGGCCCTCTTCCCACATGCTTCTCAGACAGTTCAAGGTCAGTGCTGTGTGACTCCTTCCAATTAACTTGCATGTGGCCGACATGGGGGAGTGTTTTCTTCTTTCTTCCCCGTCCGTTGTGTGCTTCTGTGATATGCGCTATCTGCCCTGTGGTCGGTCTCCTCGGCATGCCTGTGTTGGTCTATTCTTGGACAATGGCTGTATTCACCGGCTTCTGTCGTAGGGCTGTGGTTTCGGAGTTGGAATGGAAGGTCATTCAGTGCTGTCTGCTCTCCCTTGTGTGGGCGGCAGGCTGCCTTTCCGCTCTGCGTTGGGCCTTGTGTGTGGATGTTATTCTTGAGCCACCTGTTGTCGGTCCCCGGGCTCTTTGGTGTTCCGTTTCATATGTCTTGTTCATATGTGCAGGGTGGTATGGGTTTTTCAGTGTGGTACTGGCGTTCCTCTTCCCGAAGGGGCCCTGCTTCTCCTAGTTGGTGTTGCCGCCGCTGTGTGCTACGCCATGTTTGTTACACTGGGGTGTGTCCTGCAGTTGCGTGTCTTCACTGACATGTGTGCGTCGGTTGTGTGGCGTTGGGTGTTGTCCGTGAATTGGGCGTTGGGGACATGTCTGTGGCCGGCCTGTCACGTGTCATGTGCGTTCGGGGTGGGGCTGATGTGTGTGCTGCTTGGTTGTGTCCCTGTGTCTGTGTGCGACGCATGCATGGCGCTGCGGTTGGCCTCTGCGTTGTGCGCATGTGTGGCGGCGTCATCGGCGCTTTGGGGCCGTGACGGGGTGGTTGGTTCCTAGTCCCAGGTGGTGTGTACACATGTGTTCCGCGATGTTAGGATTTGGCCTGTGTGTCATATGTGGATGCAATGGTGGATGTGTAGTGTGCACGCGCTGGTGGGGGTTGTCCGCTTTTTCTGCCCTTGCACTGTGTGCGCTGTTTGCGTGCACTTGTTGTGTGTGTGCCTACCTGCGTCTCCGCGGTACGTTGCGTCCTTGGTGGTGCATCAGCAGAAGCATGGGAAGGGCCTGCAGTGCTGGATTCATGCCCGGGGTGCCGCTTCTTCGTTGTCCGTGCTCTGCGTCCGTGTTTCCGCCTCTCTTTCACGTGCGGTGTCTCTTTGCCGTGGGAGCCGTTTGTTTGCGGCATCGTAATTTATGCGCCGGGCGGGACGTGTTTCGTCGGACGGTGTGTGTCAGTTGTGCTGCGCCGCTACGTGTGCGGGCGCACTTTGATGGCGGACGGTGTTGCTGGCTTGCCGGCGGTGTTTGGCCTGCTTTTCGCATCGTAATTGGGCGGGCGTGTGGACTGCTGCGTGCCGGCGGTAACTGGTGGTTTTTGCATCCGCCAGCACGGCGGTTGTGCTTCCGCCCGCCATCGTAATGGGCCCCTTAGATATTTTCAAAAACGATATTTCTTACCTTAATGTCGATATTCTGGACCACGATATTCTTGCTCTCGATATTTCTGTATGACGATATTTCAAACTCAATATTTTTGTATATCGATATTTGAAACTCGATATTCTGTCTGTGCACCAAATAAAAGAATGGAGCCCTGTCGCATAATGATTGAGCTGCTAGAGTTGGTGGCAGTGAAAGTGACAGTCGGAAGAGGATGTGTCCTAACGTCTAGAGTGGTCAACCTTGAAGCTGGAGAACCGGGTTCAAATCTCGGCAGGGACCCTCTACATCCTGTGATTCTGGGCTGGGCTCAAGTCTCGGCAGAGACCCTCAACATCCTGTGATCCTGGGCAAATCTTAATCTCCCTATGCCTAACAAAGTGAATGTGTCTGTCTGTAACGCAATTGGTGCCCATGTAAAGCACTTTGATACCTTCAGGTCGAGTTCACACTATATAAAACTCCCAAAAAAACGAGATAAGGGCCATATACAACTGCCATAAGTCAACAATTAAGGCGGTCAAGCAACACAGCCAGTGCTGAATCTGGCACCGAAACGCTCTGAAAGCCAAACTTGAGACTGGTTCTCGACAATCATTATTTGACCTCCAATGTAAGCATGTTTATGTTTTCTCATCCTTAGTTCAGATGTGCCCTCGACCCCGGGGGTTCTACAACCTGGAAAACAAGCAGCACCACAAATGGAGACAAAGTGAACACTGTGGAAATTTAAGGATTGGTCACTTGCACTGATTGCACACTTTCTTCAATCAATAAAGCCTCAGAAGCACCATATTGCATAAAAACTGCCACCCTCATTATGTGGATATATATCTCATCCTTGTATGACTGTATGTTTATCTGCTCGAGCAGTATGGTCCGTTGGAGATGGACCGAAGGACGGAATCCGTCTCTGCTGGTTTGAGTGCTATTTGAGGTTCTAGTGCCCACATTTTCACTAAGAATTTAGGGCCTGTTTTACTAACATTGGATTTAGTGATTCCCAATTGCAAATCATATTGAATCGTTATTTGAGGATAACAAATCCATATTTACCAACCCTGTACCACACCATTTTGCAATTTCTTAAAGTCTCAATCACTATTTATTGATCCGCAAAATACAAATTTTTGCTAGTCGCATTTTGCGAATCAAGAATCTCAAATTATGAATGTTGCCATGGAAGCGACTGATGTCATCACAAACAGGAAACAGAGGGCCTGGGGCACATCGCAGATGAAGGAGAGCTTAGAACAGAGAAAGCGCTATCGAAGAAAGCCACTTCTGATTTACATTATAGGCCCATCGAAATGCAAAACTCCCAGACAGCTGATGGAGGCAAAAGTTTTCAGATGTAGCACTGGAGGAATGTGTCTCCAATAATGATAAATTATTTGGCAAAGGTTCCCTGTCAGTACTAGAGGCCATAAAGAAAAAAAATGGCCTGACCTTCAAGAATACAATATGAGGTTGCGTATTAAGAAAAAGTTGCTGCCAGTATAAAAGAAGGAGATGGAACAAGAGTTGGCCCTTCTACCAAACCCCCTTCAACATCCATAATTGGAAGCCCCACACAGCAAGAAGCATTGACATGTTTACCATGGGAGGCCCTGCCCATTCCTGATGCACTAAAAGAGGCATCAATGTCCGCAGCTCTTGCCCCAGTAAAGGGAGAGGAGCACTGGCAGAACTGCTGCTGCGATGATGCTGTGGTCAGCCAGGGGTCTTCAGGCCCAATCAGAAGCTTGCTTACTATGGGAGGCCCTGCCCACACCAAATTCACTGGAAGCTCCCTAACTATCACGCAGTGCAGGACGCATGTGGGCACACCTCCGACAAAGCCTGGGCCAAGGGCGGGCCCATCTACAACTGTCAAAGCTCAGAAGAGGCTGGGCAGGACTCCTCTTGCTTTAACTAAAGTACTGTTAGGGATTTGCTGTTTACCTCCCCTCAGCTGTGCAAGCATTCCACGGGCCCGCTCGCCATTCACTCTCTTCCATCAATCATGGACCCCAAGACTTTTGTGGTGTTAGAATGGCCGCAGTTAATTAACATAAGCTGGTACATAAATCATTACGATGGACTAGTTCATTAACATGTTCAGCTTTTGCTTATTCTGCATTAAAAATGTCAAGCATTTAGTTCATAACAGGTCCTACAGTGTACAATCTTATCTTTATTGTATATTAATAACCATCACTCTCATAACCTGCAATGCATCCTTAAAGTCAAATTTTTAGGTCGAGCCTAGAGTCAGCGCCCATGCGCTGCGAGATTTGTTGTCGTAGAGTATGGAATAGAAGCCCAACCCACTCTCCGCCCATATTTGTCATTGACTTGTGTCATTGTCCTTCGTAAATGCTGGCTTCTGATTCGTAAATAGGCTTGTTAGTCCCTCCTTAGTACCGCCTTTTCTTCATTTGTAACCTCCCATGGCGACTGGCCCTTTTACTTCGGTTGTTACATGGTATCTGTTAATTAGTCTGTAAGCACTATTTTCTTTAATGAGGTTCTCTTACTGCAGGCACGACATGCGCTGCTTCAGCTGGAACCGCTTGTTTGATATTGCTGTAGCTGGCAAGGCATGCTGTCCCGTTCTGGTTTTAAAGTGCATTGTAACGCTGTTTTCACTTTAAATTTAACTAGCACATAGCAGTGCACGTTTCTCTAGTTCTTTTCCACGGTGCTGCTTTAAATCGAAATGTAAGGAGTGGCAGAGGTGAGCACTGCGGTTTACCACACAGCATGGCCTTGCGCCTTTATTATTTATTTGTGAACGGCGCCGCTTCAACTTTGAGCGCGCCTTTAATTGTTTGTGAAGGATGCTGCTTTCACTTTGTGAACTGTGCCGCTTTCACTTTGAGCGCGCATCTTTCCTCCACAAACCACTATCGGGTATTTTCATTTCTCCTCTCTAAGGAGCGGCCGAGTAATTTGTAGAGAGAATCTCTTTGTCTCTCTCCTCTCTACACAGGAGGGCAAACTAGCAAACACGGACCACTTTATATATAGCAGGCATGCTCGGTGTCCCGTTCTCGTTTTAAAGTGCATTTTAACTTGTTATTACTTACTATTAATGAAAAAAAAACAATTTCATAATGCATCCCAAAACGTGTCTGCTTGCTTTGCAAACATTTTTGTTTATTTTGGAAAAGTATGCAGATGCTTCATGAAGGTTTTTATAGGTCTCGTCTCGAAATGCTCCCAAATACTGCAAGACTGAGACGCTGCCCCTGCCTTGTCGCTCCACCTCCACAGATGTCGACCAACGCCTGAGCAAATGCATTGCAAATGCGGCTGCCCGAGGCCCCCGCAGGGGGCCACTAAAGAGGGCAGCCCTCTAGTGCCATCGGGGCACCCCACAACCCCTTATGGGCAGGGACTCCGGGAGGAGTCCCCCCCCCCAGCCTTGTTGCGGCGCGCAAGGTGAGCGTCACTTCCTGTGCGCGAGGACAGGGGGAGGGGTATATATGCCTCCCCCACCATCTGGACTTACTCTTTCGCGTGCCAGACACGCCGTCTGTTGGTCGTGTGGCGGGTTGCTGCTGCTGCCTTGGTGCCCTTAGGTCGTGCTTCGGCGTTATGGATGCGAGGTTAGTGCCATTGAATATCCACCCTACCCACCGCCTCCCCCTTTGGGTCCCAGCACGCCGGCCATGCCCGCGTGGGACCCCGTCCCAGTAGCAATTTAGCTGGCCGACCCCGCAAGAGGCCCGCCGGGTGTGCCCGCGGGCGGGGTTGTGGAGTGGGATGGGGGCAGGGTAGGGGGCAGGTTCATGCTGCACGGCCTCACGCCATGCAGCCTTGTCCCAAACCAAGGAGTTGGTGCTCCTCTTGCTTCATCTAGGTATGGCTCCTCCCGGCACCCGCAAGGCATAGAGGCCATCCGGCACAGGGCAGCAGGCGGGCAGTGGGCCCGATTGAGAAGTCGTCCCGTCTCACATCTTCTCCCGCTTCGAATCCGACGGCGAGCCGTCGGGTCGGGAACCTCCTCAACCACCCCCCCTCCCACGCCTCAGCCTTAATTATACGAGGCATCGGCGCTAGCACCCTCTTTATCCCCTGCTGGGCACGCTGTCGTGTCCCTGGTCTGGCGTCTGTTCCGTCTGAGGGGGTGTGGCATAACTTACAAAGCAGCAGACTTTAAGATTGGCGAACCGGTTTAGAGTCTTTCCGCTGTCGTGTCCTTGGCGTCGGCTGAGTCCCGGTGAGTGCAGGGGTATGGGAAGCCCCCCCTGCCACCCAAGTCTTTCCCCCTCAGTGTGCGGGGGGTGACAGTCGAGCGCCGTGGTGGGTGGCCCGAGGCCCCGTGTGTAGTTGAAGTGGGCCACTCGGTTGCCACCTTGTGGGTGTTTAAATTTGGTCTAATTCGTGGGCGTCGGATTGGTGTTGCGGTGTGTGTCGGGCCAGGAGGGGCCAGAGTTTGGGTTGTGGGGGTTGGGGCCAGGCCGGTGCCCGCGACCGCCGTATTGATGTACTTTTCCCCATTGTTTAGGGGCAAGAGAACTGCATGTATGAGGGCCCGGTGCCTGGCTGTGCCCGGGCCCAACGGGTTTGTGGGATGCCAGGGCGGGTTGCGGTGAGGCTGTCGGTGCCCCGTGAGTCAGCGTGAGCTGTGTCTAAAACAGCGGGGGGAGCATCAAGAATCAATCAGCCCGAATCACTGCTCACTCCCGGTTGAGGCTGTTAAAGGGGTAGAGTTAAGGAGATGTTGGCTTCGACACAACATGGAGCATGCGCAAAAGGCAAAGAGCCTTGCGTCACTGAATCTGCTCATGCGACTTGTTTCTCCTCTTTGAGTGCGCGCAGTTCAATTTTCGTTATGTTATCGAGTGCTGAGGACGGAAGCTCACCGGCGCCAGGGTGCTGCTGTATTGCGATAGTTCACTCCCATTGGTGCTGCGGTACAGGGTGAGTGAAAGGAAAAGCCGTGGGGCAGGGCTTTAAGTGGGCCGGGTCTCACTGGGTCTGAGCACCGACAGTCTTTTAAAGGTATATGGCTCATTTGCTGAGGTTTCCATAAGGTGCTGTGGTTGTGCACTACTGTTCGGCCACTTGGACCCATCTGCTGCCCATGCAAGGGTTGTTGGGCTGCCCTGGTATCTTATGCTTATCCCCGGTCTGGCCTGGGGTGAGCTGCGTGCTGGGTCACATGTCGCCATCAGATAGACAAAGGTCCACATTTGCCTCGCCGGTATTTTCCCAGCACTTAATTTGAGCCGATGGTTTCCAGGGCTTGGCACGGTCGCCGGCGCTTATGACTGTGGCCGCATGGTGGCGCTGTTTGTGCGATTTGTTTGTGTGATTTGAAGATGTAGCACAACGATTGTTGTTAATTAAGGTACATTGGAAATAACTAGTGCCTACTCCAAAGCCATTCTTGGAGCTGTGGGGGCCAGAGCGGTCTGAATTGTCGCACTTATAGGAGTGGCACGGTTGGTAGTTGTGCGGGCACTGTTTTTTGCATTACGCCACGGACGCAGGCTTTTACAAGTCCAGAAGGGGGCACCCTCCATTTCTGAGGGGCCGTTTCAGACGGGCATGGCAACTCCCGCCATGGGCACGCCTCCCGCAACTTAGCCTGCGTATTGCTTGGAATGTCTAACCACAGGTCTGGGGGAGTGGGCAGTCTTTGAACCTTCTGTCCAAATTGTTTTCTGGTTGTTGCTGTAGTACCGATGTCTCTAATTAAATTAGACATTGTGCCCCCTGGCTCGGCCCGTACTGAGCCAGTGGATTCTGGCGCTCCAACACGGGTGATTCACTCGGGGGATGTGAGGCGGGTGAGTTCTGTCGACACCAGCACCCTCCGCTGCTCCCCCTCTTTTCTTAAGGATCCATTGGGGGGGGGCAGTCTAAGCAGATTGTTTATTGCAGCATTTTACCGTGTCGTCCCCCTGTGTGCAGCACCTTCCTGCCAGATGCTGTAGCTCCGCGGAAGAGTGTTATTCCCTAGTGAAATGGTGTCGCTCTTGCAGAGCGGTGGGTGGCCTGGAAAATATTTGCGGATATTGAAATGAAACCAACATTGAGACATAACGCTGATAATTTGTTAACAGCCTCTTGGGACTCTTGTGCTAATTGTTTCCATTGTGTCCAGAAGTGGATTACATTGACGGGATTGAAGCGTTGTTACTCGCTGATTAATGCACAGGGGCATAAGTTCTCAACACATATTGCCCTGCCATGCTTCAGATGTTGGTACACAGACAGGGGCCCTTAGGGAGAGCGGGTTAAGTGTCCACCGCCTTAGCGTACTACCTCTCGGGCCCGAGACGGACTATCACATAGGGTGAAGGGTCCGTTTTGTTTGTGTCCAGCAATGTCTCTTGGCCATGGAGGGAGGTGTGATTTCTCTGTTATTGCCTGCGCGTGTTCAGGTCAGGCTGACCCATGGTGTTAGTCCCTTGTGTGGCCATGGGGCGCATTAAAGTGCCCCGCAGGCTTTACGTTTCGTGCCCACACTTTAGGGGCCAGTGTGCTACAGTGTTGACTCAACCGCCAGGAAGTCGGGGGCTTTGAAAGCAGCTTTGTTGACAACGCGACGCCTGGCTAGAGTCAGACATTTACCAGAATTAAGTCTACGGGATCTACGACATTCAGAAACACATGCTTGCCAATTAAGAGGCTAGAGGTCTTTGCCCGGCTCGGTTTTTGCACCTCATGCTGTGTGGCTTGCGCACCGAGCCCCACTAGGTCAATATTAGGATGCTAAAGGGAAATGTGATAGACCGATGCTTGTAATTGTTTCCATATCAGTTCGGTCAGTCAACCACTTGCATTGGGCGTCGCAAACGAAAACTAATTTACAGCGTTTTTTTAGTTAAGAATTTATTAAGCCTATTTGGTGTTGTAGCCAGCGTTTTTGTGCGCTTGTTTAGGACCGCGGACTGCTGCTTTGGGCGGGGCGGCCTGTTTACACCGCTGTAGGCACCAGCTGCAGCATGGCATTGTGACGAGGTCAAGTAGGTTCAATGTTTTAAGCTTTCCATCTGCTCAACATGAGCGCAAGAATCATACCAAGTTGAGCCGGTGTTTTCTTGGCAAGTCAAGTTGTGCATCGTCCTTTACATGGAAGTGAATGTTGCGAGGCTGATAGATTAAGCGACTGTGTGCTTGTGCGTACTGAAGCTCCAAATTTGACCACTCCTTCCTGGTCCTGGGGGTACTATATAGCCCTGGGACTTTGGGTTGTCGCTCAGATACGTGCAGCAAGGGCCCGGTAATGCAACAGTTTCCCCTAGCATAACAGCGCAAATGGTTTTCAATGTGTTGCCTCTGTAAGTTATTATCAGTCTCAATTCTAATGCTTGCCCCGGTAGTGAGAATTCCGCATCTACACCTTCCACAGCATTAGAGTACCTCCCCTACACCAGGCATAGGTGCACGGCCTGGGGGGCAGAGACCAGAGTCAATGGACCCAATGGATGCATTTTCAATATGCTATGCAACAAAGCTATAATTGTGGCTTATTTATCTTATGCGACTAATAAGCACCGACAGAGCCAATAGATGGGCTTGTGGTAGGTGTAGTGCTCCTTTTGTTAGAAGTGGAAGTAAAGTGTAGTGTCCACGTTTTGTCCCGGTTCTGGCTTTAACATCTTGGTCACCCGATGCTGAGGGCAAGGGCGAGCAGCCAAGGATGAGGGATAAGAAGAGACGTGTGTGTCCTGCGTTGATTCGCACTGAGCATCAGTAGGTTTGGGGTGAGCCCGGCCGTTTCCGACGCAGGGGCTGTGACTCCTGAAGTGACTTTTGAGTCCATGGTCCAGCTTGCTGTAGGTGAAATGATACATGTTGATTACATAATTGGATGCGATGACTGAGGAGGCAGAACCATGCAGCACACTATGCTAAGCAACGTTCCTGGTGAATTGTTTTAATCCAGCGCCGAAGTGAGAAATTCTAGTGCAGGGTCAGAATCATTAGGCGACTGCAGCATGACAAAGGTCTTTTAAAGGCACTGGTGAAAAATGGTGCATGCTAAGTAGTCCTTAAGGCCTACCTCTTGCCAGGATGGCAAGCAGGGGTTACGTGGGGGAACTAGCTATTAGCTGCCCAGTCTTGTGAGCACATAACCTGCATGAAATTTTGAGGTAAGGCTGCTGAGTTGCCCTGGCATTGTTTGCCTCGTTTCGGGGCCAGTGATTGTTACTTTTCAGGATTAAGGTTCGAATTCTTAGTTGCGTTTGGGTACTTAGACTGGTTGCCCATATTCATGCAACACTGCGATAAAGTTGTAATTTTGTGGAGTGTTGAACTAGGTTGTAACTTACAAGAAACTCATCATAGATCTTGCAGTCCCTTCATTGCAGAACAACATGGAGTTCGGGGCCAGTTCGGGACCTGTGCATAGTTTCAGGCCAAGGAATGGCGGCATGGCCCCTGGGGTACTGGGGACAGTTTTGTTGGTTGGCAAGATTCGCAGAGGTTTGTCGTAAGCCTGCGCAGGCTGTTGTTTCTGCAGAGTTTGGGGCAGGTTAGCATCCCCACCTTGTCTCTGCAGGTTTGCTGTGTCTTGCGGGTCATCCTGATCAAGTAAGAGCCATTATCCATTGGTATAGCTGGACATAAGGAATCCCAGGCAAGAATCCAGGGGATTATAGAGCAAGTGTTGCCTGTTCTGGGTCTAGTATATGCAGGCGTTAGGAGCAATGATAGCCGCCAGTTCAACCTTGCATCGTTCAAATTCAAGAGAAGAGGCGTTCCTTGAGGGTGAAGTAGGCCCCATACAGGGCTGAGAGGGAACATTCACCTAGACTAACCTGGACCGGGCAAACAAGTATGATCCGGGTGGGATTGGGCGCTGCAAGTATGGGCAGTTCTGGCTAGGGAGGGAGCTAAAGCCCAACGGCCAGGCTTCAGCTTTGGCGTCAGGGGTCTCTCGGTGTATTGACGCCCTGACTTAGCAGTCCAGGTCACACCACAGAGGGCAAAGGCAAGGCCTCGGCCCCTGATGGACTATGTGTAATTTTAGTTGTGTGGGAGTGGGGCTCGCAATCTCGTCGCGTCTTGCTATGTCTGGTCGATGCAGCTAAAATGTGCCCTCTGCAAACAAGGGCAGGTTACAGGTCGCTTCAGTTAAGACATATTCAACCGCCTTTAGCCAGGGCAGCAGGAGGGTTGTGGCAGTTGTCATCTAACAAGTGTGCTGCGGTGCAAAAAAGTTTGGTAAACACTGCGTTCGAGCCAAATGGCGACAGGGCATTATAGACCATGTGGCATTCCCAATATTCAGGAAAGGGCAGGTATTTGCACATTATGTTCCCCTCTGGTTCCCACAGACTTGTCTGCCCCCTGGGTTATCCCTCTATGGGCTAGAACCAGAGACTGGAAGGGGCATCTTCTGCGACCTGTGTCCCAAATACGTTCATAGTCAACGCTGGGGTAGATGTAACTTGAAGGGTATGATTACTTATTGGGTTGTCCCAAAATTTTGGGGTCGAACTGGGTTGGAGTATTAAGTACACAGTCCTTGGAATCATCCAGCATTCCTTCAATCCAAGTAAGGGCAGTTAGCGATGCAGAAGTATCAGCGAGTGGGTAACATACACCGGTTATTCGGCGTCAGCATGCCAGGGGGTGCCAAGTGGCAAAAACCAGTAAAAAGGTTTAATATATGTGTGTCTCTGGCCTTACAGCTGTGTGGAGCCGGTCTCATTTAGAGGTACGCCCAGGTGAAAATTGTGTGCTTCTTAAGGTTCTAATGACCAATGCGGTTTGTGGTATCTCTCAGCGGATCCACTGAAGGTGTACTGCAGCTAAACATGAAACTGGGAATCCGGGATTCCGACACTTCTGCGAGTTTAAGCATCCAGGGTCAGAGATGGTTAGCAAGCACTGGCATCTGTGATCCGACGGCAGTTAAGCAAGCGGGGTGCGCTGCGCAAGTTGTCACTACACGAAAGGGTGAGGTGACTCCAATAGTGGGCACAAGACATATATTGTTTCAAACCAGATTTGACACCATTAAGGTGTTCACCAGGGTTTAGCAAGCATAGGGGTCTGTGCAACCGTTTGGTCAATGGGGCGAAGTAAGGGCACCCCAGAACCAAGGGTAGGTGACAGGGTCCCTGCAGTTAAGCTCAAATGCCCAGCCCGGTTAGCTATATTAGCCTCGCTGGGTAGTGACGCTGTCAACCAACATAGTGTGCTGCTGTCCCAAGAAATGGGGAAACAAGGTGTCAAGCACAAAAAGGCTACTATGTAAAACAAGCATTTGGCACGTCCAGGTTCAACAAAAATTAAAATTTAATGGAGCAGGTAATTTTCCACCACGGGGGCCGCTCAGGGTGGGCAGTGTGAACCCCTCTGCCCCCCCCCCCCATCTATTTGGGAATATTCTAGGATGGGGGTAAAGTAGGACTTAGTCAATCCTTAATGTTAGTCACCATATGACAGACAGTGCGCACGGTATTAAAGCAGACGATTCTCTAAGCTGGTATGCCAGGGGGTTTCACCACAGAGGGAGCTGAGTGGGAGAAATTCCCATAAGGAATAAGGGATGCATGGCAAGGGCAGGAGGGCCCTTGCTCATTGTCACATACTTCCAGTTATGAACATTCCTGTGTGTCATGATTTAGAAAGCAAAGGGACGGTGCAAATGTTAAGTATAATCCTTCTCGCTCTAATAGCCAAAGTAGGCAGGCGGGGGTGGGAGCGGTTACCTAACAAGTGGGCTCCTGTCCCATAGATGGGGGACACAGGTGTTAAGGCACACACGGTGCTAGAAGGACGGCAGCTAGGTGAGATCAGCAAATAGATGGGGCAATGTGAGCCAGGGTGTCTGAAATCGTCCCGCCCAGAGTTGGCACGGGGCTGAGTCCAGTGAGGCAGTGGAACTTTCCCGCAGGAGGGTGAATAGTTCTTGGCACAGGTTCACAGGCCAGAAGGGACTTTGGTCTCATCAGACACTAGCTGATCCAGGCTAACGTCAAGGGCTATTGTGATATGATGGGGTTCATCTATCACCAGTAGGGAGGGATCTCTTCCCTTAGATTTACAGGAGGCCTGGAAATGAGAGGTTGCAGGGAGAAATGAGCTGTTTTGGTGGGGAGACTCTGGCGGCGATGGTGGCCGCCTCCAGAGCTGTGGCGGAGTTACAGGGCGATCTGGAAGTAAATGGGTACAGAAGGGTACCTCTGCGCGGCACAATAGGGGTGCCAGAGCCAAAGCCCAGGAGCCTCATGGGAGGTTCCTGGAAAACCATGTTGGCGCCCCGTTAGTCCTTCGGGCGGTTGTGGGCCTGAACAACCGGGGGCTTGCCTTGCTACGCTCCGCCCTGAAAGGGGCGTGAGTAATAAGGGACCATGTGTCAGGTGATCCGGGAAGAGGATCACCAGAAGGGGCAGCGCAGATGGGGTTCGCCCCAGTGCTGCTTGGCTCATTAGGCGGGAAGGCGGCCCAGATCGGTGCCTGCCCTTGGATCGCCCGTAAGATAACCCACCATATTACATAACGGTGTATGTAATAAACCTGCAGCAATTTTACCCAAACAAAAAATGTGTGGTGTGCTTATTTATTAGCATGCATGCTATGTGTTGTGGGGTGGGGAGTGTTGCCAATGGTGGTGCTATGCGGCTGCCCGAGGCCCCCGCAGGGGGCCACTAAAGAGGGCAGCCCTCTAGTGCCATCGGGGCACCCCACACCCCCTTATGGGCAGGGACTCAGGGAGGAGTCCCCCCCCAGCCTTGTTGAGGCGTGCAAGGTGAGCGTCACTTCCTGTGCGCGAGGACAGGGGGAGGGGTGTATATGCCTCCCCCACCATCTGGACGTCCTCTTTCGCGCGCCGGACACGCCGTCTCCCACCCTACCGCTTACCCGGCGTGGTTTGTGGCAGGCAGGAGGCAGAGAATGTTGTAATGTTGTCTTTTTTCGTTGCAGGCGGAGTTACAGGGCGATCTGGAAGCAAATGGGTACAGAAGGGTACCTCTGCGCGGCACAATAGGGGTGCCAGAGCCAAAGCCCAGGAGCCTCATGGGAGGTTCCTGGAAAACCGTGTTGGCGCCCCGTTAGTCCTTCGGGCGGTTGTGGGCCTGAACAACCCGGGGCTTGCCTTGCCTTGCTACGCTCCGCCCTGAAAGGGGCGTGAGTAATAAGGGACCATGTGTCACGTGATCCGGGAAGAGGATCACCAGAAGGGGCAGCACAGATGGGGTTCGCCCCAGTGCTGCTTGGCTCATCAGGCGGGCAGGCGGCCCAGATCGGTGCCTGCCCTTGGATCGCCCGTAAGATAACCCACCATATTACATAACGGTGTATGTAATAAACCTGCAGCAATTTTACCCAAACAAAAAATGTGTGGTGTGCTTATTTATTAGCATGCATGCTATGTGTTGTGGGGTGGGGAGTGTTGCCAATGGTGGTGCTATGCTTGTATTGGAAAGGGTTTATTAGAGGGTTGGAAAGGGAGTTGGTTAATTTGTTTCTCGTCGGGAAGAGACACGCTACCAGCAGGAGGAAGGGGTAGCCAAAGAGGGCTGAATAGTTTCTAGTTGTGTTGTGAAAGGAGAGGCATAGCTGTGAGGATTGCTATCGCTCTCCTGAACTGCATGTGGGTCTTGTTTGGGAACATCAACATTCAGTGAATTGCCGTAAATCACAGGATGGGAAGCTTCCCACTGAGACATGACCCTACTTTATAAGCTGCAAATAAGTTTGATATTTACAAATCCACATCTGGTGTTCTTTACGTATATTTTAGTCTCCCCGAAATCAAAATTTACAATGCGGTAGAAAAAAATGACAAATGATGCATGTTTAATGTAATAGTTTAAATATACAAGCAGATACTTTTAGCAAAGGCACAAATGCAACTTTGAATGAAAAGAGTAAAAGTATCTGCTTGCGTTTTTAAACTTTCACATTTCGCAGTGCATTTGTGCAAATTAAAAGGCAGCAATACTTTTTAAATTAGGTATAAACGCAATCTAAAATGAAAATACTGTAAGAGTTTAGCAAACGAAAGAGAGAGACATGTTATCGGTGACTTTGTGCAAGTTGAAAGGCAGGGTGTCTTTCTGTTGTTTGCTAAACTATTACAGTCTTTGCATTCTACGTCACATTTGTACCTATTGAAAAAGTATCAGCTTGTTTCTTTAAACTTTCACGTTTATAGGTGCGTGTGTGCGCATTGAAAGGCTGCATGTCTCTCTTCTAATTGTTTTTTGGGAATGTGCTTTACAGGGCATCTGACAAGCAGGTTTGCAATTTAAAAATGTAAATAAGACCGAAAAGACACGCAGCTTTTCAGATGCTCCTAAAACACATTCCCCAAAAAACAATTAGAAGACAGACACTCAGCCTTTCAACTGGCACCTTTCATTTAGCCATTGAGCGACCTGGTTGGCGCTATAGAAAAAACTATGAATAAATACAATAAATGAAATGGGTTTCCTTTAACCACCATAGCTACATGTGTGTAGATTGGGCAGTCCGTAAGGCCTAGCATCGAAACATCTGGTTTGAAGTTTGTCTTCATAAGTCAAAGGCCTGTTTCTGCATACTGGTGTGTGTGCTTTGTGGCCTCACATCTATTCTCTCCCTATTCTGACTATCTTGACTATGAATTAGGGACACCTATAAATCTCCTGCCTTATGCTGCATGTTTTACCTAATCACCATATGGCATCTGTGATCCACATCCTGTTTAAATAATGCCTTTCAAGGCGCAAGTGCCGGACGCTTTTCTTTTTTAGGTTGAGCCTAGCAGCATCGCGCATGCACTGTTCGCTCTGCAAGGCATACTGTATTGGAGTATGCACTGGAAGCCCCACCCACTCTGCACCCATATTTGTCATTGGCTTGTGTCATTGTCCTTTGTAAATGCTGGCTTCTGATTCGTAAATAAGTTTGTTAGTCCCTCCTTGGTACCGCCTTGTCTGCATTTGTTACCTTCCATAGCGACTGGACCTTTTACTTGGCTTGTTACACAGTCTGCAGTATAAGTCGGTGAGCATATTTTGTTTATTGACATTGACGGGGACAATGACGGCTGCTCTTTGTATTTGCAGCGCGCCCACACAGGACAATAGCAGCCGCTTTTCTTATGGAGCGCTATGTCGCTCTAACTTGCGTGTTGAGCGTGGCGCCCGCATTAGGGACACAGCGCTCAGTTTCAATTTTTTTTAAAAACTTGCATGCTGAGCACAGCACCCGCTTTAGGGACACCGCGCTCAGTTTAATTTTTTTTTAACTTTCATGTTGAGCGCCGCACCCGCTTCAGGGACACCGTGCTCTATTTCATTATTTTTTTTTAAAACTTTAATACTGAGCGGGGCGCCCCCATCAGGGACACCGCGCTCCGTTTAATTTTTGAAAAAAAACTTTAATAGTGAGCGCGGCGCCCGCTTCAGGGACACCGGTATCGCTTTTGCAAAACTTTGAACTATTGGTATTGTAAATGACAATGCCTTTTAATATTACCTTCGGATGCGTTGGTACATTGTTTTCCTCATTCATGACTTGTTTACAGCCCTTCCTTGCCTTGCTTACAAATTGAAGACCTTTTACTGCGTTTTAAAAATGTATTTGTGAAAGTAACTTGTTTTTCTGTGCTTATTTGTTGTTGAGAAGGCAACTTGGCTTTCTATTTAATTTCTTATTTAGGTTTGAAGGGTTTCTTTGTTTTCAATACGGCGTGCAAATCACTTAACGTCTACATGCAAACAACCTCCACGTATGCCAGTCACAGCAATGATAACGCATCACCAGCACAGCATCACCTGAATACCACTAAAGCATCACTCAGCACCACCTCAGCATCACTCAGCACCATCTCACTATCACTCAGCACCATCTCAGTATCACTCAGCACCACCTCAGTATCACTCAGCACCACCTCAGCATCTCTCAGCACCACCTCGCACAAGCACACCACCACCTCAGTATCACTCAGTACCACTTCAGCACCAGTGCAGCACCACCCCAGCATCAGCATAGCATCAATGCAGCACCAATTCAGCCTCACCACAGCATTAGCACAGCACCAGCGCAGCACCACCTCAGCAGCAACTCATCACCAATGCAGCACCACTTCAGCATTAGCACAGCACCACGTCAGCACCAGTGCAGCATCACCTCAGCACCAGTGCAGCACCAGCTCCACATTACTCAGCACCACTTGAACACCAGCACAACACCACTTGAACACCAACACCACCTCAGCATCACTCAGCACCACCTCAGTATCATTCACCACCACCACAGCATCACTCAGCACCACCACAGCATCACTCAGCACCACCACAGCATCACTCAGTACCATCTCAGCATCAGCATAGCGCCACCTGAGCACCACCACAGCACCACCTGAGCACCACCTCAGCATCAACAGAGCACCATCTCAGCATCAGCACAGTACCACCTCCTCATCAGTGCACCACCACCAGTGCAGCACCAACTCAGCATCAGCGCAGCACTACCTCAGTTCCAGTGCAGCACCACCTCAACATCAGCATAGCACCATCTCAGCATTAGCACAGCACCACCTCCACATCAGTGCACCACCACCAGTGCAGCCCCACCTCAGCAGCAATTCAGAACCAACGCAGCACCACTTCAGCATCAGTGCAGCACCACCTCAGCAGAGCACCAACTCAGCATCACTTAGCACCACCTGAGCACCAGCTCAGCACCACCTCAGCATGACTCATCACCACAGCATCACTCAGCAGCACCTCAGCATCACTCAGTACCACCTCAGTATCACTCAGCATCACCTGAGCATCACCTCCGCCCCAGCTCACCACGACCTCAGCATCACTCCACACCACCTCAGTCTGCCCTCGGAATCTGGCATCAGTTGATTCTCCCCTAGTGACCCTCCACTGCTCCTATTGTAATTAAGGTACTATTTCCCAACCTCCACCCTCCCGTTGTTTATGTCCCCCCACCATAACAAAAACAAACTATGACAAACAAGCATTAGAACAGGCAGGGAAAAGATGCCAGCATTGCATGGACAAAAAAACTAGAACACATTTTTTTGTGTTAATTCTGTTTTTAATCGGGTTGTTCAGTTGTACATAATGTTCTCTAGGTTATATATAATGTGACAAAAATGCTTATAACACTTTTTTTATAATAACTTTTCAACATGCTGCACAACATTCACAATGCTCTACAACATAGCTTAAAGACATTGACTAAGCCAATAGTTCTGTCTAAACACTTATAAGGTCCCAAAGGTGAGACCTATTGGCTATGCCAATGCTTGTTTTAAATGGTTCTCATAAATCACTGTATGTCAACTGCCATGACAGCTCTCCTTCTGTAAATTAATTGGTACAGCGGGTTGCGGCTTCAAGGATTCCCTGGCTACCGAATGTCTGGCATTCCAAGTGCCGTGTCCGCCCAGCGCTGATCATTTCTTATGCCTTTTGTTTGCCCTCAAGTGTCCCTGCCGTGAGGCATCCCAAGGACCTTGTTTGGGCAATTGTCCTTTTATGTCCTGTGAGAAGATATTTATTGTTAACCCGTGTAGCTTCCTGTCCCTGTCTCCTTGCGGCTGCGACGCCCGTGTTATCTGGTGTGGGTGGGTGGGATCAGCTCTTCCTCCAAATTGGCAATAATGATGCTGGTGACTTTTCCCGGTCACCTTTTTGCCATGCTCATGGCCATGCCCCCTTTGCCCTGATTGGGCCATTTAAACAAAACTTGTTGTGGTCGTTCTGCCGACCACTCATTTTTGGTACGCTTTTCACACCTTGCCGCGGCCGTGCCTATCTGGGTACCACCCACAGGGGGAGTTAGCCGTCATCTCTCTAGGGACGGCTGCGCCTCCCTGTCTGAAGGGACAAACTCCCCCAGCTGTGCGAGCATCCCACAGGCCCTCCCTCCCTTCACTCTCTCCCATCAGTTATGGACACCAAGACCTTTGTGGTGTTAGAATGGCCATAGTTTATTCACATAAGCTGGTACATCATCACAATGGCATCAGTCATTAACATATTCAGCTCTTTGCCTATTCTGCATTAAAATGTCAAGCATTTAGTTCATAACTGTTCCTACAGTGTATACTCTTATCTTTATTGCATATTTATAACCATCACTCTCATAACCTGCAATGTCACGTCTTTTTAATAGTTGTCATAAATCACTGTTTGTCAATTGCCTTGACAGCTCTCCTTCTGTCAATTACTTGGTACAGCGGTTCGAGGCTTCCCGTGCTACCGAATGCCTGCCGTTTGTGGCCCTGTGTCCATGCCTGGGCTACAAGTGCCGTGTCCACCCAGCGCTGACCATTTCTTACCCCTTTTGTTTTCCCTCAAGTGTGCCTGCCGTGAGGCATCCCAAGGACCTTGTTCACGCAATTGTCCTTTTATGTCCTTGTGAGAAGATATTGATTGTTAACCCTTGTAGCTTCCTGCCACACTGTTGGTGGTTTACTGACCTCCGACAGCTCCCCCCACTACCTATGAGAAACCTAGAAGTTCCAATGCCCCCACGATGTTTAGGAGGAACATGTCAATCCGAATGCTGGACAGGTGAACCTTATCATCTGCGTGATTCCTGGCATCCCCAGGTTGATGAGGCCATGCCTCACACATTCTCATCCCATTCCTTTGCAGTCGCAGTGCTGGTAGGTCATGGTGCAAGCAGCGTCGCCGTCATCTTTGAAGCGCTGTCATCGGCTGACGAACTGGAGTCAATGATGCTGGCATTGGTGGGCCCAGACTGTGGGGTGGAACGGGGAGGTACGTCGTGTAACTTACAAGCGGTGTCCCCAAATGACGGTGCAGGCAGCAATGTTGATATCAGCTTGGTGCAACGGCAGCTGTGAGACCAGGGCTACGGTGTGAAGTGGGATGGTGCTCCGTGTTCTCCACAAGCGGTGTCCCCAGGACACGGTGCAGGCAGTAGCATCAGTGACGACGTTGTGGTGTCGTTGGGGATACCAGGGCGGCGGTGTGAAGCGAGGCAGTCCCTTTATCCTCCTGAAGTGTTCCAAACACTTACAATAGGTGGCCACGGTTTTTGGGACCAAGGCCCTGTCCACGAGGACCGTCAGGTAAGTTCTTCCACATCCCATATGTCTGCTGGCAGTGCTTTCATCCTCTCATCGCCAATTGGTAGAATCTCTCCCACTGAAAATGAGAGAGCGCGTCATCAATTGCGTTGTCACATCCTGACATGTGCCTAGCTTTAATTGCTATGTTACTTTCCAGCTGGCAGCTTACCAGCCGTTGTGGCATTCCTAGTACTCTTGAGCAACGTGCAGCGTCTAGGTTTGTTGCTAGGACCACCGCGTGGTTGTCGGACCATAATGTTACCTGTCTATTCGCCAAGCGCTCTTGCCACAGTGAAAATGCCATCACTATAGGGGATAATACAAGCACTGCCACAGTTTTTGTCAGGTCCTTCTCATGCCAACTTTTGGGGCACTTAGTGGCAACCATGCGGCGCCCAGAATGGCACCGAAGCCCTTGCTACCTGCCCATCTGTGTACAGGCTCAGCTGCTCTGCTGCCACCTAGGGTTCACGCCATACCAGGGTCCCATTGAATTTGTCCAGGATGGTCTGCCACTGTGGCAAGTCCTTCATAACCCCCTTGATTAGCCTGACCCTGTGATGCTTCTGTGTGATGCCCTTTGTCACCAGGCCAAACGCCTTGCGAATGTGCACCCCTCCAGGTTAACCCTGGCGACAAATTTGAGCTTCCTAAGCAGCTGTTGTATTTCGTGTTGCTTAATCCTGCCTGAGGATCGCTACATTTTGGTCCGGCAGCCTGCTTACCCCTTCCACTGAATCCAGTACTATTCCTAGGAATGTCAGATGTGTAGTGGGGCCCTCCTTCTTCTCCTACACTAGCGGGGCCCCGAGCTGCTCTGTCAATGCCTTGAATTTCGACACCAATACGCTGCATTGCTCATTGTCTGGTGTGCCCAAAAAAAGGAAGTCGTCCAGATAATGCAGTTTCCCCCCCTCTGGGCACCTTTTGCCTAGATCTCATTCTCAGAACATGCTGAAAGCTTCAAAATACGCACACAATATTGCACAGCCCATGGGTAGACATTTATCACACTAAAAGGCTCCATCCAATTGGAAACTAAGGAGATCGTAACTATCCGGAGATACTGGGAGGAGGTGGAAGGCGGACTCTATATCTGCCTTTGCCATCAGGGGTCACTTACCCGTCGCCCTTACCAGGTCAATTGCCTCGTCCCGTGTTGTGTATGATATTGAGCACCTCTCCTAGTCCAATTAATCATTCACTGACCCTCCCTCCGGGTAAGACAGGTGGTGGATGTGCCAGAATTGGCCCAGCTTCTTTTTGGGGACTGCCCCCAGTGGGGATACTACAAAATCTTTTAGTGGAGGCTTCTCAAATGGGCCTTCCATGCGACCCAGTTCTCACTCCTTGGTCACCTTCCGTCTAGCTACTTCTGGGTTGCATATGACTGATTCAAGGTTGCTGCAGAGCCTCTCTTCCACAGGCCCCACATAAGGTATACTGAAGCCATTCCTAAAACCCTCCACTAACAAGTGTGCATTGTATTTCTTGTGGTAATTTTTGAGTAATTTAATTAGATATCAGAATTTAATTGGGGTGGGTGCTAATTCCTGTTTCCCCATGTTCCTCTTCTTTGGCTTTGTTTTACTTTTTGAAAGGGACTTTTTTCTCATTACTCCCTTTCCCCTTCCTGCACTCGCTGGCTGGGTGGTTCCCCACGCAACCGCTGCATGCATGCTTGAATTTGCAGGCTGCACCCTATTTGCACTCTCCCTTCTCAAATTTCCAATGTGCCTGCTGGTACCTGTATACTGTTTCCCTTTGCTGCTCTGATTGTACCACTCTGTCCTCTGCCTGCTCCGGTATGAACGAAAGGGCTGCTCATGTGTCTCAACCCTCTCTCATGCAGTGAATATGTGCTCAGTGAACCCCGCTACATCCTGATGGTCCCAATCTGTTATGTGTCTTGTCTGCATTTTTTCCCTAAAGCCTTCATCATACTTTAGCCATGCATTCCCTTTGTACTTTTGCTACGCCAAATGCACCTTCTACTCATACAATAATAATGCCGCCACGGCGTGCAGGAACTTTTTAACAAACACGTAAGCCAACGTGCAGAACGCATGCAACCAATTTTTAATTGAACTCTCTAGCCTGGGCTTGCACCTCTTTCCCCTGTCCTCATCTTTCTTGCCCTACTGCACCAGGTTCAGCCCTGTCTGTTTGGCCTTCAGCAGTGAAAATCCATCAATAAACTCCTTGTGCCAATTTCGCTCCTTAACGGCAAAGAGGATCAAGCTTTCCAGCCCAGTCTTACGTGCTATTATAGGTGGGTCACCCGGGGAAGGCCTGATATATTAGCTGCCTGGATTGTCGTTTGCCCTGCCCAGTGCGGTGCGGCAACTCATGCTACTGTTGGGTCCGTCTCCCGGGTTGGGCAGGTCTCTGGCCCGTGGGCATTATGTTTCGACTCTTCCTGCTTCTTGGCCCCTTGGGCACCCTGCTGGTCTGCGTTGTCCACAGGCTGCACCTGCCCCGGTGTATGCAACCCGGCGCCTTTATCTGTGCTCGGCCGTGCTGTGCCACCCTGCCCTAATCATACGCCTGTCCTGACCAATAGTAATGTTCAGGCCACGCGAGTGGTGGTGGGGGGATGCACCAAGACCTACTTCACATGTCCCATGTGTTGCCTTCGTGACGTACTTGCCGCATTAACTATTCCAACCTGTGTCCTCTAGTTGGCTATCCCAAGACCTGCATTCTGCTGGCCTGCCTCCTGCTGTGTGCCCCCTACACATGTGTGCACTGCATGCTCTGTGCTGGCCAGGCGTGCTCCCCTCCCTTCGCTAGCTGTCCTTGACTCAGCAGCCGCTGCCGGGGGTCTGCCCTGATGCGCCCTTCGGTTTCTGTCAGGTACCGCTGTGAAGGCTGCATCTGCCCGCTGAGCACCCCCTGGTGCTGGGACCTGTAGTGTTGGGGGCCCTAGGCCCACATGCTAACAATAATGGACGCAGAGGCAGTGTGGTTAGGTACTGGAACTGGCCACGAGCACGTGCACCCGGGCCCTTTTATTAGCGGGGCCACGTCACGCGTGACACCCGTGATGGATGGGTGTGGGGTGCAGTGTGTCCAGCCCTCAAGGGAGTGGCTGGGGTTACAACTTCCTGCGGAACACTAGAATGTGTCCCGCAGGACATTACAGGACCCTCTCAGCACAGTGCCTATCCTCGCTGGTGACCGAGAGTGTCTCCGCCTGCATGGGCCTTCGATGTGGCTGCATGCCCTTCTGCGCTGCTGTAGTTGCTTCTCTGGTGTCCCCCTCCTGCGGTCTCTCCATCGTCGCTTCTCCCTGGGCCCACTGATCCCTGAGCTCCTGCAGCTGTTACACTCCCTCCTGTGGTGCTCGTGCCTTTCTGCGCTCCCTTGGGGGATTCTCTCCCAGCTGCTGCTTCTTCTGCCTTGTGGCGGCTTTACTTTTTCTTGCCCTGGCTTGCCTCGTGGACCCAGGACCTGTTCCATCACCACTCGCCTCCGTGCATGTCCGTCACTTTCCTCATCTGCTGCAGGAGTTGCTTTATCTCCGTGATGCCCTGGTTCTCCGTAGCCTCCGGTGCTGTTGGCACTATTCCCCACCGCCTGGAGGGGGTTCGGTTGTCTTGATTACTGCCTCCTGGGATGTGTCTCTCACCCCATCCCGAAATCATGCGGGCTTCCTGCGAGCCCTTGACCCACCTGCGTTGTCCCCCTTCCTCTCTCTATGTTCATATCTCATGGCGCGCTCCATGAATCCCTTCATTTTTGGAGCAAGCTCGTTTTTGCTGGCCTTACTGTCTGTCTGTTTGTGTGGTGTAGTACTTTTCTGCCTCTTACCAGTTATTGCACTCTTCTATTGGTAAATCGTGGGTGGTAGCTTTAGCTGCTATTCCCCCTTTTTGTGTCTGTGCTTCAATCCAGGCTGCTCCTAGCTTACCCAGCCAGCAGCTATACTGAGGTTCTTCGTTCCCTCACAATCACTCCAGTATGCCCCCACCATCATTCACCATAGTCTGGTGCACTTTAAGGGCACCCTTGCAGTCTCAGAACTCCACAAACTCTTTGTGGAAGACCTCCTGCCCTCTCCAGTGCTTCTGCATGCCCCTTTAACTGCCTATCGGGGCTCGGTGGCCCGATGCTTTTGTCCCCAAACAGATCCTCATGGGAGAGCATGTTGACCTTCCCTTCTGCTGCCGCCTGCCCCTTTAACTGCCACTCGGGCTGGGAGGCTTGCTACTTTGTTTCTCCGGGTTTGGCGGCGTGCATTAAACTGTCCTGTGCCTTTAAGAGGACGCTAGTCTGTTTGTTTTTTATTCCAGACTTTCTGTGATGCTCTGATGAGTTAGAAATCAGATAGAGCTCCAGACCTGGATAACATCCCAGAGGACTTGTTGAAATCTGAACCAGAGATCTGGGGCCCTTACATCCAGGCCATTAATAATGTAGTAGCACAGAGAACCCTATTCTCAACCGTAGCTTGGAGCTGAAATCATCCTGGTTTTTAAGAAGGCAACATGCTAATATATGAATCAAATAGTTTAACTTATACCCTGCAAAATAGCAATGGTTCGACTAAAATAATGGTGTATGGAGATTAATGTACTTTCCCATTTGCAAGTGGGATTTTGGGAGAACACCAGCACTATCAACCAGGTTTCAGATTTAATATTTTCCTGTGGGAGTATGTCTGTCCTAAAAATAAGCATTAAAAGTTGCTTTCCTAGCTCTTAAACTTGTTTTTGATACCGTTCCCCACATTGCATTGTGGAACATGTTTCACAATATGGGCTTACCCAAAAATCTCCTAAATGTAATCATTTGTTTGCACAAAAATCTTCTAAAGTGCAATGGGGTACAAATAGTGCGCTTCTCTAACCTATTCCAGTTTGATAGGGTTATTTGCTAAGGGTTTGTACTCGCTCAGATAATTTTCATTCTCTAAACATATTGTGGTATTAACACAATGAATAATTGTATGAATGTGCCCTCTTCCTGCGGGTGTGAAATTTCACACGATACATTTCCTAACTGACACTCTTTTAACTTTAAATTCCCCTATGGACCTTCAAAATCGTTTGAAATGTTTTTCTGAACTTTGTGAGCCGTGAGGCTTGTAAAAAACCAAATAAAAACAAAGTTTATGGTCTTTAATCCACCAGGCGCATTTAAGCACCCCTAATGATTCGAGAATCTGAGGATGATAAGAGTCCACGATTTATAATTGGTTGGGTGTCAGAAAGACCGCAAACTGCTCTTGGTGAAGAAGAACACTGCTGTGCTACATCATACGGCAAATATTACACATCTTTGGTAGAAGAATTTGGTTTGCACATCATTCCTCCTGTTATTGGTATCTATAAGGTACAAGCTCAATCTTCGGCCTTTTATGGATCGAAACTCTCAGGCTCTCCTAAACTGGGGAATTGGAAAGCCTCTTAAAAACCTTTTTAAAATATCAATTAAGGTTACCCTGAAGTACACCAACTGTGCCATTGCTTTTGGATTTGGGGATCAAGAGTGTTGGAAGATTACAAAATTGAGAATGGTACTCTACTGGTCCCAAATATAGATGAATTTGGGCTTAGTTACATATAAAGAATCCTTACATGAAATTATGGAAATTAGAGATGTGTTCACTCTTTCATGCATTTAATATTTTCAAGTCATGTTTGAAAGACTGACCAGTTCTCATCGTTGAAAACATCTGGACTCTATAAAGTCTATATCTGTAACCCTGGTAAAACAATCCTAAAGGTCCATTGTTGAACATGAAACCCAAAGATAGGGCCCAATTGTGTCTCTTATCTTTAAAAAGTCCTGTCCTTTTAAGAAATTTTTAGATGAAATTAAACCCTGGATGGCTAACACATTGTTTTTTAAATTTACACTGGGCATATTACATGTGGCCACCTTACTTTACTTGCAAATGGTCAATGGATGCACCGCAAAGCAATCAATGTCTTCATTGTAATTCTGTGGAAAAAATCAAAGATTAATTTTCTGTTGTTTTGACCACTCTATTGCAAACTGAGATCGAAGTGGCTTCTTCCACTTCTGACGAGCATGGGTCTTAGGAATTACCAGATTGTCAGTTGTATATTTAAATCAGACACATCAGATCTCTTAGCCTTTGCTTTATCTCTGCTTTTATTTTTTCTGCTTGGAAAGTTACGTTAAATTCTCTGTCAAGTGCTATGTAAGAAAGATCACATACATATGACGGTTAGATTTGGACTTTTGCTCACTGTAATTTATTTTTGGTTTCTATAAATTGATGATATTGTCATAGTGTGCTATTGCTCTGTCTACATGAATTTCTAATAGGTGATGTCTGTAGGAAAGTAGATTTTTATTTGCGGTGGACCAGTGTCCACCTCAAATGATAAGAACACCACCTGCTAGATGTCAGCCAAATTAAATACAATAAACCTGTGCTCAACACCTGGTAATGTGACACAAAGCTGCCAGGCTTAAATCAGAGGCAATGGGTAAGTATTTACACAGTGCATACACAGTAGAAATAGTCACACAAAACACAATGGAATTCCACAATTAATTTTAAAATAAAGCGAAACGTTTCAAGAGTAAAATAAGTCCAAAACAACAAAATCCATTAAAGGGACCCAGAGATATGTTATGTGTATTTGTAAAGCACACTATCATACGTGAGGGTATCCTGGTGCTGAGCAGGTGTGTGTGCCTAGCCCTGCCTATGGTAATTTGGTTAATTGAAAAGCCAGGTCTTCAACTTCTTGCGGAATTCAAAAAGTGAGGAGGAGGCTCTGCTGTGGAATTGGAGGTGGTTCCACCCTTTAGGAGCAATGTAAGAGAACGCCTGTCCTCCTACTCTGGTTCTGTGTATGCGTTAAATGTGTCCTAGTAGGAGTCCTGCAGAGTAGATTTGCCTGGGTGGTAGGTGGAAGGAGATGCACCTGTTCAGGTAGGTGGGGCCTGAGTGGTGTACTGCTGTGAATGTGTGTGAGCAGTTTGAATTGAGTGCATTTGACTACCAGGATCCAATTAATTTTTAAAGATTTAAGTGTCAGTGAAAATAGGGCCAAAAACCAAAAGCGCCTGTGATTGCCTTTGGATAAGTTAGACCAGGAGCCAGGCACAATTTGAGGCCGAATGTGATGGAGACCTGGTAGGATCACCATGTGTATTGGTGAAAAGTGTGGAAGTCATAAAATGTGAAAAAGTTTGGAAATTCTAATCCAAAAAGGGATTAGATCATTTTTTGAAGAAAAAGTTGTGGGCCCATTGGACCAATCTAAAATTGTAGCCGCTGCCGTGGAACTGGCAGTTGGATACCTGCCACAGATTGGTTCCACTAAGGCACTGGAGCTTTTGAGTTTTTGTCTTGAAAAAGTTTCTAAGCCCCAAAACAGACTTCATATCAATATGTAGTGGTGTCACAGCTACCAGACCCATATGAACAGAGTTATTTGATTATTCATTGGTGCTGTGGTGCGGATTCCTTCAGAATTACATTGTTTACCCTCAGATGTCCACTGCTGTAAAACAATCAGTTAAGGGAGGTTGCTACTCCTTTGACCTGATGAAGACCCATGTATGAACCAATGATGGGTCAAAATGTTGATGACTGAGCTTGTTGACTACTAATCCCATGCATTCCTTTATCACATTTTCCTTTCACATATCTTCTCAGATCATTCTCTCAAGTATCTTTTATGTACCATACACTTTTCTTACCATCCCATTCTTACTCACAAACACCTTCACAACCGACACCTGCAATGAAATGCCCAGTAGCATAACACAGAATGATGGCCCCCCCTGAAGAATGTGAGAAAGGGCCCCTGGGTCTCCCATATCTCTCAGATAATATTTGACCTTGGACTAAATAGGTTGGGTTCCTCCTGCACTGCAGGGGCTTCAGGGGCCCGTGTTACACCTCTGGAAATGCTCCGCTCACAAACACACTTGCAAACATTTCAAATCCTCCTTTTTACTGTAAAGCCTACTTCTTTGCCCTTCTCGTACATTTTCCTCTCTCAGACTGAGGCTTCTTTTCCTCTTTCCCCTGTTTCTTACCACCTGTTTCTCACAAGTACTTTACCTTTTTTGTTCTCTCCCTTACACAGACACACTCAAGAAGGAATGAGGTGTTATGCCACCCCTCACCAGTGCAAATGCTGAATGATCATTTCTGAAAATGCCTCTGGTGAAAGCAAAAGTGTTCCACAATTTGGCACTATCAACTTAGAGACCCTGCTGATGAGATATGAGGAGAAAGTTCTATGCAGCATTGTAGACTTACATCATTGCAATGATTATTTCAAGTGAAACATGAATATTTAGTTGTGAAAATGGAGTAAAGAAAGTTTGGCTCCACTTACAAATTGCTGGTGTTTGTTGTTGATTCTTTTGTTTTCCGTGTATGGAGAAGTATTCGTATTCTAGGAAGGTCATTGTTATTTGGAGCAGGTCAGCCACAGCTTAAATAACTATGCTCTAAACAGGAGCACAGATGCCAACTACTTCAAAAAAGTTTCAATTGTGCGCACACCAGGCGCAATGCAATTCCAGGCTGTTGCACTTGTTCAAATTGTTGAGAGATGCCACCAGTTAATGACATTTCAGCCCCTTATATCTATGGATTGGTTAAGTCTGTTGAGTGATAAAGAAAATCCAGTTCAGCCTTGCCATTCCAAGATAGATTCTTCTCTTTGTGTTAGTGGCTGTGTTTTCAAATCCATCATGGCTGACATCACTTAGTCACAGTGATTGCTTCAAATTGCTATAAAAAGCTGGCTCTTTGGGGTGGGGTCTTACTGCTTTAATGCTGTGCTTTCTCCATTGGAGCTCTTTTGCGACGATCATGGAATTTAAAAAAATGCTTCCATTCTGGTACCCTGAACGGAATGCTCCCCTGTTCTGCACTGTTCCAGAATTATACCCTTTTTTGAGGCCTATTCTATTCAGCACATTGAAGTTTAGGGACTTATTGTAAAGGATTTGTATGTGTTTATATTTTTGTGCATCATTAACACCATGCAGAATTCATTTTTATACTTGATTACAGATGTATACATTGATATAGTACTGTAGTCTTTGAAACAAATTCTTTATGATGTGTAGGAGTGCGTTTTTCAGACCCTTGTCAACTAAGCCTTAATGTAGGCCTCTGTAGGCCTAAAAGCCATCTTGTCCAAAATGGAAGTCACCCTTGTCACTCATATCTTCCCGTGGCACTACTCACTCCCTGTCGTTTCTGCAGCACATAGTCAAGCAGATCATTATTATTTATGTACATCGTCATCGTTCATGCTGTCTAGTGGAGAGGTGTGGTGCAGCGGCCAGGGCAGCTGACTTCGGAGCACAGGGTTCACGATTCGATCCCCGGCTCTGGCGGCAGCTCAGCTCAGCACCATGTGACTCTGGGCAATAGCTCACTTAATTTCCACGACGGCCCCCAGCGCCTTGAGACCCGTAAGGGTGAGTAGCTGCGCTATATAAAAACGGACTTACATTTTTTTTATTTTTTTTTATTCAATGAACTTTCCCTTGGTTAGTCATAAAACTGCACCTATTTCTTCAAGGTCCTTCTGCTAGATCACTGTGCCCTATTCATTCATATAACACACTGTTGTTTATGCACCTAGTTTGTTCTAGCTTCTTCCGGATGTCATTAGCATAGAGGGGACAGAATAATTAATCATGTAGTGGTATAGTATTTAGGTGTTAAAGCAATATGATGTCATTTTACTGTGCTCTGATTTGCTGATGAATTGATACATTTGCTCACAGCACAGTGATCCTGCACTTCTATTAATTTCTTATGCAAAAATAATGTATGAAATCCCTCGATTTTGGGGTTGAACCAGAGACTTTCCAGTTTTGCTAGGACTGCTGTCTGTTACTCTCTTGATTTTGCTGCCTACTTGGAATTTAAACGAAATTTTGATTTTGCATTTTTCTGTATTGCCCTAAACTTTGAGAGTCTTTTTTGCATTGAGTCTGTATAGCCTTTTTGATTTTTTTTTTAAATAAAACCCTTTAGCTATTCCGCTGAGTCATTGAGTGGGCCCGTTTACTTAATTGACTGCATTTCTGATATTTTTATGCTTTGGGATGTGCCTTAGCACAGGAGACACGTAGCATCATAAAATCCACTGAAATGTGGGCATTCTGATTGTGGTGAATTTTGGGATGCCTAAAATTTCAGAGTTCCCGTGCCCACATTATCTCGTCTTGATCTGCAGTTCTACGTGCCCAGTGGAGACTGCTGCCAGGGCACATGGACAGGGTCGGCCTGGCTTATAGGCAGGGTCATAGATTAGTCAATAATGTTTGAGGGATGTGAGGCTGAGATTTCCCAACAAGCAACAAGATGTACCCAATTAAAAAGAATAGGGCGGGCTAGTGCGACTGAACGATGGTAATGGACAGGATTTAGAGGCATTCATTTTCAGTTATTTTGAAAAGTAGGGCCAGACAGTGTAGAACTAGTTTGGACTATCTTGTCCACTCTAATGCAGTTAATCCTCAGAGCATTTTGTAGGGCAGAGAGGCCCAGAAGGGCAGGCTTACATAACTGTATGCCTAACATAAGCAGACCATGCTTGGGATGGGCAGTGAGAGCATGGCTTTTAGTAGCCCAGATTGTATCTGCATGAAATCTGAACATTTCTATGACACACTGACAGGCACTGTACGAAATTCATGCTGCCTTGAGACTCATCTTCCGAGCTCTCACTCGTGTATCATCATGAACACTCACCCACAATCGAAACTCACCCAGACACCTAGAAGTGACTCAGTTCACATAAAATAATTATGTGCTGCATGAAAAAACTTCAGAAATGCAACATATGGAGAAAAGAATCAAATACTCTTCTGGAATGAAAGATGAAGTTAAAATGTAATGTAAACAGGGACTGCATCGCTGGTATTTATTACCTCAATGCTTTCAATAGCCGTTTTTGTGAGTTTGAGCATTTCTTTGCCTGTAAAGGACATGTATTTAGGACCTGATAGTGAACCATTTCAAAGTTTGTAATTTCTGCTGCATCAGAGATTTGACAGGATCCAACCCACTTAAAGCCCGTCAGGTGGCACACTGATGTGGAGTGAGTGACTGGAAGGGACCAATCAGATCCATGCCATCGACCCTGCTGCACATTACACACATCTTCATAGGTCATTCTGTAATCCCAGGCTATTGAAATCCCAAGCCTGATGCCTGGGATTCATTTCAAGGTCCTCTTTGATCCTCGAGCCCAAATAGAGCTGAGCTGTCAGGTGACATCTACATGGCACCGTGTTCTAACCTCATGCACCAAGAACGAAAAAACAGTGACTTTTGAAGTAAAATGAGCGAGAGAAAGGTGTATAATAAATGCATAATGCATAATTTGAAGCCAGATTGTCTGGGTAAATCCTGACTTCCCTGCTGGAATAAATTGTGTGACTTTAGGCAAATATTTTATTTCACGCAGCCTCCTTTTCCTTCATTATCACAAATGAGAGTACCTTAAAATGTGTGAGTTAAGGAAGTGTGCTGTACAAAAACTGCTCATGTTTAAAAGACTATAATGTCGCGTCATCCATAATGCTCTAGGCCACATATAGGGCACACATGACAACTGACTTGCCTCTGATTTCAGTAGTGGCATTGTTGTCAAAGTGGGGGGAGGCATGAATATCTCTAAGTTTATGTTTAAAACTATTACTTTTAATAAATGTCGCTTAATGCAGCAATCTAATCTGAAGTATTTAGGTGAAAAGCATCCACATGTGAAAAGAAATACACTTTTTTCAATCGTCTTTATCATATTTTACATGATGTTTGTTGCATGATTTAAATACAAATGTTTGTGCAGGGGCTTTAGAAGCCAAGCCTGATTCTTTGCTCACCTATCCCTGATAATATGTTGGCTTGCCCACATCTAGCCAGTCTGCAGCAACAGTGACTTGATGTCAGCGTTGCAGTAGACAGCCGATCTGACTGACACTGCCTGGCAAGACCGACTTAGGGGCTGATTACGATGAGGGTCGGAAAGCCTCTGAGCCTCATCGTGGTTTCAAAACCGACAGCCTCATTACAATGGAGGCTGTTGGTTTTGAAACTGGCCAGACATTCCGGCTGGCTTCCTATGGGCTCAAGGAGCCCGTCTGCCAGTCCAAATCGGCACGTGATCCATATGGACGGCGTTTTACACCGTCTGGATAAGGATGCTCGCTTTCCGACAGGCTTTCCATGCCAGGCTTTCCAACATGGAAAGCCTGTCAGAAAGCGAGTTTGGGGGCCCGTAGCAGGGCCCCTTCTTCCTGCGGCCTCCGGTTAGGGGCCCCCTGTTGATCCCTGCACTGTGTGGCAGGCACCCACCTTGAGGTGCCTGCACGCAGTGCAGGGATGAACACAAACTCCCTTTCCTGTATGGGAGCCTGTGCTGCGGCCGGTTTCAAACAAGCTCCTATACAGAAAAGGGAGCTTGCGACCGCACCATGTGCAGTCGCATCATAATTCAGCGGTTGGGACCGCCGACCGGAGGTCGGTCGGACCCATATCCGTGATGGTGTCCGCCCGACATCGTAATAAGGCTCTAAGTAATTATTAGGAGGGTATCCCACCCAATACACACCCCTTGAAGCTATGTCTCTGCCTCTGGGGCAATCAAACAGTGCACAATAGGCTGCTCTGACAGATCAGTGTGTGGCCGCTTTTTTGGCTGTTTGTGGGCCTGTTTATGGTCCGCTGGGTTGCTTTTTACTGTAAATTTCTCTGATATTAAAACCATCATTCTCTGTAGCAAGCTGAAATCCATGAAGTCTTCCATACCTCGATAAACACTTATACAGCATGTCTTTACAAGTTTGTAACTGTCTCAATTTACACATGTAGGCCAATATTTTTAGCTAGCTAATTCACTAATGGATGGGGGGCACTTTTATTTTGGTGCCTGGGCCTATTATCTGTCCAAGTGAGACCCTGCACATGGGCCCTTCTCTGACAAGCAAATTATAGTATACCATTGTCTCACAGTTTTATATTTTCCATTGTTGCTATGTGGGGAAGTATTTTAGGAAGATAATGTGAAAATCCTCCTTTGGAACACATTCAGATGTCAGTAGTTGTACAAGACCAAGGGCCAGATTTATCAAGGATTTGTGTCCCCCTTGCGCCACGCAAGGGTGAAGCAAACCCCAAGTGAGATTTATTAAGCCCCGCAAGGCCACCTTGCATGGTGCTGCATGGCTTGATAAATCTAGAGAAATGCAAGGCAGCGCAAATCACTGCCTCACGTTACTCTGCCCCAGGGAGGTTTTCCAGGGATGGAGCGTGGGTTTTCCCACGCATCCACCCATGATTTTGGTGCATTCCCAGATTTACCATTAGTGGTAGACCTGGGAATGTGTCAAAATGCTACGCCTCCCCACGTGAGGCGTAACAAGGAGAAATATCTTTATGTCTCCTCGTGTTTTCCTCTTTCTACGTGTGCTGCATCCTGAAGCACACGTAGAAAGAGTGTGCTGCATCCTGCAGCACACGTAGAAAGAGTGTGCTGCATCCTGCAGCACACGTAGAAAGAGGAAAATGGCTCTCAGGTTTGTTTTTGTGGAGTAAGGTGCACCTTCCTGCACAAAAACAGTCCTGCCTACAATGCAGGGACCTTTGCACCATGACGCAAGGGTGCCAGCATTGGCGCTAGGACATGAATGTGCTGTATGATGTTAACGACGGTGCATTCCAGCCCTTTCCTTTTCACGCGGCCCAGCAAGGTGGCTTGCTCCATTCCAGTGCATGAAAAATTTATAAATATGGGCCCAAGTGTGTATTCTGTACTGACAGCGATATAAGGCTCATGAAGATGTCTTGTATTCCAGTATATAATCTGAAAATTGTAGTCATAAACAGATTGCTTTGAGTTTATAATTGCCCCAGAAATACAGTCGAATGAGCGGTTGGCTTCAGATATTGATTTTTAGAAAAAACGTGTACAATGATCACGGTTTGCCAATTAAACTCTAATGGTTGCTGTTGAAAAATGTTTGGGGTAATATTTGGAATTGATCTGCTACTGAAGAGTACCCATTGAAAACATGATAATACATTGTTGAATGGATGCTTACCACTACAATATTTCTTGAACAATCAAAGCTGCGGCTGGGTCTTCGTGCATGCACATAATGCGATCACACACATGGCAGTTACTGCTTGCCTTGTCCGGCATCTTTAAGTTGACTTCACGTGTAACGTTTTTATCATCGTGGCATGCAAGGCCCCGAGGGCCTGTTGTGTCAACCAGCGTCCGTTCAGTTCAGTTTTTTACACGTGTACTGTGATGACATGCAAGATGTCGCGGGCTTGCTGCATTTGCCAGCTCCAGTTTAACAAATGAAAATTAGATAATGAAAAAAGACCAGGAAAATAAGAAATCAAGAACAACAGCTAAATATATGCCATACGAGAAAGACGTGGAAGGACTTATATAGAAATAAACAAAGAAAGTGGAAACATGGAACAAAAGTAGGCTGGAAGGAGGGAATTAAGGAGAGGGCGACAACTGAAGTGATAAAGCTAAAGAAAAAGGGGCAAAATAGAGAAGAACAATGGAGGAAAGAAAGAACGAGAATAGGATGAAAGAGTGACAGGCAAAAAACTGAAACAAACGAAAATTAATTCTTCAAATCATTCCCTTGGAAAAATAATATAAAACATGTTTTGTGCCAAGAAAAGCAATAGCTTTCTGAAACGAAGACATTGTGAGTTTATAGAAAAAGTAACAGCTTATCCCGAAAAAACTGTGAATTCCCTAAAGCCAGGTGAGTGTTAGGCAGTTTTGGGAAAATTAGACAGCTGTCTACGTTTACATACAGAAACACTTGTAAACTGACAGGTTCATCAAATGCAACCAGAGGATGTCCTACTCCAACATTTTCGGAAAAAAATATTTTTGGGGATTTTGATGGTTCATGGGATTTTGAAAGCATTTATTGTCAGTGCAGATTTTGGCACTCACTTTTGTTCAATTTCCTTAAGTGACATTTTTGGAGTTTCTCCTTCACAAGTCTCCTACGTTTTGTTCCGTTAGGCCATATTTTCTGCTCACCCCTAAAGTGCCATCTCGCAGAAATATTTCCATTCCATCTTCCACCCCAATAACTAATTTCTGGAGAAATCTCGCAAGCTCCGGGCAAAGCATACTGCCGTGTGGCATGAGTAATCGCTCAGACGTTATTAGGTTATTGCTCCGAGGGACACCATCATGGTCACAGAAGACACAATTGATGAGCTCGAAAACGGCACTTGCTTTCCTGCTACAGCAGCATGGACGTACAGTAAGTAAAAATCAGTCTGAAATGCGTCCAGGGTAATGACCAGAAGCTGACATTCATTTATGGATTCAGCACATCACTTTTTTGTTTCTCTCAGGGAGACATTCTGAATCCAGTGGGTATGTAAGATGTGGTTCCCATGCTCGTTGTGCCATAGGACGTAAGTTGCACCTCACTGATGAGGCCAAAAAAGGCTGTCACCAATCTGTAAGTGTTTTTAGCAGTCGAGAGGGGATTGTGGCTAGACTGGGCCCACTGGAGGGAAACCAAGTCTGTTTTGCATAAGATAGGTTTTGTTATGTTATGTCTGTTTATAAAGCGCAACTGTTGCCATATTTGGTCATCCTGGCACAAACGTTTTCTGAAAACCAGATCACATGACAAGCGTATCACTCAAGTAAGATGGTTTTGAGAGCTTACTTAAAGGGAAGGTACGGATTGATTGATTTCAGAGGACGCGGGAGGGCGTTCCAAGATTTGACTGCCAAATAGCCAAAGGAACTTGGAAATGAAGAATTTTCAGGTCATGTTCTAAGGCTAGCTGAAGAGGCAGAGTCGACAATATGAATGAATCGTGTCCTGAAGATGGACAAGATCTTTTTTATACACTGCTAGGTGTGCCAAGCAAAGAGACTTGAACCTGATTCTTTTTTCCACTGGAAGCCATTTAAGTGACTTCCTATATGTGCAAATATGTACCTCTCTTTTCAGTTTCAATATCAAATGAAATGCTAAATTCTGTGTCAATTGGAGATTCTTAATCTCAGTTCTAGAAACCCCTATGTAGAAACTATTACAATAGAAAATATTGATGCAATTTATCTTGTGATGCCAGCCTCTGACCCTCAAGCAGAAGAAAGGGGAAGATTATTTTCAGAATCCTGGGAAGTCGAAAACAGGTGGATACTACTTTATGAATCGGATGATGGAAGGACAGCCTGTCATCTAAATAAATCCTTAAGCCCTTAACCACAGTTTTGTGGTTGGGGTTAGAGGCAAAATCAACCGGCAACCCAGTGTCCCATCAAACTGACTTGTCCTGGAATAAAACCAGTACCTTTTTCTCATCGATATTGAGTTTCAACATGTTTTTCAGTTGGCTGTCTCTAACAAACAGGCTTTAAATGACACACAGTTTTGGTTCTGATCTCCATCAAGGCATATGACAAGCTGAGTCCCATCAGCATATATCATGAAATGATACCCATAGATCGTATACACATTGCCAAGGGAGTTACTTAAATGTTAAAAAGAGTAGAGCTCAATGACGAGCCCTGAGGAACTCCAAACTAAACAGGAAAACCTTCAGACATTCGTCTGGGCAATGTTTTCTCTTTGGTAATAATTGCTGAGGTAGAAAGCCAACTGTTGCACGGCCAAGCCCCAACACCAATCTCCCTCAATTTAGCTAGAAGGATTGCATAAGAGATGGTGTTGAAGGTGGCCGACAGATCTAAAAAGATAACAACTTAACATCCGCACTGATCCAAGCCTGACTGCAATTCGTAGCTACAACTACGAAAGTGCACTCTATACTATACATCAGTGTGAACTCGACTGAACTGGGTCCAGAACTGACAGAGATCTTGTAAATAGAGGCAGATGTTCACATACTTCTCTAAGATTTTAACTGGAACTGGCAATAAAGGCAATGGCTGAAATTTAGCCAAAATAGCAGGGTCAACAGAGGGTTTCTTTAAGATAGGCAACACAGCTTCCAGCAAAGTTTCCAGCAGCATGGAACTAAAGCTGAGCTCAGAGATGCATTGCGCAATTTAGTAAACATAGGACCTAACTTGTTAACTGCCAGACATACAATCCTGATGGAGGATGGCTTTAAAGGGGAACCTGATTTGATTGCATGGAAAATCTCCTTCACCACATTTTGAGATAGTAGTTCAATCTCGAAGAGCAGAAGATTAACTGATGGCGTAACATGATCCGCATGCTTTAATTTTTTGATGTAAGGGCCTGTGCTTCAGCAAGATCAGTATAAATGTTATTGATTTTTTAATAAAAGAAGGAGGTACACTTATTACTAGCTTCTTGAAGGTCTGGAATATTCAGAGAAAGGTTGCTAGAGATGACAAAGGAGTTTACAATCTTAAACATTTCCTTTGACAGGTTAGATGAGGCTGATATCTGGGTCACCACATAAACCTATTTAGACAGTCTAATTCATTTTCTATAAGTTTGAAGGGACACTACATACTTCTGTCTACCCTCCTCCTTACAGTGTCTTTGCCATGCCCTCTCAAGTCTCTTGCAGCTTTTCTTAACATGGTTCAGAGAACGACAGTGCTCATTTTCTGGCTCACTATGGCTTAAAAAATATCATTTGATCTGTTACATACAGGGCACTGCTAATCCAGTTGATAATCAAAGAATTTAGCTCTTCTACCTCTTCCACCCCAAATTCGAAGGCGGATTCTGCATCCTCCAACGCAGTTAAAATGCCTCTTGTACTGTTTTGTGACATCCCCGCATCTCAGACAATGCTGAGGATGGAACAGCATTGTTCAGGGACCCAATGTACCAGGTAAGTGAAATCAAGCAATGATCAGACCATGTTAGCAGCACCATTTTGATGGAATGAATAGTTCTACTCGTGGAAAGTAGCCAATCCAAATCATGTCATTTAATGTAAGTAGGAAATTAAATGAGTTGTGACATCTGCAAGGCTGTGCAACTCTCCATATGCATCCTACCTATCTCATGCGAAGGGCAGTCTGTCCAAAGATTAAAATTTTCCAATACCATTAAATAGTAGGTGTCAAGAGCCTGAGCAGACAAGAGCTACAAAGTCAAGTACATACAATTAGGGTCATAACCTGGTGGTTGATAGATTAACAAAGTAGATAGGAACTTGTTGGGTAAAGGACCACTCAAATTCAAAACAGTTCTTTGGACCTAAATTTGCCCATCATTAGAGTGCGAACCATAAGGCACTCCTTGTACACCACAAGAACTCTCCCACTTCTCCCAATACCTCTGTCTGTTCTAACAATTTTGAACCCCTGTAGAATTGCTAATCCTAAATCTAGATTTGAGTTTTTCAGTTAGAGACAAATGATCTAACCCTGGGTCAATTAGCAGATGGGGTTCAGATAGTGACGCCACATTGAGTAAAGCACAGTGAAAGGATAAGTCCAATGATCTACAAGGGGCTTTACTATTGTTAGCTGTGACACAACACCACACAGAGCCCACCATGGGCGTAACAAGGACACCGCTTAAGGGCTCTTGAATAAATATGGGATTAAAGGAATTGAGATCTTGTCTTGTGTAAGAAATTTGTTCCTGATCAGGTCCAAAATGGCACAATTTCTGGTGCTGGTCACTCTCTGTGGGGGCACAGTCACCAGAAAATGGACTGGAAGACGGCCCAAAGTAATCGTGAGTGACCCCAGAATAATTACCAGCAACTGAGATTAATGAAAGCATTCTATATATCACATTTTTGGTTTTCTCAATGAGACCCCATAAGTGAGCTGGGTGGCCCAGAGTAAATACAAGTGACTGAAATTCATTTTAAAAAACCATGTCTCACTTTGTTTTGACCAATGAGATGCCACAAGCAGGATGTGTCCCGTACTGGCTGTGCTCTATGGCTAGAGGAGAGGATGTAGCCTTACTGCTAGAGCTGCCGACTTTGGAGCTAGGGAACCAGGTTTGAGTCTTGGTGTCGGCTCAGCATCCTGTGATTCTGGGCAAATCACTTTGTCTCCCTGTGCCTACCAAAAAATTTAAGTGTCCTTGTGTAACGTAACTGGTGCTGATGTACAGCGCTCCAATACCTTCGGGTCGAGTTCGCCCTATGTAAATCTGCAAAAAAACAAAAAACTGCATCTCACTGTTGAGAACCAACAAGGTGGACACCAGCCTGGAGTTGCTTTCATTTCTTTTCAGAGGAGATGTGGCCTGAAAGTTTTAGTTGGGCTTTTCATTTTGTTCGTGGTCCAAAAGAAATTTACACAATATTGAAGGAGCTGGAATGCAGGCCCGAAAAAAATTACAAGTGTCTGGGATTAATTCAAGCTTTTCACACATCACTTTTTTCTTTTTTGAGTGGAGCATGGTCACAGCACAGTGGAGTGCGAGGTCAGGGCCTTGAAACTAGGCCACTCTAGAGGTCCCTCAGTGATGGCTGTGGAATTGGTAGCCAATTATGTACGCATTAATCCCTATAGTTTTAGAACATTCCATGTATTCATCATGTGTATGTGTGAGCAGAAAATGTCTCTATCTTCGTGCAAAGATATCGTTTGGGAATTCTGATCCTATGCAAAGAGGGAGAAGGGGGATATCACTACTTGCTGAACCACTTCTCAAGAATGCGCATTTATAACCCGAGCACCATAGCTGAAGTGCCCTCAAATGTGGAATCCACTCAGAGGTTATCCATTCCCTGAAACAACTGGAGTACAGCATTCTGTGAATTGTTTCTTTGATTTTGTGTGTCTATATGTGTATCAATTGTTTACTTGAAGGGATAGAATGGATGAATTGATTAGAGAACATTGAAAGCACGTATCTAGAAATAAAGAAGTGCAAAGCTCCTTCAGGAATGGCGCTTCGAGACAGGGAGGATGTTGCCCTTCAGTCACTGAGAACTGCTCCTGGGGCAGAGACTAAACGAGGCCCAGCCTGTAAATGTTTCAAGACTGTTCTGCAGTCTTTCCCCTGTTCGGGCATATATGGTGGGAACATAATGGCTGTGCACAAATGAGTCTGTTGTGTTATTAATATTTTCAGCTTTGCCACTGGTTCATGTCTTTGCTTCTCTCTTCCATTATAAGAGAAATAGGAACTATAGCGATCTCAAGCTGGGGACATATGTAAAACACCTTATTCACAGAATCAGGCCTTTTGTGACCGCACTAAAGGTTTTTTAAATGTACAGAAGCCGCATTTGGAAGGGACATGTTTAGGGCTTCTCTTCCTAATACCGAATCACAGTGGTATGTATGAATGTTTTCGGTCGCAAAACATTCATATTTTACCAACACCTCAGAAGAGGTGATATTGTGAATGCTGATTCAAATATTTTTTTAACGCAAGCAGTGGTCCAAAGGACCACTCGCTGCTCTTAAAAAATGAACCTGTAATGTTTCATTTTATTTTTTGAAACACATCCCGTTTTCCTTTAAGGAGAACAGGCAGCATTAAAAAAAAATGCTTTATTAAAAAGCAATCAGACCCAAGCAGGCCACCATCCCTGTGAAGGCTGCTATTCCCAATGGGTCACAAACAGCGACCTACCTCATTAATATTCATGAGGTAGGTGACTTTGCGACTCGCTAGGAATCGCTAAATGAAAGTTTCAGAGTTTCATACATTAGAGATAGTGATTTCCTAACTGCAATTCGCAGAGAATTGCAATTAGGAAATCCCTATCCCTAAAATCTCTGCATATGGCCCCTGGAGTTAAGGCTATTGCATTATTTTTGAGGCGCTCCCATCAAAAAAAGGAACAATAATTGAAACAGTATGCACTATCGCTAGGGTCTTTCTATAAACCTCATGAACTGAAGTCTCATAATGGAACTGAGAATATGCCATGAATGCTGATAAGGACACCTTTGCATTGTCCTTACAATTAGAAGCATTTACATTTTATGGCTTAGAACATGACTGGTGACTCGCTAGAATACAAGCTACACAATCATAAACTACACAAACAAGGACTACAAAATGTACACTACAAACAAACACCTCAGAAAAACACATACCTACAAAAATATCGATTTGCTGCTAATCTCAGAAAGAATCACCTCCAGGAGTAGAGCCAGAAAATACATTTAAGCCAATGATACAAGAAGTGGGAAATTAATTTGAATATTTAACAGGCCACAGTTTTGGTAAATATGTATGCATGGTATAAAAAGCTTATTAATGGCGAATATTTCAGTTTCCGTAATTATTACTGAACACTGTCATTCCCACAGAAAGCATTTAATAAACATTATACAAATAGCTGCTGATTGTCTGCTAACAAGGTCCTAGTTTTAAAGGCAAGTGCAAGAATGAGTGCCTGTAAAAAAGTATATCTTGCTGAGTAAACTCTCGTTGTTTAAATTTATTTTCTAAAAATGCTTTGGGTGAAGTATTGATGAAAAGTAATCAAATATTTTGATTAAACCTTCTCTTCCCTTTCTACAATAACAATGTAGACGATAGTGTGTCTTCTGATTGCCATGTGTGTGGTGTGGTTGTGGTGTGCTTTGAATACGATGACGCCACATTCATGATATTTGTGGCTTGTTGTACCTGTCATTTTAACTTGATTACACGTTAGAAAGAGTGTAGCACCGTGACTTGGAAGGCCCTGAGAGCCTGATGTGTCAAAGATTATTAGCGTGACTCAATTTATTTATGCACATAACATGATGACATTCTAGATCAATGTTTCCCAAACGTTTTAGAACCACGACTCACTCTTTAGCATGACAAATTTTCTCGACCCACCTTGCTTTAATGGACATGAGGTGGGTAATTTGTTTAATGTAACTAAAGTATCCTGTGGTAGCACACTGTTATTTACAGACAGCACAGTTTCCATTAAAATGTGCACTCAATTTGCACATACAGTTTTACTGATAAAACTAAATTGCACAATAATGTGCGGAAATCATGTTTCAGTGAATATTTATCATTTGTGCCTCACCAAGAAAACATGTCTTGATTTGTTTTGATCCTATTAAAACCTTTATTTTCATCACACTTCAGAATTACAAAAATAATTGGTTCATTTTAGCTTTTCCAACTGCTGGAGTACCGTTCATTTACAAGAATTTATATTTTATTGTGTGTAGCAAAAATTGACATCCCATGCCCTGTCACAATTTCTGTACCCCAGCAAGATTGCCATATAATTCATTTTACTATTCTTGCTACTGCAAAGTCAGAGGAGTTTGTAAACACCAGTCCCCATGTTAAAGAACACATAAGCACAAATTTGTCAGAAGACATAGACTGACTTTTGACCTATGGCACGGAAGCGCAGCAAATGTGACATGATAAATACAGAAGTTAAAGGCATCTTTATTTATTGTTTGAACTTGATGACCCACTAAAAATCAAACATAGCGAGTTATAAGTACGTGCACAACCTAATATTCATCCATTTGTTGTAGATATGGTATCACGTGCCTCCAGGGTTTCACTCTCTGAACTGGGGTGAATCTATATATAACGTCTAGTGGCACTCCCACGTGTGTGGGATGTGTCCCCCGGGCACTAGTGTGGAAGCCTCATCAAAGAGGTTAATTAGATTCTTGCTGAATTATTTTTCAACGTTGTGTTATGAATAAACAATTACTCAAAGGTTCATATTTTGTACTTCATATATTGTCTCTTGAACTTGATGACCCACTAAAAATCAACTCATGACCCACTAGTGGGTCGTGACCCACAGTTTGGGAAACAGTGTTCTAGATGTTCAGTTTGGGAAACACTGTTGTAAATATTGCTGTCATGTTGTATCAGCTGTCTTGAGTTTACCAAATGGGAATGAAAGGGAAAAAAACTGGAAGAAAAACACCTTTAGGGCAGTAAAGCCACAGAAAGAACTACAACGTAGATTTTATTTTATTTATTTAACAGGCTTATTAAAGCATTACCTGCCCCTAAAGCTGAATGACACACTGTACAGACATTTCCATATAAAAGCAAGAACATTTAAAGTATTAGAAAAATGTACCAGTGGGTAAAAAACATACAATTTCAAATCAACAAAATTATGAAGAAAAAAAGAGAAACAGATAAGAACTACAACAAACATACTCAGGGAATGCTAATCTATATTAGTAACTTTACTGTTATGTTTAAAGAGCACCAGTGTGGAAGCTAACCGAACTGCTAAGACTTGAACCATCACAAGCCATGGCTTTGTAACATATAGGGATTTCCAAAACTTAGGTTATTCCGACTTTTTGCACCTCTTCCGTTGGCATAGATTTTAAGGTTGTTGGACAGGTACTTCTATTACCTAGGAAAGTGACACGGCAGAGCTGAAAAGAAATACACAGGTGCAGCAGAAGCTAAGGCAACTGAAAACAAGCATTGCCAGTGACAATTGTATTGCCTTTTGAAAAGCAAAAAGGTTTTCTCAAGCTTCAGGAAGACAAAGAGAACAACAATGATATCTTCTGATGGTTGTTTATACCAACACACACGCACACACACACACGCACACGCACACGCACACGCACATGCACATGCACACACACACACACATGCACACACACACACACACACCCTCTAGACCCCCTGGAATGGCATAGGCATCAGCAGTGCAGGATTTCCCAATCACAAAGAACATGAACAACATGGGCGTCAGCAATGTAAAATTCAAAGTGCACACAGTATACCTGCACACTGATTTTATTTGCCCTCCACTTCTGCCCCAGTTCCCACAACACACATAGGGGCAGATTTACAAGCCCCTTGCGCCACTTTTACGCCGCCGTTGCATCACTTTTGTGACGAAGCGGCGGCGTAAACAATGCGCCACTACTGCGACATATTTACAACGTGACGCATCTAGTGAGATGCGTCACGTTTTAAAGCCCTGCGCTACATTATACCTGCGTCAGATATAATGCATGCAGGGTGGGCGTTCCGTCGCAAGGAAGCCCCGTAAAAGTGACGCAGTGAAATCTACAAGATTTCACGGAGTCACTTTTATGTCCCCGCTGCGTCAAAACCTTACGCCTGCTTTTAGCAGGCGTAAGGAGTGACGCAGCATAGCAACTATAGGGCACCCCTGAGCAGTGCTGGAGTTGCGTCGCGCTTGCGACACGACTCCAGCACTGCGTCACCCTTACGCCGACAGATGCGTCACGCATCTGTCTATCCTTGCGCCATGGTGCGCCGCATTGTAAATGCGGCGCATCCATGGTGGCGCATGGTGTTTCTTGAGTCATGCAAAATAACTGGCGCATCCCTGCTGATATGCAGGGATGCGCCAGTTATTGTAAATCTGCCCCACAGATTGGAGAAACATTTCTAACAGATAGCAGAGCCTGCACTCATATTTAATAAAGCTTTATTTGGTTTACAAACAAACCATAAGAGCACATCATGAGATAGAAACAGATAAAAAAACAAAACTGCATAAAATACTCACAATCAATCAGGCAAGCGGCTGACAATCACAAGGTACATACAATTGTAACATTAAATAGAAAAAAATAATTACAACCAATTTAAAAATACATTTAATTGAAATCAATTTAAAGTGCTTTGCAGGACAACAGAAAACATGCCACCAAATTAATTCTATTTTCCAACTATTCTCCTGCACTTTATACCACATGCAATAAATCTATGGATAGCGATACATACCTCAACTGTTTGCAGCAACTGTAAATATTCCATGGTCTTTTTACATTTCCTGATGCCTATTTGCCCCAGGAGCGATTTTAGGATCCAAGCTCTTTGATCCTTACACAGATCACAAACAAACATCATATGGATTTGTGAATGCTGGGAAGTTGCATCACAAGGACACAGGCCAAGTATTTGTCAACATATACATCGGAGTGATAGGACACCAGCCAAATCAGGCCTAAATCTTATTAAATAACATCTTTGATGGCTTGTCATCATCAGCAAATATAGCTCAATGCCGGGAGTTGTACACAGAGGGAGATATAGCGCCATCATCCTCTTTAGTTTGTCATCTTGCCTCCAAGCTGCTATTGATCCTATTAGTTCAGTACTATTGACCTCAGTGATTGAGCAATGCCAATCGGATTTTGCAAATAATTCCATTCTATTAATGGCTTGCAGCGCATTTTAATGTATGGCAGCCATTTAATTTTGTTTACTCCTGCAAGATTCATACAGTCAGTAATGACTGCTTGTGTTAGCACTGCTTCTGGTCTAGACCAGACTGAAAGCCATAGCATAGTGGGTGCCACCATTACAATGTCTCCCACATAGCGTAACCCCAGTTCCTCGTGTGCTATCATGGAGGGAACATTGGGTGGGAGTGATAATACCCTGCACAAAAATTAGTTTTCACTAATTTGGAGCGAAGTGTTATCAGTATATCCCCACACCCCAGCTCCATAAATGGATATTGGTACAGGTCTAGCTTTGTATATGGTAGTACCTGTGTCTAAATTCATTGATCCTAACTTCGCAGAAAATTTGAACACAGATGCTACAGCTTGTTCAAATTGAGTAGCTCTCACCTTTCTCAAATTGTTACATGTACTTGATCTGTCAAGTAGGACCTCTAGATAAATGAATGTCAGTACGCATTTATGGCCTGTAGCATTGATATAAAACAGAGTTACCCTACTCCGAGGACTTCCATAGATCACGGCAAAGAACTTAGTTTTATTTATGGAGAGGCCTAAACCAGACTTAAAAGCTACAAAAGAATTCAAAAGCTTCTGAATACCCTCCCCATTCTTGCCATGAGCACGCAATCATCTGTGTACATTAGGACAGGTAACTGCTGGGACCCCATCCTAGGTGGATCAGCTGCTGCATCCATCAGGGCACTATCTAAGTCATTAATGTAGAGACTGAAAAGGAACGAGGCTAGCACACATCCCTGTTTGACCCCCTTCCTAATTTTTATACAAGGAGTGCACTCTCTATTAGAGCATACCTAATGCTACCTTCTACGTCTGCGTGCAGCTGGGAGGAGATGGATGATTTTTGGATTGGCACCTTTTTCTAGTAATAATTTCCAAAGCTTAACTTAGAGACGTTATGAAAGGCTGCACTTAGGTCTTTAAATGCTCAAAAGAGACACAGCCACATACTTACCAATAATAGGTGCAAATTTAGACACTGTTCAACAGTACCCAGTCCCCTCCTAAAACCGTATTTAGCCATAGTTAAAATATGCTTCTTATTTGCCCATGTCTCAAGATGATTCAACAAAATTCTGCCCAACACCTTAGCTGTGGAATCAATTAAGGATATGGGTCAATAACATTGGGATCACTCCTATCCCCCTTTAAAAAAATTGGTAAGATGATTGCCCTAGACCAGGACTTAAGTGGACCAGCACAGAGAGCACTTCGGAGCACATTAACCAGTATTGGAGCCCATAGTACTGGATTATCTTTAAATAAATTGGCTGGGACCCCATTCGCTCCAGGTGTTTTATTACTAGGGAATCTTCTTTTCAAGGCAGAAATGATATATTCAACAGAAATTATCAGTTCATTCTCAAGCTCTCTATTTAGGGCCTCCCTTGTGACATTATATTCAAAATAGTCCTGCTCATTAGTGTCATACAGTTTAGAATAGAGTTCCACTCAAAGATGCTCCTGAATGTTTGTGTCTAGACTACCAGAAGAGCTATTCAAGAATAAAGGGACGTTGACTACCTTCCAAAATTTCGTTGTGTTATTTGTTGCGCATGAAGCTGCCAACTGGTCCCAAGCCTCCCTCATGACCTCTTCCTTTCATAATTTAACATTCTTCTTTATAAAGCTTCCTGCCCCTCCTTATTTCTATTTGGTCCCTCAGTGAGCTACTAAGTGCTTGTGTAAGGGAGCTTAGTGCCCGAGTACATGTCTTATCAAACCATTTATGTTGTCTTAAGTCCTGATGTAAATTGGACAATATTAGTTGTGCAGAGAACCTTTTGCAGATCTAATCAAAGGCCCTTAATACCACACTTGGTTCAGGTTCAGCGCTAAGACACTGCTGAACATGGTCCATCTGATTCTCTAGGAGCTGGACTAGAAAGCCATGTGGGACAATATTTCTCCAATTACGGCAAATCCCCCTATTTCTCTATACTCAATCGTGGAGGTCATCTTGCTATTAAACACCAGAGGGAGCCACAAAACAAGACATAGCACAAGTGGATTGGGATCACTCAGGAGAGTCTCTAGGATCTGAAACTTAAACACCTTCCCTACCCAAATTTTGAACAGTAAAATAAAATCTATCACAGACCCCTTTCCTCTACCTTTAAATGTTACCTGTTACACAGTCTCCTTAGGAGCTAAATCACTGCTAATTATAAGGTCATGTGTTTTTGAAATCTAATTCACAGTATCGCTGCACAAGTTGTGGTGGAAGTGTGAAAAATCACCATAGTCGGGGTCCACTACCCCACAAACTCTGTTGTCCGAGACCAGACATGGCCTTACATTAAAATCCCTTCTCCATAAAATGACATAGTCCCCATTTATATCTGTTAAAATCACATCTAAAGCAGAGGCAAGGGAATCGATAATTTGTGGCAGAGTCAATACGCCTTGTTTTATAAAAGTGGCCTAAAGGGACCGGGTAGATCGTTTGTGGATGACTCTGAAGACCATGAAGATTGTGTAAAATAAACTCCACCAGTTTTGGATCCCGAAAATTGATTGCGACCCAGTTGCCGCTTTCCATCTTGTTTGTTTTTCCCCACCCAATGAACTCTCCGAAAGCCTACAATTTCATTTGCAAGGGTATTCTTTTGATGCTTCAAAAGCATCTTATTCTGTGTCTTATTCTTCAGCTGTGATGCAGTTTCAATTTGGGCTGGAGGCAGCGGAGGAACTTTTTTCAAGATTAGAACATATGGAGTACATTCGGGGGGGAGTTGCAAAGTATGGAGTTTGCCATTGCCATCCATATCACTTGGAGCAGTATTGGTCATATCTGGGAGTGGGGGATTAGTACTACGTTGTTGAGAAGACCCATCCACAATGGACTGTGGTTGAGCATCCTCAGCAGCAAAGTTACCCAGTTGATGAATTCCATTGTCATTTTTATTCCCATAGGCACTTAATTTTGGGACGACAGTCTCTGGGAGACAAAATTGAGGCCCCATCCCTATAAGTGGGTGAGAGCGCTTATGTTGAACCTGCTTCAACAAATCTTATTATGCACTCACATGGTGGGAGAAGAGGGATAAGAACCATGTGCCTGTCAAACTTGTAGAAAGTTCTTTTGTCATAATCTGGTACAACTTGATCTTCCACAGAAAATGTATTGAGCTGGATGGAAGCACAATGAAGTGCAGAAGTAAACTGCTAAAAGGGACAAATGAGTAGCTCTAAAGAACTAGGGGCTGCACTTGCAGGGAGATTATGGGAATAGTTGAGCTATACATGCTGTATCACATAGGTATGTTTGCACCAGCTAATAGTCTCCTGGGCTTGGACCCTGTAGGAAAATGCCTCTTCTTGCTTGAACATCCCCATTTTTTTGTGGACAGATGCTGCTGGTTGCTTTACTCTGTGCACTGGCACTCTTCTAACCAGGCCAGTGAGCATATGTTCTGACCACTAAAGCATGTTGAAATTGGTTATAATTCCAATTAGCATATTTAGTTGAGCTATAAGTTCATAGTATGTAGTAGAAAGTGTATGCAGGGCCTGTAAGGTAAATGTCACTAGTGGACTGCCTCACCCATTTTGCAACTCACTTTAGTGGCAGTTAAACATGACTGCAGTGTGTGGTTGTGGTAGGTTTAAACTACAGTTTGACCTGTCAAAGTAAACCCTTTGTACAGGTCAACATCTTCCTTTTAAATATTAATAGGTCACCACTACTTAGGCCTTATAAGCCCTAAGGCAGAGTGCATGACATTTAAAAGTAGGACATGTAGAACTGTAATGCTACAAATGTCCTTGCAGTGCAAAAACACCAAAGCTATTCTCACTGCAGCAAGGATGGTCCTTCCATTGGAAAGCATTGGTGTATATTATTACATTTAATAATGCTAATTTTAGTTAGGAAACTGCTCGAAATGTAATTCAAAGACTGTTTTTAGTAGTTATTTCAAATCCTTAACAGTAAAATAGAATTTGTGATGAACTATTAATGAAATGGTACTTTTAGAAAATTACCTTTCCCTTCCTAAAGCCCCAGGAGGCCCATTTGCTGAACTCCAACTTTCATCTGGCAGCTGAATATCCCCCTTGATGAGGTGTGATAACTGCTTCCAGAGTAGGACAAAGGCGTTAGGTGTGAGAAGGCGTTTCTGTTCCTCTGGTAGAATGATCATCTGGGCTGTGCCCAGGACCTTGACTAACTTCAAAGAGGCCTACCCTGTCACAGGCAAATGTTAGCTGGCACCTGGACCGGGCCTTTCTTTTTTCTCCCAGTCAGACAGGCAAAATACCAGTGGGAGAGGAGCTGCCCCCAGAACTGGTTTAAAGTGACCACCGAGGTGTGGTGTTCTTTTCCCTGGCCACATTTCTAGGATGGGCACATTGTCTCTGCACAGAGGGAGAATGGTTCTGCCATGTAGAATTTGAGGTAGAGAGGTGCAGTGTGGGAGTGTTTACTTATAAGGCAAATATGAACTGCTATAAAAGTGGGTAGGGTTACCCCTGAAAACCTTTTCCCTATTGGTCTGGGAGGGGCAAGGCATCTCTCCCACCCACAAGCTAGTGCCAGGCTTAAATGTGGCACCCCTGTGTACATTCTTCAGGACACTACTGGATCTGTGGAAGACAGAAGATGGACTGCACCTGCTGTTGAGACATGTGAGGAGTCCTGAAGACCTGCAAGGCTGGACTTGCTCCCACTTGTACCCGGGAGAAAGAAGTAGACTCCATAATCTTGGCTGACCTCTTGTTTAAGCCACAGGGCTACAAGAAGCTACATGGAGCCCCTTGTTATGAAGAGCCCAGCTGACCAGATCCAACTGGACCTGACCTGGACCCTGCCGGTGACTTTTGCTGGAGTGCATCTAAATCCCTAAGTTCAGTTCCTGAGATATTGGAACCCTAGGCTGTGTCAAAGAGTACTCCTCCTAACATACTGAAAAACCTGCTACGTAGAAAATATTTGGCTCCAAAGACTTCTGGAAGACTGGGATAAACTTGCCAAATCAATTTGAGAAAGGTGTGTTGCCGCTGGGCCAAGGATTCAGGTTGCCCCAGCTCGGAACTTTTTAGAAATCCATTTTGGTGGGACATCACAGAGAGGGTGTCTGGCCTCATGAAGCACTGTTTGGCTACAGCTTGCAGCTGTGCCCCGTTGGAAGAATTCAAGCTCCAAAAAAATTACTAAGTCAGAATGTAAAACTCTTCACCGGGTGAAAGTATTCAGCTGGTGAGGGACCTTCCCTGGGCATGAATTTTGAATTTCTTCCGCTCTGAGCTTTCCCGGTAAAAGTCAATGACTATCTGGCTATATGGCTTGGTGGAGCCCTTCACTGCCATAACCTGCTGCCTTGCCCCACTAAGAATTTTTAACTTTAATTTCTGAGACTAAATCAGAAAGTAAAACTTCTGACCAGTTCAAACCTGTTTTCTGAATTCGACCCATGCTCCATCGCAGTTGGCCTAGGTCCCATTCAAGCACAACCACATGACAGACATTGGCGCTCAACTTTTTTGGCTCTATTTTTATTTAAATCATTAAAACTTAAAATCTCCAGTTCCCCTTATTTAATATATTTGTCATTTTGTTCATTAAATTATTCTTTATTGTTATAAACTGGAGTGGGAGTTTTATTGTCTTGTGTTTTTGGCTTCTCAACTGTTTTGGTACTTCTAAATATTTTACACATTTTCTTAAGTTAAGCCTGCCTGCTCTGTGCCATAGCTATGAAGGGTTGCGATCAGGTTTAACTACGGACACCTTTACTGGACCTACTAAGAAGAGTGACATTATTACTTGTGGTGGACTACCAATCACCCCAACTAATGCTCTACTTTATCACAGACCCAGATAAGTTTCTGATGGCCGCTAAGGCCTCCTTTACATGGGTGACTTGAGATCACCTTTACATCTGTGCAAGGAGGGTCCCCTGCCTCTTCATGTCACTGCAGCTTTCAATCTTGTGGATTGCTTTGGTTTTGTTTTCTGTAATGTACTAGTGACTATGCAGAAGAGAGAGATGCTTTTCCATGGCTGTCACCGCTATCTGCCAGAGGCTTAGAAGGGTTTTAACGTGGGGCTTCACATTTTTCTGTTGTGCTTCAGTTGCTTTGTACAGCAACAAAAGTGAGCTTCTACATTTCTCTTTCTATCCCTGGTGCTTCAACACTGCACATGCATGGCTGCATTGCTCCTTTCAGTAATTCCTACATTTGAGTATTGCAGGATGGATCTGCCTGGCTTGCTGCAGTGGTCAGCACAGCAAACCTATTTGGGAATGCAGCCATATGTAATAGATCCTGCCACATCTGGTCTACTGGCCCCTCCACATCCATGGAAGGAGGCAGGCTGGCCCTCAGCTAACAGCCTGTCTCTCTGCCAGTTGGTGCTTTGGTAACCCCCCCCCCCCCAATCTCCCCTTCTTGATCCTCCGACTGTACCTCCTGGGCCCTTGTGGACCAGCAACATTTTCTGCTCCCTCCTGCAGTCTCTCTTCTGTGCCTCTTCCTTTAAGTGCATCTTTCCCCTCCCTGAGCTGCTTTTTGCCCCTTCTGTCTCACTTCGTACTTTTGCAATTCTTTCTCTGATGCATTTGTGCCCATTTTTGCCCCAAAGTATGTCGCTCCTGCTGCTTACTGTGCCTCTTTTTGCTTGCCCTCTTTGCTCTCCTTTCTCTTACACTCCCTTTTTTCTTTTGCTCTCTTTTCTCTTATGCTCTTTTTCTATTTTGCTCTCCTTTCTGCTTGTTTTCTACTCTCTTCTCCCCTGCCTGCCACACTATGCTTTGCACCCCCATTGCACTCCTTGCGAGTAAAAACCTCACCACTGCCCTGTCCTCCCATGTCCTTTTTAATGGCAGATGCTCTGAGGACAGCCATTAAAAGAGTCAGCCTGGTCCTTGCCTGACTGCCTGTCCCTCTGCCAAGTGGTGCTTCAGTACCCTCTTCACTCTCCGGTCTTGGTCCTTCGACCGTGAGTCTTGGGCCCTTGCAGATCTGCAACGTTTACTGCTCCCTCATGCTGTTTCTCTTCCTGTAAGTCCCTCTTTTGACTTTAATGCTCTTTCTGTGCTGCTTTCTGCCTCAACTGTCTCTCTTCATGCTTCTGTCCTTCTTTCTCAGACTCTGTTGTGACTCTTTTTTCCACAGTGCTGCTTCTCCTGTCTCTTACTGTGCCTCTTTTTTCTTCCCCTATTTGCTTTTTTCCTCTCGTTCCTTTTTTTGCTTTTTTTTCACTTTTTCTCTTTGGCTCTCTTTTCTGCTCATTTTTGGTCTCTTCTCTTCTCTGCCTGCACAGCCCTGCTTTCCCATCCTTTCCACCTCTGTTGCTCACCTCATGTGTGCTAGACTGACCATCAACTGCTCCTCCCCTCTCCTTGAGTCCGTCTTAATGATGGCTGCTGTGCAGATATGCATCCTCAAGGAGGTGTCAGTGGACACTGTCAAACTGGCCAACTGCAGGCCTAACTCCCTCCTCCCATACCCACACAAAAGTCCTATAGATACTAATCAGCACTCGGTTGACTAATTACCTCAACCCAAACCACCTCCTAAACCCCTCCCTATTCAGATTCAGACTCATAAACAGCACAGAAACAGCCCACATTGCTGTCACTGAGGACATCTGCCTCATTCTAGACAAAGGGAACACAGCAGCATTCATTATTTTAAAACTCACAGCAGCATTCAACACCGTCTCACAAACCATCCTCATCCAACACTTCGTGAGGCCAAAAGTTGAGGCCTGGACATTGATGGATCAGCTCCTTCCTCTCAGGGCACACACAAACAGTCAGCCTGGACCCCTACTTATCCAATGCGTCAAAAGGGGTAACTGGTGTTCCGCAAGGCTCCACCCTGAGCCCCACACTCTTTAACATCTACATGACCCCTTCACCAGCATCATCCACTCCTGTGGATTCAGCATCATCTCCTACATGGACGACATTCAGCTCATCCTCTGTCTATCAGAACAAACCTCCACCACCCAACCCAACTTCATGACATGCATGTCCTTGGTAGCAGACTGGAAGAAAAGTAATTGCCTCAAGCTCAACAGTGACAAAACAGAGATGGTCCTTTTCCACAAAGACACTTCTCTCTGGTCCCTGGGTTGGTGACACACCGATCTCGGTCTGTCTCCTCGCCCTCCAACATGGCCAGGAACCTGGGTATCTCAGTGGTGAATCAACACAACACAGTCACTTCCACCTCCTTCCAACCTTAAACTACTTAGAAAAATCTTCAAATGGCTTAATCTGGACACCTGCAGAACTATCATGCAAGCCCTCTGTAGTAGTCTCTATTGTACAGATGAATTAGCTATTCAGAACTGACTATGTCACTGTCATGGAAATAGAATGTTATAGTTAAATAAGTTGTTCACACACTTACCTGATTCTGTGTGATTACTACACCCTCATAACCTGAAGGCTCGACCATGGAAACACCATCTATGTTGACATCACTGCCCAACTCACCAAAAGCTATACAGAACGCCGCCGAAAGACTTAAACTCAAACTCCAACACCGCACTCACATATTCAAATACCTCAAAGTCCTCCACCGGCTCCTAGTCCACAAACCTGCCCTTTTTAAACTCCTCACACGCACCTACAAAGCACTACACAACCGAGGCCCAACATACCTCAACAACCAGATCCTCTTTCACAACCCGGCAAAACACCTCAATTTGGCCAGTGTGCTCCTCGCCCCCATCCATGCACCTCCCAGTCCCGAGCTGGAGGTCGAGTATTCCCCAATCACCCCCCCACCCCTCAAGCCTGGAACAATCTCCTCTTATCACATTAGAGCTGCCACCCTAATCCTGGAATTCCAGAAGAAAGTAAAAACCTGGCTCTTTTGACTGTCTGGGACTGTCTTCGCACACAGGCCAGTTTCTCACCTTCACAGGATACCCTTCAGGAGGATATGCACACCCTACTAATAGAAATAACATAACATAATGTATCAGCACTTTGCCCTAGTTGTGCTACGCCAAACAAGTAATGAAAAGGAGATATAATATTACATTCATGAGTACAAGACACCAAGCATGCAGCACAATGCAAAATGTTCTGAAAGCATAAAGAAGAGACCTGTAGAATAGTAGCATGGTAGGGGGCAAAGAAAATAAAAATAAAAAGAGGGACATGAAAGAAGAAAAATAGGAAAGAAAAGTAAAACAAGGAAGAATGGCAAAGTTCAAATGACAGAAAATATGACAGAAACTGAAAAGAAGGAAACAGAGATGGAAACAGAAATTTAAAGACAATGAAAGAGAAAAGGATGAAAATACAGATATAAGAAAACTAAAGCAAGAAAAGTGAATATAGCGAAAATACACAGATATTGAGGAAGATCAATATAGAATACGGGAAAGAGAGAGAAGAAGTAAGAACAAATGAAAGAAATTAAAATTAAAATAGAAAGCACCCAAGAAAAACGAAAGAAAAGGCAAACGCAACAAATAATTAAATAAAATGAACTCAGCTATAGCTAGAAAGAAGCAAAGTTCATCCGTAATACAGGTTCCTGATGAAGTAGACCAAGGAAATAGCGTAAAAATAATACAAGTTTAGTACATTGCATGTGGTGCACAAAACATTTTGAGCCAGCTGTTTGCTAGGTGTTTTGCAGGGACTCTTAATTGAATTTGAGTTGATTTGTCAATATTTTCAAGACAATTTGAATGTCTGAATATCCAGTGGAGATGAAGGTACGTTTGGAAAACTTTGCAACCTAATTAGAATACACAAATCTTTACGGGAGATTTAGGCGAGATTGTCAACGTCTAAAGCAATCATTAATTTGTGCTGGTCGGCCCCACTGGCACTTTCTGTTGCCCAGTTGGACTCCTAAGCCATACAGCGGGCAGCTGTCTCGACAGTGGTGAACTACCTACTGGGACAGCAGGAGTTCTTCTGGTCGGTTGACAGCTTTGACTACTGGCTTCAAGACTGCCCAGCAGTATCATATTGAAGGAAGAGCTCTCTCTGGCCAGTAATTATCTGGGATTGTGAAGCAATTTTGCAGGAAGCAAGTTCCCTGCTGCGGATTCCGGTAAAACGATAAAAACATAAACAATAACACTAAAAACATAAGTACATATTCTTTGAAGTTTTATGCAGTGGAAATATGCTAGTAACACTGGGTGGAAAACCTAAACCAGGTCTCCCCAAAACTCTCATATTTACTCAAATGTTAACTCTTTTATTTCCAGATTGCTGCATTATTAAATTATCAGAATAGATTGGGCAACCCCGGAATAAGATGGTTTCCCAGTGCAAACTAAGGAATATTTTTTAGCTAAAAATATATGAAAGCAAAAAAAAAGTTGAAAATAGCTTCACTGTTATTAAAGGCATCACTTAAGTCACCATAATGATAAGCAATGGTGAGATAAATCTAAGTTAGTTCTGATACATTTGCTATAATATTATCCAGCAGATAGATGATGTTTAGTTTTGATGTGTTTACTTTTTGTTTGAAAGTATCATAAAGCACAGAGAGGGTACAGGAAAAGGGTGGCAGAATGGCAGCTGAGTGGTGCACAAACAAAGCATACTTAGGTATGGCGCTGTTTCTCTCTCCCTCTGTGATGGCGCACATTTGGCTGCATTGCCCCAGAGTGCAAGGGTGTGCATGTGTGATATTTATCTTAGGTTTTGTACTGGAAGGCAACCCTTCCAGTACAATATACTATGCTTAGACATAGTTTAGAGAAAATTATAGTTTGGGGAAACATTTCCCTAATGTTACTCCTGTCTTGAGGAGGCGTATTGGTTCGATGCGAACCCCTGTCTACCAATGCTGGCAGCACGTGTCGAAACCTGTGGGTGGTGCTATGGGAGCACACATGTACCACCTATGGAAGGCCCTCTGGATGCAAAGTACTGCAAAATAGCACAAAAAAGTTTTGCACTGGAAAGCAAATCTCAATCCAATACTTTGTGCCGGTTTGCATCTCTTTTGTCATGAAACCCTCCAAAAAGGGTTAGTATATCTGTGCTTTGGGATAATGGAATAGCTGTGGGGTTTGAAACAAGCAGTCTTGAGTTGGAATCTTGGTTCATCTACTCAACAAAATTGTTTGATATTTGGCAAATCATGCTCTCCCTGGGACTTTGTCCACTTATCTGTCATTAACTCATGGGCTGGCTGAACATTATATGATTGTAGAGGTTTTAGGGTGAGCCCCTGCTCATTTAGGGCTGCTTTATTCTTAGGTTTTACATTCTTCCTTTTTGACACCTTTAAAAATAAACAGCTTCCTACCGTTGTAGGTCACCTTCTGTGCTGCAAGTCCTCCTTTCCAGGTACCATGTTAAAATATTAACAACCGCTGTTGACATGTTAACAAACGCTGACCCCTCACATCTCTACACAGTGGTCGTTCCTAGTGTCAGTGCTGAGACATCCCACTGAGTTGGCCTGATTGAAGTTTCCCAGCAGGCCTGTTTATTTTAGATACCCTACAGATGGATGTGCTAGCCTGCATATGTCCCTTGGTGAGCAAAAAAAGGGGACAATTGGCATCGTGCAGTAGCCCAGTGTTATATACAGGGTAACATATTAAATGGGTGGCACTCCAGCACTTTGCCAGCCTAATTATCTCGGTCTAGCAGTGCTGGATCATGGCTGTAAGGCCCAGGGGAGAGGGCCAGTGGCATAGCAATGGTGTAGTCCCTTGTGCAAGCAAGGTATATTGATGCTGCAACACTGGCTGTGCGGTAGAATGCAGCCTTAGTGTGCATTGGCCCCCTAACACCTCTGGGCCCGGTACCACTTCCTCTGCTGCAGGAGTGACAGCTGCTCTCCTGAAAGGGGCCCCTTTACCTGAGTCTAACAGCCATGGTCTGGGCCTGAGAAGCCAAGAATAGGGGGTATCCTTCACTGGGGTTTGAAATGTTGAACAACATCTGCAAGCCCCTGGGGAGGTGGGCCCTGTCATGGGCCTGGAGAGCGACCAGTGGTGTAGCAACGGTGCCATAGGCCGTGGGGCAAGCAAGGTAAATGATCCCTGGTCCACTGACTTGAGAGTAAAATACAGCAATAATTTTGGTGCATTGGGCCCCTAAATACTCTGCCCCAGTACCATTGCACCAGCTTCATAATTGAATGCTATGCCCCTACCCTGCCCTTCACACACATCCAGGAGGCACCACTGTCCCCTGCTAATGTGTCCCCGGAACAAGTGGCTGATTGGGGATAGGACGTAGGAGTTTTATAGGGAGAGACTGAGAGAAATCATGATTAGTGGGATCTACAAAGTTGGTGCGGGGTTTGAGAGGGAATGGAGAAGGGAATTCAGGGGTTTCGAGCAACAGAACAAATAAAAGGTCTGTAAAAAAGTGATATTGGGAATGAAAATTGCGGAATACGTGCAATCAGTGCTGATAGAAAAGGTAGAACTCAGGAGATTAAGATGAATGAGAAAAAGGGAGAGATGAAAATAGAAGCAAAACTTGGAGAATCTGATTGGGAGACAGAAAGGGGACTGAAGTAAGAAGGATGCTGAAAGGTGAGATGATGGTGGGAAAGGCAATGGGGCTATAGGGGGTAAAATAAGTTGGTTGCAGGCGTTAAGAATGGGGCAAAAAAGGGGGCTGCTGTTTGTGAAAGTGAGAGGAAATAGAATTTTGTCTGAGAAGAGGTGGCACAGAGAATGGAAAACTGCGGAAGCTGTCTGACGACGTGGTTGCAAAAGGAGAAGTAAAATGAGACCTAGATGGCAGGGCTGCAGTAGGTTACAGAAAAAGATGAATGGTGTGCTACAAAGCAGCTAGAGTGGGGAGAGACAAGGATCGAATGGAGGGGATAAGTGCACGGGAAAAAGAAGAGTTGTTGAGGATAGACAGATGTGAGGGACAGAGGAGGTGAGGAAAGGAATAGGGAGAGTTGTCAGTGTAGAAAGGTGAGGGAATAGGGAGACCTGCAGAAAGTGAGATAAGTTTGTGATAGATGTAGAAGAGGAGCTGTGCAGAGAACAACCGAACTGGAGGAGAGAAGGCATGGCATGGAAAGAGCTTCAGTATAAGCAATAGCGTTGAATATTGAGAAATGAGGTAGGGGGATGATAACGCTGATTCTTATCTTATCACCTCTAAGAATCCTCGGGTCGCCAGGATCTTTTTATCTGCTGAATAGTGTGAAGGGAAGAAAATCTTTTTCGGTTATGCGGCAATTTAGAATCCAGTTTACCTTAAAAGACCACTGACTCCGAATTCAATTTTGTGGGTTTATTACAGCCAAGAATAACTGCACGTGCAAGTACCTCAACACGAGGTTAAAGAAATAGATGGGCACTAATACAAACAGCATCCTACGCAGGAGTCTCATCCGACTCAGAATAAGAAGAATCGTTAGCTCCAGAAGTATTAAACAAACGAAAACTGCTCCAATCTCTATATTATTCTTCATTTACCTAAATAAGCATAAAACCATTAGCTGTCCCTACTCTATCACTAAGGTGACATACCTACTTAACGAACTTCCCAGGCAAGAGTAAAAGAAAAGGTGTCAGCTGTGAAGACTTCCTAAGAAGTGCACTCACTTAGCATTTCGAGCTCGTTCTAAGATGCTCCTTCCTAAAATCTCTCTCTGCCTTTCTCTCTGGTCTTCTCTACCTCTTCTCTTACCTCCTCCCTCGGGGCACTGTCCCTAATACAAAATGCACATACAATTGAACACGCCCTTGTCACGCCTCTCCGGCCAGGTCTTCCATCTCGTACTTTTCCATCGAAACTCTTACTTCATCCAGGACGGTTACAATGACCTTGAGTCCCAGGCACATTCTCCGCTGAAAGTATCATCCCTACATTCCAGTATACTCCATCTCAATGCCTCCCACCACCCTAACTCCTAAAACAAAGAGCCAGTCTTTCGCTAACGAGGCATGTGTCCTTGCATCTGCAACAGAAGATACATTTCAACAGACTTTCCCTCTGCACGAATCTACCAACTGTGCCCAGAGAGCCTTTCCAAGAGAACACCTTCTCTGCCTACCAAATAAGCTAACATAAGAACGAACAGGCCTTCCCTTGACGTATATACAGTCAGGCCTTTACACATTTTAAACACACAATTCTTAATTACTTCTTTAAACATAGGCCCATACATTGCATATGCAAAAATAAACTACACGTGCAACTTAATATCATACACGTTAACTACTGCATCTTTAACTACACATGAACTAAATCATCTATGCATCATTTTAAACACATTTCAATTAAGCATTACATTTACGTAATTCTAATAACACAACTACTCTCTTATTCACTCCAATAATGCGGTTTAGAACTACATTTTACCGGCTATTCATTAATACACAACTGGATATATGCGGGTGCAGACTAAAGGTGATTATGATGCACCCCTACAAATTTCACGAGAACATGGTGCTCTATCAGTTCCCCCTTTGATGACTCCTGTCATCACACCTTTACAACTCCCTTGGAGAAAGAACCGACCTAAACAGAACTTGTTGCCATTCTCCCCTGTCGGAATCTCTCCAAACTCTTAATATTTCGATAGTGACTGTCCTGCAGTCTAGCCATTCTCGTCTCATTTTCTCTCAAGGCCCACTCAACTCTGCCTGCTCAATACCACTTGTATGCTTTGATCAGACCCCACAGACAAACCACACAAACCACCACAATAATGAGAGGTCTCAGAACATAGCCAAGGAATCCCTTTCCCAAATTCGCAAACCAGCTCCCCACTTGACCAAATCCTTTGCCAACCTTCTCCCAAACTCCCTCTTCAGTCAAATCCGCTATTTTCGTATGGATCGTAGTGATGTTACTTATATATTTCTCCAGATCCTTGCTGTGGTCTGGTATATAAGTGCAGCACTCTTGAACCTTCAACATTTTACAGACTCCGCCCTCTTTTGCCAATAGGACATCCAAAGCAAGGCGATTCTGCAAAACCATTGTCCTTATCGACAACATCTCTCCATCCACAAGTATCAACGACTTTGCTGTATTCATTGATAATTCATCAACCACAGTCGCCAATCTCTGGATCTTTACGTCATTCAAGATCACTCCCAAACTTGGTATAATTGCTCCAAAGATATCTCCCACTACAGCTCCTGCACTCGCACCTCTCCTCACTCTTGAATGCTTTCCACCTTGCAAAAGCTCCAAATCCTGCATGGTAAATCTTTGGAAATATTATTCCCAAGTAACATGTACCATACCAGTTCGCTGGCAACCTCACATAAGCATTCCTTCCACACACAAAATACACCGTAGGTATCACTTGTACAGGGCCTTGCAGGAAATTCTTCGCTGAATCCTCCATAGTGAAAACATGATCACACTCGCTCTGTCCCACAGAGACCTTATCATAATAAGTCTGCACACGTCTCACACACAACTTCCCCCTTTGGCCCACATCCAATGCTATAGGACCATAACTTCCTTTTGTTCGGTGCAATCTCTCTTCGTCTGTCCAATCTACAGGACTATCTCCAGTGTGACGTGTTTTTGTTAGCATTCTATATCTATCTTCTACCTGATCTACAAACTTCTTCTCTACTTCTGTTAATGCACATGTTAAATTGTGTCTATGAGCATAAGCTGTATCTAAAGTCGAAGTCGGTATGAAGTACTTTCCAAGCCTATCATCTGCCTTGCAATAATCATACTTGTTCAAATGTTTATGGGCAGGAACCTCTGAAAGCACGGCTTCATAGTTGGAAAAGAAGGACTCATAATGACCCCTCCCATAAAACACACTCAATAACAAACTACACGAAATTCCATAAGTCAGTGGAAGATGGTGATATCTAATGCCCTCATCCACTGAAGCTGGCAACTGCATACACACATAGCAATCTTTCGCATCCATCGCATCTACATACTAATATAGCAGCTTGGCATACGCATTAAGCTTAAAATCACTTCTAGACAAATCTACATGCAATCTACGACTCTCTTCTATTAGCAAAGCTCTGTCAGCTCCTATGTTTCCCTCCTTTTTGCTAGGTGTAGTAGGTGTAGGAGTCCCTGGCACCCCCTCCACTGCTTGCTCGTGTGGAACCACATATGAAACTACAACTACTATGATTATAGAAACTATCACACCCCCTATAAATGTGCCTACAATCAGTTTGGATCTACGATGTGGATCTCCAGCCTCCATGATCTCGAAAGTTCTCAAAGTTCTTGGTTCCAGCAATGAACACTCAAAAAGTCTCTGTCTTCTCCGCACGTGACTTGCTTAACCAGTTCGAGAAACTCCGAAACCTCTGGAAATCCCCTTTTCAACTACAGTTTCATATTTACATAGTCCAGAAAAAGACTTCCCTAAGCTCTCGTTCCTCTTCGGTGGAAAGTCCCTAAGTTTATTCTTCTTCCACTCGGATCTAGGTTATCTTCTTCTTTAGGCTTTTATTTACAACAGGTTATATTTCATCCACGATAAGATCAACTGCAAGCGCTTCTAAAACATGATACAAAAGTTCAAGGCGAAGAATTATCATTTCATGTGAAGGCGGCTCAAATCCAAAAGACGGAAATTCGAGTCGATGCAGAACCAATTCTCGGACTTTACTCCGATGCGGGGGATTCGGAACCGTGAGGGTCAGTATTCCTTCGACTTCGAGCCCTGGCACTAACAGCACCACCTTCAACACCACGTTCGGGCTCTTGCTGACCACCTGTACGGACCTCAGCCTCCCCGAACTCACTACCCCCGGCATCAGTCACTGCGTAAGTCCACTCAGGAGTAGCGTATCTCTGGCAAGGTACTCTCGTTCTTTTTGACCTCCTCCGTCCCTCTTGAGTCTGCTCTCCGTCACTTGCTTCTGATTCAGACGTTTCAGACACTGGAGCAAGATCTCTTTCGGGTGCCAACCTCAGGTTCAGTCGCCTCTGTCTCTCAGGCCAAGCCTCCTCAATTCTGGTCGTTCTTCCGCCTTCCCCTTCTATACCCTGTGCACCACTTCCTTCTTCTGCTGAATTTGACTCCACTCCACCCACTGCACTACCTCTGTCATCCGAGTCAGAGTCGAGGATCTGGTTGTCGGAACCGCCTTCAGCTTGCTCTGGTGCACAACCAGCTGCATCAGCGGCCCTCACAGCTTGACTTGTCCTCTCATGTGGCCCTGCCAAATCAGCTGGATTTTCATTTACGAGAGGAGCTGTTTCTTCTGAGGGTGCTGAAACTCTGCGGGTATGGGAAGCATGTACCCAGTTCGGCAATCCTCCACAATTCACTGCTGTGTTCGTTACCAGTATCACCTGGTACGGGCCTCGCCACCGAACATCCAGACAGCTCTTCTTCACGTGCTTTCGGACAAGCACCCAGTCGCCTGGATACAGGTCGTGGCACAGATCACTCGAGGCCGGAACAGCTGCAGCGTGTACCTGCTGGGACACAGAACGGACCACATCAGATAGTCCTTTACAGTAATCGAGAATCAAGTCATCAGTGATGTTTATCAATGCTGTAGCCGGTACTGCTGGCAACCGCATTGCCCTTCCCATCAAGATCTCATGAGGGGACAACCCAGTTCTCCTGTCGGGGACACTGCGAATACTCATTAGCACAAGCGGCAGTGCGTCAGGCCACTTCAGAGACGTTGATGAACACATTTTTGCCATTCTCGCCTTCAAGGTTCCATTAACCTGTTCCACTATCCCAGAAGCCTCTAGTCGATAACTGCAATGCAATCTTTGATCAACATTCAATGCCGCACAAAGCAGCTTCATGATTTCACTGTGGAAGTGTGTTCCTCTATCCGATTCCAAAGAGGTTGGAAAACCAAACCTCGGGATGAGTTCCCTCAACAATAACTTAGCCACTGTGAGGGTGTCACACCTGCGTGTTGGGTAAGCCTCCACCCACCGTAAGAATACACACACCACCACCAAAATGTACCTCAACCCATTGTACTTGGGCATTTCTACAAAATCTAGCTGCATCCTATTGAAGGGTCCTCCTAACCTTCCAATGTGACTCAAGGTGACTACGGGTTTCTTTCCAGCATTCATCTGTTGACACGTAACACACCTCTGACAAACTGCTTCAGCAATCGCCCGAAATCGTGGGTTATACCACGTTTGCCTAAACACACGCATCATTGCATCTCTACCAAGATGTATCAGTCCATGTATTAGTCTCGCCATTGGGCTCAGCAGATTCTCTGGCAATACCGCTCTCCCATCACTGGAAACCCAAACATCCACATCCCCTCTTTCACATCCTGCTTTGACCCATCCATTCCGTTCTTGGTCTGAGACTTCATCCTGCAGTCGCTTGAGTTCCTCCCAAGTGTCTGCCATGGCCAACATCATGTTGAGCTCGGTTCTCTCTTGGCTCTCTCCTGTGTAACCCTCTGTAAATATGCATCCTTGTTCTGCACAGAAGCGGGCGACTTCGTCCGCATAATTATTTCCTAAGGACACAAAATCCTCCCTCTTTCCATGCGCAGTGCACTTGACAACTGCGATTTCCTTCGGACATTGTAATGCATCTAGCAGTTGTCTTACATGTTCTCCATTCCTAATGGGTGAGCCAGATGATGTCAAAAATCCCCACTGTGACCATAACTGTCCGAAGTCATGAACCACACCGAACCCATACTGGCTGTCCGTGTAGATCGTTATTCGAATTTGGTCAGCGGCCAAACAGGCACGCGTCAAGGCAATGATCTCAGCTACCTGCGCGGAGTGTACTCCTTCTAGGCAAGCAGCCTCAACCACCCCTGAAACGGTACATACAGCAAACGCTGCTTTTAGTTGACCAACACTGTCTCTTAGGCATGAACCATCGACATAGAAAATTTCATCAGGGTCAATCAGTGGTTCATCGACAATGTCAGGTCTCGGTTTGGTGCACAGTTCAGTCACATCAAGACAATCATGGTCCGCACAATCTTCATCATCTGTATTCGGTATGGGCATTAATGTCGCAGGGTTTAAGACGGAGCACCTTTTCAGAGTCACATTCTCTGCGGCAAGTATGACTTGCTCATACCTCGTTAACCTGTTATTCGTTAGGTGGTGAGTCTTAGTTCTGGTCATCAACAATTCGACCGAGTGTGGCACATAAACTGTCAAAGGATGACCCATTACAATGCTTTCACATCTTTCAATGCTGACACCTGTTGCAGCAATGGATCTTAGACATCCGGGCAACGCAGAAGCTACTAGATCTAGAGTAGCTGAAAAATAGGCAACTGGTCTACGGACACCTCCATGATTCTGAGCTAAGACCGCTAATGCACAACCCTCCCTCTCGCAACAGAACAGTGAGAAAGCCTTGTTGTAATCGGGCATTCCCAAAGCTGGTGCACTGCACAAATCTTCTCTCAGACTTAGGAATGACACCAAGCACTCCTTGTCCCATGGTACCGGATCACTCACATCCTTGTGCGTGAGCCTCTGTAAAGGCTTTGCTCTCAAGGAAAAACTGGGAATCCACTGACGACAATAGCCGACCATTCCCAAAAACATCCTGACTTCTCTCTGAGTGGTGGGCACTGCCATGTTCATTATTGCCTCAATTCGATCTGGTGACACCTTCCTCTTGCCTTTTTCTAATCCTTGGCCCAAGTACTGTACTTCGTTCAGACAGTACTGCAATTTGTTCGGGGACACCTTGTGTCCATTCTCTGCCAGATGGTTCAGTAGGGCTATTGTGTCTATCCTGCAAGCATCTTCTGTCTCCGATGCCACAAGCAGGTCGTCTATGTACTGCACAAGAACTGAGTTCTGTGGCAACACGAGACTCTCAAGATTCTTCTTCAAGATCTGATTAAAGATCGACGGACTCTCTGTATACCCTTGAGGGATACGACACCATGTTAACACACGATTTTCCAGCCGGAAAGCAAAAAGAAATTGGCTTTCCTCGTGGAGCGGTATCGAGAAGAATGCTTGACACAAATCAATGACAGTAAACCACTCAGCTTCGCATGGGATCTGAAACAGTATCACTGATGGATTCGGTACCACTGGACAACATGGGATAACTATCGTGTTAACCTTTCGCAGGTCTTGCACGATCCTGAACTTCCCACTCGGTTTCGGTAATCCCATGATGGGTGAATTACATGGGCTACCTCTTATCTCCTTCAGAATGCCTTGCTTGATCGTAGACTCGATTACAGGCCTAATCCCTGCGATCGTTTCAGGCAACAGATTGTACTGGGGCGTTCTAGGGAATTCAGCATTCTGCTTCACCTGGATCTGTACATGTTCAACCCCCTTGATTAGTCCGATCTCTTCTCCCGTGAAATCCCACACTTCTTGTGACACAGACTCTCTCAAGTCTAGTGGAAGTTCCTCCACTGTCACCACTGGATACATTTCTGTACACAAGTGCTGATTGGCAACTTTGAAGGTGGCATCGTCATCCTTTGTCTGAACCTCCACTCCCCTAGGTGTGCAATACATAGTGCAGTTCAATTTACACAATAAGTCTCTTCCCAAAAGACAAACTGGACTCGTATCGCAGACCACGAACTGGTGTCTAGCTTGGAAGGAGCCTATCCTCACTGGAATCGGTTCGGTCAATGGGCTAGTTATTCTTTTGTTCGCCACTCCAACAACTTGGATCGATTGTCCCGAGAGGGGTAGGTTGGGGACCACTGCTGATCTTACAGTGGACCGGGTAGCACCAGTGTCAACCAAAAGAGTGGTAGGATGACCATCAATGTCTGCCTCCACAAAAGGTCCTCTCTGGTCTACCTCCAAGACTGCTCCAAGTGTGCAATCTTCCTCCCCCCTCAGGCACCTTCAGGCTAACGGGTCTGGACTGTACTCGTCATACCCTTCGAAAAGGGGCATCTGCTGGTAGGTCCGCATTCCTTGCGAAATTCTCGGTGGCTGGGGAACCTGCACTTGTGGGTTATACGTCCCCCCTTTCATCGATCTGGGCCTCATCACAGTATTGACTACCTCCGGCACGGGTGCCTGAACCACCTCTACCTCCTGCTGCACCTGGTTGGCTGGGTTCAAGGGACACTCGTGCTTCCAATGTCCAATCTGATGACAAAGATGACACGCAGTGGTCTTCTTCAATTTTGCCACATTTACCCCCGTCTTGGGATCTATAGGTTTCCCTTTTCCCTGACCTTGCCCATTTTTGGTTCCCTTGGTAGTTTCCCTGTCTCCTTCCCAGCGTCCCTCCACTGGGCTGAACCTGATCTGTCTGCATCTGAACAAGCATCAGTTTGTCCTTTAACTTCCGGTGCTTCGAGTCTACTTCATCGCTACAGTACTTCGCATACCGCAAGATTTCATCTACCGGCTTGTTCTGCCAACAGATCAAATGGTGCTGTATCATGAGGCTAACCTCTGGTCTCAATCCTAAGACAAACTTTGAGACGAACTGTCCCATGTCCTTGGGGTCTAAGGCATCTAGTCCGCTATACTGTTTAAAAGCTTGCAAGAGTCTTTCATAATACTCATGCACTGTCTCCTTCGGTTCCTGCACAGTTCGATCTATCTTAACCCAATCGATGTCTTGAGGCAAGATCTTCAACTTCAACCATGTAATCACTTGCTCGAATTTTTTCATGACGATGGGTGACGGACCATTTGTAACAGCATCCCTTTCAGGTTCAAAGGTCGGCCACTCAACTGCAATTTTACAAGCTGTCCACAAATCTCCTGGTACCACTATATCAAACAAGGTGTTCAAATCAGTCCACAATACCTTCGAAATTTTAACAAAACGCTCGACCTGTTTGTACCACTCTATGGGTTTTTCCCTCAGCCGAGGAAAATCATTTGTAAACGCAGCCAAGTCACCTCTACTCCATGGCACATGCACGTACCCTCCATTCTGTACTTCCCGTAAAGGATAGTTCCCTATGCCCGTCACCCCTCCCCCCGGAGGCGGCGTCTCTCCTACAGTCTTTTTGGCAATCTTCTTCTTTGACCACCTTTCCTCCCATTTATTCAGCATTATCCATATACGCATCCCTACAATCAGGTCTCTAGTATGCGTCCTTAATCCTGTGACCCTTTTCTCCTCCAGTTCTTGATCACTATATTGTAACCTATGGGATCCTTGCAACGATTTCGTTTTATTCGTATCCACCTCATATTTCTTGGCCAATTCTGTCAATTTCTCATGTGCGGCCCTTGCTTTACGAGTCACGTCCTTTGCTACAAAAAGCAGCTCGTCTGGCTCATAGATCTCTATTCTCTCCAAAGGCAGGTTCCCACTAATCATTACGTCTACCTCTGCCTTTAGCCTCACTACATCCAACAACCTCGCCTTCACTGCACTCCTCAGCATTTCTCGACAAGCTGCACCATTCCGCTCGTCATAATCACTGCTTTGTTCTCGTGACTTGCTCTCTTCTATCGTATTCCTGGAACCTGGTCTGTTTCCTAAGTTGTCTTGTTCCATATCTCCTGGCATTCTATCGCTCTGATTCCTTACAGGTGGTGCCCACATTCTCAAAGCTGACTTGGACTCGACCAAAGACCCTGTTCTTGCCGGTCTCTGGTCCACCTGTCCACTAGAGGAGTCTGCGGTGGCTGGCAGTGGCGTGCTCGCTTCTATGGGCTTCGGAGAACGGACCAATTGTACCTCTACGCCATTTCCTCCAACACTGATCCCCTCTCTCCCTGTCGTCTGCATTAGACTCCCGTTACTCACTCGATCTGGGTCATACACTGATACTATAGGACCAATGGTAACAGGTACCGTTAGGGAGTCCGGCAACCGCATATTCCCCATGGAAGACTGGGCTCCGACCCCCTCCGTTCCTGTGGAGATTGTTCCCACTACTCTCATTTTTGTCTGATTGTGTGACTCATCCATCCCTCCTGCCACCATTGAATTTCCTTCGCTATATTCTGGATTTAATGGAGGTGGTCTCTCTGCCAGCAGCCTGTCTAACAAGCTGTCGTCCGTATCACTGTCATCTTCCTCTATGCTTTTCCCTGCGTACCTCCCGTTTTCTCTAACAACGGATATAATCTATCCCCTTCAATTGTTTCCACTCTCCACCTTTTCTCCAGTGCATCCCATCTCGCATCTTGAAATGCCCTGATCGACTTCTTCACCCTTTCCTGGCTTTTGTCTCTCTTCCTGTCGTACGCTGCTCTAATCCATGCATGTAGCGCCTCAAACTGTGTAGGTCTAGGTAATGGTCGCAAAGAAGACATCACAGATTTCAACTGATATAACACTTCCAACCTGAAAGTACCATAGCGTGGAAAGGTCAATTCTTCTTCTCCTTCTGTCATTTTATGCCAATTCTCAAGCCAAATTATAGTATGTAATCCTACATTCTTAGCCATGTAATGTGCTGGCGTATCCTCGGGAGGGGCTTCCTCTCTTCCCCGAGTAACCACATGTCTATCACCTCTACAGAGTTCTCGTAAAACTTTAAAACATTTCATGATGAAGCAGATTTCCGTTAGCACACAAAATTTTGTTTTTACTTCCTGATTTCAATCCACCAATGCCAGCGCGGCTCACACTAACCGGCCTATCGCAGCGCGGCACTGTCTGACGTCACTCATCCTCTGCTCGCAGCAGTTCCCCTCCTTCTTAATTCACCCGTTCTCGCTCGCGTCCCAATCACACTCTGAAGTAATTGTCCGTCCTACCGAACAATCACCTCTCTGACTGTCGGTCCACCGATGACCGACCAGCCTCTCAAAATTGTTGACCTCAATCTGGCAACTGTCTGTCCGCGAACGACCGGACAATCACCTCTGACACAATCGATAGGATCCAAACGCTCAATGTTCTGCACACAACAACCTACGACCAGCGTCGGTTATTCACACACTCACACATATGTTCCCTATCTTCAATGGGTTAATCAACGAAGTCTCATGAACCCCACAATTTCCTGGTCAACAATCTCAGCTCTGGGTGTCTTCTACACCACAATATATCTCTCGGCCCGCGCGCGCTCACGGTCCGATCTTCAATCACACGACTCTCATTCCAACTCCACAAAACATCACACAACAATTAAACACCGCAATCTAACAAGCATCACCCTGTTCATACTCACTCTACCACGAACTGCTACTTCCGCCGCACCGTCACTCTCCATCAGTTCTCATCGACCGCCGTCGTCCTCCTCTTACGATCCACTGGATCACCATCACTCGGGCTCTATGGGGGCAAATAATCTCTTATCCTAATCTAGATCTCCCCTTACTATCAGAGGAAACCATCCTACTCTGCTACCAACTGATAATGCTGCTGAATAGTGTGAAGGGAAGAAAATCTTTTTCGGTTATGCGGCAATTTAGAATCCAGTTTACCTTAAAAGACCACTGACTCCGAATTCAATTTTGTGGGTTTATTACAGCCAAGAATAACTGCACGTGCAAGCACCTCAATACGAGGTTAAAGAAATAGATGGGCACTAATACAAACAGCATCCTACGCAGGAGTCTCATCCGACTCAGAATAAGAAGAATCGTTAGCTCCAGAAGTATTAAACAAACGATAACTGCTCCAATCTCTATATTATTCTTCATTTACCTAAATAAGCATAAAACCATTAGCTGTCCCTACTCTATCACTAAGGTGACATACCTACTTAATGAACTTCCCAGGCAAGAGTAAAAGAAAAGGTGTCAGCTGTGAAGACTTCCTAAGAAGTGCACTCACTTAGCATTTCGAGCTCGTTCTAAGATGCTCCTTCCTAAAATCTCTCTCTGCCTTTCTCTCTGGTCTTCTCTACCTCTTCTCTTACCTCCTCCCTCGGGGCACTGTCCCTAATACAAAATGCACATACAATTGAACACGCCCTTGTCACGCCTCTCCGGCCAGGTCTTCCTTCTCGTACTTTTCCATCGAAACTCTTACTTCATCCAGGACGGTTACAATGACCTTGAGTCCCAGGCACCTTCTCCGCTGAAAGTATCATCCCTACATTCCAGTATACTCCCATCTCAATGCCTCCCACCACCCTAACTCCTAAAACAAAGAGCCAGTCTTTCGCTAACGAGGCATGTGTCCTTGCACCTGCAACAGAAGATACATTTCAACAGACTTTCCCTCTGCACGAATCTACCAACTGTGCCCAGAGAGCCTTTCCAAGAGAACACCTTCTCTGCCTACCAAATAAGCTAACATAAGAACAAACAGGCCTTCCCTTGACGTATATGCAGTCAGGCCTTTACATATTTTAAACACACAATTCTTAATTACTTCTTTAAACATAGGCTCATACATTGCATATGCAAAAATAAACTACACGTGCAACTTAATATCATACACGTTAACTACTGCATCTTTAACTACACATGAACTAAATCATCTATGCATCATTTTAAACACATTTCAATTAAGCATTACATTTACGTAATTCTAATAACACAAATACTCTCTTATTCACTCTAATAATGCGGTTTAGAACTACATTTTACCGGCTATTCATTAATACACAACTGGATATATGCGGGTGCGGACTAAAGGTGATTATGATGCACCCCTACAAATTTCACGAGAACATGGCGCTCTATCAGGGATATTATAGAGTTCAGCAGGAGAGAAGCTGGAAGAAGGGAAAACCGTAGAAAGAGAGGGGAAACGATGAGCAGCAAGAGAGAGGATGGGAGGGAAAAGAAAGAACCAGCAGAGGTTTGTCAGACTAGAAAGATAGAAGAGAGGGCTGCAAGAGAAGAGCAGTATGGCTGAAGATCAGGAGCGGAGAAGCCTTGCCCCCACTTAAATGGCCCCCAAAGCCCCAGAGATAAAAAATAAAATGGTAATTTATTACCATTTTATTTTTCATCATTTAGTCCTCTACCGAGTGACCGGATTGGGTGGGGCCTGCTAAGTGGCAGCAGTGGTAGGCTGCCTGTGTACTGTTCAAAGTGTGAATGTCTCTTTGGCTGTCCGTTTTGCAACAGCCAGCCAGACATACGCACTTTAAAGCTCTCAACATAGCTGTCTTAAGACAGCTGGGTTAAGAGCAAATGCAGGCCTCCAGTGCGCTGGGGAGTGCTGAGAGAGGCCGCTCCATCCAATCAGGGCACTGCTCTCATGCTGGTTAATAGTATGTGAGCAGCACCAGATTGGTCAAGGGAGTTTGCTGGTGCCCGCTCTGCAGTCGAGGGTCCCACGGAAGAAGAGATCCAAGGTCTGGAGCGAGGAGGACGTGTGAGGTAAGTGGTTTTGTTTTTATTTTTTAATTTTATTTTCACATGCACCCACCTGCCCCCCCCCCACCTCGTAGTTGCCAGTTGCCACTGCTGAAGATAAAGCCAGGATAGGTAATGAAACTTAATTCTATTCCACCATTAGCAAATCAATTTAATATCAATGCCGTATGCCCAGAGTAATTTTAGTGCAATGCATGATGCGTTTAAAACAGCTGATACATCTATTTGGACAAGCCAAAACAAGAATTATTGTGATGATTTTGAGAGGTGATACATAGACATGAGGTGGCTTTTCTTTGGTAAATAGGCAATACTCTATTTTAGAATTATGCAGCATTTATTGATAAACTCACTATGATATTTGGAACACAGTACATGCATCAAACTACCCATTTCTAGTTACCAGACATTAGGCAAGATACCATTGTTCTAATTTCATATATTGCCTGTTGAAAAAGAGTTATAGATTGAGGGCCTGATTTTGAGTTTGGTGGTTGAGATACTCCATCACAAATGTGATGGAAATCCTGTCCACGGTATTAAAAGTGCCTTGAATCCAATGGCATTAGTAATATGGCGGACTGAATGCCTATCACATTTGTGATGGTGTATCCCATCCACTAAACTCAAAATCAGGCCCTTAGACCTCTTTATGAATGCTTCCATTACTTACCGATAATGGCATTACTCCTAGTCCTTCTCCCTCATCTTTCTTCTTAATGAATGAGGCTCCCTTGCCTCCAATGAGACCCATCCCCTCTCAAAATAAAAGCTCACCCACCCCTTCCACCGCCTGTACGTAAACAAGCCAAACCAGACACTAAGTTGTTCGTAGAGGGCAGGAGGGGATATGAAGGAAGGCGAGGGAGAAGGACTAGGAGTACTGCCATTATCGATAAGTAATGGAAGCATTACCTCCCCGTCCCTCCCTCGCCTTCTTTCTTAAGATATAGCGAGTAAACAGAAATGGACAACTGAGTTGCAATCACACTCAAATTTAATATAGTTAAATGATCACACACAGAAATATCTCTATTCCTTCATAGGGGACAACCCACTGTGACCCACAACATTATCAGAAAGTTTCACTCAGCAATCCTATAGTGATGAACAAACGTGGATGGAGTAGCCCATGTCGCAGCCCTACAAATCTCTAAAAACTGAGCTCCCTTGCTACTCAGCCCCTGTTGCAGCCATACTGCATGTAGAACATATCTAAATCCCAAGAGGAGGAACCACACCCCTCACCTCATATGCCAAGACAACCAAAGATTGTATCCATCTTCTCATGGTAGCTGTAAATGGCTTCTCCCCTTTCTTGGCTGGTCCAAAATTCACAAACAAGGCGGCCCCTTTATGAAACTATTTCTCCACATTCAGGTATAATAGGAGAGACCTCATAATATCTAAACAATGCAAACTACAGTCTTCCTCTGAGGAAGGCTCCAGACAAAATTCTGGCAAAATCATTTCCTGACTAGCATGAAAAGCTGAATTGAAAGTAGGCACAAATGATGGTACCGGAATCAACACTATCCTATCCTGGAATACCTTACAAAAAATGGATACTTGCAAGATAACGCCCTCAATTTCTCCAGGTGCCTAGCAGAAGTAACTGCCACCCAATTGTTTTTTATTTGTTAACAGTTTTAAGTCCACCTGAGCAAGAGGCTCAAATGGGGGACCAGTCAAAGCATTCAACACCAATTGCAGATTCCAAGTTGGAAAGGAACTGACAGACCTGGGAAACAAATTCAACAATGCCTATAAGAATGTAGGTATCAGCCCCTCCTCAGCCTTCAGATTTCGCCAGGTGCCATAAAAAGCCTGAATATCAGACCACTGAACCCTTATAGTAACTACCGTCAAACCCATGCTAGCTTCATCCCTCAAGAATTGCATAACCAGAAAGAGACTAGCCAAAGTAGGATCCTCCTGCTTCTTCAAACACCAAGCCGATAAAGCTTTCTAATGCCTAGCATAGGAATGGAGAATAGGCGACTTTCGAGATGCCTCCAAAGCCTTTGCCAATTTCTCAGGAACCTCCAAACCAGTTAAACCTCTCCACTCAACCTCCAGGCCATCAAGTGCAACTTCCTCAATGACCCCAGGGGAAGAGATAGAAAGGTGAGGGAAGATGGGGCTACACAGAGTCCACTCCCGACCGTTCTTCAACAACTCTTGGAGAGGAAACCAATTTGCTCGGGGCCAACAAGAATCAATCAAGACTTCTTGAGCCCTCTTCCTCCCGACCCTCACCAGAAATGACCGGATTAACGGAAAGGGTGGAAAAGCATATAACAGAGACCGAGGCCAGGGACATGTCATACTGTCCATTGCCCATGACTGAGGACCCCTCCCCCTTGAGCAAAACATCTGCACCTTGGCATTCTCCAGAGAAGCAAATAGATCCATCTCCGGTTGACCCCACCTCTGATTAATTAGATCAAACAGACCCAGCTGCAAAGACAAATCTTTGAAATATGGACTCGTCCTGTTTAGAAAATTTGCTGAGACATTTTCCTCCCCCCAAATGTAAGAACACTAAGCCCATTCGAAAATGTGATGTGAAATTAAGTTCAGAGACTTGAATCCGTGTCTCCCTGCCTGTTGACATAAGGCTTCACCACCAGATTGTCAGTCTGAACCAGCACTGCTTTCCCTTTCAAGAACGCTTGAAAATGACCCAAGGCAAGCAAAACAGCTTTCAACTCTCTCCAGTTCAATGACCTCTGAGAGTCCTGTAGAGGCCAGAAACCTTGGACCTATTGTGACTGGAGCCAGACCCCCAACCCGAGAGGCTGGGGTCCATCGTTAGAACTACTGGAGCATGGGGAGATAGGGGAATCCCACTCTCAATCCAGCCACCACAACAGATCTCCGTGGACCTGGGCAGGCATTTGGATGCAGTCTTGAACATCATGCAAACCAACAGGAGAGAATCCACCAGACCAGCTTGTGCAGGTGATACCTGGCCCAAGGAACTAGGAACACAGTCAAAGCCAAGTGGCCCTGATCCCGGAACCAATTCACCTCCCTTGGAGCCCTCTGAGCCATCAAAGCCAGAACCTATGCCTGCAAACTGATCAATCTCTGTCACAAGCCCTCTGTGAGTCTGAAAATCAGGCCCTATGAACACCAAATCCTCGGCTAGAACCAAAGAAGATTTTTCCTAATTTATCAAAAAGCTGTGTTACTGGAACAATTGCAGAACCCTTCCCACGTATTCCACCAACGGTGGGTGTTACTTTTGAATATTGGACCAACAGGTCATCTAGATAAGGATCAACGAACACCCCTTCCGGGTGAAGAATCTCCACTAATGGAGCTACAATCTTTGTGAACACCCTGGGTGATGTTTTGAGATGAAAAGTAAGGACATAAAATTGGAAATGATCGTCGCCTACCACAAAACGAGGAAACTGCTGAGAGGGATCTGCTGTAGGGGCATGAATGTAGGCATCCTGCAGATCAACTGAAGCAAAACAGTCTCCCAGACCTACCAGTAGAAGGATAGATTGTACTCTTTCTAAACACACAATGACATGGTAACCTGTATGGAGGGCATTAAAAAGTTTTATGCCTCTTTGGAGATTCTGTCTACCTGTTCCTACTTTCCTACTTTAAATCCCGGCAATTCCAAGAATTGAATGAGGTGGGATTCTTGGAATTGTCAGGATTTAAAGTAGGAAAGTAGGATTAGGTAGACATAATCTCCAGGGAGCCATAACAACTTTTTAATGCCCTCCGTACAGGTTACCAAATCATTGTGTGTTCAGATGTTGTACTAGAGTCAGACGTGGGGCCTAGCTCCTCCTCTTTTCTTTTTTGGTGATAAAGATAGATTGTACTGTTAACATCTGAAAATAAATGGACCTTAGCCAAGAGTTCACCCATTTTAAGACCAGGACAGGACCAAATGCCCCTACAGCTTCTGAACCAGGAACAGGATGGAGTAAGACCCTTTCCCACTTCTGTGGCAGGAACCCTGCAGATGGCCCCTTTTTTCAACAGGTCCAAGACTCTATCCAGAAGACCCTGCCACTTTGCCCCAGCTGCTGGAACCGGAGTCCGAAGGTCGCCAATATCTGGGGGAGTGTGCTTGCACTTGATTGCGTAACCATTGGACACAACAGCCAAGACGCACTGATCCGTAACATCTCACTTTAACACCTTATGGAAGTGCTGTTTCCTGCCCCCCACTGTCAGACTACCATGAGAACTGTGATTGTCAGGAGCCCCTCTTTGCTGCACCCTTCTGAGTCAGGACATTGTGCTTAGGTGAGAACCGAGGCTGAAACCCCCTCTGATATGAAGAATGATGGGCTTCATGCTTTGGGAAGGATTTAGAGGCTCTATTCCAGTTATTCTCAGCCAAAGAGCTAGCTCTATAGGGCAGCATGTGTTTTCGCTCCTTAAAAGCCTTGGAAATCATAGCCAGCAACTGTTCCCCAAAGAGAGACTGTCCTTCAAAGGGAATCTTCATCAGCAACAACTTCTCCACTGGATCTGCAAGCCATTGCCTCAACCAGAGAGATCTCCTGGCTGCAATCAAGGCTCCGTGGACATAGCCGAAAAACGGATAATATCTGAAGAAATGTCTGCAAGCAACCTCGCCTGTTGCTCCATAGCTACCAAGAGATCTGAAATTTACAAACCCTCTTTTACTGCTACAGCAAGTTTATCAAAGTCCTCAACCAAGGATTGTGCTGAGTAAGCCAAAAAATACTTGCTTTCAATGCCAGATTCTCTGCAGCAAAAGCCCTTTTAATACCAGAGTCCACCTTTCCATCAGTCGCATCAGTGGGAGTACAATCATCAGGATGAATGTCAGTCTTATCAACAAGAGTCGCCAGACTAGAGTCCAGGCGAACTGAATGGGGAACAGTGCCCTCACCTTTTAATAGATACAGCTTCTGCAGAAAACGAGGAATCTGAATCTTATCAACATCCTGCCACTCCCTCATTACCATAACTCAGATCGGATCTTAAAAGGACATGGCAAACTTAGAGGGTTTAATATATTGAGGAAATAAGGATGCCCCTCATTTGCTGCTTGAAAGGACGGAAATCCCAAGTTCTCTTGTACATTTGCCAGAACGTACCACATTTCTTCCCGGGATACATATTTTCCCCTCTGAAGAAGTCTACAGGGCCTCTGAATCCAAGGCTGAAGAGTCAATGTCTGACAACACAGCCTTTGGCTCACCTGCTTTCACAAGCTTTGCGGGAGAAGCCCTAGCCACTGCTACCTCAATCATGTCTTGTACCTCCTCCCTAGACATGAGAGGCACACTCCCCACGTCAGGACTCCGTGCACTTCGAGGTCTCTTGGGAGGGAAAGAATCTTCCCCTTTTGAGGAAGAAGTAAGTAGTCGACAAGACATGCCTCCACTTAGATACTCTTTTCCCTTCCATTATGAAAACCAGAATGAAGGCACACCCAGAGCAGGTCCTATAACAAGGTACATTGACACCCCCAATTCAACCAATGGCGAGATGCCAGCACAGCAGAAGCAAAAAACAATCATAGTATACCACGATTGTCCCCAAAAAGAAAAGAAATATAGGCTCAATCCCGCTCTTACCGCCCTTGGAACGGGAGCAATTCAGTGTACCACTGGGTCGCGCTTTGCTCCGCAAAGCCGCTGACCCAAAAGCACTGCCCCAGTCACAGTAAGACCGCTGGACTCCGTTGCAGCGTCTGTCAACAGCGTCCTTTTTCCCACCATGCTGAGCGCACAGGAATGCTGCCAGACTGGGCTTCTGCTGCCCAGGAGCTCGCTCACCGCCGAGGCTGACACGCGACATACCCTCAGGCCCTGCCATGAGGGAAAAGAGGTGAGTCTCAAATGGAGATGTAAAAGAACAGGAGGTGGAGGGGGTGGGGGTGGGAGGGGCTTTTATTTTGAGAGGGTAGGGGTCTAATTGGAGGCAAGGAAGCCTCATACATTAAGAAGGAAGTCGAGGGAGGAACGGGGAGGTAATGCCATAAAATCCACAATTTTATATGGGATGTGGAAAGAGGAATTAGATGTTGTAGCTCATCTAGTGCCTGCTTCACAACAACCTATGTAAGTAGGATGGCCAAACGAGTTCATTTCCTCTCAAGAAGAGATTTGTTTATTTTATTATTTGTCTTGTAGTTTCATAGTGCTACAGACTCAATGACTTGGGGGTTCCATACATTTAATTGGAGAAAATAAAACAAACAGAAAAGGGCAAAAAAACTAAAACTATTATTGGGTGGGGTGAGGGTGGAAGAGAGAAAAAGCTAATCATACAATCGAGACATAGCATTTTGCTAAATTTGGAAAGTGTTGTTCAATTAGATTTTCCTAAAATCATTGGTCTTCAGGGATTTCCAGGGATCTGCGGAACAGCAAGAGGTAGAATAGTTAAAAGTAGGATGGATGGAAGGATGAGGAAAAGGCTAGAGTAGAGGGTTTTTTCATGCCGGACGTAGGGAAGATCTAGGAGCAGAAGAGGCTTTCTCCAGGTTACCCTAAGCGCACCTATGTGCAACAGGTTATCCAAGTGGATGTACGTTCCCATGACAATTGTCTCTACAGTAATGCAGAAGAGTTCAAAGGCAATCTTATATTGCACCGATAACCACTGAAGTAAAAGAAGCTAGACTTGATTTGATCAAATTTGTAGCTGCTGGGGGTTATATTTTTCAGTGGAGTTACAGCCAGCTTTTTAGGAGTGGGTATCAAAGATAATAGCAGCAGGGGTCTCCAACCTTTTCTGTAGTTAGAGCAACTTATGTTCAATGGGAATCCTTCTGAGCTACTAATATCATAAGTATTGTAATAGTGACCACATCAGGCAGTAATAAATTATTGACCACCATATGCAAGATTAACAGCAGTGATCACCTTAGTTCACGAGGCACCGTTGCCAACAGTATAAGATGAAAAAGACAGCCCAGAGATCCTGACTCTGGATATGAATCCCAGGGGTACCGGAGGAACTTGGCTCAAGGCTCTGGGCCTCCTCAGCCTCAAAAAAACATATAGAAAAAGTGTTGTGAGCTGTGTTCCTCTTTTTCAAAATTGTTGTTACAATCAATAGGTCAATTCCTGATTCAGATGCAACACAGTACACGTTAAGTTGAGTGCGAGTATTTCTTTTTATTCACGACTTGATTTGGTCCATTGCACTCATTAAAAATTTTTTGTAATCACATGTGTTGTTCGAAAAAACAGCCGACACGTGTTTCACCCTGTGTGGCAGATAGTGCCTAGGGCTTTCTCAAGGCTAATCATGTTATTGCAGCGAGCATAGTCACAAACTTCAGTTATATATTTTCAAGAAAATAGCACAGCAGTGCCCCGGAAGAAATCGTTCAGTTATGGTATCGGAAGAGATTATTTAGTTACCCGGTAACAAAATGTCCAGCCGCACTATGGTTTGTACTCCAGGCTGTTTACCACTGTTCTGAAAGGATACATGCTGTGACATTTGTAGTTATGTGAATATTTGGAAAGATGCTAATCGCTGACTTGGATGACATAAAAAACTGCTGTGCTATTTTCTTGAAAATATATAACTGAAGTTTGTGGCTATGCTCGCTGCAATAACATGATTAGCCTTGAGAAAGCCCTAGGCACTATCTGCCACACAGGGTGAAACACGTGTCGGCTGTTTTTCGAACAACACATGTGATTACAAAAATTTTTAATGAGTGCAATGGACCAAATCAAGTCGTGAATAAAAGAAATACTCGCACTCAACTTAACGTGTACTGTGTTGACCTGAATCAGGAATTGACCTATTGATTGTAACAACAATTTTGAAAAAGAGGAACACACGCTCACAACACCGTTGCCAACAGTAATGTAAACAAAAAGGTAATAATATTAGTAATGTCTGGCTAATGCAGCATTATTTATTAAATATCAGCTGTAAATATAGTTTGATAACTCTGCCATTTTTCTCCAAACATCAGCTTATGATTTCTGAAAAGGTTGACATTTTTGTCTTGAGTGTACACTTTTAAATGCTGGTATACATAAACGAATTCAAACCATTAAAAGTTTGTAATTTAGAAGGCTGGTCTGCACACAGGAGAGCTACTTAAAGGTTGCTGGTGAGCTACTGGTAGCTCACGAGCTGTGCGTTGGAGAAGCATGGATTAGTGTTACCACTGGCCTATCTTTAAAGAACAATAGCTTATACAGTGCAGACTTTGTCAGCAGGAGCAGGCTTGTTTTTAGAGAGGCGAAAGCAGAAATCAAATTGGAGAACCCTGTTTGCTAAAGTGAGTCGAGAATGAAACCCAGCAATTTCACTGAAGATTAAGGAGGCAGGAAGATATACAGGGAGGTGAAGAAGGTTGCCAGGAATTTAAAAAAGCTGCTTGCAGAGAAGGTAATGAAGTAGATCTGTTTTAGATGGATTGAGCTTCAAAAAGTGGGAAACCATGCAATCTTCCAGAAATTCTTCCGGAAGGTGAGTGTAAATAAGATAGGCAATCACAGATAGAGCTCAATATCATCCCCATACTTGTGGATGGATATGTTGGTGCAGAGTACTATGGCAGAGGCTGCATTTGAGTATATGCAAGAATGGGTAGCAAAACGTAGCCTTAGGTGCAGCACCCAAAATGTACCTGCAGGAACCCAAATGTACAATTTGTGAGCCCCCAGCAAGGAAGATAACCACTTTTGAACTTTGCTCCCAAACACCATACTGTTAGTCAAAATGGGGAAAAAGGTCCCATGATCACCCTTATTTCAGAAAGTGCCCTGTGGCAAAATGAGCTTTCAAGCACCATTTTTATGTTTCATTGGGTAGTTTGGTATTACAGAAAGGGTTGCATTCACTGGCCTCTTCAGTGATATAGATCAGGCTGCTAAATGTTTGTGCACTCACTGCCCCCAGGAGGTGTGTGCCTTCATTTGAATGGGAGCAGGCCCAATGCAAATGAGGGAACACCTTTGTCCCTATGCCTGAACCATATCAGTGACATATTACTGTCCTTGTCTGTCACTGGAACACATAATTGGGGATGAGCCAGGAGAACTTTACATAATATGGCCCCTGGATAATTGTGTACACAGTGCAACAGCTAGGATGGAAACTAGTTTGGCAGTGTCAGAGAGGAATGAAAAATGTGGAGTTAAATTGCAGTAGAAGAGGCAGATTGTCAGCCGGGTGAAAAGTTAAAAGGTCTGTGGAGTCTAGAGTAGTCTTCTTGAGCAAGAATGCATTAGCTCCTAATTTAGGGAATCAAAAAAGATGCCTGTGGTGTTCCCAACCTGTGTCTCTGCCTTCTTTGTAAGCCACAGGTTCCAGAACCTAGAACGTGGCAGAGGTTGCTAAGCGCTGCTTGAATGTTGGGTCAGCAGTTGCTCCTAGCTGGCTGCTGGATGGGGTCTACATCTGTACCTACTTGAATAAACCTCTTCTCTTCAATAAGCGGCTCCTTCTACTTCTTTGGTCGAGGCATATTACTTCATTTTGGCGACGATCTGTAACCCACGCTGCCTCAACCAGTAATATTTAAAACATTGAAAATCAAGAAGAATAGACCCCAACAGCACATCCATACCTTCATTGTTTAATCTCTCAACTAAAGCGACCTACAACCAAGCCGGACATTCAACCAACCCGGACACCTACACCGTGGAAGAACAAAGTAAGCGCTACTACAAACAATTGATGACCACCGGCCTTGCCTCTTTGTCACAAGTAAGGAGGAGAGGGGGGAAGGAAGTTTCTTACCGTCGCGACCTCAGCAGACTTTTAAGCCTCTTCCTCCCGTGATCTGCGTAACCGGGGGCCTGTGGTGGCAGACTTTTCAGCTTCGCGAGCGAGTTCTCTCGTGCCGCCTTGCTGTTAATCGCGTGCAGGCGCGCGCGTCTCCAGCCTGTCCTGCCTGACCCTCGACGACGCTACGCGACGTGCTGATACGCAGCGTGTGTGTGGCCATTTTGTATTCAGTGTCGCTTTGTTGGAAGTCAGCGCACTAGTGGTCGCTTTTCCTACAATGGTCTCGTAACCCAGCAACCAATGAACGCCGGTGCGCACGGCCCTGTTTCATCTTCCTAACGCGCACAGCTGTTTGTGATACGCTGATGTGCACAGCTTCCTTCTGTGATTCTAAATCTTCTTGTCCCCAATTTTACAATTGTTCTCTGGTGTGCACGACCTCGTTCCACAAATTGTTGTGCACAGCTGATTGTCACACGCTGATGCGCACAGCTTCGTTATGTTATCTTCAATTTAATTTGTATCTATCTCCACTTTTGGGTGATAATGGTGCACAGGTTTTCATATGTAGGCTGATGCACACAGCTTGTATTCCCCTTCATTATCATCACACTGCAACAGTACTAGTTGGTGTTCGTTTGTTAACACGTATTTTGCATACTAAATTGTATTTCTACTCGCAGCTCATTGGTCTCTCCACCAATTTATTATTGTTAGCAACCCAATGTTGTGAAGCGCATTTCGATTCTTCTGTTCACTGATGCACACAGCTGGTATTTGAAAATAGTGTGCAAGCACAATACGTTTGGAAGAGTAATTGAAGCTTCTTACAATGCAAAATGTACCGGCACCCCCGTTTTTCCTTTCTTCTCCTGGTGTTCCTCCCATCTTGTGGCACAAATGGAAAAAGGTCTTCAATCACTATGCACAAGTCTGCGGCACCTCTCTCAGTGCTGAGAGGATATCTTCTCTGCTGATGCATTGTTTAGGGTCTGAGGGACAGGAAGTCTTTGAACACCTTCCAGACCTCGCTGATAATGATGCGGCGTCCCTCAATGAGTACGAAATTTGTTTAAAAAAACTTGACCTTCACTACCTACCCAAAGTCAGCACTGTGCTAGAGCGATGGAACTTTGGTAGAAGGATGCAAAGGGAAGATGAATCCGTTGAACAATACATTACAACTTTACGGAAGTTAGCGTCAACTTGCAACTTTGGTGCAACCCTGGAGGAACGTCTCAGGGATCAGTTCATGTTGGGGTGTGTGCAGGATAAGACTAGGGATTCTCTTTGGCAGAAAGATAATCCGTCTCTGCATGAAGTCATCACTATAGCTAAGAGCCATGAACACTCAAAAGCGTGTATTGACACTATAAAGAAAGACTCGAGTCTTGTGAAAAGTGATCAATGTGATGTTAAAGTTGTGGTGGACAAGTCAGTTAAGCCTAAGAGTCCCGTTGATCAAAGACAATATATTCAACCTCAGAGGTTCACTTATGATAATCATAAAGCCAACCAAAAGCCATGGGCTAGGAAACAATTTTATGGCAAATGCTATAGGTGTGGGGACTCAGGTCACATGGCAGATTACAAAAATTGCCCGGTTAGGAAAGCAACTTGCAAACTCTGTGGGAAGAAGGGTCACGTTTCGAAATGTTGCAACTCAAGTAACCTTAATGTCAACAAGTCTGTGAAAGAGGTTGACTATGATATTTATGACACTGATGAATTTGTTATTAGTCAAGTCAAAGGTAAGGAACCTGATGGTCCTTATGAGGATGTTTTGATCAACGATGCTGTGGTCAATATGCTGTTTGACTCGGGCAAAAATTACACTTGTTCCAAAGGTATTCTATGATGAGCACTTACATGATAAGGTTGTTCTCAAGAAACCCGATATTAGGCCCAAAGGTTATGGAGGGGTGCCGATAGATCTACTTGGGTACTTTTGGGGTGTGGTAAATTACAAAGGGAGAGTGATTTCTGGAAAGATTTACGTGTCTATGAAAGGGGACTCTCTCATTAGTTGGCTTCATCAAAGGGACCTTAACGTTTTCTAGATCCCAACGAAGTTCCTCAAGTCCGTCTAAAAGAAGCACCCTCTGTAAGAGTTGTCAAGAGCTTTGAGAATGATTTGGTTAAAGAATTTCCTGCGTTGTTTGCTAATGAGTTGGGATGTTGTAAGAATTATGTACACAAGATAAGACTGAAAGAGAATGTCATTCCCAAAGTTGCTAAAGTTAGATCCGTTCCTCTCTTAGTGAGAGATAGTATGAAAAATGAATTAGACAAACTTCTTGCTAAAGGTGTGATTCAAGAGGTGGAAGCGACAGAGTGGTTTTCTCCGGTTGTCATGGCACGGAAGGCCAACGGAGAGGCTCGCCTCTGCGTGGACTTGAGAGAGCTCAACAGATCTGTAATTGTGGATCATTTCCCCCTACCCAACATTGCTGAGATGTTGTGCTCTCTGGAAGGTGCCAGACACTTTCCCTCGCTGGATCTGAGCTCCGCATACCACCAGGTGAAGCTACATTCTTCTTCCCAAGATTACACAACGTTTGTCACACCTTTTGGCACATTTAGATTTCTGAGGATGCCTTTTGGCCTTATCTCGGCTGCGTCCATTTTCCAGAGGGTGATGGAAGGTATTCTCAGAGACTTAGGTGGTGTGAAGGTCTACCAAGACGATGTGCTTGTTTTTGGAGGTGATGAGGGCGAACATAATCTGAGATTGAGAGCGGTCTTGAGTAAGCTAGAGAATGCTGGTCTGACTTTACGGGCCGATAAATGTAAGTTTAACGTGCAAGAAATTGAATATCTTGGGCATACTGTGTCAAGTGAAGGAATTAGGCCTAAGGAGTCTCTTGTGAATTGTATTCTTGATCTGCGTTCACCTTCCTGTAAAGATGAGCTCATTAAATTTTTAGGTATGGCGGAGTTTTACCATAAATTCATTCCAGACTTTGCAGGAAAGACTTTGTTCATGAGACTTTTATTGAAGAAAGGGTCAGAATTTTCATGGTCGGAAGACTGTGAGAAGGAGTTCATCGGTATAAAGGATGAACTCAATCATGCCACCTCCCTCAGTAGTTTTGACCCATCTAAACCTTCTTTTCTTATGACGGACGCAAGTGCCACTGGTTTAGGAGCGGTAGTCTTACAGAAAACAGATGGTGTGGAAAGGACAATTCTGTTCGTCAGCAGACCCTTAAGGGGTGCAGAGTGTAACTACTCTGTAATTGAGAAGGAGGCGTTGGGTGTGTTTTGGGCAGTACGCAAGTTACGTAAATTTTTGTGGGGAAAGAAGTTCACTGTTTTCTCTGATCATAAACCACTTAAAGAAGTGTTCACAAAGAAAGGAATAGACTTTGTGTCACACAGAATTCGTAAGTGGGTAGTAGCTCCGCAAGAATTTGATTTTGATCTTTTATATCTACCCGGATCCAGCAATGTTCTTGCCGATTGCTTATCAAGGCTGGGTAGAAATGATGTTGACTCTGTTGAAGAGTTTAACGATTTTGGTGGAGAAGATTTGGAAGAAGACGTCAATGTATGTGCAATTAGTGAAGGTGTTGTTTCAGAGTCTGTATGGAAGGAACATCTTTTAAATGATGTGATCTTGCAAAAGGTAATTGTCATGGTGAAGGACGGGTGGAGCGAAAAGAAAGACTGCGAGGTTGATTTGAGAGGTTTTTGGCATGTCAAGGAAGATTTGGCTGTTGTAGATGGGGTGCTTATGCGTGGGAGCAAGCTCATTCCCCCACTGGTCCTGAGAGAAAAGTTGGTGGGGAGTGCCCATGCTTCGCACATGGGAATGGCCAAGACCAAGGAAAGAATCAGAGAAGGGTTTTGGTGACCCGCCATGGATGTTTCAATAGAGAGACTGGTGCGTGAGTGTACTGAGTGTGCCAATTGTGATAAGTCTTACAAGTGCAGAACTCAACCCATGGTGGTGAGAGAACTAGCTGATGCCCCTTGGTCTGATATCTCCTTGGACATTTTAGGTCCCATTAATTTGAGGTCACAGGCTCGTTATGTCATAGTGTGTATTGATATGTTTTCACGGTGGCCAGAGATAAAGATTGTTAATTTGGTTGAATCTGATGTTGTTATCAAATTCCTAGATGAGCTGTTTGAGCGTGAAGGGTTTCCTCGGACCGTGCTATCTGACAATGGTGTTCAGTTCACCTCTCGTGCGGTGGAGTAATTTTTGTCTGCGAGAGGTATTAAGCACAAAACAACCTCTCTTTATCATCCACAAAGTAATGGCGTGGTTGAGAGGTTTAATCGTGTCCTCAAAGAAGCTATACAGCAAGCAAGGTCGTGTGGTGTGTGCTGGGAGGTTGCAGTGAAGAAAAAGGTGAGAGAGTATCGTTTCACTCCACACTCTTCTACTGGGGTAGCCCCTTTTCGCCTTTTTAAAGGGAGGATAGCTAATGTGGAGGTGGCTCTGTCTTGGATGTCTGACAAAAGAGCCTTGGCTGATGAGAATTTTGATTGTGTGGATGGGTGGAAGGACAAGGAACGTACTGGTATGATGAAAAGGAAAATTAGCTATGATCTAAGAAAAGCTGTAAAATGTACCATGGTTGCTGTTGGTGACTGGGTCAAGATCAGGTTACCAAAGAAAACTTCTGGCGTATCTAAATATAGTCGACCATTTCAGGTCGTCAAGGTGTTTAGAAATGCTGTAAGGACGAATGATCACAAAATTTGGAATTTGGAAAGGGTTGTTAAATGTGGGACAACTTCCTTTAATGGCTTCCCTCCATGTTCAGGAGGAAGTAATGTTCAAATACCTGAGTGTAGTTCGAGACCCATACGGTTGAAACGGGTCCCTCTTCGTCTCCAAGATTGAGACTCATAAGTTTTCACTGATTGCTTGTTTTTACTGAATGTTTTTTTTATGGCTTAGGGGTTTTCTCCTATGTTGTTATGTAGGTTCTGTTTAAGTTTAAAATATTTGTTTCTTTGATTTATGATGTTCAGGTTTGTTTATGAAGGGGGAGGTGATGTGGTGTTCCCAACCTGTGTCTCTGCCTTCTTTGTAAGCCACAGGTTCCAGAACCTAGAACGTGGCAGAGGTTGCTAAGCGCCGCTTGAATGTTGGGTCAGCAGTTGCTCCTAGCTGGCTGCTGGATGGGGTCTACATCTGTACCTACTTGAATAAACCTCTTCTCTTCAATAAGCGGCTCCTTCTACTTCTTTGGTCGAGGCATATTACTTCAATGCCCTTCGGAAAAGAAGCACTGATCAAAGAGAGACAGATGTATGTAATATGACCCACTTTCATTTACACTGCAGCAATGGGATCATCAAGCCATGTAATGGGTTGCATTTTAGCAAGAATTACAATGAGGACAGCTTTATTCAAGGAGAGAATGCTAGCCAGGACTGAGCAGTCCTAAGTATAAAATTGATGGGCTGATGGGTCTTTGTCATATTGTTGTGCCCACTAGTATGAATGATGAGGGAAAATAATGTATTTTAGAAACAATTTCTGTGGAGTAAAGATGGGGACAGGTGAAGGATTGACGTACTGGTGTATAATCTGTAGGAGCCCCTGTGACCGATTGTGGGCATAGTTAACACAAGAGCTTTACATTAGCCTGGAAGAGCAGAGAGTGAGGAGTGTAAAGACATCTATTAAAGTCTCTTAAGCCACTGATTGCACTGTTTCTAATGCCTTCGTTTCCTTGGAATATCAGAACTGAGATGTCTTGTATGGAGTACATGTTTTAGTGGGCACAGAGGTACTTTTAATGTTGTGGCAAAGGAGTAAAAAGATTCAAGCTTAATTAGTAGAGTATGGCATGCATGATTTCTGTTCCTCTATACAGTGCACATGCTGCTGGATAAAATCAGAACAGAGAGAATCATAGGGGCAGCAAGAATTGAGGAGTAAAACATTATGGGCCTGATTACAAGTTTGGCTGTCCAACCGCCCGAGAACCTTGTCCTCCATGCCACCGATGTGGTGGTGCCAGACCTAGCGCCTTATTATGAGTTGTTCAGTATAAAACCCAGAACGCTGGCACAGCAATCCACCCAGCGGTCCCACAGTGGTTCAAAATGTTAGCAGAGCGTACAAAGACTCCGCCAGGCCCATGGTCCAAGCGCAGAGCATATTTCAACTACATCGTCGTAATTGCTGTCTCACAGTAGTGCTCAACAAATGACAGTGCAACTAAGGCGATCGCTGCCGCGGTACGCGCAAAATAATACACCACAACTGTGACCATTGGATGCTTTTGAAAAATATACAGCTGATGTGCATTAGCAAGTAGACACGCCTGCAAATCACAATATAAAACATACCCCATGGCTGACCAGCATCCTTTGCTTCACAACTGCGGGCCAGAAGACAGGCACCATCATCTGCACAAGATAAGGATTTTGTAGGAGAAGGCACCCTTTTTTTTTTTATCTTCACCTTAATCACTCTCCACTACCTCTATATGTCACATACCCACTCCCATCGTCCTATTCACAATGCCTGGAAATAAAAACCTCCTTCACAGAGAAAGAGATAACAGTCATGGTGGATGAAATCCTCAGCGTACAGCCCCAAATTTCTGGAGCCCAATTCCTGCACACTCCTAAGAGTCAGAAAGTGGAAATGTGGGACAGGATAGTCAACAGAGTGAATGCTGTTGGTACCACCCTGCGTACACCGGGAGACATCAGGAAGAGGTGGAACGACTTGAGGCAGAAGGTGCGCAGCAACACCCACCAGCTGGAGGCACAGAGGACTGGCGGTGGTCCTCCCAGCGCACCATTGCAACTCTTACCCTGGGAGTAGAAGGTCTTGGCCATCCTGCATACTGAGGGCTTGTCTGGAATACCTGGTGGAGTGGACTCTGGTAATTTACACTTCAAGATCTGCCACAATATCACAATGTCCTGTTTGCTATCACCTGTGCCTTTGCAATTGTCTTCTCCATGTACTCTCATAACATGCAACATAGAAAGTATCTGAGATATTGATTTGTCTGTGGCAATATGTATTCTTTCATATAGGACCGCATGTATCCAACTCCAGGACACAACACATGTTGCAATGCTGTATGTAAGTGCATTTCCATTAAAATATCTATCCAGGACACATGATATGTGTGAAAATGTAAATGTGTGGTCCATCCCAAATGCATTTTGGCAACAGCTATGGTATACTGATCGTTTGTCAAGTGTTGTTAAAGTGACTACAACTACTACCATGAGGCCTTGTCACTCTAACTCGGACCAAGATGCTAGACTGTTTTTAACCCTTCTCACTTGTTGGCAATATTGCTACTGATCTACACTAGTCAGGCAGCTTACCTTTTCCAAGTGTTGGTAAGTAGAGATCGAAAAGTTACCACTACTACCATGAGGCCTTCTCACTCCAACTCTGACCATGATGCTAGACAGCTTTTGATCCTTCTCACTTGTCGGCCATCTTGCTACTGATCTACTTTAGTCAGGCAGCTTACCTTTTCCAAGTGTTGGTAAGTAGAGATCGAAAAGCTACCACTACTACCATGAGACCTTGTCACTCCAACTCTGACCAAGATGCTAGACTGCTTTTGACCCTTTTCAGTTGTCGGCCAACTTGCTACTGATCTACACTAGTCAGGCAGCTTAACTTTTCCAAGTGTTGGTAAGTAGGGATCGGAAAGCTACCACTACTACCATGAGGCCTTGTCACTCCAACTTTGACCAAGAAGCTAGAGTGCTTTTGACTCTTCTCACTTGTCAGCAATTCTTGCTTCTGATCTCCTCTAGCCAGGCAGCTTATCTTTTCCAAGTGCTGGTAAGTAGAGATCGAAAAGCTACCACTACTACCGTGAGGCCTTATCACTCCAACTCGGACCAAGACGCTAGACAGCTTTTGACCCTTCTCACTTGTCGGCCATCTTGCTACTGATCTACTGTAGTCAGGCAACGTATCTTTTCTCAGGTGTTGCAAAAGTGACATAGAACTGACACACCTACCATGAGGCCTTGTCACTCCAATTCCAAACAAGTAGCTACACCCCTTTACCCCCTTCTAACCTGTCACCGACCTTACTACTGAGCTACACTACTCAGGGACAGACAATGTTCTTCACAAATAGACTTCTGAACACTTTGCTTGATGGTGTCCTGGACACATCAACTCCAATTATTGATGGTTTGAGTTACACCATAACAACTGCGTACCCCTTATATATGTCAGCCATGAATGACACACAGCTCATTTACAATGCCAGATGACCCCTTGACTATAGATTTATACCAGGATGAACAATGCCACTTATACAACCAAGCTGCCGGTTTGCCAGAATTCGATATAAATAGGCTTTGGAATGGACTAATACACATGAAACAATTACACTGTGTGTGTAGCTGAGTGTTGGAGATGTATTGTCTATCCCTAAACCCAAAAGAACATATCACATCCAATGAGCTGATGAAATCAGATGCATTGATTGAATGGCACTTAATCCCTGCTGAACATAGGTTGTGACATTCCCCTAGAAAGAGCAACAGTGAATTGAAAACAACCTGTGGCCAAAAAATGCAAAACTGCCATGACTTTGACTAATGGTGGAATTGATGTAGGATTACTGAGGTGAGGTAGGAGGTTAGGCTCCAACTGATTACAGAGTTCTATGATTGTTTGTAAATAGCACCTCGCACATTGTACATATGGGCGCAGTAATGCACTACACAGGTTGCGTGGCGTACTGGACATTACATGGGAATGGAGCATTTCAAAAGTCAACATCTCAGCACTCATTTGTGGTGGATGGTGAATCACATCAGCATCTCAAATACAGGCTCAAGAATCTTTTAAATGCTGCCAGCAACACTGTAAACACGAGCGCTAACATGGCAGAAGCCTGACCTCACAAAGAGGACATTTCGAAGGTTTCGCCGATGGCGGTCGCTGAACGCGGTTTGTGCGGTTACTTGAATGGTGGTCTCTGCCATAGGCTAACATTGGGGAATGTGACTGCTGCTAGCCAATGGCTGGGTGCGTCTACGCGCATGACCGTAAATGCGGCGTACATATAAGCAGCGGTTTGAAAAAACACTCACTTGCCTACTGTCACTGCTGCCATTAACACCTCCTCGCCGTCAGCTGCTGTGTGCCACCTCTGGGAGCAACCATGCCAGTCCATGTAGGTAAGAGGGCGCCTGCCTTCACACCAGAAGATCTGGATACACTGGTTGGAGAGGTCCTTCCCCTATATGGTCAGCTCTATGGCTCGTCAAACCAAAAAAGAGGGTCACTGTTCCGTCGGTGGGGGGGCAAAAAAGTCACCCACTCACCAGCAAGAGAAGTAAAAGAAGTAGTAGAATAAGCAAGGGGGTAAACCTAGGTCTAGAACCCACTCTGCAGGGGGAAGGACAAGTCTTGTCTCATGTTGCCCTCACACACCCCGAAGGATGTCATGCTTCATCATCAGGAGTTTGCTCCTCGTCGGGCGGGCGCTGCAATGCACTACGGGTCTCCCGAAGGGTCACTTTAGCGGAGATCATTTTGAGAACAGCCGTTAGATGAGTGCGGGTGTGTGGGGTGGGTCCTATGTGCACGGTGAAAGTGTATGTGAAAGATAAAAATGGCTAAGGGATACCAGAGAAGGGGTATCTTTATTGTGGCGGTACCCTTGTCATACTAAAAAACCCGAAGGTTGTACGTTACTCCTGTGGGCAGTGATCTGCCCCCGGTAACTCAATGGTCAGGTCGACATGTTTCCCGCCTAGATGGTCATAAGGATCCGTGGCGCTTCCTCAGGACCAAGAATAAATAGTGATGTGAAAAGTGCAAGTGAGTGGAGGGATTCTAACCCTCAGTGCAGTCAGGGCTGGCTAGTGCTGTAAAAAACTACAGCTCAGCTACAACTAAATAGTTGATCCGCTCCTGATGTGACCTAGGAGTAAAAAGGGAGACAGAAAAACAACAAGACACACATGAAGTATAAATCATAGACATCAATGTGTGCCTTCATAGAAAACATAAAAACGTGCGCAATGCGCATGAGACATGAGGCTGACAATGCCTCTACCATGGGACAGGCCCCAGCATTGGTAGGCCTCAGTAGGCACAGTGTGCCGGCTGCCGGTTGCGCCTGAGAAACGGGCGAATGCAGAGGCGGCACCACCGGTACCCGGAACAACCCCCCTGAGTGGGACCGTACCGTGTCTGAAAAGCCCACACCTTGGGGCCAAGTTGCGGGGCAGTTACCCTGAGCCAGAACCTGTTAGAATCGCCAAGCGCAAGGCTGACAATGGCGGCGTGGTCTGAGGTAGAAGGCCCATCCCAAAGGACCAACACACACACGTCCTGTACCAAGCCCGCTGAGCTTCTTCTATCAAGTGGTGGGGATACTGCCACGTGGTTGAAACCATAAAGAGAGACATTCCCTTACCTAAAATCATGTGGAGGATTACTCCTTGGGCTGGGGCGTAGGTAAACCCGCACCTTAACGGGCTACAGGAGGAAAGATGCGGGAGAAGGAAAATTGAAGAAAGAGAACACTAGCACCACAGTACTAATACAGAGACTTACTGTGCTTGATATGCTGCCCCGGTCTCAACCAGTGTTACTCACAGTTTCCGTGCATGTGCTGCCTCTCAGCACCTACCCGTCCTGATGCCAGCCCGCATATTATCTGGCCGTGGGGGTGGAGGCACAGATATAGTGCTGGAATTAGCAGTTCGGGCGGCTCCCTCTTCCGGATGCCTTGTCATGGGACGCGGAAGCGCGCATGCATGGGAGTGTAGTGTGAATATCCCAGCGTGCTGCACCCGCGCGGGGTGCTGAAACTATACTGTAGGGCCTGCGCAATGAGCATGCGTCTAGAGGAGGTAACCTACGCAGTTGTAATAGAGATCAGGAATGCCTACTCTCCCGTGATATTGACGAGGATAGGGCAGAAAGGAAGCAAAGAGAGCCGAAGCTCTTGCCACCTGCAGATCTAATGGTGGAAAGATCGGCAAAGCAGGAAAAGATTGCAGATGTAGAGGGGGAATGTGTGTGTACATACCAGAGTACATCAAAGTGCTTATCGGCCGAGCTAGACCCGCCACAGGAGGGTTATGCGGTGGTATGAGGTGTATGCCCACTCTGCGATCTCGGGTCCCCGGAGATAAGCGCCAGTAGATGCAACAGGTAAAAGGAGTGTGTGTCACATAGTCCAATGTACAGAAAAGTGCTCTGCAGCCGAAGTAGCCTAACCCCAGGATGTGGAGTTGTGGTGTGTGGTATGCACCCGCTAGGCGATCAGGGAAGCCAAAGGAGGTATGGCGGTTGTCGGGTCACTTGAAGTCAGGTAATGTGTTAATGGGGACCTATTCTGTGCCAGTAGGTGTCACTGATGTTAAAGCTCCCAGGAGGGTGTTAAGAACATGGAGTTATTCTCTAGCAAGTGAGGGTACTCGGGGCAGGGGACTCTCGGACTCCGTGTTATAGTTCAACCCACGGTATCTCATCATTGAGACCCCGTATGTGGGTGCTTAGGCGATGAACCCAACGTTGTTCACATCTCAAGAGTGCGGAGTTACTCCATATCTGATTAGCCTCCAGGATGGTCCACTGTATCTCATCACATGAGTGTCCTTTTTCAATGAAGTGGTTCGTCATCTTGGTTGCCGTACGGCCACGGTGGATAGTGCTCCTGTGCTCACTGATCCTGGTCTTAATTGGTCTCGTGGTCCTCCCAACTTATCTCAGTTGACAGGGGCATGTGATCATGTACACACAATTCTTTGTATTACAATTTGTGTGTGTGCGTTGTTCCCACGAGAAGTCCTCAATCTGGAGAGTTTTAGTGTGTTTGGTCGAGGAACAGGCACTACATGAACCACATGGATAGTGTCCTGACACAGGAGGTAGGTTCCACAGGGTAGTATCCTGAGGTTTTTTCTTGGGCTGTGGTCGGGTATGGACCAGTTGGTCTCATAAGTTGGCTGCTCGCTTGAAGCCAAATCGTGGTTGCTCGATGTTGAGTGAGCCAGCATTGAGAATTCTCCAGTTACGTTTGATGATTTGCTTTATCTTGTTAGACAGTGGCATGAAGGTAGTGACACAAGTGATGACATCGCTAGTCTGGGGTTCCCTGGTTTCAAGAAGGCCCTGGCGGTTGTTATTCCAGGCATGTTTTCTGGCCTTCCGGATGACTTCTCCTGGGTAGTCCCTTTCGTACAGGTTCCTGGTGAGGGAGTTCGCTTGTTCATCAAAGTCACGGACGTTGCTACAGTTTCTCCGGATCCTGAGGAACTGGCCGTAGGGTAGGTTCTCCCGGAGTGCCTTAGGATGGTAACTCTTGAAGCTCAGGAGGCTGTTGCAATCAGTCGCCTTCTTAAACGTCTTCGTGTGCAGTTGTCCATTCTCAAGAGTGATAAGCAGATCCAGGAAGGGGATAGCCTTGTCAGATGACGTCATGGTAAAGTGTAAATGGGGGTTCAGGCGATTGATCCAATCATGGAACTGGGCGCAGGTTTCCTCAGTGCCATTCCACAGGATGAGGACGTCATCAATATATCTTTTCCAGGTGATAAGGTTTTCCTGGAACGGGTTGGCATCTGTGAAGATGTGGGTGGTCTCAAAATGTGACATGTACAGCCCCGCCAGACTAGGCGCAAAGGTACTACCCATAGAGGTACCTTGTACTTGATGGTAGGTAGTGGTCCTGTACATGTACCTCGTAGTGGGGAACCTACTGAGAGAGGCGGACCTCCCAACCAACACACCGGCAGATTTTATCCTGGCGGGCATCACCATCGCACTCAAAAACAATTTGTTCATAACCTCACTGCCTTATTTCCGGGGACCCGAGATCGCAGAGTGGGCATACACCTCATACCACCGCATAACCCTCCTGTGGCGGGTCTAGCTCGGCCGATAAGCACTTTGATGTACTGTGGTATGTACACACACATTCCCCCTCTACATCTGCAACCTTTTCCTGCTTTGCCGATCTTTCCACCATTAGATCTGCAGGTGGCAAGAGCTTTGGCTCTCTTTGTTTCCTTTCCGCCCTATCCTCGTCAATATCACGGGAGAGTAGGCATTCCTGATCTCTATTACAACTGCGTAGGTTACCTCCTCTAGACGCATGCTCAGTGCGCAGGCCCTACGGTAGAGTTTCAGCACCCCGCGCGGGCGCAGCACGCTGGGATATTCACACTACACTCCCACGCATGCGCGCTTCCGCGTCCCATGACGAGGCATCCGGAAGAGGGAGCCACCCGAACCGCTAATTCCAGCACTATATCTGTGCCTCCACCCCCACGGCCAGATAATATGCGGGCTGGCGTCAGGACGGGTAGGTGCTGAAAGGCAGCACACGCACCGAAACTGTGAGTAACACTGGTTGAGACCGGGGCAGCATATCAAGCACAGTAAGTCGCTGTATTAGTACTGTGGTGCTAGTGTTCACTTTCTTCAATTTTCCTTCTCCCGCATCTTTCCTCCTGTAGCCCGTTAAGGTGCGGGTTTACCTTCGCCCTAGCCCAAGGAGTAATCCTCCACGTGACTTTAGGTAAGGGAATGTCTCTCTTTATGGTTTCAACCACGCGGCAGTATCCCCACCACTTGATAGAAGAAGCACAGCGGGCTTGGTACAGGACATGTGTGTGTTGGTCCTTCGGGACGGGCCTTCTACCTCAGACCACGCCGCCATTATCAGCCTTGCGCTTGGTGATTCTAACAGGTTCTGGCTCAGGGTAACTGCCCCGCACCTTGGCCCCAAGGTGTGGGCTTTTCAGACACGGCACAGTCCCACACAGAGGGGTTGTCCCGGGTACCGGTGGTGCCGCCTCTGCGTTCGCCTGTTTCTCTGGCGCAGCCGGCACACTGTGCCCACTCGGGCGGCCTACCATTGCGGGGGCCTGTCCCATGGTAGAGGCATTGTCAGCCTCATGCGCATTGCACGCGTTTTTATGTTTTCTATGGAGGCACACATTGATGTCTATGATTTATACTTCATGTGTGTCTTGTTGTTTTTCTGTCTCCCTTTTTACTCCTAGGTCACATTAGCAGTGGATCAACTATTTAGTTGTAGCTGAGCTGTAGTTTTTCACAGCACTAGCCCGCCCTGACTGCACTGAGGGTTAGAATCCCTCCACTCACTTGCACTTTTCACATCACTATTTATTCTTGGTCCTGAGGAAGCGCCACGGATCCTTATGACCATCTAGGCGCGAAACATGTCGACCTGACCTTTGAGTTACCGGGGGCAGATCACTGCCCACAGGAGTAACGTACAACCTTTGGGTTTTTTAGTATGACAAGGGTACCGCCACAATCAAGATACCCCTTCTCTGGTATCCCTTTGCCATTTTTATCTTTCACATACACTTTCACCGTGCACATAGGACCCACCCCACACACCCGCACTCATCTAACGGCTGTTCTCAAAAAGATCTCCGCTAAAGTGACCCTTCGGGGGACCCGTAGGGCATTGCAGCGCCCGCCCGACAAGGAACAAACTCCTGATGATGAAGCATGACATCCTTCGGGGTGTGTGAGGGCAACATGAGACAAGACTTGTCCTTCCCCCTGCAGAGTGGGTTCTAGTCCTAGGTTTACCCCCTTGCTTATTCTTCTACTTCTTTTACTTCTCTTGCTGGTGAGTGGGTGACTTTTTTGCACCCCCACCGACGGAACAGTGACCCTCTTTTTTGGTTTGACGACTTGATCGTGGAGGACGGGCACTGGACCATAATTAGCTCCCGTGCCCCCTCCTTCTCTTTTGTTGACACAGCTCTATGGCTCATCAGAGGAGCAGGTAACTTTTACATGATGTCTGTTGGATACTGAAACCTCAACCATAACATGTCCATGGTTTACTATGTGCCTAACAGTCCCATAGTGAAATCACAGACACATTTGTTAGGATGTGTTTTAAATACTTAGGTCAGAGATGTGATGGATGATAGTGCTCTGTACATTGGCTGCAAATTTATCTTTAATGATGTGGGGTTCGCCCTATATCCTACCCCCTTTGCCATGCACATTCAACTTCATGCATACTATAATGTGCACTATTATGGGTTTTACATGGAGATCTTGTTGAATGTGCAAAGGAATATTAATGTAGCTATGCATTGCTAGTGTATGTATCATGTAAGGTGCAGCAGTGGTACATGTGCCTGTGCAGTACCAATGTTTAGGGCTGGAAGGGCATCACCTATCTTCGTGTGATAAATTAAAAAAATACAAAAAGTGTGTGAAAACACATTGCTTAGAAAGTAGCAGCCCTGCAGCAAATTGGAGCATCTGGGCTCTTCATAAAAAAAATATGTATATATTTGGGGCTGAAGCGCGTAATGGCTGACAAACTGCGGATGGAACAATAAAGAAAATTGTTTGCACCTATTTGTGGTTCGTGCTCCAGTCTTTGCTGAGGAGGAGTAGCAAGTGGTGGTTGGAGTGATCGATATATATATATATATATATATATATATATATATATATATATATATATATATATATAATGCTCCAAAATCTCTGCACTTCCATGCAACTGGCGAACAGAGACACGAGCCCAACAATATGAGGCTAGATGTTTCTTTATTAATGCAACCTCGAACCTAATATATATATATATATATATTATCTACTGGCGGTCACCAGTAGATAGTTATAGTTACAACCTATTATCCATAGGAAATCCGCGACATTCTATTTGAAATAACTCTCTTGCCGGTTGACGTATCTTCGCAAAATTTTCAAACTTTATGGCCCGCTCCTACCCTGAAAGTCTCGGGGGGATTCGTCAAGCGGGGGCCGAGAAAAAAGGGGGGTCCCAAAACGCGTTTTCCCCATGCAATTTTCCATAGGAAGCTTTAGACACGGCTACAGCCCGAACTGCTGAACGGAATTACACCAAATTTGGCAAAGAGGTAGTTCTTGGTTCAGAAAGAACCCTTTTTGTTAAATGGTGTAAATCCGTTCAGTAGTTGCTGAGAAAATCAAAAGTAAAAAGATAGTGATATCTATGGCCGAGTAGGGTCCGCGTACCCTCAGCGCACCCTGCGCGCACCGTCCCGATCACGAGCTGCATGTTAATTGGCTGTCAGCTGGCTGTCAACATTCCGATTCAGGAAATGTTGGCAGCCATTTTGTCCCTCGGTAGAACCGAGGAACAGAAACAAGTGCGCAAAGCGCACAAAGGGGGCAGGGTAGAAACACCCTGACCCCCTAGGTTTGCTCAGGGGGTCCCACAAGGACCCCCTGGGCAAAAAAAAAAAATTTTGTTTTTAAAAAACATCAGCAGGATGCGCTCAGGGTGTGAGTACCTCTATGGATGAGTGGCGGTGTTTGAGTGTCTATATAGGAGTATGAGTGCATATGATAGTCCTGTACTGAGTGACCGTAAGTATGAGTGACTGTACGGGTGAGTGAGTGGATGTGTGCGTAGACCTAAGAATCAGTGAGTGGGTATGTAGTTATTGGTGTTGGAGTGTCTATGGTTTTGCGAATGGCAGTCTGTAATTTAGAGTGGGTGTATCAAAGATTATATTAGGGTGTGAGGAGGTGCATCAGATTATCACGTGGATGATGTCATCAGTGATGTCATTTGAGATGTCATCAGTGATGTCACTGACCATGTCATGAGTGATGTAATATGTGACGTCATCAGCAGTGCATTGCGGGGCGCGAGTTATAGTTAGCTGGACTAACTATAACGGGGAATTTCACGGGTTTTGTACGAGTGCAATGTCCAACTAACTATAACTGTCCCTAAAACCTATGGTTTTTTCAGTGAATTTCAAAGGTTTTTTAAATGCTAATTTGTAACTATAACGTCCATGAAACCTATGGTTTTTTCAGTGAATTTATATATATATATATATATGTATATATATATATATATATATATATTTAAAACAAATGGGAAAGGAGTGACTGGGGAGCAATTGTGGAGCAGACCGGAGAAGGGGGAAACAAGTAGATGCCTCAGAGTGGTGGGAACAATGGGAAGCAAAGAGGAGTGGGGGAATTAGGAAGGTGGTGGGTGGGGAGGGCAATAAATAAAAAAAATAAAGCTGACAGAGAGGGTTGGGTAAACCATGGCTGAGCAGAGGGGGAGGAGCAAAATGGAGAGCTAAGGGACATAGGTCTGAGGGTGGGGGCTTGGAACATCACACAGGGAAGTGATCAATAAAACCCGTGCATGCCTATGGAGTGCTGAAAGAAAAATTAAAAAGTAGTTCCCTGAGGTAGACCTATGGAAGTTTACATGTCCTCCAACCAAAAGAATAGTAAAGAATCTATGCTCCAGGGGAGGGATCAACACATGAAGAGGAAGAGGAAGGAAAGCCACTGAACAAGATACAAGTCATTAAGACTATTAAGAAAGTCAACCAGTGGTAAACAATAGGCTGACTCAGAGCCAATCTAAGTATTATACTATATACAACAGACTTTTGCCAACAAACGTCTAAAAGCTGTCTGTAGGTGAGACCTAAAAAGGGGGATTTTATATATCATTCCTCACTGCCTTTTAGTTTTTGTTCCCAAAGGTTCTGCAGGAATTTAACAGTTATCATGTAAATAGCAATACCAAATTATTGTCAGCAATTATTGTTACTGCATGTGTCGTAACATTAAGACATGAGTGGAAGACTGCATTTTAAACCCTGTAACTCCCCCACCAAGATTTAGCATTTCCTCAATGAATGATGAATGAATGATTATGCAATTATTTATTTAAATCACATTCAATGCAGTCCCTATATGGTGTTTTATATAAAGAACATGTAAAGGATGACTTGCAGATGCTGTGCAACTACCACCTAAGCAAATAACAGAACATTCAAATTTGGATGATATTTTGTCAACTGACAAAAACTTGGATGGAACCAGAAAAGATATGTACTATAATACAATGGTCATTACCTAGATATTAAAAAGATGTTTAGAATTTTCACATTTTTGTAGAATGACATTTTTAAATTAAGAGTAGTTTAAATAAATTAAGTCTAGTTTCTAAGTCATATTTTGTGGATTGAATAATCCTTTGTACAAACTCAGTTTTAACCACAATAACACACACATTTGTCATGTAATAAAACAGTAACAGTATGTTTATAGTACTAATTGTAGAAATAATATCTATAAATTGCATTATTATCAATGACAACATTTATCCATAACAATCCCCTAGCCAGAAGCCTCAGTTTTGTGCGTCATATTTATTTACGTGTCTGCTGTTATAGGTCTGAATGCTGACTAGTAGCCACTGTGTAGCTCTGTTGCATTTTCTTGACGTTTGGTTGTGATGTCCAGTCTTCCCCGCCAAGTGTTCGTTATGATAACTCAGCTCAAGAAAATACACAATATCCAGAAACACATTTTCTGGGTAGTTGGAATGTCTACCCTCAGCCAGTCTCTCTGAGGAGAGGGGAAGAAGCTTCTGTTTCACATTTTATCATTTTATTCTCCATCCTCAGTTCATACGCCAAGTACTGGTGTTTGATGAACACCTCAACAGGTTAAACAAACATTTGAGGTTAGCCAAAAAAGTAGTTTGGAAACTGATTTATGGTGGGACCAGTTTGACACTTGGAAGTCATGTTTGATTAAACACACAACATGGATAATCCTAGCTGTCTCTTAATTATTAAAACTTCTTGAAGATCTCAAACTTATCCTACTTACAAAAAGAGTTGGCTTATTTGATAGGAAGTTGGAATATTGGCAGGCTTTGATAGACATAAGCTGATGGAAAGCCCTACATATGCTGCATAATGTCCTTCAACTAGGTAATATTCTTTCCAGAAAGTGCGTGCTTTATAGGCCAGTTTGGCCGTATTTTGTCACAAGGAGAAACTCCAAGTAATCAAAGGAGGAGGGGGTTACTTTCAGTGGTGGGTAGATGAGGGGATCATCAGCTACCCAGCCTGTCAAACAATCTGAGGGAACAGACATAAAATGCACATATATAATTTGCCTCCCTGAATTCTCATGCTGTCTTTTGGGCTATCTCGCTGCACAGTTGTTTCACAAAGTAGTTGATATGAATGTATTTCCAGGGCTGATTTAAGCTCCCAGCCCACCATTGTGTTTTCTGCAGCGTTGCGGCGCAGATCCTAGCAAAGTTTTTCCTGAAAGATGCATAAGCAAGAAGAAGATCCTGCCCTCTCTACACAAAGCAATGTGTCTATAATGCACAAACTCACAACCAGGCATGGTTTCAAAAAGAAATTTAACATGTCCTTAGCAACACTTTCTCTGAGAAAATGCAAACACATTACTGTATCTCACTTTAATGGTCACACTCTCCAGTTTCTTCTTGAAGAAAATTTCCAGCTTCCTTCTCCTGAATATGTTGTTGGCGGTTGTATGACACAACCACACTTTCCTTTCCCACGCGTTCCTTAACAATGTTGGCGGAACAACTAAAACGTCTGAACCACGCATTCCATTTACAACGCAAGTCGTTACAATGACTTGCCTTAGGGGTCGCTGGACTTTGGTATAGTATAATTTACTATTTCAACTCCAGTCCTCGAAACAGTAGGGAAAGCGTTGGACTTTAAAGTCTATTGCCACTTTACCTAACTCATGTTGTTGTAACGACCTATGCTGCAAATGGAATGCATGGTTCAGACACATTCATTGTTCTGCCCACGCTGAAAAGGCAATCGTGGTATTTGCTGTTTCCCATTGTTGGCGTGTCCACTGACAAAGGTAGAGCACAAACAAGCAACTTCAATATCTCATTACTATGAATGGATATGGTCTTGAGGGTGTCATTGGAGATGAATTCCTTGCACATTTGTACACAACTTCTCCATTAACACCTGAGCAGAGGGGGTATAGAAAAGAGGGATACTGTCAGGACTCTAAAAAAAATCAATGTGTTAACTTACATTTCCCCACCCTTGGCTACCAGAAATACTCTCAAGTCACACATACTAATATTTCTAAGGTCCACAAATAAAGCATCCACATACCCAAAGAAGAATACTGAGATCAGGCCAAGACACATAAAATAATAAGGCAACATCTATATCAATCGTTACATTTGCAGTTCCGGGTCCCTGTGTTAGTTGTGACTCAGCTTCATCTACATCAAGCCTCTCATAACTGAGCCATGGTGTGATGGGAGAGGGCACCAGCATGAACTGCAGAGGCAAAGGGTGTTATTTTGGTGAACTGTAATGTTTTGTAAATTTTCCAAGATGGCACTCAGCATCTTGACAACACTGGTCCCTGTGCAGTTTTAAACAACCTGACTCCTTAAACCTTACGTTCTAGAATTAAATTGTGAAATATTGACGCTTTGTCAGAGTACTTACCCAGTAAAATGATACCATTGTTTCTCACAGAATAGGCTTCTAAGTGGGTCTTTGAACCGACTTTAGTAGGTGAGGTGGACATTGAAAACACTTCCTACTCAGTCTTGAATACATTAAAGTTTAGCCACCTTAAAAACAGTAGCCTATGCGAGCAATGGTGGATACTTGATTAACTGCCCACCCCTCCACTTCATTCCACTTTCCAACTGCTAGAATATCATGAGCAACAAGAACACCAACACTCCATCATGGCTGTCGATTCACTAAAATGCCACAGGTAGGGGAAATTACAACACATACCCTTTGACCTTAATGACATCATGGGAAGTGACATCATATGACCTTTAATCCTGATTTTCTCCAGGAAAGCATGTCACATGACCCTAACATCACAATAATTGACATCACCGTTACATAATAACTGCATGATTAGTATAATAGCATAACTCAGATAAATGTCCAATTTAGATACCACCTATATTACGGTGCTGATTAGAACTTTGAAATTTCTAGCTAATAATATTTGCCCTGAATTGTAGTGAGCAAGCAAAGCGAGTAGGCCAAACCTCTGATAGAGGGTTTCTCCCCAGAGGTAAAATTTGACAGGAAAGGGGTGAAAGAGTGCACTTTAAAGCACAATTTTACTTACATTTGCTAAAATGCCATCAGCCCTGAAAGGGCACTCATTCAACATTCAAATCCTTTCGTGGAGGGCCTAGCAAATGAAACCTGATGCTCCCCAGGAGTTGACTCCATTTTTTCCAAAATGTGGTATGGGAGCCTCCATATATCAAAAATTACCTCCACTGTGCCAGGGTCACATATTCCATGTGTGCCCTCTTATATATAAAATCAGTCTATATACCATAGGTGACCCTTATGTCAAAAATTATCCCAGCATGTCAGGGCCAGCATTTTGTCCTTTTAGCCACCCTCCTATATGCCAGGTTGTTCCCCCTTTATGCCAAGAAATACCTCCATTGTGCTATTATCAGCATTCTGCCACTGGTGACCATATACCAAGAATTTCATCAAGTATTCCAGCATTTATCCACAAGCACTCTATGTGCTGTAAATTACCTCTAGTATGCTAATATCAGTATTTTACCATTGGTGCCCTTTATGCCAAGAATCACCCCTAGTGTGCCAATGCCAGTATTTTGTTACAGGTGACGTGCTAAGAATTGCTGCAAGTATGCCAGCGCCAGTATTTTGACCTGGGTGTCTTAATAAGACAATAATTACCTCCAGTATGCCACATTCACTCACTCACATTCATTCTCTCACTCATACTCACTCAGATTCATTCATCTTCACTCACACTCTTTTACACTCATTCTTATTCATTCTCACTGCCTTACTTGCATTCACCCTTAATCTAACTCATTCTCACTCACTCATATGCACTGACACTCAGGCAAAGCTTTATTAACTCTTTGCACCAGGTTAGGTGTTAGGGTGAAGTCTATTATCCAACACAAATCAGGATTTGTGTTGGATAGTATTCCAAAGTTGCTGGTTACGCTGCTTTACATTACTTGGCATCAAGGGTGCATTCCATGGGTGGTGTATGGGTGTTCCCATGCAACCACTCTTGGGTTTTTACACAAATCCCTTTCTACAAACATTGGCAGACAGGAATTTGTACCAAAATCTTATGCCTCCTCAAGGCAGGTGTAACGAGTGAAATGTTTTCATTTGTCTTTGTTTTTCCAACTTTGCATGTGTGCTGCATTCTACAGCACACATACAAAGTTGGAAAAACCTTAAAGCATAATTTTTGTACTGCCCCCCCACCTTTCAGTATAAAACCTATGCTTCAGCGAATGCACACACTATAACTTTATGGCGCAAGAGCGTGTGCGTTGGTGCATGGCTGGTGCAAGTGCACCAACATAGAGGGAAAGAAATAATGCACCACACCTCAGTAGATATGGCACATTTTGTCTCTCTCCCTTTGATGCAAGACAGTGCAGCAACTTTGGTGCAGCGTTGCCTTGCGTTAAAAAATAGAAAATCTAGGACTCAATCTCACACAATCGCATTCACTACTGGTCATTGACTCTCACTCACTTTCACTAACACACACCCACTTACATATACACACATGCTCACACATACACATGCTCTCTCTCACATATACACATTCTCACCCACAAGCATGCACACAATATACATTTAAAACCATTTTTATTTACCACAGCTGCCACCAAAGGTTCCCATTCCAGGTAAGTGTGCTCTATTTATAATTACACTAATAGTGAACAGTAGAACATTTTCACTATTATAATGAAAAACAGACAGAAGATAAGGAATGCAGAGTGCTCCTTTGTTCCCAGCACTGATTTTGCTACTTCTGAGGCCAAGGGTCGTAAAGGCAGTGCCAGAAGTTGCAAGGGGCAAGTCAGGAGTTGCAGCTCTAACTCCTGGCAACCCCTAAATGATGTCCATGCATGCCATACCACGATACAGACACATTCATGAAGGTACACAATACCCTGGCATGAGACCGCCACCACACATCACCTAACATGAGACCAACAATTCCCAGACACACCACAACCGATAATTCAATGTATGCACAAGAGGATGTGGCATTATGGCCAGAGCTGCCAATTTTGGAACTGGGGAACCAGGTTCAAGTCCTGGCACCAAATCAACATCCTGTAATTCTGGGCAACTCACTTAGGGCCAGATATATGAAACAACCATTTAGCAATTTCCTAATCCAAATTTTTGCAATTCGCAATAAAGAAATTGCTAAATGGCATGTACAGCCACAGGCCACCCAGATTTTGTGATTTGATAATGAGTTGCTTCGCTAAATAGGAAATCACAATTTGTGATTACCTATTCGGTCGCAATTTGCGAATGCGGTCACAAATTGCAAATACAGTCGCAAATAGTGACTGCATTAAAAGAAATGAGCAATTCTGTTTCCTGGGTCAGGGAGATGACCCCACAAACAGGAAGTGCTGCCCAAGAGAAGCCAGGACAGCAGGCAGACTAAGTAGGGGAGAACTGCTGCACAATCCAAGTGGCCTGAGGAGCCCCAAAACCAGAATAAATGCCAGAGGAATAGCCAGCCAACTGGCAGAGAAAGAGGCAGGGGTGAGAAAGCTCAAACTGAAGTCTCCGAAAAAGAACCGGGGATAGTAATCGAGGAGTGCTGCAACAACTATGAGCAGCTGTTTGGCCGTGCATCTATGACTGTGCGTGAGACCCAGAAACGCAAAATCTGGAAGGACATGCTGCAGAAAATAGATGCTGTAGGTGTGGCACAGCACTCAGTGGAAGAAATATGGAAGAGGTGGTATGACCTCCTGTCTCGCACCAAAGAAAAAATGGCAACATGCCTGAATGAGAATCGGGAAACAGGAGGTGGCCCCACAACTGTACCCAGACCCACAACACTGGAGGCAATGGTAGAGACTACCTTGGAGCTAGGGCAGTAGTTGGTTTTGGCAGCCTTGACACTTCTGCAACTGCACCAATGCAAAGTAAGTGTACATCTATATTACTGTATACTACCTGCATGTAAAAATAGAACTGACACAGGCAGATCAGTTTGGGACCATTACATAGCTAAAGTACCCCTTATGGTGCATCATGGAACATATAGTCAAAATATTACACACTGTATTCAGTATCAGACATCTATTACATCATATTGTACAACTAAAGGCAAATGGGTTCCCCATAAAATGACATTAATAGCAAGTCCATTCTTCAAATAGATGCACCTGAGAAAGAAATAGAATGCCCAATTGATGAGGAAGAAGAACAGGCCCAAATGGTGGAGGATGAAGCAGTATTGGTGGAGAGTCTTCCCACACCACCCAATGGCCACTTCAGCGGTGCATCTTTCTCCCCACATCCACCATCATTTGAGGATTCCATCCATCCGCCCACTCCAATCCAGCTGCAAGTTGTCAGATCCTAACACTAGCGTACTGCAGTACATGCTCTTAGGCGCCGTAATATTTCTCATGTACATCGGCCTTCTGGGTTCCAGGCAACAGCAGAACAGCAAACACTGTTTGGTGGGCTTGAAGCATCCATGCTGCAGATTCAGAGCCTGCAGCACAAACAAATGAAATTAGTCAACCGAAAATTGCATAACAGTCAGCATCCAATATCAGTGCATTTCAATACAGTGGCCACTAAAATGGACAGCCTAACTAGTGTCCAGGAGAAACTATGCACACAGATGGCAGAGGATACTATCAATCAGAGATACAGAGAGAGGAGCAGTGCTGTGCATATGGATTCCTTAATAAGGTCCATTGGAAGGGTTGCACATGCCACCTCAGCCTTATCAAAGTGTACTGTGAAACTACAGTTCGAAATGGGCCACTTTGGTGGGGATGTGTTGAGGGGCCATGGCCAGATTACCACTGCAGTGAAAGCCATACAGAGAGCACAAATTACAAGTGGGGTGGATGAAGGGCAACCCGGTAGTGAGGAATTGTCGAGTGTCAACAACATCTCTGCCACAGATGCACGAGCGCTGAGACGGAGTAGTAGCCATACTCCTGCATCTCAATATGGTGGCACGTCCCATTCTGCATGTAGTCACAGAAAAAATTGTGGGATACCGATCAGGGAGTGCCTAAATATTTTTGCTTAATTTAGGTTGGTGCCGTAACCAACCTGATGATGAACGCATGTTGCATACATTTGTGTGTAATACAATTTATTTTGAAACAGTAGTGAAACTCTTGACAATAAAGGTATCTTCACTTTGATAAATCAAATTATTGGGCAGCCATTTTATTTCAATTTGTTGAACTAACCATGACTTACCTTGCAAAGTAATGTGTGCAGTGGTGGCCGCCGCACAACAGAAGTGGGGGGGGGGGGCAGGGGGAGGTGGGAGGACAGGGGGGGAATTGAGGGAAAAAATAATATTTTTAAAAAAACATACCTTCTGCTGCAGTGACGGCGGCCTCGGTGATTGACTCCCAACAGTCTCTGGGAAGGCACAGGCTGCCCAGCCAATCCAGACACTGCTGTCATGGTATGAGAACAGCACTAGGATTGGTCTGAGTGGCCTGCTCTGCAGCTGAGACACTGTCTGGGAGCCTGCGGCTTTTCTCCAATCCAGCTGTGAACTCAGTTGGTTTGGAGAAATTGAAGTGTGCATGCCTGAGATGGCTGGCCAAACTTACATACACACTTCTAAGCACCCACCACTCCTGCCTCTTATGGCCCGGCCTGCCCCACACTCATGCATGCACCATCAGCCAGAGCCCCTCACAGAAAAATAAAATTATATTATTATTTTAGCATCATTTTATTTTTCTGTGACTTACTGACCAGTGGGGCGACGCTCCTTCGCCATTACGAAGGAACTGCCCCTGAATGTGTGGCAATGTGGTCCCTGCACGTCCTTCCCTCCCCTCCACTGCTCTGCTCTCCTCTGTTGGATGCTGAACTGGTGGGCCGGGTTGTTCATCCTCAGAATCAGATTCTGACACCTCAATGCGTAGGCCTCTCCCGCAGGCAATGTTGTGCAGTATGGCACACGCTGCTACTATCTTATAATCAATTTCTGGTGCATATTGTAGGGCACCCTCACTCTTGTGCAGGCAGCGAAACCATGATTTCAGGAGCCCAAATTTCTGCTCAACGATGTGCAGTGTTATATCTCCTCTCGTTCTGGGTGGTGGAAGAGAGGTAGGGTGTGAGAATCCAGGGATATAGGGCATAAGCACTGTCACCTGAAAAACATACATTAGTGTGAGGCGACACACATTTTGTGTGGACTGGGCAATTACAAATATGTTTTGACAATTGTTTTCTGTACCAAATAAATATTCGTCATCAAACTCCCCTCTTTCCAGTCATCTGTAAATTCTGCTGTACCTAAACATGAAGGAGTCATAGGTGCTTCCGGTATATTGTGACACTATATCAATATAATGTTGTGGACATTGCATGCCACATGAATGTTAAGGGAATGGGTATTTTTATTGTTCCTAAATAGATATTCATTATGGGATGGTGGACATATGTCCACATGTATCCCATCTATACACCCTACGACAAGGGGGAAATTGGCAATCCTGTAAAATTGCAGTTTTGTATTTTGTATTTCCTGGCATTCCAGGGCAGGTATATGTGGCGATGGATGCAGATAAGCATGGCATCTAGGAATCTACAGAAGAAATGCCAAAGCGCACTTTGAGACCCCCCTTCTACAACAGCTATCACATCCTGGTCACTTCCACTGGCTAATAGGAATAATGATCACAAAACCTGAACATGATTGGGGATGGAATTGCTACACATAGTACTGCTTTCTAAATGCAGCTTTAAAAGGGCTATGATATCCAGAATGACAGTGCTACTTAGCCTGTATTGATCATAAATGTCTTCTTCTGTTTGTTGGAAAGGGGTCAGCCTGGCTTGAAAAATGCTTTCTTGTCTCCACCTCCTCCGCTGAGCAGTCAGTAAGCACATCCTCAATTCTATCTGGTGCAGGGCAGCCATTGTGGTCAGCGTGGTGCATTCTGGACATGCTTTATAGTATGCACCCATTTACCACCTGCTTTGAATTGGTGATACAGCTTCTATTCGTAACTCACTTATACATCTAATTTGCAAGTCGAAATTAGCGATTCCCTAATACCAACTTGCTATTTCTGTTCGTTAAAACTTGCGCGTCGCAAATTGGTCGCATCGCAATTTTAGGTTTGCGAATGGCTTTCTTACATAGCGTACGGCCCTTTTTCCATTCGCAAACCAGTTTGAGACTAATTTGCGAGTCACAAATCTTTCGTACATCTGGCCCTTAATCTTCACCTGCCTTAAACAGACATTTGCAATGCAATCGGTCTCGCCTTTGGGACCTTATAAGTATTTAGTGATGCAGCATGTTATCGCAAGTTAGTGCAAAGTAGATCTCCGTGGCTATAAATGTATTACTGTGTAAGCGCTCCGTCAAATAATCAGATGCAGCCCACTCTAAAATTCTACACCATTTGGTAGTTTGGTGGCTAATATAAAGTTAAATTGTACACCCATTGAGAGAGAGAGAGTAAATAAAGTGCGGAGGAGCTGTTGCCTTCCTTAAGAAGAGCTGGCTTTTAATGTCAGAAAAGAATTAAAACTGAAGCTAACGACATCAAATGAGAGAAGCAGGGCTGTACTAACCAAGAGGTTTAACGTGCCTTCAATTGAAGGTGACCAGCCGATGCCCCTGCCTCCCTGTGGAGAAATCCAGCAGCCCAAATTGAATACTTCGACAGATTGTGTGCAGGCCGCCGTGCCCCAGTACTGATCTGCATGCTTTTAGTAAAAACTTTTAGTGAACGCTTGCAGAAAGCGTTCCCTCTCATGAAGAGGGCCAGGGTGGGGCCTGGACAATGTTCTGCAGCCACCGAAAACAAGTCAAAAACCTATCTTGTTAGTTCTGATTACGATGGTCTCCATAATGCTTTGCTCACGCAGCTCCCCCACCCCTACCCTCCCAAATTAAAACAAACTTTGGAATTTGTGAAGCTGACAACCAACAAGCAGCCAGCTCTGACGGCAGAGGCACCATGATCAATTTAACAAAGCACTTTGGCTGGTTAATATGGAGGGAAAGGCTATAAATATATCACTATGTAAGCACTTCGTCATGATCACAAATGTCACGCTGTGTCACATTTTCTTAATGTATTCCTGACAACAACTTGATTTTGACATAAATGACAACATCATAACAGTGCATGTCTTTTTAAAGCAATCGCTCACTCCATTTCTTAGTTGTGATTCGTTAAGGCATGGTAGATGGCACACCTGTTCCCTATTCCAACAAGTGTCCCTTCCCAATCCACAGCAGGTTATGTAAGCAATTGTTCTGCAATAGAGGCTCAAGTATTGCCTCAAACAGTCAACAATCAACTACATAATATCAACAAGTGCCAGTATATAAGTTTATTTTAATTTGATATAGACCTCGACTGAGGTCAACAAATATACAAACACAAATTTAAAACATTTAACATAGAACTCATATCATCAGCTTTAAACATTTATGATGTTAAATCCATTCAACATAGCTTTTTAAGACGACTTTAGCTAAAGTCTGTTTAAAAGTTATACCATTTAGATCATTTGTGTTCTACAGGTAGTTGTTTTTCAAGATTTAAATAGACCTTATAAGGAGATAAGGTTAGATCTGTTATAGATAAGTCATAAAATCAGCTTTGGATATTTAGAAGTTTAAAATCATTAGCATCATAAACTTTAAAACAGCTTTAAAAAAATCTTTAAAAATGTATACAATTGACAACAAACAAATTCATCTGGTGGTAATTTACAGAGAGTGATTAGACTTTGTACAGAAGGAACATTGTATCGGATTCTAATAGGCCTTAGGTACCTCCACCTGGCTTCTACTAAAGTTGGATTTGGGCAGACCACTAATACCTGAGTTAGATCTTGCATTCCTCCCTTACACAAATCACAGAGCCCTGTTATGTTTTTAGAATGATTCCACTTTGCTGTATGTGCATTCAAAGGGAGTATTTCCAACCTCAGTAAAAGAATACATCGGCGAATCCTATGATCTAGTAGAAAACGTGTATATTTCTCAGGGAATTTATACACTATAGTTTTTGCATACTCTATATAGTGTTTCAATTGGAAACAGTGTTCTACGTCCAGGTCGAAACTTAATTTAGAGGTTAAATTCTTTCAAAAGAGCTTCAAAAGTGCAGGAGTCCAAGTTTCTAAAAGTGCTACTGTGCAATGAGATAAGCTAAAAGCTATATTAAGATTCTTATTAAAAGTATAACTCAACGTCTCTTCTCTAAAGGTTTCCAGTTTTAAAATATGCCTTAAGGTACCAGAATCGGCGTTTACAAGATGGTAAGCCCATCTTATTAAATTAGAGATGGCCGTAGCGTATATGCTAACTAAGGAGAATTCAAGGCGTAATGCTTGGGCCGGGACGGCTTGATTTACTCTTATTAATCTCCGTAAAAATTCCCTTCTCTCGTTTTTACTGATTTCCAGGTTTTTATGTGCATATATTCTAGACCGTAGGTTAAGATAGGCGGAATTTTCATGCGATATACCTCTAACATAGGTTGGAAATGTCTATTTCCAGAAGAGGAATATAGCCTCAACAGTGCACCTACATGGGCATCCGCCTTTTGACATATGTGTTGTAGATGAAAGGAGTTCTGCAGGGTTTGGGTGAAAATCCGACCTAAGTACATGTATTCTTTAACTGACTCGAGTGGTTTTCCCCCAATGTCCAATTAAAGTGTTGCAATCGCTTTTTTCCCCTAAAAGGTAGAATTTTGGTTTTTAGAGTATTTGGAACTAGAAAATTATCATCTGCGTAGCTACTTAATGCGTTTAAATTTCTTTGGAGTCCTATCGGCGTAAGGTCTAAGATCACAATATCATCCGCGTACATTAAAATATATATGTCTCTAGATGCTAATTTCGGGCGGAAATTTTTTACATGTGTGAAATGCTCTGGTAAGTCACTTAGGGGCCTATTACGATGGCGGTCGGAAAACCTCCCCGACCACCATGGTAGCGGGAAAAGACCGCCCGCATGGACTGCGACATCACCGCCGGTCGAATTACGATGACCTGCGGTCGAAATCGGACTGCGGCGGTCTGATCGCGGGCCTTAACATTGCGGCGGTTGCTGCTGCCCGCAGCACCGCCGCGATGCTGAAAGGAGCATGTCCTGCATTTCCCTGCACTGCGTGGCAGGCACTGCACAGTGCCTGCCACCTGGTACAGGGAAATGTAGGGGGGGACCATGGGTACCCCCCCAGTGCACCCCCCCAGCACATTGGGGGCCCACAACGGGCCCCCGGAAGACAATCTCCGCATGCCTTTCCATGGCGGTTTGACCGCTGAGGAAAGGCTGGCTACCGCTGGTATCATAATCCTGCCGGCAGAGCCTGCTCTGCACCGCCACCATTATCCCGGTCCTGCTCCGTCCGCCAGGCACCAGTGCGGATGGCAACCGGCGAAAAGCGGCGGTCGGAATTTTCCACCGCCGCAGTCACCACCGCCATCCTAATTTGACCGGTGGTTTTCTTGGTTGCGATCGCGGGTGGATGTCCACCGCCGGTCCGGCGGGCGCCACCACCGGCCCGGCGGTGGACATACGACCGCCATCGTAATAGGCCCCTTAGATACAAAGAAAATAGCAAGGGGGCAAGGAGACATCCTTGTTTTAGGCCATTTAACGTGGAGATTGGTCTAGTTAGACCTTTCAAACCCCCCATTTGAACTCTACACCATGTTTCTGTGTGGAGGGATATAATTATTTTAAGTAAATTTTGTGAGATCCCAACCTCTCCAGTTTCTTCCAAAGGGTTGGCCTATCTACCCTATCAAAGGCCGTAGTAAAATCAATAAAAGCACAGTATACAATTTGTGATTTTGAGACAACATATTTGTCAAGAATCATTTGTAAAATTGCAATATTATCTATAACTGAGTGTTTTGGACGAAATCCTGCCTGGGACATAGGAATTACGCCGCTGGAAAAGGCCCAGTCTTTAAGGTGATCTAAAATGCAGCCTGCAAAGATTTTTCCAGTTGCATCGAGTAGGGCTATTTGTCGGTAGTTCTTTGGGTCAGTTCTAGAACCTTTTTTTAAGATAGGGACCACAATACTCCCCCGCCATGATTTTGGGATATCTCCTGTTCCAAAACAGTAGAAAAAAAGAGGGGATAGAAATTTGCCCCACTCCTCTGGGTTTGATTGTAGGACCTTAATCGGTATCTTATCCGGTCCCATTGCTGCTGTAGATCTTGCTGCCTTTATAAAATAAGCTATTTGATTCGTTGTTAAGACTATCACGTCGTCACTCAACTGATCCTTTCCTGCAGACTGCTGCTTCCATTTTTTTACCTTCTGTGTATTAAGTTTATATAAGTTTTGGATATATGTTTCCCAGGCCGATACTGGTACTGGGAGTGCTTGTGTTGTTTTCCTAATGCCCATTTGTTTGGCTACTAGGCTCTAGAATACTTTGCTGTTTTTACTTTTGACTGCCAATTCAATGTCTATCCAATTTTTGCCTTTTTCCTCTCGCAGTTTTTTTAGCTTTTTTCCGTTGTCGTAGTTTTTTCAACTTTTTTATTTCTTCCTGTCTTGACCCAGAAAAGTTTAAAAACTGCAGTCGAATCAGGCTATTTAATTTTACTGATTCGTGATCTTTGTTCTTTGCTTTTTGGTGGCTCCTTCTCTTCTCATATCTGTTTAAATGATCCTGAAGAGATGCAACATCTGTAGACATTGTCTCTTCATAGTTCATTATCGGGTTAGATTCTTTTTTCAGCAGGTTTGAATAGGTAGCTGAAATCGCGGTGTTCATTCCCTCAATTGCTATTGAGTTCCAGATGATCCTACAGTTTTTATGATCTACATTAGCATGGCCGTTCCAGGAGTCAAGTGACCACGGGGTAGTAGATTGCAATGATAGTTCTATTTCCAAAGGCAGAGGGGCATGATCACTTTCATATGCACCCTGTATAGTCAATGATTGCACTGTCTGAAAAAGGTCAATGCTACAAATTACATAGCCTAAAATGGATAAGCTATTATTACCTGTTCTAGTATGAGCGGCCGGAATGTCCCCTTCTACTCTACCATTTAGGATTACTCCATTCATTGCATTAACATGGGAGAGTAGAAGTTTCCCTCGCTTATTGGCTTTTATCCCTATTGGAAACAGTGGCCTTGGAATAAAGCAGGCTTCCTCTTTATCGCGTTTTCCAAAGTGTTAGATATTTTCCCGTTAAAGTCTCTGAAGATTAATACTGGTGGACAACCTTTATGGGCCATAGTTATTTAAATCTTTTCAAATATTTTTACTAGTAAAGAGTCATAGCGAGGTCCCGTGGAATATAAATATTGAAATATTGAAAATTAAGAGATCCTGGATGATGTTTAGACTTTTATTTTGATGTTTAATCTTAATGCACTGAACATTTTGGAGACACAGGTCAATAATTTCTAGATCCCAATAGATTTCTTCTTGTAAGAGAGTAGCAAGGCCTCCTTTTGCATGCCCCCTTTTTGTAGCCTCAGCTGGAATGTCATACACAAAATAATTTTTATAAGTAAAAGTGTCTACGGACCAAGTTTCTTGTAGGAAAAGAATTGATGGGGACTTTTCAAGAATATGGGCTAACTTTTCTCGAGTTTTCCCAGCAATATTCCAGGAAATAATCGTTAAACTTTTGCTAAAAAGGAAGTGTTAGTGTGTTCCCTTGTTTATTACTATTCAAGTTTCCAGATATCCAAGACCATAGGTTTTCTTTTTCTTGTGGCTCGATTTTTGGTGATGGCTGGTTCCAAATTCGGCGCTCGCCTTGACTAACTGATATTATTAAGGATCCTTCTGGCATACTCATTTGAGATTTTGGCACCCTATCCACGTGATTATGCTGAGGGTAGGTCTTACACTCCATATTATCCTTTAACCTGTTGAGCTCTATGCCCTTTGTTTTAGCTTTGACCACGTCGAAACCATTTTTATGAAGTTTGTCTCTTTCTTTAAAAATGATAATCGGGATAACGTTAGACCAAAACTCTACGTTTGCCACCATTAGGTTCAATTTATTCGGGAACACTACTAGTTTTATTTCTAAAGAGGTAAGTGAATGAAGTTGAGGAATCTCATGTAATAATTTTAAAATTCTCCCACGATTTAAAGGAACTGTATCATTAGGGAATAGATCTATAAATTCCACAATACAAGAGACAGTTTGATCTTCTTTTCCATATGTATTTATAGTTGGACAATAAATTCCTATTTCCTCCGAGTTTATTTTTTCCTGACATTCCTTTATGTATTTTCCTGAGAAAGTTTGCGCCAGAGAGGTTTAATTTTCTTTTCCCGTGTGTCCTTTTAGTTTCAGATGAAGTATTATGTTTCTCAATGGTTTGAGTTACCTCTTGATTTTCCATAATTGGATCATGCCTCTGAATTATCTGTTCTGGTATTTGCGGGAATTTTACTTTCCTGCTTGATCGTCTCAAGATTTTTAGTTTTAATCTATTTTTACTATTCCTGCCCTTTTTAATTTGTCTCTTTTCCTTCAACTTAGACATGAGCTTGGTTTCTTCTAATGTTGAAAGGTTTATAGGGACATTTTCCAGATGCGTTTGTGTTTGGGTTAGTATTCTTTGCTGATTCTTTTGTTTAAAAATGGGAAATAATGGTATCTCAGGTTGAGAAAGGCTTTCAACCTTGGTTTCCTCGAATAACTTGCACAGAGAGTAAACTTCTTCATCTTGTCTGAGCTTATTTTTCGCTTTTGTTGTAATGGGTCCCTCTGTTTGTGTTGCCTTTTGTACTTTACCTATAAGATGATTGACTGCTTGTAGATTTGGAAGTTCTTCTTCTCGATTTATACCTTTTCCTGTATGACTTGATATAATATTGGAATTTTGGTTAAGTTGTTTTTTCCTTTTTTTCCACTAGGTATTGTAAAATTCCAGTTTGTGTTTCAAGAATTATGTCCGAGTTGTCTAGATTTTTCTCGAGTAGGGCCAATATAGATTCCAGAATTCTCTGTAATGAGAATAAATCACTAGATATGGGTTCTCGTCTGTGCGGGCATTGAGTTGCATTGAAGAATGTTGATTCTTTTAATTGTGAGCAATTTTCCGTACAGACCGTAGCATTAGTTGGAGTGCTATTGAGTGGCTGAGAAGTCTCTTTATGTATTAAAGGAGACAGGTGAGCAAGATCCAAATGAGAGGTTTATATCTGGTAGAGTGAAGTCGGTATCTAGTATTGCAGGGGGAGGCTCCTGGGCTATATTTGGGTGAGATTTTTCCTGGGCTCCCCCGTTGGCTGCTTCCTTTATTTGATCTGTTTGCTGATTGTTATCTTGTTTAATTATCATTGGGTTGTCGTTACTGACCATTGATTGCACTCAAGCACAATCCCTTTCCTTTGTCTTGGATTTTTCTTCCATTTGTGACCTCTGCTCCACTGGTGCTATTTGGTCACCTATTCTGGAGGTAGTAGTAAAAAATGTTGTAATATATACTATTCCTGGGACTGCTCCGATGTGGGGTGCTTTATGTGTGCTTTTTCTCATGGATTGTGTTGTACCAAGTCTTTTCATGTGTACTGTGCGAGATCTGAGCTTCTTATAGGCCATAATTGTAAATTTCTGAGGGAAAGTGAAGCAGTCACCTCGTGGATTGTCGAGGTCTAACGAGCACTTACTGCACTTACTGCACCCTTCGCCTTGCGTATCTAAAGCGTAGTCTTATTTCAGTTCAGGGCAGTGTTCCTGTGTAGATGTGCCGAACTTTAGACGGAGGATGGTCTTCCTCAGCTTTACCCTGCAGCCGTATACAGAGTAGATGAAGCACATCAAAGTAAGCAAGTTGGGTACTCCTAGAAGAGCCGCTAGCCACACCCAGGACACCCAGGACAAGACCTAACCTGGCCGCCTCCGTGGTCCCCTGGGGCGTGCTCTCAGCAACAGCTCCTATACTCGTAGTAAAAATATATTTGAGAAGTAGCTGAGCTGAGGAAGTTGAAATAGTTGAAATAGAAGAAGAGACTGGGCGAAAAAAAGTTAGTGATAAGAATCAGAAATAATGAAGGTTCCGTTTGTTCTACTTGTAGTACTTATAGTACTGCCGAACTGTATAAGTTTTAAAGATAAGTTCTAAAGATGAAAGATATACGGCAGCCCCTACCACATCTGCGCACTCATAATCAAAAAAGAAATAAGTAGTAGGTAAAAACGGCTCCTACCGCTTTTCCACCACAGACGCGGTAGATGAAGATAAATTGACGGCTCCTGCCGCTTTCCACCTCATACGCGGAAAATGAAGATAAATAGACGGCTCCTGCCGCTTTCCACCACACACGCGGTGAAACACACAAACAGACAAACGACTCCTGCTGCTTTTCCACTACACACGCTGTGAATGAAAAACAAACAAACGGTTCCTGCCGCTTCTCCGCCTACACACGGTGAATGAAAGTGAAAAAATGGTTCCTGCCGCTTTTCTACCCACACGTGGTGCAAGGAAAAGCAAACGGCTCCTGCCACTTCCTTACACACACGCTGTGCTGATTACGAGGCTCATGGCTCGCGGCTCCTGCCGCTTGTTAGTGTTGAAGGGTCCAGCAGAGGAAAGCGACCGAGACTCCAAAATCAGACCGCTATTGTCTCTCACTGCCGCGGTGCCCGATCGGGGGTAGAGCCTCAGAGGAAACAACCGGCTCTCGAGATCCACACTGTGTGCAGAGGATCCGGTGCTCACCCTGCTCACACATCTCTGGGGCTGTATCTTCAGCAGCCAGTTTGGGGGACCCCCGCCGGTGCCCACTCCCGGGCTCTCCCCGCTGCTCCTCAAGTTGCTGATACCGCTATCATCAGTTGAATCTCCACTCGTCGATGTTTCCCCGCAGCTTCCTTGGCTCCTCGTGTCTGCTTACAATCAAATGCGGTCATGAAACATGTTCAACGTAAGTAACATAATCATGAGGCAGCCAGTACAAACAGAATGCAAGACACGCTGCACGTCGTGTCATCAACAAGTGGATTATAATTAACAGAGCGCGCGGCTGCCTTGTGGTTCGCTTCACTCTCTAAATACACATACAGGGAAAAAACACACAAATCAATGCAATGCATAATGGGCAAAATGTAAAATATAAAAGCATTTAGGAAAATATATACCTACAATTTGATCATTTTCTAATGTGCCCCTCCAAGTTACCCCTTCAGTCCAATGCATTCCAAAGGAAGTTGAAGCAGGGCGAGCGCTTCCGTGTCAGTACACCTTTAAAAGGCGGAGTGTTCATGGCTGTTCGTCAGTGTAAATGTCAGCACTCTCAAGGCTCTTGATTCAAGCGGGAGTAGCTCATACAGGCCAATATGTTTTTGCAGGCTATGAATGATATCAAAGAGCGCCCAATCACACCACTTCCTTCGCCACACGCACAAACACATACACTATGCACACCACACACACACACAGGCGCACACCAATTTGTTTACCATACATATTAAACCCTGAACTGGGACCATCAGCAAATCTAGGCTTGGCAGGACTTCAGTAAGCATTCCTCGGCAGACAGGACAGCCGCCACACCTCCCCGCCAGCATGTCCGGAGGCCCACAAACCACGTCCATACCACCACACCGTCCCTCTTCAATTGTGTCCTTCCTTACCACTCATACTGAAGCCCTTCATTGTTGTATTCAGCTTTAGGTGTCCGTATATAGGTTTTCCTGAAACATGTCCTTATATAGGCACAATTCGCATTGCCCTTATATAGGCATAAGATCCCAGTCCTTATTTAGGCATTAGCCATGCTATCCAAATACAGGCATGGTCACTTACATCGGTCCACCCTATCGTCACAACGAGTTCTTAGAAACCAGACCCTTAAGCTCTTGGGAGTTCCCCTAGCACAGGATTATTGATTTCTCCAAGAACTCATTTATTATGCATGAACCGCTATACCTTAAGGGTTCATTCCTGACGTCTTCCTCTGCCCGACTTTACGTCAATGCTAACATTCCAAGGCACCTACCGTGTATAAATATACCTTCCCTTGCCCAAGCAAGTAGGAGGAGACCTCGACTTTAGAGGAGCCCGTGTCCCGGCCTGACACACTGACAAGAGACGCTGTCATCCCTGCTCGCAGAGAATCCAGCTTCCAGTGTTCTGACTCCCTTCGCGGGGTGTTAGAGTTCGAGACCCGGAAGGAGATTCCCACCTCTCTCATTCTTAAGGTATGGAGCTGACTAGAACCTAGAGGGACTCTTGGCATACTAGACTTGGCATACTAGACTTGGCATACTAGACTATAGCATACCATACTATAGAATACTTCACCTACTTCTTACCTTGCACTGCACTTAGGATAGGTACACTGGGGTAGGACTAGTTAGAGAAGCATCTTATGAGTACTCGCATTTTTAGCTTATGTTATTTATGTATATGAATATATGTGTCATAGCTAAAAGATAATGCTAGCGCAGTATTATTTCTTTCTACTGCTTACGCTGTACATTATATATCTCGCATACTGTCTTACGATTGTAACAGCTCATATCTCTTACACGATAAACAAGACTGTTCAATAAATCCTTTTATTGAAACGCCCGTCTATTCTTTCTGTGTAACTCTGAAGAAACTAAGCATGCACGATTAGCTGAGTGAAACTGTTATCTATTGTTTCCACGATTCTGAGAGTGTTCCGATTCTAAAGGGAAACAAAGTTGTCATGTTTATGCGGTTGCCAGAAACTACTCCCTTCTTGTTTACAAGGAGTTTCTAGTGGCCTCTGAGTTAGCTGGCACAAAGTAATTAAGTTTAATATACTCAATAGGGACATACTGACCTCACTCCTATGTCGAATCTATAGGGTATATTATTCCAATGCGCAGAGCCTATTAGGGAAATAGGAACTACACTACATGGCGCCCAACATTTGGTAAGGCACTAATTTAACGCTAGATACTGAGTAACTCAGTCGTGCTTTTCTCTCAGAGACCCCTACTCACATACTCCTTAAGACGTCTGGAGTGGGTAGGGTTAAATATCCGCCAAAGCTAAATAGGACACAAAACCCTATATATTAGCTGTTTGGTTTGTTCAACATTGAAGGATACAGTGTTCCAAAATATTGTGCACCTTATCTTTTGTTTCCTTGAAACTTGTTCTACATTTTTCAAAAAACAATGTCTGACACCAAGAACGGTGTACCTGCGGCTGACCCAGTCGTAACAGCTTTTAATTTTACAGGTTTAAATGAAACCGATGAGGGTGTTATAAACATCCATCCAAACTTAAGGAGAGCCATCACTCTAAAACTTATAAAACACGGCCTACCACCAAGAGGTGGTAGAGCAGTTTTCGTGAAAGAGGCACACGAATCCTTTCAAACAGAGGTATTCTATTCATGGATAGTATTCCCAGAATCAAATTCAATAACAAAACTATTTCACTTCTTTAAAGAAGATGAACCACCAGAGGAATATATTCCTTGCGAGGATATTGAAATTCCACTCACATACCAGAAGCATGATCTCTGGTTTAAAGGCGCCCTAAAACATCACAAAAATATTACCAGACTCGGTCCACTAGGTAGACCAGGAGCAACATGGCCGATTCTAGCCGGCTACACACCTCATCCTGACATCGATGTAATGTCAGACGAGGAATTACTTACTCAACTACAAGAGTTAATAAAAATTTACAGACAATTAGTCCAATATGTCATGCAGACTTTCACAGTTCAACCACCAATGACCATTCCAAATCAAACCCCTCTACAGGGGTATACACTAAAAATTACTCCACAGACTTTACACGCAGTCATGGGTAAAATGCCCACAAAACGTGAACAAATTCCATTCTGGATAGCTCAAAAAATTACTCAAATCGAAGCAGTATTTCCAAATACTAGCCCTTATGAGAAACACAGAATCCTAACAATCTGTTTACCAATGGGGATCACACCACAACTGGAAGACTGCACCACTTGGGGCACAGTCTTTGCTGCCATCTATACTAAAACACTTGGTGTTCTGTCAATTGCAGTAATACCAGATGTCCTGAAACAAATTCAAAAAGAATACGGGGCAGAACCTGCTCTGAATTTAGGTATGAAATTACTGAAAAACTTCGACCAGGTCTCAACAATAATATTATCTAATATTAAAGGGGAGGCAGCATCAGTGGCGATCTGCCAACGCTTAAGGGAATTTGATGTAACAGAACATCAACATGTACTACCCAGAATAATAGAACAATCCTATGCAGAATTAGGCAGAGATAGTTTGGGTGGAAAACCTTTGAAGCCAAAACTATCTGAAAGTCCTGAGAAGGACTCTATTAAACAAAATCCTACATCTTCTAATAAGAAGTGGGAAACTAATAAACAAAATTCAAAAGAGAGACGTTCTCAATCCCAAGGTAGGTCTCCTCAAAAGGAGCCCTCTGAAAGGAGGTATAACCTCAGGAATAGGGATAATTTAAGAAAGCCTGACAGGTATCAAGATACTGATACACGTTCCTCTCGTACCTTTCAGATATCGTCACAGACATCAGAAAGAAGAGGACGGTCAGATCACAAAGAAGAACGTGTGAAATCCAAAGACGATAAACACGTTCAGAAAAATAAATCAAAACCTCAATTCACAAAAAAGAAGGTAGCAGGTCTGAAGATCAGACATGCCGAGAATACTGAGAACACAGCTCAAGAACGGAGAATGGGCTCAGACAATACTGGACAGTGTAGCAGAAGTAACAATAGCTCGCCAGAACCTGAAGGAACTTCTGGAGATAGTGGACTTGAATGAGTACATCACAGTAGACATTGTAGACACCAGGGTTAGTACTCCACAAAAGTTATATGAAATAACACTCCGAATGGAGGGAGACATACCAAGAAAAGTGAAAATACTCTTTTGGGAGAAACTTTCAAGGGGTTATGATAAACTTCTAGCAGAAAAAGACTGGCCACCAAACTTTGTCAGGGAGTGCCCACATGGTGAGGACATTATTATGCCAGCCTTCTCCAACCATATTCCAATTCACCTAAAATATACTTATGCCAGGAAATGGGCAGTTGCCCAGGCCCCAGCATTATACAAAAATCATGTAGGATGGGATGAGGACTCACCTCACCACAAAATACATCTAAAATATCAACCTACTACACAAAGGCAGTACCCAATAAAGCAAGAAGCTAAAAAACAGGTCAGGGAGATCTTAGATCAACTTGAATACCAAGGGGTGATTGAAACATGCACCTCCTCAATGAACAATCCTTTGTTTCCTGTATCCAAACCAGACAATACATATTGTCTAGTTTTGGATTACAGACACTTGAACACTTGTTCCAAAACATTTGCAGTGCAAAATGCACATAGTACAGCATTAATGAATAACATTGTGCGTAAAAAATATAAAACCACATTGGACATTTCAAATGGTTTCTTTTGTCAAAACATAGCACCTGAAAGCAGGTACTTAACAGCTTTCTCAATAATGGGGACCCAGCGTCAATTTTGTAGACTCCCACAAGGGTTCAAAAACAGCCCGGGTTTATTCTCAGCAAGGGTAACAGAGTTACTACAAATTTATGATAATGAGGCATTGTCATATGTCGATGACATCTATCTGACAGACGATGACCTAGATAGGCACTTGAACAGGGTGAGTACCATTATATTGGGCTTCGCCTCTGAGGGCTATAAATTCAACTTTAAAAAATCCAGAATTGCCCATCTCAATGTCCTTTTCCTAGGATATGAGCTTTCAAGTGAAGGCAAGAGCCTGACAGCTAACTTTTTAGAAAAGTGCGCGCTGCTCCAATTTCCAAAAACGCTGAAAAATTTACAATCCATCTTGGTTTTCCTAAATTTTGGAAGAACTTACATTCTAAATTACGCAGAAAGGGTTAAACCTCTCTATGAATTAATCAAACCTGAATTTTCAACAAAACATTGGACACAGGAACATACAGAAATCCTGCATTCACTCCAAGCTAACATGTTAGCGACAAATCACTTACAAACACGCGTAAATACACGCAATTTAGTGATCCGAATAATTTCGGGACAATGCGGATTCACCTATTTAACATTTAAAGAGGGTGAAAAAGTACCAATAGCATACAAATCACATTTGTATACACAAGCAGAAATGCGCTTCACTTCAACAGAAAAAATACTGACAGCAGTTCAAACCGCTGTAGCAAAAGAAAGAGCTCTAGCCCAAGGGAAACGCATTATTGTCGTAACTCCAGTACCAGCCTTAGAGGCGGTTACAAAAGCGAGCATTCCAAATGCAAAAGCTTTACATCCTAGATGGATACAATGGGTTAATTCTCTTGCTGCAACAGATGTTGAATATGTTTTTGATCCTGATTTAAAAACACAAGCGTTCCTGCAATATGAACATGAATGTCCTCTGCCCACTGAAATTTTGTCTCTCGATCAGTACGAATTTATAATTTATACTGACGGATCAGCACAACCCGCTACAGGGAGTAAGCAAGCTTACAGTGCAGCATGCGCAATCGTTAAAGGTCGCATGCAAGATGGTAACTTCAGACCAATGGTCACTAAAACTCAATCTCTAGGAGATTGTACAGCTCAGCGAGCTGAACTACAAGCATTCAAACTGGCATTTGAAAATACAGATCGCGAATTCCCCACATTCATAGTGTGCAATTCTTTTTACTGTGTTCAGTCGTATAATGAATATATAAAAAATTGGCTTGAAAACGGGTTCAAAGATGCAAAAGGTGGCACAATAAAGCATAAAACGCTTTGGGAACAAGTAGTTCAGTTAAGAAACGAACTACCAAAAGCTCACGTGATACACACGCTGAGTCATCAACGTGATGGCGTTCACGTTGCAGGGAATTCATTGGCTGATGAAGCCGCAAAGGGGGCTGTTCAGACGGCTTCCGTAGCTGCAATCACTTGTTCAAAAACGAGAATAGACAGTGAGATATTGTTGGCTGTCAATGCTTCAAGCAAAGGCAGTGGTGCAGCGTTACCAAAGAAATTTCCACTCAAGTACTCTTATGTAATTGATGCGAACAACGTTCCTTTTGCTCGAATCCCTGGAGTGGGGGATAGGGTAATACCAAACATGGAACGTAGAGCAGCTTTGATTTATGAAGCACATCTGGGGGAGGTTCTGTCACATCAAGGGATCTCTAAAACAATATTAACATTAAAAGAGATGTACTGGTGGCCTGGAATGAATACGTAGATTCACATCTTCATCAATGACTGCAGAGACTGCAATAGACAGACTAGTGCAGAACGCCACCAGACACCATGCTACAAGGTAGCTTGCCCAGTGCAGACACCATTGTTAGACAGCATTAAGCTATCTACGCGCAGGCGTCCTTTTGGACAATTGCAATCCCACAAATACTAAGTCAAGGTTCCTATGGATATGGCCTCAGCGCTCGGCTGACGCTCGAACTGTTATAAAAGATTTGCGAGTCTTTATCGGCACATACGCAATTGGCACACTACATTCTGACCAGGGCCCTGCATTTAGCTCTCAGGCTTACAAAGAAGCCATGGCCAGTTTGGGCGTAGCATTGCGGTGCTCCTCTCCGTTTCATCCTGAGGGAAATTCTGTTGTGGAAAGGAAAAACCGGGACATAAAGCAGTCTATAACAGCTAGAGTATTAGGTTCGGGTGATGGGTGGGTCAAACATCTTTATGGGGTCCAACGCTCATGAAATAATTTGCCAAGAAGTTCTCTAGGGAGGTCAGCTCCATATGAGGTCCTATTTGGGACAAGAATGTGGGTTCCTGGTCTCGAATGTAAAGGCACAGTGGTGGAAAATAAACCCTTTGATATCAAAGATCGTTTGGCTGTTTTACAGGATCTAAATGAACTATGATTGAAACAAAGCAACGTGTTCCTGAAGCCAACCACCACTGGGGAAACACCGGCAGTCCCAGCAAGGCCTGTCTGGATCCCAAAAGTTGGGGATCTAGTTAGAGAGAAGATTGCGGACAAGAAGGAATTTGGACCTTTTTACAGACACCCAGTACCTGTCCTAGCCGACAGAACAAGAACAGTACTTCTGCCGCCCCTTGCTGGAAAAAAGAAGAAAAGATTTGTGTCAATCGACCTCATCAAACCACAGTATGTGGCCAATACTAAATAGTAGGCCTCGTAGACTCCGACCTAGTAGCAGATGCACTCCTCTCGCTACTATCCAAGAGTTTCAGACTGAAAGACTCATAAACATCAAGAATTCAGCAGTAACAGATGAAGGACTAAGCAACAATACTATGTAACTCATCCCTCTTGAAACTCAAGTAACAGTTCGTCCAGATACACCTGTCTACACCAATGTAACACGTGATCAACTGGTTCCAGCGATTTCAACAAATCCTGATGCAATTTCAACAATTGACCGAACTGCTTCTGGCTATTTCATTAACTTTGATACGTTTTCTGAGGATCCAAGTGAACCTGAAACGATGCCAGCCCTAAAAACTTTCAAACAACAAGTACAAGACCTTTTTCATTTCTTGAAAGAGACTTATCTGGTTTCACCATGGATTGAACTATGGATTATTTCTGGAATATTTTTCTTCCTGCTTTGGCTAGCTTTGGTTATGACTCTTAGCGTGCTTATAAATGGCAGATACATCCATATGGACACTGAAAGTAAAAATGTGAACTTACTTTTAAAACCACACTTGTCAGCAGTGAACATCACAGCCGTTCCTATACAGGATGGTATAGTGTGGGACAAAACAGATTTCGATATATTCGGCCCGACGGAACTTTTGAACATTCCACATTTATTTAAAATTTCATTAAGTGATTTTATTACCTCCAGTACCTATTCTGATGATTGGGACTTTGAGACTGTAAATGACATGATGTCTGATCTAGAAAGGTCTGCAGCATTCTCTAACAATGAATACTTAGAGGGTTCATCAGACTACGAACAGCTTTATTGTTACAACCACTATGGTCATAATTTCTTGCATAAATCTGCAACACCTAGAAATGTGTTTATGTTTAACCAATGGGAACATTGTCCTACACCTCCAAGGGGTAGTTCAAAAACGTTTGCAAATAAGTTTCCATATTTTTCAGGGTACAATACATCTGATCCAGAAACGTTTTACTATAAAAATGTAAACAAAACAGGACAGAAAATTATGCTAACTAATACAAAACAGATTTATTCTGCAGCCTTTATTACCCAACTGTCTAGACATGGATTTGACTTTTGGAAAGACACAATTGACACAAAATCTGTCTGGGGTCTAAAGATTGGCAAGTGCAGGGGATAGAAGCTTTGTTTAGAGCATGTATCATCCCACAGCAAATAATGTTTTTGAATGTGTTAGAAACGGGATAGCGTGGTGCGAGGTGGGTAGGCTAAACCAGGAGCATTGTGTAAAGCATCCGTGCAGCCACTCACAAGCGACACACTAGGCACACTACAAAAAGAGACTCCACACCAGGTTGCATGACAAATAACTTGTGTATTAGGTAAAACACATTAGAATGTAATCACAGGTACAGGTCTCACGTGCCAGCCGGCAGTGGGTAGTAATTCACAGGGGGACTATTTGCAAGGCAGGGCCAATCGGGCCGCTGCCAGAATCATCACAAGGTACAGAACATAAATGTAAGACTATCAGCAAGTAATGCATAGCAGCCAATACCTACTGGCAGAGTAGGAAACTTTGCATCCTCGCAGTAAGCAGAGAACATTAGGCATAGACATCTGCAGTAGGCATCATCTGCAAAAAGAACATTAGACTTAGAATGAACACAACATTGTATGGCATAGACACATTATGCGCAACACCCTCAGCAGTGGCTGCATCTCATTAGCAACAGCAACATTAGCATAAGTCTATTATGCCTAGCCTTAGCAACATTGCCATAAACATAAAAGCATTATCCTTAGGCATAAACCTGTGGGCATAGACCTCATTAGACCTACGTCATAAAAACGTATTCCGGCAGGAACTGGGAACCTCATAGGACAACCTTAGGTCAGGCGGATAACTGCGATATGCATAACCATCCTTGAATTAGGTATAAACAGGTGAGCATCAACCGTTAAGCATATAAGTACATTAGGCATCATACTAGCATAGGTCACATTGGGCATAACCACAGAATCAGCCGGGCCAACCTGGTGACCTCTAGAACATCCTAACCTGACGTGAGGGATTCTCAGGAGCATAAATCACATTATGCATTAGGCACCATCATGGGCCTCAACAACACTGGCAGTGGGCACAACCACGGGAGCATGGAGGCATCCGTGACAGGAAACACATTAGGAAGCCAATAGGGGGCGAAACACATGAGGCCTTGCAGTAGGCACCTGAGCCTGAAGTGGAACACATATTATGCCTAACATCAGCCCTGATTGGCATCTACAACGTTCGCAGGGCACCCCCCAGAACAGAGGCACAATCTGGCATTCAAAATACACAGGCCCACTGCTACAGGTTAGTCCTTGGCGCCACGGCGCCTGGGGAGCCCCTACTCTGGGAAACTACCCACTAAGCAATCCAAAATGCCCCAGAACGGTGCAACTACCCACTGTCTGGCGGGGCAGTCATGCACACGAAAGTCAGCACGAGTCCGTTGGTGTCCCTCTTCTGGACTCTGCAATTAAGAGTGTATCACAATGTTGCCGCTGCCCGCTGTCAACCGAGGCAGCTGGGTGGGGGAAGACCACTATGGCCGCGTTGGAGTCCCCTCTGGGCCCCGGCAGTCACAGCAATGGCCCAACGTTGCAGCGGCCCCCAAAAGAATACTTGCACCGGGGGTGGGCACCGGCAATGTGCCCCGACACACCACCCCAACCACGTGATGACTGAGCCCCACTCACCGGGCTCCTCTTGTGGAATCGGCTCTTCCCTGTTGCGGCAGCCGGCAGACTCACCGGCTCGTTGAGGGCTCTTCTGGCAACCTCTGCGCCGGACCCAGGCACCGACAGTGTGCCTTGGGGGACCCGCCTCTCCGTCTCCTGCGGCAAGCTCAGCACGCGGGGCTCCCCTCTCTCGGGGGAGCCCCACCAACGCAGCACTTCTTCTGGCTTCACCCGGGCCCCCTCCTGGGACCCGGGACTTTGATGCGGAGCCCACGGGCTCCGGACTTCCCGCTTCCCCTGTGGCAGGGCGGGACTTCCTGGCGGCACTCCAGCTGGCACCAATTGCAGCGCGGCTCCCCTGACGTCACGGGGAAGCCCGCGCGGCACTCCTGAGCCTCCCGGGCCGGCGGCGGTGATCCTCGGCACCCGCTTCGGGTGCGCCGGGACTCGGCTTCCGTCTCGCGGCCCGCCCCCTGAAGGGTGCCTGACTTCTTGTTTCGCCCGGGTCGCAGCGGTGAATTCCTTAATGGGAAGACAATATGGGGTAGGCTCCCATTCTGTAGCAAACACGCGAGATGGGCACCCGCTATTAATTAAATTCAAGATGCGGCCATAACGCGGGGTGGGCACCCGCTATTAATTAAATTCCAGATGCGGCAATAACGCGGGGTGGGCACCCGCTATTAATTAAATTCCAGGTGCGGCAATAACGCGGGGTGGGCTCCCGCTGCTTTACAAAGCGCTCAGGACCTGGCACCAACGTGGGGTGGGCACCCGCTCTTTCCCAAGCAGGCAGTCAGCATGTGATGCAGAGTGCAGCCTCCAGTGGTGGCGCTCCGTCAGCACAGCACTGCAGGCGACAGCCCCTCTTCTGGCAATTTGAATATAGCGCTCACGAGGCGCTAGGTCCCAGGAATGCAGTCAGGGTCCCACACCATCAAGTAGCGCCCACGCTCCTCACCTCCTTGGAGTGCAGGCAAATGAATATAGCGCTCACTAGGCGCTAGGGCAGGAGAGCAGGCAGGCAGTGCTGGGCAAGATCAGCGGTCAGTGGGCACTCATCGGTACAGGACAGCAGTTCCTAGGAACAGTCAACCCCCATATCGTGGCACTCCTCCTGGCATAGCAGTCTTCACTCCAGCAAAGGGCTCTCACTGGCCCTGTGGACAGCAGAGGGGGTACAGTTGGGCACAGGGGCCAGCACACAGGCCCTTGCGGCGGTACCTCCTGGCAGGGTGTCCCCTCTCATTCAAAGTCCACGCACACTCTGTCTCATGGAGGCACAGCCCCCCTATATATGCCCTCCTCCCCCCACCTACCAGAAAGGCCCAGAACCTTCTAGAAGGCTCTCTGGGGAAACCGGTCCCAACTGGTTTTGAGGGAGGTGTAGGGCACCCTGTCTGCCAGGCTTCCCTCCAAAAGCTGGGGGTGTGTGTGACGGACACACCCCAGGGGGCAGAGTCAGCCTTGGCCACCTCGAACACTAGACCTGCAACCCACTTCAGGTAGGCCCAAGCGCACAAACAGGGTGACATTTTAAAAGTGACATTTTCTTCAATGGTGAAAACAAGCCTATGCACACCATTGCGCAGCATTCAATCACACACATACAGCAAAAAAGCTAGGGGAAAAGGCAAAACGTTTCGGGATGACCCTGCAAGCAGGGCCAAGTCCAACATGACCCCCTCCCAGCCAAATGCCAGGGTAGACCAATCAATGCCTTGATGGGCTTCCCTGCTTAGGGCGAGAAAACATGGACGCGGGCCCGCAACTGCAGGGGCACCCGCAGGTTCTCCGCCACTCTGGACCCAGGGGGTTCCCTCTGTCACAACTCCCTGGACCAACTAAGCCACCCCACTGGTACTCTCTATTCGGTTGCGGCCAGGACCGGCCCCTAGGCCATCCAGACGTCTCTGGCCCTTGCTGCCTCACCGAGTGGGGGGCAGTAGGCCCAGGCGCATAGTACCCCTTGGCCACTCTACCTCTCCTCCGTGCAGTTCCAAACTGCCACTGGTCCTCCCACCTGGGGTCCACACCCTCAGGCTGACCAGCAGTCAGGGGCGAGGCTCTCCTCCCCCTACCTCTCCTTCTGGGGTTCCACACTCTCCTCCTATGCGAGGCACCCTCAGAACACCACTCTCTCACTCGCCCAGGGCCGTGACCCTGCAACTGATCCACCAACCCCGGGTCTAAACCCTTAGGTTGAACCGGTGCTAGAGGCGAGTCCTCCCTCCCTTTGCACCCCCTCCCAGAGTTCCACACCCTCCCAACTGGAGTAGTATCCCTGGAAGTCAAACGGGTAGGGACCCTGATTACAGGTGTCCCACCCTCCAAGTCAGGCAGTCCCTGAACCTGGCATCCCAGCCCAGGATCTAAACCCCGTGACTGAGCAGACCCCAGAACCCCTGGAGCTCTGATTACAGATGCCCCTGGTACTCCTGACACTAGGGGCTCCCCTTCAATGGACGGCCTATCCGGACAGCCTAGGCTCCCTACCCGGGGCTCCCTGATGGAACTCTCCAGGCCCTGAGACTGCGGTTGGGGCACCTCGGGACACCTCCCCGTCTCACTCCTTCTGGTAGATAGGACGTGAGGCCCTACAACCCTCTCACTACCATGGGACCTAGCTGGGCTACTCTGCACTCCTCCCCCCCTCCTGGGTGGGAAGATCCCTGAGCCACTCCCTTCAGGATCACTCCCCAATGTCTCCTCAGATACTCTGGCGCTCCCCCAGAGGTCTGCCTCCCGTGCAAGCTCCCTGGGGTCAGAGAACCCACACTGTAACAGGTGTTGGCGCAACCTCAGGAAACAATTCTTGAGCATATGCTCCCTGATAATTAAATGGAACAGCTCTTCCCAATCGTTCACTGCGCTACACACCATCCAATCCTCCAGTGCAGTCCAACACACATCCACAAACTCCTCCCAGGACTGGTGGGACAGTTTCTTGCTGCCCCTAAATGTCAACCCGTACCCCTCCTCCAGGGAATCAGGCACCATCCCCTGAGATCTGGGAGTGGGACTTCTTACACTGGACGTACTCTCGCTGCCACCACTGGATCCCACCCTCACTGGCGAATCCAGACCACAGAAACCACTCTCATGGGACAACCTACCCTCCTGAGCTAGTCTCTCCCTGGCGAAGGCCCTCTCTGCCTCAGCCATCCTTTCCTGCGCTAGGACCTTTTCGGTCTCCAACCTTTTTTCTTCCACCCTCAGCTGCGCTATCTCCTTGGCGTGCTCTATCCGGAGCTTCTCCAAAGCCAGCTGATGTTCCCTTTCTTCCCTCCTATCTACCCACTCTTCTGGGGACAGGGAAAGGGATGGGGCATTACCCCTGACACTGGACCCAGCACGGGACTCCCCATCTTCGGTGTCCTCAGTAGCTACTGGTGTCCCCGCCCTGTCATTTTCTACCTCCTGTCCAGGATCCTTGGGGCCACCCTCTCGGCCTGCGGCCAGGGCCCTCTCCTCCTCATAGTGCTCCCGGTCCCATTCATCCTCTTGCCATTGAATCAGGAATCCCTGAAGGACTGGCTTGGTGTCCGACCCACTCACTACTATGTATGTCTCTCTCCTCACAGAACCCCCTCAATTCCAACACACTGTACTTAAACAGACTGTCAAAATCAAAGGCAGATTCCATTTTGGCAAGACATTAAGACACAGTGCAAGACAAGGGACCTAGGTGCAAGAGCTGCCACAGGAGTGCGCAATTCAAAATGACATTTTCAGGGCGAAAAAAAATCAGCAAAAATAATCCCCAAAACCTGTGATTATCCTACATGCAGAATTTGTAGTGCAACCAGCTGTCGCTGTGGTACTGCGCAAACACAAGTCCTATCCCACCGCTGAACACCAATGTTAGAAACGGGATAGCGTGGTGTGAGGCGGGTAGGCTAAACCAGGAGCATTGTGTAAAGCATCCGCGCAGCCACTCACAAGCGACACACTAGGCACACTAAAAAAGAGACTCCACACCAGGTTGCATGACAAATAACTTGTGTATTAGGTAAAACACATTAGAATGTAATCACAGGTACAGGTCTCACGTACCAGCCGGCACTGGGTAGTAATTCACAGGGGGACTATTTGCACGGCAGGGCCAATCGGGCCGCTGCCAGAATCATCACAAGGTACAGAACATAAATGTAAGACTATCAGCAAGTAATGCGTAGCAGCCAATACCTACTGGCAGAGTAGGAAACTTTGCATCCTCGCAGTAAGCAGAGAACATTAGGCATAGACATCTGCAGTAGGCATCATCTGCAAAAAGAACATTAGACGTAGAATGCACACAACATTGTATGGCATAGACACATTATGCACAACACCCTCAGCAGTGGCCGCATCTCATTAGCAACAACAACATTAGCATAAGTCCATTATGCCTAGCCTTAGCAACATTGCCATAAACATAAAAGCATTATCCTTAGACATAAACCTGTGGGCATAGACCTCATTAGACCTACGTCATAAAAACGTATTCAGGCAGGAACCGGGAACCTCATAGGACAACCTTAGGTCAGGCGGATAACTGCGATATGCATAACGATCCTAGCATTAGGTATAAACAGGTGAGCATCAACCGTTAAGCATATAAGTACATTAGGCATCATACTAGCATAGGTCACATTGGGCATAACCACAGAATCAGCCGGGCCAACCTGGTGACCTCTAGAACATCCTAACCTGACGTGAGGGATTCTCAGGAGCATAAATCACATTATGCATTAGGCATCATCATGGGCCTCAACAACACTGGCAGTGGGCACAACCACGGGAGCATGGAGGCATCCGTGGCAGGAAACACATTAGGAAGCCAATAGGGGGCGAAACACATGAGGCCTTGCAGTAGGCACCTGAGCCTGAAGTGGAACACATATTATGCCTAACATCAGCCCTGATTGGCATCTACAACATTCGCAGGGCACCCCCCAGAACAGAGGCACAATCTGGCATTCAAAATACACAGGCCCACTGCTACAGGTTAGTCCTTGGCGCAACGGCGCCTGGGGAGCCCCTTCTCTGGGACTCTACCCACTAAGCAATCCAAAATGCCCCAGAACGGTGCAACTACCCACTGTCTGGCGGGCAGTCATGCACACAAAAGTCAGCACGAGTCCGTTGGTGTCCCTCTTCTGGACTCTGCAATTAAGAGTGTCCCACAATGTTGCCGCTGCCCGCTGTCAACCGAGGCAGCTGGGTGGGGGGAAGACCACTATGGCCGCGTTTGATTCCCTTCTGGGCCTCGGTAGTCACAGCAATGGCCCAACGTTGCAGCGGCCCCCAAAAGAATACTGGCACCGGGGGCGGGCACCGGTAATGTGCCCCGACCCACCCCCCCAACCACGGGATGACTGAGCCCCACTCACCGGGCTCCTCTTGTGGAATCGGCTCTTCCCTGTTGCGGCAGCCGGCAGACTCACCGGCTCGTCGAGGGCTTTTCTGGCAACCTCTGCGCCGGACCCAGGCACCGACAGTGTGCCTCGGGGGACCCGCCTCTCCATCTCCTGCGGCAGGCTCAGCACGCGGGGCTCCCCTCTCTCGTGGGAGCCCCACCAACGCAGCACTTCTTCTGGCTTCACCCGGGCCCCCTCCTGGGACCCGGGACTTCGATGCGGAGCCTACGGGCTCCGGACTTCCCGCTTCCCATGTGGCAGGGCGGGACTTCCTTGCGGCGCTCCCGCCGGTGCCAATCGCAGCGCGGCTCCCCATACGTCACGGGGAAGCCCGTGCGGCGCTCCTGAGCCTCCCGGGCCGGCGGCGGTGATCCTCGGCAGCCGCTTCGGGTGCGCCAGGACTCGGCTTCCGTCTCGCGGCCCGCCCCCTGAAGGGTGCCTGACTTCCTGTTTCGCCCGGGTCGCCACGGTGAATTCCTTAATGGGAAGACAATACGGGGTAGGCTCCCATTCTGTGGCAAACACGCGGGATGGGCACCCGCTATTAATTAAATTCAAGATGTGGCCATAACGCGGGGTGGGCACCCGCTATTAATTAAATTCCAGATGCGGCAATAACGCGGGGTGGGCTCCCGCTGCTTTACAAAGCACTCAGGACCTGGCACCAACGCGGGGTGGGCACCCGCTCTTCCCCAAGCAGGCAGTCAGCATGTGATGCAGAGTGCAGCCTCCAGTGGTGGCGCTCCGTCAGCACAGCGCTGCAGGCGACAGCCCCTCTTCTGGCAATTTGAATATAGCGCTCACGAGGCGCTAGGTCCCAGGAATGCAGTCATGGTCCCACACCATCAAGTAGCGCCCACGCTCCTCACCTCCTTGGAGTGCAGGCAAACGAATATAGTGCTCACGAGGCGCTAGGGCAGGAGAGCAGCCAGGCAGTGCTGGGCAAGATCAGCGGTCAGTGGGCACTCATCGGTACAGGACAGCAGTTCCTAGGAACAGTCAACCCCCATATCGTGGCACTCCTCCTGGCATAGCAGTCTTCACTCCAGCAAAGGGCTCTCACTGGCCCTGTGGACAGCAGAGGGGGTGCAGATGGGCACAGGGGCCAGCACACAGGCCCTTGCGGCGGTACCTCCTGGCAGGGTGTCCCCTCTCAATCAAAGTCCAAGCACACTCTGTCTCATGGAGGCACAGTCCCCCTATATATGCCTTCCTCCCCCCACCTACCAGAAAGGCCCAGAACCTTCTAGAAGGCTCTCTGGGGCACCGGTCCCAACTGGTTTTGGGGGAGGTGTAAGGCACCCTGTCTGCCAGGCTTCCCTCCAAAAGCTGGGGGTATGTGCGACGGACACACCCCAGGGGGCGGAGTCAGCCTTGGCCACCTCGAACACTAGACCTGCAAGCCACTTCAGGTAGGCCCAAGCGCACAGACAGGGTGACATTTTAAAAGTGAAATTTTCTTCAATGGTGAAAACAAGCCTATGCACACCATTGCGCAGCATTCAATCTTACACATACAGCAAAAAAGCTAGGGGAAAAGGCAAAAAGTTTCGGGATGTCCCTGCAAGCAGGGCCAAGTCCAACAGAATGACACTGTGCAACAAACATCTTGCCTTGGTTTAGCCAAGATCAAAGACATGAAGACACCTTCTGTACCAACACCTGCAAGTAATAGCACTACACAGGGAGAGGTCACAGTAGACACAATATTACAAAACAACAGAACAGATCCTGATTGGAAAAAATGGTTACTCTGGCCCACAGACACAAACATCTGTCAAGAAAGATTCCTGAATAGAAGACAGGGCTTTACTATCCATAGGCCAGACCCACGTTATGTTCAACGACAACATCCGGGGGTAGTAACAACATACAGTGTAGGGAAATTGTGCCTCGACTGGTTACAAAAATCTACACTCGAGGATGTGAAACAACACTTATCTGTACTTAAAGAAGACGCAGACCTTAGGGAATTCTTGCTAGGACCAAGAAAACCGCGCCAAAAACGTTTCATATATGCCGGCATTTATGCTGCTTATAATAAAGTATGGAAAGTTGCAGAGGCTGCAGAAAGAATACGTGAGCTTGATCGTATTAACTTAGAGAAATCTCTCACTGTGGTCGACAATGGGTAAACAACCTTGTCATCCAGAATTTATTCATTGGACAACATTGTATCCTCTGCTATTGACATACTGGAACAAGATTTAGCCATGTTACAACAAGGCCAATCTCAGTTACGTTCTATTATGTTATTAGGCTGGACGCTGCAATCCTTGCGTGCAGGTATGTGCCTTGGCGTTTTATCAACACGTCGTCTCTGTTTTCAGAATACAATCTCACAGATAAACAGATCGAACTGGCACAAAGGGGAGCAAAGTATACAGTGCTGAGCATTGAAAAACTGGAAAAATTACCATTTACGGTAGCAGAAAAACCAGCTACAGAATGGCTTAGCCATGGCAAAATAACTCTGCCTGTCACTAGTTTTCATTTTCAGTATTGCCTCAAACAAATGCAAGCAGGCAAATATGAAAGGTTGGGTAAAGAATACATTAAGACATCCTGGGTTTTACCTTATGAATACAGATGTTGGAGTGGGGATCGTGAAGTGTTTATAAGCGGTACACACTGTGAAAATGCACTGAGCGGTTCACTCATATGTCAGTACATTTCTTTACACGGGGCTGGTAATGGTTCTGTGGCAAATTTGTCCTGCCACCAGCAGGGTATACCAGCTACTGTGATTAATCCAACGTTTGGCCAACTTTCTAACGGGAGTTACCTCATGTTGAATGATCAGAGTTGCTGTGGCATGTTGCCAGGCATCCCATATCTGGTAACAGTCGACTCCAGGGTTACTTGTTGTATGCAAGTATTGTTCCCCCCAATAGACACAGTCAGGGAGTCGCCTCTATGGCCTTCGTTGAATGTTTCTTTTATACGTTTTGATACTTTAAGCAGAATGAAAGCCATGCTTTTGCAACAGACCGTGCCTTTGACCTCGGCCAAAGAAATCTATGATTTACAAATTGCAAGGACTTCGGCTGAGATACAGGCTTTAATTCGTACAAACTGCCCTATACATTTCGTAGAAATGATGGGATGTATCTTAAACATGTCTGATACGAGCGAGATTGTACATGTATTTAAAACCATCTGTTCAGGACTGTTAACACCTTTTCAGGCAGTCCTCGGAATCATTCCAAACTTCGCACATTCAGTGTTTGGTGGTGTGCCATTAATTCTAGCACTAGTTGCAGGAATCCTGTTTTTATTCCTACTACTACGCTATGGCAAGCCTATCAACCGGCGTCACTCCCAGCAATTTGGAGAAAGCTCTCCTAGAACGGAAGTGCTGTGAGCGCATAGTGCAACTTTTGGGCATACCTCGTCTAAGGGAACTTAATACAACATGGTTTCTGTCATTTAGACCAATCTGGCAAGATTGCATCTTACCTGTTCTACGCTGCCTGCTATGCGGTGAAGAATGCGTGCTAGACACCTGTCTAAGACTCCCATCAGTCGTGCCAACGGACATCGATACTCTGCTGGACCCGATAACGGCCCATGCTCTGTGTTGTCCCCAGAGGCTACCAATCCTGATGACGGCATTCCTTGAGATCTCACAGACGCTTCCTGCTGCTGCTGAGGTACGAGATGGATCAACAGGCACACAGGTAACAACGGACCCGAACATTGCTGCGGCATCCTATGCTGAAGGCGATGCTTCACATCTCTGTGCAGTTAACCTTCTAAATGAGGTATTCCAACTGTCACCGACATCGGTAGACAGTCTTTTGTCTACAGAAATAGATGATTTCATGTTTACACCAGACCTATACACTGACTTTGATTCGGCTCACAGTGTACCGGGGAAGCAATGAATTTGGCCTCTATATTTTCAAAACAGAACAAAACTTGGAACTCTTCCTAAAAATTGACTTTTTTTTTCTCTCTCTATTTTTGAGAATACATGGCAACTCAATCTGCTTACAGTAGAACTATTCATATAAAACGGACTTCTTTGAATACTTCCAGGGACACACTGTCACCTTAGTTTACTATAATTTCATTTTTAGCACCATGTTATGAAATGGCTTTGATTTTTGAAATACTTGTCAACCATTTCGTCATATGTATATATTTCTGTTTATTCATTCATGTTGCATTTATTTCCAATATATGCTTAGAATGAAAAAATGCTTTAAATGTACAGTACCTATTGCATTACATGTTTAGCAACAGTTTGTTTTTAAAACTTCTTTTAATATGCTTTTAGAAATGTTTTTAGCAACATGTGGTACTCAGTTTAATGTTTAGCATTTAATGTTTAGCATTTAGTACTATCGTTCATTCAAAGTGGAGTGGGTGTTGTATTCCGCTTTAGGTGTCAGTATATAGGTTTTCCTGAAACATGTCCTTATATAGGCACAATTCGCATTGCCCTTATATAGGCATAAGATCCCAGTCCTTATTTAGGCATTAGCCATGCTATCCAAATACAGGCATGGTCACTTACATCCATCCACCCTAACACCACAACGAGTTCTTAGAAACCAGACCCTTAAGCTCTTGGGAGTTCCCCTAGCACAGGATTATTGATTTCTCCAAGAACTCATTTATTATGCATGAACCGCTATACCTTAAGGGTTCATTCCTGACGTCTTCCTCTGCCAGACTTTATGTCAATGCTAACATTCCAAGGCACCTACCGGGTATAAATATACCTTCTCTTGCCCAAGCAAGTAGGAGGAGACCTTGACTTTAGAGGAGCCCGTGTCCCGGCCTGACGCACCGACAAGAGACGCTGTCATCCCTGCTCGCAGAGAATCCAGCTTCCAGTGTTCTGACTCCCTTCGCGGGGTGTTAGAGTTCGAGACCCGGAAGGAGATTCCCACCTCTCTCATTCTCAAGGTATGGAGCTGACTAGAACCTAGAGGGACTCTTGGCATACTAGACTTGGCATACTAGACTTGGCATACTAGACTATAGCATACCATACTATAGAATACTTCACCTACTTCTTACCTTGCACTACACTTAGGTTAGGTACACTGGGGTAGGACTAGTTAGAGAAGCATCTTATGAGTACTCACATTTTTAGCTTATGTTATTTATGTATATGAATATATGTGTCATAGCTAAAAGATAATGCTAGCGCAGTATTATTTCTTTCTACTGCTTACGCTGTACATTATATATCTCGCATACTGTCTTACGATTGTAACAGCTCATATCTCTTACACGAGAAACAAGACTGTTCAATAAATCCTTTTATTGAAACGCCCGTCTATTCTTTCTGTGTAACTCTGAAGAAACTAAGCATGCACGATTAGCTGAGTGAAACTGTTATCTATTGTTTCCACGATTCTGAGAGTGTTCCGATTCTAAAGGGAAACAAAGTTGTCATGTTTATGGGGTTGCCAGAAACTACTCCTTCTTGTTTACAAGGAGTTTCTAGTGGCCTCTGAGTTAGCTGGCACAAAGTAATTAAGTTTAATATACTCGATAGGGACATACTGACCTCAGTCCTATGTCGAATCTATAGGGTATATTATTCCAATGCGCAGAGCCTATTAGGGAAATAGGAACTACACTACATCATAACAGCCAATGTAATATAAAATACAAACTTGCACCTGATTTCCTCGATACTTGGTTACATTTATAAAGCAACTCGTGCCTAAATGAAGTTTGGGACGCTTTAAAATGTTTATCTGGTGCAATAGGGATAAGCACAAGGAAAGCAAGGTGCTCAGCAGTTAAGACCCGAATGAATGTTTGTGTAAGGAGACTTTCAGCAGCTTTCTTTATTTAAGGGGCCTCATTATGAAAAAATATAAACGCGTATAAACACCCAGAGAGAATGTGTCCTTGTAAAGGTAACTGGTGCCTGTGTAAAGCACTCCAGTAGTTCACGTTATATACAACTGCAACAAAAACAAGTGATGAGCGTGCAGCACGGGCATCCGTCCGCTAGCTGACTAAGAACTCAGAATTCTTCTCCCTCCGCTCTGCCCATAAAACACGTTTTAGGAGCAGACACTTCCAAAACAATAAACACTGGTATTAAATATGTCTATAAAAAGATTTAAATACATTGATAAAGCTCAGTTGCCCACCCTAGCCTCAATGTGAGAGGATGTGGCGTAAGGGCCAGAGCTGGTGACTTTGGAGTTGGGGAACCAGGTTCGAGTCTCGGCGTCAGCTCAACATCCTGTGTCTACATCACTTAATCTCCCGTGCCTACCAAAAATTAATGTGTCCTCATGTAAAGCGCTCCAATACCTTTGGTCGAGTTCGTACTATGAAGAGAAAAAAAATTATTTCCACGACATGTAAAAAATATGACATTCCGACGAGGAGGGGCCATTGCGTGCTGTATGAGGATGAAGCATGTGATGGCCAACCAAAGCCATCGCTTTGTGAAATTGCCTGGGCTGAACCAAGCACCCAAAGGAAGGACAATTGAAAGCAATGGACCAATAGAAAGGCAGCATTTCTAAACGGCACAACAAAGAACCAATGGCAATACATGGGCCTGCTTACAGCCCATAGACTGAATACACCAGTTCTCGCAGACAGAGCAAGCGCTGCCAGGCTCGGCCTAAAAAAAGGAATGTGATCTTGTGTAAAGTAACTGGTGCTCATGTAAAGTGCTCCAATACCTTTGGGTCAAGTTTGCGCTACATAAAACAGCTGAAAAAATAAAAAACACAGACCACACTTCAGAGTATTTGCCTTTTTATAGATGTTACTGACATGAGACTTATCTTATCCAAACAAATGCCCCTTAGATGTGGGGTTCCTCAGGGCTCTTCCCTGAGCCCCACTCTATTTAATATATATATGAGTTCGTTAGCAGACATAGTTACACCGTTCGGCATTCAAATTGTCACCTACGCAGATGACACCCAGTTGGTTGTTGCTCTCAATCAACAGGAAAACACAGGCTCTAAACTAGCCTTATGCCTTGAAAAGGTGTCAAGCTGGATGGACGACTCTTATTTAAAGCTGAATGGAGCGAAAACTGAGCTTAGGCTCTTGGGCAATTCCACCTCGTTGAGTATAGATTCCTTCTGGCCTAGCTGTTTGGGGACACCCCCGTCCCCAAAGCCCCTCATCAAGAGTCTAGGTGTATGGTTAGACCAAAAACTGGACTTCAAAGAGCAAGCTGGTAAGGTGGCAGCTTGTTGCTTTGGGACCCTTAGAATGCTAAGAAAGATCCTCCCTCTGCTACCCTCCTCGGCTAGAAAGCTACTGGTTCAAGCTTTGATTTTATCTCGTCTGGACTATGCTAATGCCCTTTATCTAGGAGCACCACTCACTACAATAAAAAAAATTACAGATAGTCCAAAACTGCGCTGTACGTTTGCTTCTGAACACCCCCAAACGCCTATCAGCCAAGCCGGCACTGGCATCACTCCATTGGCTGCCCATACAGGAAAGAGTCCAGTTTAAGGCTCTATGTATTATGCATAAAGCATTCTCAGGCAAAGGCCCTCCCACTATCAGAGGCATTATCCAACCTTACCGCCCCAAGAGATCTTTAAGATCAGACAATAAACAACTGGCAGTAGTCCCAAAAATAAAAAGAACTCGAAGCGGAGGACGTCGCTTTTCATTTAATGCCGCAAAATTGTGGAATCATCTACCTACCGTTATCCGCCTGCAACCCAACCATTCGATTTTCCGAAAGCAACTGAAAACGTATCTTTTTCCTTAGGACTGCTTGTAGTGGGAACCGCAACGCTACTAGCGCTGGGATGCTCCCGAGTAGCCATGCGCTTTATAAATGCCTTTCCATTCCATTCCATTCCATTCCATTCCATGAGACTTATCTAAGTTTTGCTGTTCTTTCCCAGGATTCCTCATGTGTGTTGCATGTTGTTGGATTCAGTTTTCAGGTTTCACTCTAAGGATGCACATTGTTAATATTCCAGTGCTAATGGGCATCTCTCCAGCAAAGCCAGAGTTCCTGTCTCCCGGCTGTGAACATATTTTTCTTTCAGGGATTAACCCTGGTTTGAATGGTATGCGACGATGCTGATGTTTGTTCTTGTGCAGCTTTGCACCCATTTACTTGCCACTAATTGAATATATTTTTTTAATTTATAGATCTTGTGCCTCTGCATCCAGCATACACCCTTAAAATCCCCCTCATAGGGATATGCCCAATACCTCAGAGATCTGAGAGCCCACCTCATTGGGTTGGGCTCTCTTGAAGTGGGCTGAGAAGCCCTCGGCGGAGTCACGTGCACATACGCTTGCTGTTGGGTCTCGTGCATAGATATCTTGTCATAGTCAGCCAGGATGTGTTTTCAATCATTTTTGGAATGCTCATATGTACATTTAGACACGGAAAGGATTCTTCTGCATTCAGAGGCAATTATCAGAGGACTCTGGACATCTTTCCCCTCCGAGGCAGGTGGGGACGGGGCAACGTCTCATTATCAAGTAGATGAAAGCTGCTCGCCATACAGACTCCTTGCTGCAGTGTCATCATGGAGCTTGAATGTATCTTGATAATATGCAACTGCAATCCGTCCAGAGGAAGCTGGATCGTGTGACGCAGCCACGGTGTCCGATACGTCGAGCATTCCAAGCGCAAGTAAAAATGCCTATTGTGGCCACATAAAGGCAGCTACATGAGCAGTATGCACACTGATTTAAAAAAGAGAAGTTTGAAAGATCATAGTTGTAGCGCGGCGGGGCCTAGAGGTATCAGAGGCCTACGCAGTGCTTGAATAATTGGAGGCACGCACTGGTTGCTGGTACTCTGGCGGGAAGACCCCGAGCGGTCTTCCGCCGTTTATTTATCTCCTCGGGTCGAGCCTGCCCCGAGGAGTGCGTGCACAGGAGTGAAGAGAAACAAAGTAGTGGAGAGCCCGGGTGGCTCTCTACATCCCTCCTTTTCTTTAGACATGGTCCATCAAGATTCTTCAAAGTTACGGGGATGTGCACACAAAGTCTCGCAGCTGCTGGCTGGGTGCAGGGTTCGGCCGGAGACCATACCTCTGGGAGTTGGAACTGGCCGCTGCATCCGTTGGAGTGTTTCGGGGGTGAAACAGTCACAAGTCCTTGGGGTGGCCCGCTGGCCTCAGGGACAGACCCTCCGCTCTCTGCCTGCATGGAACTTGGTGGAGAGACTAGCGGTCCCGGCGAGCCGATGGGGGTGAGGCTCGGGGTGTTCTCCAGACCTCCTGACTCTTCCTGGTCAACACCTTTCCCACTCGTCTTCTTGAAGCTTGACACGTTCCTCGTGACAACTTGTTGCCCATGCTGAGCCGTGACCATGGTCCCTTGAATCTTGACAATGACCCATTCTTCCGGGTCATACGGTGTTCTAAACTTCCATCCTGGGTGTATGTCTTTGACCACGACGCAGTCCCCCGCTTTCAACTGCGGCTCTCTTGCTCTGCGGGCTTCACTCGCCTTTTGATTAGTTGATGTTCTCCTCGCTTGGACGGCTTCATTGTCCCGTTCCGGGGGTTTCCATGTTGGGTCAGTTGGGATGCTGTCCCTCGGGGGCCTTTTGAAAAGCAGATGAGCCGGAGCACACTTGGTCGTGCTGTGTGGCGTCTGCCTGTAGGCGTCAAGGAACTGGTCGAGTGCCAAATCTGCATCTGCACCTTGATCAACAGCAATGCGCAGGGCCCGGTTGAGTGTCCGCATAAGACGTTCTACCTCCCCGTTGGCTTGTGGCCACAGCGGAGTGATCTTTCTGTGTCGAATCGCCTTCTTCTCCAAGTATTCCTGGAACTCCCGGCCCTGGAACGGAGGTCCATTGTCTGAGCGTATTTCATCGGGTTACCCCATGAGTGCGAAGATCTTCTCCAGGACTCTCCGGACATCCACGAACGCTGTAGACATCACCACCTCCACGATCGGGAACTTTGAGAAGGAGTCAACCAGCACTAGCATGTTGCGACCATCTGGAAAGCTTCCAAAGTCGATGCTGACCTTGGTCCACGGGAATTCGCTGGGTTCTTCCGTGATTACCGGCGCCAGGTCCCCACCAGTGATGGTGCAAGCGTGACATTGTCTCACCATGTCCTCCACCATGGCATCCATGGCTGGGAACCACACCTTGTTCCGCAGTCTGGCCTTAGTCTTCACCATTCCTTGGTGGCCGACGTGTGCTAGCTGGAGGATCCGGTGTTGCAGCCTCTTCGGGACTATGATGACGTGTCCCCTCAGAACGACACCCCGGTCTCCCACACTTAGTTCATGGTGGATTTGCCAGATCTGTTGCCGAGCGTGGCTGTCTTCGGCTTGGAGGGCCTGAGCCCCGTCCAGGAAGTGTGCCCATCCATTGCTCAGCAGGGTGGATTTCACTCTGACCAGTATTTCGTCATCCTCCGTTGCTTGGCCGATCTCCTCTAGCGTCATGGCGGTGGGGCATGCCTCCTGAGAGATCATTTTCACGAATGCCTCCGAGTATGATACATCCACCGGTGGACTCCGAGGGACCAGGGACTCAGGGTGCCTTGAGAGGTAGTCCGCCGGATTGTGTGCACCCGGACGGAAGACGACTTTGAAGTTGTAGGCCTGTAGCTGCACCGCCCATCTCTCTATTCTTGGAGGGGCCAGTCTCGATGACCCAGCAAATAGCGGGAGCAGTGGCTTGTGGTCGGTGATCACTTGAAATTCTTGTCCGTACAAGTACAGGTGAAAATGCTGGCACGCCCATTTTATTGCCAGCGCCTCTCTTTCGATATGGGCATACCGGGTTTAAGTGTCTGATAGTGCCCTGCTGGCGTATGCCACCGGCCTCCAAGTCTCATGACTGTGCTCCTGAAAGAGGACTGCTCCCAGGCCTACTGGGCTGGCATCGACGACCAGCTCGGTGCGTCGTCCCGGGAGGAAGTAGGCCATCACCGTCTTGTCCATGAGCGCGGCCTTGATGTTGTTGAACACAGTATTAGCAGCTACAGTCCATTCCCACTTGTGGTCACTGCGGGTGAGGATGCGAAGTGGTTCTGACAGTGAGGCCAGATTCGGGATGAATCTGCCACAGTATGTGGCCATGCCGAGGAAGCTGCGAACCTCCGTGGGGGTCTTTGGGGTGCTAGCTGCGCGTATGGCCACGGCCTTCTAGGGGTCCACTTGTAGCCCTTCCCTGGTGAAGACATACCCGAAGAAGTCGACTGACTCTTGGTAGAATGAGCACTTTGCTTTGTGGAGGGTCAGACCGCAATCTTCGAGCCGCTGGAGGGTGGCCCGCAGGTGAGTGTGGTGTTCTTCCAAGGTGTTCGAGAACACCAGGATGTCGTCGCTCAGGTTGATGACACCCTGCAACCCTGACAGTACTTCCCTGATGGCATTCTGGAAGACCTCGGCTGCCGACGACACCCCAAAACTCAGTCTCTTGTACCTCCTGAGGCCGACGTGAGTTGAGAATGTGGTGATATATCTGCTCTCGGGTTCGAGCTCCAACTGGTGGTACCCCGCGTTCAAGTCCAGCTTTGAAAACCACTTGGCTCCGTTCAAATCCGCGACAATGTCATCCATTGTGGGCGTAAGGTGGCGTTCCCGCTTGACCGCCAGGTTTGGGAGCCTCATGTCCACACAGAGCCGGATGGCTCCAGGCTGCTTTGGCTTGGGAGCCACGACCAGCGGGGACACCCATGGAGTCGGGCCGGACACCTTCTCGATGACATCGAGGTCTTCCAGCTTCTTCAACTCCTCTTCCACTTGTGGGCGGAGATTGAATCGCACTCTCCTGTGCCTCAGGGCGATAGGCCGTACCGTGGTGTCTATGTGGAGCTTGAACCGTTTCCCCTTCAGCTTGCCAAGCCCAGTGAACAGCGTCGGGAAGTCCCTCAGGATAGTTTCGGCGTGGGATTCGTGGATCTGGTTTGCAAGACCAGGCCTAAATCCTCCGTCGTGTGGCAGCTGAGTAGCGTGCCTTTTCTCCCTTCCGCGACATGGAACCGAGCCACCCTGGCGTGCTTCCCGCTGACGATCTTGGCTTCGATGACTCCTCGAAGGGGAAGTGGGTCTGTTCCTCCGTAGGTGTATATCCGCGCCTTCGTGGGTGCAAGTGGGGGCCGTGGCGACAGTCGATCATACTGTTCCGAATCCATGACGTTAACCGATGCGCCCGTGCCGATGAGCGCCCGGACAGCGGACCCTTCCACTAGAACAGAGCACATCGGTGGCAGCCTCCGGTGATTGTCGGACCTGCTGACAAAAGACACGACGAACACTTCATCATAATCGTCTTCGAGGGCGAGGCAACGCTCCCATGGTGGGGCATCTTCTCGTGATTGCGGGTCTTCGAGTGAGACTTGGCGTAGGCGTTGGGACATCCCTTGTGACCTTTGAGGGGCCTGCCGGGACCGGCTACTGTGACACACCCTTGCGAAGTTGTTCATTTTCCCGCAGTGGGAGCACGTCTTTCCCCTTGCTCCACACACTGCAGTCGCCGGGTGGTCCTCTCCGCAGTTGCCGGATGTTCCTCCGGTCGTCGTCCTCGGTGCCTGGCGAGCCATAGCAGGGCGCCGTTGTATCGCCTCGACCCTTTCTTCTTTGACGGGCACATATCGTGGGGCGTGTGTCGGCGCGACAGCCTTGTGCAGAGCAGTTTCCATCTCGCCAGCCCGGACATCTGACAGCTCATGAGACCTGGCCAGGATGAGGATCTTGTCCAACGAGATCCCTGGTTGTCGAAGTATCAGCTTCCTCAGCAGTGTCGATCGGCACCCCTGGATGACTTGGCCGCGTATCTCCTCCCGTTGATCTGGGAAGGCGCACGTGCTGGCTAGCCTGCGCAGCCGCGCGTAAAACATGTCCACCGACTCCGTGTCTGACTGCGACGCCTGTCTAAACTTGAACCGCTCGAAGTCGGGGTTAAGTTGCGGGTCAAAGTGCCTGTTGAGCGCGGCGACCGCCGCCTCGTAGTCGTCATCGTTACCTGTGTTGGGCAGGGTTTCGAAAAGATCGTAAATCTCTGCACCGCCATAGTATATGAGCAGCGACCTCTTCACGGTACCGTCCGTTTCTCTGGTGCCTTTGAAATAGTGGTTCAGCCGTCCGATCCACGCTTTCCATCGCGGTGCCGCCGTGGCAGGGTCAGCGGTTTCGCTGAATGAAGGTAGCGGGGAGACAACCCTGTGACTGTGGCCGGGAGGTGGTGCATTGGCTCCCCTGGGTGGGTTGTCCACATCGGCCTGCTGGCCCGATGAGCCTGCTGCGGCTGGCGTGGTCATGGCGTGGGCGCGCCTGGGCGCAAGTGCGGTGTCGCTGTGCTGACGCTAGGGGTCCTGGATGCACGGTCTGGGCCGGCGTGTATCCACGTGTGGGATGGGCCTTGTGAAGCATGATGCGCTGGGCTTGCTCCTTAGGTTGATGTGGAACGGCCACCCTGTAGGCTGTGGGGCTGACTGCAGCTGCCCTGTCCTTCCTTTTCCCAGTGGTGGGGTCTTGGTGGCACTCTCCCTCCTGTGGGCTGCACAACTCCCTTGGGTCTCCCTCTGAGGTGGTGGTGGCAGTGGGGCAGGGTTCCCAGGCCACCCCTGGATGTGTGCTGGTGGCGCTGCTTCCCCTGCAGCAGATGGGGCAACCCAGGACATGTGGAAGGCTTCACTTGCTGCCTTCTTCTCCTCAGGCCTGCAGTTCCACTGAGCGCCACCAGGGGAGCACACTACGGGGCCGGCTGACTCACCACACGCTGGCTGATGACGCTCCTCTCCTCACATGCACCGCAGGGCCGAGCACGCTCCCGACAGTTCAGGGAAGCGCCGGCGGGTGCAGGACGGTTTAGTGGCCGCACGCCAGGCAGGGGCTGACACCGGTCGGAGTCAGAGCAGGAAACACTGCGGCAGCACAGGAGGCACGGGCCAGGCCACGGACGGCTCCGCACGGTGAGAGGCGGCAGGGAAGCGGGTTCCTCAGACAGCGGAGCATCGCGGGTGGGCTCCGCGCGCTCCTCGCCTGGCAGGGAGGATGCACGGGGGTAGGACCGGCCTCGTCGCTAGTGTAGTGCGGCGGGGCCTAGAGGTATCAGAGGCCTACGCAGCACTTGAATAATTGGAGGCACGCACTGGTTGCTGGTACTCTGGCGGGAAGACCCCGAGCGGTCTTCCGCCGTTTATTTATCTCCTCGGGTCGAGCCCGCCCCGAGGAGTGCGTGCACAGGAATGAAGAGAAACAAAGTAGTGGAGAGCCCGGGTGGCTCTCTACATCAGTGTTTTTGTAGGTCGAGTGAGCTCCTTTGTAGGTGATAAAGCTGATCCTTATCTTATCACCTCTAAGAATCTTCAGGTCGCCAGGATCTTTTTACCTGCTGAATAGTGTGAAGGGAAGAAAATCTTTTCAATTATGCGACGGTTTAGAATCCAGTTTACCTTAAAGGACCACAGACTACGAATTCAATTTTGTGGGTTTATTACAGCCAAGAATAACTGCACGTGCAAGCACCTCAACACGAGGTTAAAGAAATAGATGGGCACTAATACAAATAGCATCCTACGCAGGAGTCTCATCCGATTCAGGATAAGAAGAATCGTTAGCTCCAGAAGTATTATACAAGCGATAACAGCTCCAATCTCTATATTATTCTTCATTTACCTAGATAAGCATAAAACCCATTAGCTGTCCCTACTCTATCACTCAGGTGACATACCTACTTAACGAACTACCCAGGCAAGAGTAAATAAAAGGTGTCAGCTGTGAAGACTTCCTAAGAAGTGCACTCACATAGCATTTCAAGCTCGTTCTAAGAAGCTCCTTCCTAGAATCCCTCTCTGTCTTCCTCTCTGGTCTCCTCTACCTCTTCTCTACCCTTCTCCCTCGGGGCACTGTCCCTAATACAAAACCCAAATACAATTGAACACGCCCTTGTCACGCCTCTTCGGCCAGGTCTTCCTTCTCGTACTTTTCCATCTAAACTCTTACTTCATCCAGGACGGTTACGATGACCTTGAGTCCCAGGCACCTTCTTCGCTGAAAGTATCATCCCTGCATTCCAGTGTACTCCCATCTCAATGCCTCCCACCACCCTAACTCGTGAAACAAAGAGCCAGTCTTTCGCTAACGAGGCATATGTCCTTGCACCTGCAACAGAAGATACGTTTCAACAGACTTTTTCCCTCTGCACGAATTTACCAACTGTGCCCAGAGAGCCTTTCCAAGAGAACACCTTCTCTGCCTACAAAATAAGCTAACATAAAAACGAATAGGTCTTTCCTCTTCATACATGCAGTCAGGCCTTTACACAATTTAAACACACAATTCTTACTTACTTCTTTAAGCATAAGCTCGTACATTTCATATGCAAAGCATAAACTACACGTGCACTTTAATATCATACACGTTAATTACTGCATCTCAACTGCACGTAACCTAATCTATCTATGCATTATGTCAAACTCATTTCAATACTGTATTACATTTGCATGATTAAAATAACACACTACTCTCTTAATCATTCTAATAATGAAATTCGTATTACATTTTACTAGCCACTCATTTACATATGTCTGAATATATACGGATGCGAACTAACGGTGATTATGATGCACCCCTACAAATTTTACGAGAGCATGGCGCTCTATCATAGGACTAGCATGACCTTCCTGCCTCTGCCCTAGAAGTAGGTCTAAAATGTCCCTCGGTGCATTCTCCAACAATGTCGTTCTGCACTCTGGCCTAAACCCTGCTGCCAGGCTGAAATGCAACCAATCAGACGTTCGCATTCTGCTCTATGAGTCACTGCGCCAATAATCCCCAATTACATAAGCAACGTTTAAAGAGGTAGGTGACAGCAGCTAAACCCCAGAGAGGAGGGAGCCTTCTTAAGCAGTAACTCTCACAAGGTGCTGTGCTTACTTACCTCCGTTTCGGTTACATCTAGGTAAGTCGTTCGATCAACAAGCCCTACATGTTATCCTCCAAAGTAAACCAACTCATTTATTCATTCTCCGATACACGTGAGTAATAATGCTAACTATCTATCTGTGCATTCGTCATTCTCACGCCACTATTTCCATAACAGACGTTATATGCCCTCATCTTAAACTACACACAACACTGCCACATTTGTTTCCTGTGTAGTACAACTTCAAGAGCTGCAGTAGTGCGAGCTCACTGCACTTCCACTCCATTATTTGTGATTTTCAGCTCACCCCAACTCCAAGTTCTTAATTACGATAGATAAATAAGTGCTTCTGCCCTCATGTTGATATATAAGCGCTCATTCTGTGATCAAGATACATGAAAAAGAAAATGACCACTAGATGGCAAGCTTGCATTCTGCTTGATCGATCTTTAGCGCCATAACATGAACTATATATATAGCGCGTGCTCCAAACTGTTGAAGCTCCGGATAAGTTTTCAGACACCAGGAAGTAGTGGAAGTGATGCTGTGGTAGGTCGACCTAGTGACAGGCGACGCACTAGCATACACCGGCAAAGTTTCATCACGTGCTACGATTACGGTACATGCAAGCATGGCTCGTAAAATATATGAGCTGTGAGAAGATCACGTGAGCCGCAGCCAGCATCTCGTGGACAGCCTCGCTCCCATTCTCACATTATGACGTATAAAGGAAAGGGCCTATGCAAAGCGAAGACAGCACATGACATCCCATTTATAATATTATCTGCACCCACACAGCCGAGTGTGTGATAATCATGGAAGTAGCTACCATTTCCATCCTCATTTTTAATAGGCTGATTGACTTGCGCGCGCAGCTATGATGCCTATGTTTCTGAGACTCATGTTTTCTGTCAGGTGATGGGAAAGTGACCAGGTGCTCTGCTTTAGCATTATGTCCTCTGTTTTAACCACATTTCAATGTCCATCCAAAAGTGGATCTTCTAGTGCTAGGGGCCACTTAATGCCTTGACCACAAATATAATGATTGATTAGTATAGCGAGTCGCTATACTAATCAATCATTATATTTGTGCCCAGTCGCTATTAGCGACTGGGCACAATAACTGTACCTTGGATTTTTATAGCAGTGAGTTGCAGTCATGATCAGGTGTGTAAAACTTTAGATGCTCATACACAGCAGAACACCTCCCTCTTTGGATACGAATCCAATGGTTATCTCACCATTCTTGGGACACAGCAATCCAGACGTCAACATTCCTCAATATATTAAAAGAGTCCAAACCTATTTATCAGTTAAGGAAAGTGCATGGTGCAAAGTGTAAAAAGGGAGTAAAGTGCTGTCTGACGCTTTTAGGCAGCTCCCTGGCCTTTGCTAAAAGAAGTCATTCAAAATGGCGGCGAGGTATATAAATGCATTAATTATCAAATCTTTACAGACATAGTACCATAATGGAATACAATCATTAATTGATCTTAAATGAACCATATTTGCTGATATTGTCACTAGCAAAAACATACTGAAGCATAATTCACATAAACGCCCACATATACAAGAGCCGACATGTTTTAACCCCACAATGCCATACTGGCTGTGCTAAAACCAGACACAGACTCCACCTGATAATCCAATACAGTATACTTATGGAGTGTTAGTAACCTAGGATGGATACTGAAACCCAAGGCCTAATGGCCAATGTTTACACATTATACTCGATGTAAAGGCATGTAATCCCAGCTTCCAGCGTGCAACCCCTCTTCTGCATTGAGGCTATTCAATGCCTTAACCCACAGTCACAAGTTAATACGATTTCCATCCTTCTAAACTGCAATTCAAGATCCCCTTTCTGTTCCTTGTTCTGTCCAAGCACTTTAATAAGAGGCGGATCACCGGCATGTTTATCTGCAGAGTGCTTGCAACCAGATCTCAACTGTGTGTAAATGCTCCAGTATTCTTAGTTTAATAGTACTCCCAATGTAAATAAAGTTACACGGGTATATTAGAGCATAATCCACGAAATCATAATCACAATTAATGACGGTAACATTGAACTTTTATTGATACATATATTTCTCACATGAGAAAAACCCAACCACTTTGGTATTGAGTCAATTAGTTAACTTCGGGTTCTCAAGGTGACTCATATGTAATATTCTAATGTTTCATCAAGATGTTGCTAAGAAAGCTATTGTCGCTAGGTCTTTTCATGAAAAAATCCAATTTCTTTTTCTGTTTTTGTTTAGGTGCCAGAAAAACATGTCTCCTTCCAGGTAAAACTTGAGATTTGGCTTACCTAATAACTTCCGGATCATAACCTTTAATTGTGAATCTTTCTTCTGTTTTACATGCTTCTAGGTGGAATTCGGACATTTTCAATTCCTCCTGGCTCTTATAATCTTGCTGTTCGGAATACTCCCAATTAATTTCGGTGGATGACAGCCATCAACATGTAACACCGAATTAGTGGCAGAGACCTTGTGAAATAGTTTGCTATGTAAATGTTCATGTTCCACAAACATGTCCAAGTATTCTGCTTTTTCAAAACTACAGGTGTAGGAATGTGTAAACTGAACTTGCTATCGTTAACAAGCAGGAGTGGGCGTTACTGGTGTAATTCTCTCTAGCGTAATTACTGCAAAATTAGTCTTAATTATGCGTAATGATGTGAGAAGCATAATCTAGCATTTAGTGTTATTTTCTTATTACAAAGTGCACCCTTGTGTCCAAAATGGGCCCGAGGATGCATTTTGCGCTAAGAAAAATGACAAAATGCTACAGGACACGAAGAGCAGTAGCCAGCAGCCACCCGCTGTCTTTTAGTTCGTTGTTCCTGTGCTCCTGCGGTAGAATTTTTGCCCCAAATTACTCAACCTGGTGTAATCACATAGTTTAAGGAATTTTGCATCACAAGAGTAATGCGTAATTACTGAAATTACTCAGATTACTCAGGCGTACTTGACATTTCTCCCAGGTTTATTAAAAAGGCTCATCTATTTTTTTAATTCTTTGTTATGTTATGTTATGTTATATAGCTTATAGAGCGCACAGTTGCTCCAGCAAAGGGGCGTCCCGGCGCTAAAACAGTCATGAGGAGAGGACCACCAAGAGGCAAGAAACCTACAGTGGAGGGAAAAGATAAGTCTTGGTGGCCTTACGGGTCAAAATAACCTAGCAGTGGTTTGAGCCCACGCAGAATGCCCATGCAGGTCCCCGCCACTTTCTTGGTTTGGGCCTGAAAACTGAGAGCGGAGTCCACCCAGACACCTAGATTCTTTACTATCTGTTTGGGGGTGGGGACACAGCCCACGGTGGAGGGCCACCAATGTTCACTCCACAGCTCACCGTCCCGCCCAACCAACAGGATTTCAGTCTTGCTTGCATTAAGCTGCAGACAGTTGGCAGACTCCTCCTTCCCATATGGTCATCAATATATCTCAACCATGACATAATTTGCCCTTACCACTTTTCCAAATTCTGACCCAGTTCACTTTGTGTGCCTCAAAAGGTATCATCAGATTCACAAATGTAGGTGCCACACAAGAACCCATGGGAACTCCATATTTCCTCAAAGAACACTTGCCATCAAAAAGAACAAAATTATTAGATAGAGCCAATTGCATCATTTCTAAAATACATCTGTACTGTGAACAGGATAGAGTGGGTCTAGCCTCTCAAAAGTATTCTATTGCTCTCAAATCACACGAGTGTGTGAAATGATACATAAAGGCTGACATTTAACTTCACAAGGCAATGCTTTTCTTTACAAGGCAACTCATAAGCCTATTGAGCGGGTACCTGGCATCCCGGACATATGTGCGTTGACTTTTAACATAAGGGAAAAAACATTACCATATAGGGCTAAATTGCCTATTAATCAGCCAATGCTCGCGACGATTGGCTTCCAGGTGGTTTATGTAATGAATTATGCACTCCTGGAAGAAGGTAACATGTAAATGTAACAAGATGTTTTGTTCTCACATATTCTAGATCATCTGATGACAAAAAACTCTGCATCAAACCGCTTCATCAACATTTCATATAGATTAGACATACATTGGCAAATCAAATCCCTTTTGAGTTGTACATAGCAATTGGGATTATTAATTTGTTGGTCACCTTCGACCAAATATAATTTAACATCCAAACTGACAATATTTCCACCTTTATTCGTGGGTTTTATGACAATATTCAGATAATTCTTAACGGTTAGAAAATCCAACCCATTGTTGTTTAGTTAGACTCGGCTTAATCCTGTTATCTGAGTATTTTTTCTAAATCATGCATAAGGCTCCCTGTTTTCCGTTTTCACTGATTTTTACAGATAAATACAGACAAAAAACATTCATTTTCTTGTCTGTATTTATTTTTAAATCTGGATAAAAACGGAAATTGGATTGCTTTTGAGTAATTCTATATACTGTCTGCCATGACTGCCAGGCCAATAGATATGTGGATTGATAGATAAGGGGCTTAAAAAGAAAGGAATTTTAGTATAGAGGCTTTAACAGCAGTAGATATGTACAAGGTTGATACTACAATGTGCATATTTTCATATAAGTGCACTGATTTATCTTCTGCAGGTGTTCACAGCACTGAAACCTGGCAGACATTCAAGAATGAGTGCATATTTATTGGTTAAATAAATGTGGAAATATACTTATTTCAGCTTAATTTTTCCACAAAACCCAAAATAAATATGGATAAATACAGATAAAATTAGCAAAAAATAAATATGGATAAATATAGATGGAAATGACAAAAGGAGGACTACCATGTGAGACCACTGTCAATCAACTGATTAATTTTGAAACCCTGGTCAGTGAATAAAGTAGTATCAGAATTTAAATCCTTATTATGGACTTCTTAGTCAGACATCAGATGTTCAAGTGTTGCTAACTCTGTAATGTCACCTACAGTGAGATTGCCTGTTAATTCGTATGATACAGTGGATGTCCATGCTGTTTGTTTATGTTTATTATAAAGAAATAACAGTAAAACTTTGATTATCAAAACAGGCTGATTATAAAATGTCAGCTGCCCTTATTCTGATAATTGAGTGTCAGCAAAGGCACTACACTGTGTTTGCAGTGATAATTTTGACATTACTATTTTGCGCTGGTGACATTAGACTGATGCCTCGCTTTCTAACTAATGGTATACCTGCTCCAGTCCACCTCCTGGTACTGCAATCCATTGATATATGGAGATGATCGTATTTTCCCATTTCAAGGGTGGAAGAACAGTGTAGTGCAACTAACTGGTTTGCATTAACTACTTCACAGAGAACTACTTTATATTTTTTTTTCCCTCTATTCATGTTTCCTCTTTAAATAGCCTGGCAGTTCAGGCTGGTCTGTTCCTATTGGAGCAGGATCAAGACACATTTGTATATGGCTGGATTCAAACTGTGGTAGTATGGTGCACAAAATAGCAATGGACTGGGGTGTGGACCAAGTAATTACCAGTGCTGAGATTAATTCAAGCATTCCATTAATAGATTTTGAGCCAATGGCAGTCTCGGGTCTTGCAATTGGCAGTGTCAATGACTATCCAAAAGCAGCTGCTATAACTTTATAATCAAGGAAGCGGTATGGGTACCAGATGTGCTACACATGTGTGCTAGCTTCACTCTGCTATGTAGAACTTTGATTCTGGCATCACCATGGCATGAAAGAAAATTTGTGACTGCTCCTTTTTTACCACAAATTTCAATACTTTCTCCTTACATAGAATGCCTAATGTAAAATATTCAGTTCTGAAACATGGTTGACAGGTCTTTAAAATTTGCAGTCCCTCCCTGTCTGATCTGTTTGGAAATGTCATGCTCTTCCATTGTTTTAAAATAGTGTAAAAAGTGTAATTTCACATTGTTAGATCTAGGGGTCTCTAGTTGGCTGAGGTAGGTACCTTAGTCCAAATAGGGACCCTTGCTTCTAGTCAGGGAAAGGAGGGACACATTCTTAGATAACCCCTGCTCACCCTCCGGTAGCTTGGCACGAGCAGCCAGGCTTATCTCCAAGGCAATGTGTAAAGTATTTGCAACCACACTCCCAGTAACACAGTGATAACACCACAAATGGACACCACACTGATTTAGGAAAATAGCGGTATCTTTATCAGGAAGTAATACGATGAGACCAAACGATAAAAATATCCAGCATATGCTTATTCGTAATATTTCGTTGGGCCGGTTATTAGGCCAACAATCACTTGTAGGTTCTGGCGGTATTAATGAGCAGTTCATGATGATCTAATGCAGTCCTAATGCAATGCTATGCAGTTCGTAATACAGTTCGTAATGTAAAAATCAGACAGTCCTTTATGCAAGTACTAATGCGGTTCGTAAAGCACGTAATAATGCAGTTTGTAATGCAAGTACTAATGCGGATTGTAAAAGCAAGTAATAATGCAGTTCGTAATGCAAGTACTTATGCGGATCGTAAAAGCAAGTAATAATGCAGTTCGTAATGCAAGTACTAATGCGGATCGTAAAAGCAAGTTGGCACCGATCGCGGTGCTAGTGAAGGTCTCTATGGCACTCTTGGCTGACTCGCGGTCAGCGACTGCCAAAATATGCCCCCAATACGGTTATGAAGGAAACAAAGTACAGCTCCACAATCCGACCCCGGTACTGCCACTCCTCGGCGAGAACGGGCTGCGATACTGACTTGAACGGAGGCTCGCGCTGCAAAGATGGGAAAGGCCGAGAGCGGTATCTCGTAGCACGCACTCCGCCCCAGGCGGCGACACACGCACGCTGCTGAGCGTTACCTGGGGGGGGTGCAGTCTCTCTCCCCTCTCCTCGCGGCTTGGGCGTCACACTGTGCGGCTTCGGGTTGGCGGCGGCTGCTCCTTGCAGTGAGAGTCGGGCTACCAGGCGACGGCCTCGCAGCTGATCGGCTCCCGGCGCGACTCCGTTGATCTTGGGCAAAGGACCTCGGACCCACGATGGCGAAGGTTCTCAGGTCTCTCCTTGGCAAAGGCAGGCTCGGGCCGGCGGCGGTGATTTCTCACGGCTCCCCCCTTGGGATGACGGTCTGGGCCGATGGCGATAACGATCACAGCACTTCTGGTCACGCTGTCGATCGAAACAGAGCGCAAGACTGCTCCGGGGCACACGGTCATGGGGCAATTCTCACGAAGGTCTTAGGCTGCAAAAAGCACACACACACAGCGTCGCTGAGACACACTTGGAAACTTTGATGTTCCTGAGTTTCCACAACAGGGAGCCAGCTCCTCTCGGGCCCTTGGAGACACGTTACTTCAGGACACAGCACACAGCAAAGTCCTTTCAAGCAGGGGGACACAGCACACAGCAAAGTCCCTTGTCCTCTCCTTAGTCAAATCAGCAAACTGCAGGCCAGCCCCAGAACACACAGCAAGGGCAGTCCTTCTCTTCAGTCTCTTCAGCTGTTCTTCTTTGGCAGAGGTTCCTCTTGATCACGAAGTAGTTTCAATCCTTTTTCAGGCTTGAGTTCAGTCTTGAGTTCAGGGGTTTCAGCTCTCACATTTATACCCCTAAATGCCGTTGAAGTCTTTGTGTTCTGGGGGCTCTGAGCCCGGTCCAAACCAGTTCTGGGTGTCTTCCTGCCAGTGCACACCTTCTTTCTTTGATAGTGAGGGTCTGGGCCCCAGACACTCCGCAGTAGGTGGAGCCATTCTTTTGTGGCAGCAGCACAGCCCTCTTTGCATCAAAGGGCTACTCCTCCCACCACACCAAATGCAGGCCAGCCTGTGCTGTCTCACGTACTCCTCCCTGGTGTCAGGACACTTCCCCAGACCCTGTCACATCCAAACCCAGACAGTCAATACACAACCAGGCAGAGGCACACAGGATGGTCAGGACAAGAAACCAGCCACTTCTAAAAGCGTGGTTTCTAAACACACAATTTAAAAACCATCTTCACAAAAAGATGTGTTATTAAATTCTGAGTTCAGGCACACTAAACTCCATCTCTTCATCTTATGCCTATGGGAAGATATTCCTGAAACATGGGACACAGCATTCCCCATTCTGTCCTATGGGCAAGATGGCCTTGCAACAGTGAAAAACACATTTGGCAGTATTTCACTGTCAGGACATGGTACACACCTCAGTACATATCCTACCTTTCACATACACTGCACCCTGCCAAGGGGGTACCTTGGGCCTACTATAGGGGTGTCTGATGTGCATAAAAAGGGAAGGGTAAGGCCTGGCAAGTGGGTGCACTTGTCAGGACAACAAGGCAGTTAACAAACTGCGTGCAGGCACTGCAGTGGCAGGCCTGAGATCTCTTTTTAGGGCTACTTGTGTGGGTGGCACAATTAGTGCTGCAGGCCCACTAGTAGCATTTGCATTACCAGCCCTGGCACACATAGTGCACTTTACTAGGGACTTTACTAGTAAGACAAACATACCAATTATGGACAACCAATTTCCATAACACTTTATACAGGGAGCACTTGCACTTTGACACTGATCAGCAGTGGCAAAGTGCCCAAAGCATCTAAGTCGGCAACAGAATGTCAGAAAAAGGACTGGGAGGAAGGCAAAAAGTTTAAGGAACTTTAGCCAAAAAGGGCCAAGTCCAACACAACCCCCTCCCAGCCTAAAGCCAGGGTAGGCCAATCAACTACCTTGATGGACTCCCCTGCTTGGGGCGATAGAACCCGGACGCGGGACCGCCACCGCAGGGACACCCTCCTGTTCTATGCCTTCCTGACCCCAGGGGGTTCCCTCGATTACAACTCCCTGGGCCAACTAAGCTACTCCACTGATACTTCCTGGTAGTCTGGGGCCCTCTAGGGGTGCTTGTCCCTTGCTAACTCCCACCTGGAGCGGTGCTCCCGGAAGACCCAGTGGCCAAGGCACTGTTTACGGTTATCCTGCCCTTCAGGTTAGAGGCGGGGTTACCCTGGTGACTTCTAGGGGACCCAGCCATTCTGGCTGGGCCCTGACCCACAGGTTTTCCTACTGGGGAACACATCCCCCTCTCAACCTTCCATCTAGACTTCTGGGCCTGCCACTTAGGAATGGCACCCACAAACTTCAGGACCGCGGGAGCTCTGGTTACAGATGCCCCATGACTTCCTGACGCTAGGTGTTCTTCCTCGCACAGCTGGCAAGTAGGCTCTAGACCTCCAACCGGGTGCTCTCCTAAGGAACCCTCCAGTCTCTGGGGTGGGGCTGCGGACCCCTGGGGATGCTGCTCATACTCCCTCCCTCTCCTTTGAGACAGGGTGGTAGCCTGCACGCCCCCCCACTACTCTGGGACCTGACTGTGCCACTCTGCCCTTCTTCCCTCCCACGGGACCGGAAGATCTCTGAGTCGCTGCTGGAATTCCCCCTTAGTGCCTCTTCAGACCCTCCGTCCCTTAACCAGAGGTCTGTCTTAGGTGCAAGCTCCTGGGAATCAAAGAGCTCGCACTCTAACAGGTGTTGGCGCAACTCTGGAAAATAATTACTGTGCCGGGGCTCCCTGGGGCCCAATTGAGCAATCCCTTGAAATCATTCGCCAGGCTAACCATCACCCAATCGTCCCGTGCACGCATGTATGCATTCACACCCTCACCACAAGGACTGGATTCCAGTTTCTTGAAGTTCCTGAATTTCTGCCTGTACTGTTCAGGAGTGAGCCCATACCTGAGGCATAAAGCCTCCTTCATGTTGGTTCCCGCCCTCTCTAAAGGTGGTAAAACATCCCTCCCAGAAGCCTCAAAGTGTTTCCACAGGCCCGCCCCCCAATGCTTCTCAGGCACCTCATTCATCCTCAGTGCGATCTCATATGCCGTGAACCATGCATAAGTATCATCACCCCTTTGGTAATCTTGCACTAAGTCTTTGGGAATGTACACCTTACCCGCTGGCACTGGCTGTGCGCTGCCACCATTCGAACTGGACTCCACCTGTTTAGCCTTAATGTCCAGTTCCCTCATGCTTAACTCATGAGCTAAGAGAATCTTCTTCTCTTCCAAGGCGAGAGCGTTCTTGCTCTCCTCTGCTCTCTTTTCACTTTCAATGAGCAGCTTTTTCTCCTCTGCTTGAGCCTCAAGTTTTAAAACCTCCAACTCATGCTCTCTGACCCTTTGGTTTTCCTCCAGCTCCTCTGGGGAAAAGCTCCTCCCTGAATGGTTACTACCAGCCCCTGAGGCTGGTCCTCCCACCAGCAAATCCTGTGGACCAAATCCATTCCCTGGGTCATCCTCATCCACCTCAGCATCACCTGTCTCCTGAGCCTCTTTGGCTTCCCACCAGGCCCTTAAGGCTGTTTGCAGCTCCTCCTTCTTGGCTCTACTTTTCATGGGACATCCCAAAGCTCCTCAGAATTGCCTCAATTGATCAATTTTGTAGGTAAGCAATGCCTCAATGTCGAATTCCAATTCTGCAGCCTCACTGGCTACTTGACTCCTTTGAGACATGATGTGTGGCTTAAAGGTCGCTCAAAAAATAGAAGCAAAAATTAAAAAAAACCACAATATGTGGTTGCGTCGTGGTCTGCGCTAAAGCTAGTGATGTACACCAGTCACTGTGAGTCAACTGCAAATACAAGTTCAAATCCCAACCGCGGACCACCAATGTTAGATCTGGGGGTCTCTAGTTGGCTGAGGTAGGTACCTTAGTCCAAATAGGGACCCTTGCTTCTAGTCAGGGAAAGGAGGGGACACACTCTTAGATAACCCCTGCTCACCCTCTGGTAGCTTGGCACGGGCAGCCAGGCTTATCTCCAAGGCAATGTGTAAAGTATTTGCAACCACACTCCCAGTAACACAGTGATAACACCACAAATGGACACCACACTGATTTAGGAAAATAGCGGTATCTTTATCAGGAAGTAATACGATGAGACCAAACGATAAAAATATCCAGCATATGCGTATTCGTAATATTTAGCTGGGCCGGTTATTAGGCCAACAATCACTTGTAGGTTCTGGCGGTATTAATGAGCAGTTCACGATGATCTAATGCAGTCCTAATGCAATGCTATGCAGTGGTAATGCAGTTCGTATTGTAAAAATCAGACAGTCCTATATGCAAGTACTAATGCGGTTCGTAAAGCAAGTAATAATGCAGTTCGTAATGCAAGTACTAATGCGGATCATAAAAGCAAGTAATAATGCAGTTCGCAATGCAAATACTAATGCGGATCGTAAAAGCAAGTAATAATGCAGTTCGTAATGCAAGTACTAATGCGGATCGTAAAAGCAAGTTGGCACCGATCGTGGTGCTAGTGAAGGTCTCTATGCCACTCTTGGCTGACTCGCGGTCAGCGACTGCCAAAATATGCCCCCAATACGGTTATGAAGGAAACAAAGTGCAGCTCCACAATCCGACCCCGGTACTGCCACTCCTCGGTGAGTACGGGCCGTGATACTGACTTGAGCGGAGGCTCGCGCTGCAAAGATGGGAAAGGCCGAGAGCGGTCTCTCGTAGCACGCACTCCACCCCAGGCGGCGACACACGCACGCTCGCTGAGTGTTACCTGGGGGGGTGCAGTCTCTCTCTCCTCTCCTCGCGGCTTGGGCGTTACGCTGTGCGGCTTGGGCGTCACGCTGTGCGGCTTCGGGTTTGCGGCGGCTGCTCCTCGCAGTGAGAGTCGGTCGGACTACCAGGCGACGGCCTCGCAGCTGATCGGCTCCCGGTGCGACTCTGTTGATCTTGGGCAAAGGACCTCGGACCCACGATGGTGAAAGTTCACAGGTCTCTCCTTAACAAAGGCAGGCTCGGGCCGGCGGCGGTGATTTCTCACGGCTCCCCCTTGGGACGACGGTCCGGGCCGATGGCGATAACGATCACAGCACTTCTGGTCACGCTGTCGATCGAAACAGAGAGCAAGACTGCTCCGGGGCACACGGTCACGGGGTAATTCTCACGAAGGTCTCAGGCTGCAAAAGGCACACGCACACAGCGTCGCTGAGACACACTTGGAAAGTTTGATGTTTCTGAGTTTCCACAACAGGGAGCCAGCTCCTCTCGGGCTCTTGGAGACAAGTTACTTCAGGACACAGCACACAGCACAGTCCTTTCCAGCAGGGGGACACATCACACAGCAAAGTCCCTTGTCCTCTCCTTAGTCAAATCAGCAAACTGCAGGCCAGCCCCAGAACACACAGCAAGGGCAGTCCTTCTCTTCAGTCTCTTCAGTTGTTCTTCTTTGGCAGAGGTTCCTCTTGATCACGAAGTAGTTTCAATCCTTTTTCAGGCTTGAGTTCAGTCTTGAGTTCAGGGGTTTCAGCTCTCACATTTATACCCCTAAATGCCTTTGAAGTCATTGTGTTCAGGGGGCTCTGAGCCCGGTCCAAACCAGTTCTGGGTGTCTTCCTGCCAGCGCACACCTTCTTTCTTTGATAGTGAGGGTCTGGGACCCAGACACTCCGCAGGAGGTGGAGCCATTCTTTTGTGGCAGCAGCACAGCCCTCTTCGCATCAAAGGGCTACTCTTCCCACCACACCAAATGCAGGCCATCCTGTGCTGTCTCACCTACTCCTCCCTGGTGTCAGGACACTTCCCCAGACCCTGTCACATCCAAACCCAGACAGTCAATACACAACCAGGCAGAGGCACACAGGATGGTCAGGACAAGAAACCAGCCACTTCTAAAAGCGTGGTTTCTAAACACACAATTTAAAAACCATCTTCACAAAAAGATGTGTTATTAAATTCTGAGTTCAGGCACTAAACTCCATCTCTCCATCTTATGCCTATGGGAAGATATGCTGGAAACATGGGACACAGCATTCCCCATTCTGTCCTATGGGCACGATGGCCTTGCAACAGTGAAAAACGAATTTGGCAGTATTTCACTGTCAGGACATGGTGCACACCTCAGTACATGTCCTACCTTTCACATACACTGCACCCTGCCCAAGGGGGTACCTTGGGCCTACTATAGGGGTGTCTGATGTGCATAAAAAGGGAAGGGTAAGGCCTGGCAAGTGGGTGCACTTGTCAGGACCACAAGGCAGTTAACAAACTGCTCGCAGGCACTGCAGTGGCAGGCCTGAGATCTCTTTTTAGGGCTACTTGTGTGGGTGGCACAATTAGTGCTGCAGGCCCACTAGTAGCATTTGCATTACCAGCCCTGGCACACATAGTGCACTTTACTAGGGACTTTACTAGTAAGACAACCATACCAATTATGGACAACCAATTACCATAACACTTCATACAGGGAGCACTTGCACTTTGACACTGATCAGCAGTGGCAAAGTGCCCAAAGCATCTAAGTCGGCAACAGAATGTCAGAAAAAGGTCTAGGAGGAAGGCAAAAAGTTTAAGGAACTTTAGCCAAAAAGGGCCAAGTCCAACGCATATCATTTGCTCATGCTTTGTCTATTAAAAAGTATATCACTATTCGTGAAAATGAATGTTCCAATTACTTACCGTTAATATTCATTACTCCGATTCATAGTCCTTCTTGTTCCATTCCTTACCTTTTACGTGCTCCCGCCTCCAATAGTGAACTCAACATGCCCTTGAATCAAAGATCCAATGTTTTAGTAACTCTACTATGTCTATGTCCCTCCACTTACTCCTCCTCCTCCTCCATGTACCCAAGTCCAATTCAATGGAGGTGCACAAAGTAGGGGGGGAGGGATGTGGACTTGGATGAGGAGGACTACGAATTGGGGTGTTGATAATTACCAGTAAGTAATTGGAACATTACCCCCTCATCTAGTCCTCCTTGTCCTAGTCCATACTTATTGAGGCTATACCAAGCAGTAGGAACAAGCACCAACAATGAATAGTGCTGAAAACAATTTGTTAACATCCAAAATTACTGCATTGCCAACATTAAAACAGAGGAGGCAAAATTACAATGAGCAGAACTCATCAAATCCAACTTATAATGCCTAACAAAAGTCTGGTGTGAGGACCAAGTTACAGCCCTGAATATCTCTTGTAGGGAGGTTCCTCCGGATTCTGCCCAAGAAGTTGAGACACCTCTAGTAGAGCAACCGTGTATATCAGAGGCAACAGAATGACCCATTGACTTATACACTTGGGTAATTGCCTACCTTACATACCTGCTTATGGTCTGGGATGTCACCTTCTTTCCTTTACTGGCTGTACCGTACAACACAAACAAAGAGTTACTGGACCTGAAAGCTTTTGTGTGGTCCAAGTATATTGTCAAACACCTATGTATGTCTAGAGAAGAAGGAATACCCGGTTCATCTCCTGAGTGAAAAACTGGGAGGACTTTCCCCTGAGAAAGCTTAAAGGAAATATTCACTTTTGGAATGTACTTAGGGTCTAGCCAAAGGATAAAATGGCATCGAAAAATTCTCAAATATGGGTATGATATCAACTAGGCACCCAAATCATCTAATCTTCGTGCTGAGATGACTGCTATGAGAAAGTCTTTTTCGAAGACAACCAAGGTTGATATGCCTGATATAATGGCTCAAAAAGATGTTGTTGAAGACATACCAGAAAACTGATAGATCCCAAGTAGAAGCATGGTACAAAGCCACTGGCTTTCTGAGCCTGAAGCTCCTCAGTAACCTCCAAACCAATGATGATATTTCTGAAGAATCTTGGCCTAGCTTCAAAGCTTTTATAGGCGCCCACTGGGCAGAGAGTTTCCAATGAGAGACCATACTAGAAACCTTCCCTTACAAATGTGAGATTTTGAAGAGGATTGATAGATACAGCATTCCAATCTATAGCAACACATCACCTCTTAAAAGAGGTACAATGTCTTCTTAAAGGAGACCTTGAAGCCAAGAGATCGCCAATGTGTCCACTGCCAAGTCTGGGGACACCTCTGCTCCATGCAAAAATCGGTAGCACTGCATTAAGTGGTGATGCAAATAGATCTATCCAGAGGACATCAAACCGAGAAAAAATCTTGGTGAAATCATGAGCCGACAGGTGGTACATTACTGATGACAGTAGGTTGTGGCGAGGGTGTCCTCACAAAAATTCAATTGCCCCTGAATGTACACTGCTGACAAGGCTAGAACATGCATCTTGGCCCAGGCAAAATGTAGCTACCCACCTGGTTGAGGAGTTTTATCTTTATGCCTCTTTGAAGATTGACATATCACTGTGCTACCTGAATGTCTGTCCTGATTACAACATTTTTCCCTTCCATTTGGGGAGAGAATGACCAGAGTGTTCTCCACACTTTGGACAACTCCCTCCAATTGGGCAAGTGCTTGCCCTCCTCTTCTGACCAGGAAGCTTTCACTTACTGATCACCAAGAGTTGACCACCAACCCTAAAGACTGGTATCTGTTGTCAGGTGAATGGGAGATGGAATGATTAATGTGACAGCCTTGAACAGATAGTTATCAACCAACCACCACTAAAAGTTCTGCCATATCTTGGGAGTTGCTAGTAGTAGTGTAAATCCAGGAACCAAAATTGCAGCAAAAGGTTGACTAAGGGCTTCAGATGGTAGCGATCCCATAGAACCACAGAGGTGGCAGCAGCCATCAAGCCATGGATCCTCAACCATGTTCTGATATTTGACTGAAAAGATGGTTTAGATTTTGCTGAAGGATCAAAAGTCTTGTCTGGGAAGGAATACCCATCCCAATCGAGAGTTGAAGCGGGCACCAATAAAGACCCAGTCCTGTGATGGTTGTAGCTGTGAGTTCTCGAAGTTGATGAGTGTTAGAAATGGGGGTCTCTAGTTGGGAGAGGTAGACCCTTGCTTCTAGTCAGGGTAAGGGGCCTACACTCCTAAATAACCCCTGCTCACCCCCTTGGTAGCTTGGCATGAGCACGCAGGCTTATCTCAGAGGCAGTGTGTAAAGCATTTGTGAACACATACAGTAATACAGTGAAAACACTACAAATGGACACCACACCAGTTTAGAAAAATAGGTAATCTTTATCTAGACTTAACACAAGACCAAACGACAAACATCCACAATACAGTAATAAAAATATGACTTTCAGATGGTAGAAATAGCTTAGTTCAATGTAGATGGTAAATGCGACACTTTACTCTTAAAGTACCTTGGATGCGTAACGCAAAACAAACAAAAGGGTCACAGGGAAGGCGATGCGCCAGTTCCTTGCTTCGGGGGAGGCGGCGCACCTGTTCCTTACTGCAGCGCAGGGGAGGCGATGCGTCTGTTCCTTACCGGAAAGGAGGCGGAGCGTCTATTTCTTACTGTGATCCGGTGCAATGCGACAAAATGGCGCCTCGATGCGATGCGACGATCCGGTGCAATGCGACAAAATGGCGTCTTTGATGCGATGCGACAACGTGGATGTGATGCGTGCACGCCCGATGGCCGTGCGGTGAAATTGATGAACTTTGGAGCCGCGACAGGCCCTGCGACACGCTTCTCCGATGATGCCTCAGCAACCTCTGTGGCGGCGGCACGCTTCTCCGGTGATGCGACACGCTTCGTCGGCGATGCGACGGCGAACAGCTGCGGCGGCGACACGCTTCTTCGGTGATGCGACGGCAACTGCTGCGGCGGTGTCACGCTTTTTCCTCGTTGCGTCGCGCTTCCAGCGACACGCAGTCTCCAGAGGGCCCAAAACAACAGAAGGCACCTCACTGCAGGTAGAATTCCCAGCAAGGAAATTCAGGGGGAGCTGGTGGTGAAGTCTCTGTATCCCTGAGACTTCAGAACAGGAGGCAAGCTCAACTTCAAGCCCTTGGAGATCTTCCTCAAGATAGTAAAAGTACACACAAAGTCCCTTTTCTCCTTTCCTTGGCAATGAGTAAACCACTGCAGGCCAACCCCAGACAGCAAACAGCACAGGGGCAGTCTCCTCCTTCAGCTTCCTTGGTTTCTCTCCTTGGCAAAGGGTTCGTCTTGATTCCCAGAAGTGATCTAAAGTTCTGGGGTCTGGGCCCCAATATTTATACTGCAAAATCCTTTGTTCTCTGAAGGCAGAGAGTGTCTGTGTTAGGTATCAATAGGAGAGAGAGGACTAGAGAGCTAGTCCATATCCCCAGGGTTAATATGTATCATCAAAGAGAACTAGTCTATCTATACGTGATAGAGATCAAAACTGTATGGTGGATAATAAAAAGAAAAATCGAATTTCTTTTTATAAAGCCCTCACCCACCAACGTAGTTGGTGGCATGCTTCATCATCGGGCCCACCCAGTGACACCGAATGTGTCCCGAGTGTGCTACAATGCCTGTGTTTACAGCGGAGCCGGTATGCAGTGATAGTGAAGTGAATGTGAAGTTTAAAAACTGTCCATTGGTCCCATTACCCAAAGGGTTTATCTTTAATATATGGGCCTCTGGCAGTAATAAAAAACAAGGCGGTGGATGTAGGTGGAGTGATAGTTAGGAACTCCTGCATCCAGTGGGTGGTCTACATGTTTCAGCCAGGCCTTAATTATTTACTGGCTTTCCTCAGGACCTTAAATTTAGTACTCAACAAAGGCCTGTCGTTCGTCCCCACCACCAGATTGGACAAATTCCAACTACATGTGGAGCTAGCTGAGTTCTTCAGAAAACTCAAACTCAAGGCTTTCTTTGAGAAACATCACACTACCGATGACAACACCAATGTCAACATCAACGAGACGGGTTTGAAACTCAAATCGACTTTCATACCCCCACCCGCCAGTGTCCCGGTGGAAATCACTACTTTCGAGCAAGCTGTTTATCATGAAATAGACCGAATGGACATAACAGGAACCTATAATAACCTCTCCAAAGAAGATAGAGAGACCATCAGGAATCTACAGAATAACCCCACACTCATTATAAAACCAGCTGACAAAGGCGGAGGCATCGTGTTACAAGACAAAATAGATTATGACAAGGAGTGCCACAGGTTACTAAGTGAATCACGGAATTACAGACGCCTTAGAAATGACCCCACCAAGACACTGCAAGCTACCATCAAAGCCCTAGTGGAGCAAGCAGAGGAGGCACAACATATTTCGAAACAGGAAGCTGAGTATCTGTGTATCAGAAACATCAAGGTACCCTACTTTTATGCAGTGCCCAAGGTCCACAAAGAAACAAGACCTCCACCAGGACACCCCATCGTTTCTGGAATCAGTTCCCCCTTGGAACCCCTGTCCACGTATTGTGACTTTTTCTTAAATCCCCTGGTACAGAAGACACCAACCTACATCAAAGACACCAAACATCCGCTGAACATCATTAAAGACCAGAGCTTTGACCCCACCACCGAGCTGATGGTGGGGTTGGATATTGAAAGTCTCTACACGAGTCTCCCACAGGATGCCACCTTACAAGTCCTCCACGACATACTAATGGACACACCCTGGGAATACCATACCCCCAGAGAGTTCATTCTCAAATGTGCCACACTTGCCCTAAAAGAAAATTATTTTGAATACGAAGGCGAGTTCTACCTGCAGACCAACGGGACATCCATGGGGAGCATTTTTGCCCCCAGCGTGGCAGGACTCTATGTCCACCATTTCGAACGGACACATATATCATCTCCCGCAAATCCACACTCCCCCAGAATCAAAGTATGGCGTCGTTACATTGATGACATCTTCATGATCTGGAAAGGTACCCCAACATCCCTGACATCATTTCTGACATGGTTAAATGGAAGAGACCCATACCTACGATTCACGAGTACATTTAGCTCCACCACCCTGGCATTCCTGGACCTCAATATAACAGCTGAGGCAGGGACCCTCACCACTAACACTTACTACAAACCTACGGCCAGGAATTCCCTCCTTCGTTTTGACAGTTTCCACCCCCGAGCCCTCAGGGAAAATCTCCCATTCGGGCAGTTTCTGGGCATACGCATACGCAGCCAAATTACGGATTACAAGAAACAATCGGCCACCTTGTTTCCAAACTACATGACCGTGGCTACCCCTGGAAAATCATCCAAAGAACCAAAAAGCGAGCTCGCAATCAGAATCGCGAGGCCCTCCTAGAAAACACCACACGGGAAGCAGCCTGTCCACCCTTGACCTGTGTCACAACCTACAATGTAGCCTCAAACAAAGTGTCCAATATCATCCGGAAGAACTGGCGCATTATAAACTCAGGGATGAGAAAGTGGGAGGAACCTCTCTTCGCCTATAAACGAGCCAGCAGCCTAAAGGATCGACTAGTGTCCACACGACCTAGAACACCCCACAGACCCACCACCAATACAATCCTGAACACGTGGGGTCTCCCCAGAGTAACTGGACACTATCCATGTAATGACTGCAGCGTGTGCCATTTGACACGCCCATCCAAGACACTTGACCTGGATCCCGACAAACACTGGAAACAGCTACAGCACACAAACTGCAACTCAACAATGTCGTGTATTTAATCGAGTGCCCATGTGGCATTCGCTATGTAGGAATGACGACACGCAAGGTCAGGACTAGAATAGTTGAACACCGCAGCACAATAAGGTGCAAGAAAAACATCAGTCGCCTCACGGACCACTACCTGCAGCAAGGGCACACCCCCAATGATATGTCATGGACAGTGATCGAACAATTTGAACACAACAACTTGAACAATGAAAAGTTTTTACTCACTAAGGAACAACGATGGATTTATCGTTTATCTACCCAGCACCACGGGTTAAATGATTCCATCCCGTGGCATAGCCTGAATCCGTAAATAGCTATGTATCAAACGCACACAATTGTCAGACCCCTTGTCTTCCACCTTATTTTTGGGCTTTCACGAAGAAATCATTTCTCTTTTTAGCCACAGTGACCTAACACTTGCACTCTGGGACATTCAGTAACCGGAAGATCGGCACTACCCGCCCAACACCATTAACAATGTCCTCTACGCACATGCTAGGTCTGTTGCTTTGAAAACAAACGCGCATAATTGTCAGAGGAGCCTTTCTCACCCCAGTCCCCTTTTTTAATTTGGGCTTCCACTTAGAAATATAAACCCCTTTTTTTTAACAAAAGCAACTTGGCTTAATACTAGCACTTCGGGGCATTTAACAACCAGTAACCTTGACGATCGGCACAATGCGCCCTTACGTCATTAGAAATTACGTCCCCACACACGCTAGGTCTGTTGTCTATGGCTCCTCTCTCCTACAGACGCTACTCTCAGAAATCTGATGATTGGGAACACCTGAGCGACTGTGAGGGGTATATTACAGCCTCGCTAACTCGGGTCCATTATCCACGGAGATCCGACGCAGCACACCAGGTCTTCACGAGGGTCCTGAACAACTATGTAGTAAGTTGACTACGGGGAATCGTTCTTCCACTAACCGGGTAAGACCTTCCTTTACAGCTTTTACAAAGGGCCACCATGCCACTTTGTTCTTCTCCACAGAGCCAGAACCCCTGCCGGAATCTCATGGGGCACTCGCTGCAAATCGCTAGTGTGAGAATAATTTATCTACATTTCTCCTCACTTTTTTTGTGTGATTTCCCGATATAGACTACCACATACAGTAGCGCATATACCGGCAATCACCCCGCTGAATCGCCACTCCGGACTCACTTTGCCGTTATTTTCCGCTATACTCACGGACACAACGGCCAATATCCATTTACGTGATCTTGCCAATTATGCTAAATTCCAAAAACTGTATGTTTGTTTGTCTTGTATGTCTTCATTTGTACAGGAATGCTTTTGAGAGGGAAAACTCCTCTCACACATAGTGCACCTTAGTGCGTGCAACACATTTTGGGTCAAAACACGCAATTCAGTGTAGATCTCACATTTTCACATAAATTTAAGGTCCTGAGGAAAGCCAGTAAATAATTAAGGCCTGGCTGAAACATGTAGACCACCCACTGGATGCAGGAGTTCCTAACTATCACTCCACCTACATCCCCCGCCTTGTTTTTTATTACTGCCAGATGCCCATTGTCAGGGCCTGTCCGGGACTATGTGGGGAACACAGTCAGGGACTTGGGCAAGGACTGGGAACAGGGTAGAAAACAAAGACAGAGAGGAGTACAGCGCTGCCCAGGAGCACACAGGAAGTCAGAGGAGAAAAGGGATCCAAAGGGGAAGCCTGTAGAGGTGAACAAGAAGGGTGAGACTCAGAAAGGAAGGGCACTCATGAGGCGGCTCAGCATTCAGAATCACTAAACCCAGGACGGATGTGCAATACACTTAAACATGAAACAACGTTAACAATAAAGGGGATGTGGGGTAAAGCACTCAGGAGCTCCACACGGTAAGACTGAAGCTCAGTAAGTTCCTCACCCACAATTGCTGTTACAGATTCTGACTGGAAATACCCACATATAGGATATGTATACAAAGGCAGGGTCTGTGGAGCTTATACCTATGGTGATGTTATAACAGTAACTCAAAGACAATACTCACAGTGAACAAGAAACACCACCTAGGTAGTCAGCCGTGCCCACGGATCCTGGCGATCAAACAGGAACACGCAAGGCAGTAACAGCAAAGGGGTAGAACTAAACACAAGCACAATAGACAAGGAGCTAGCAAAGAGGAGTGCTTAACAGGAAAGGAAGGAAATCACAGGGCACACTTGGCAGAAAGCAGGTAACAAACATACAAGGTAACAGAAGCGAGACAGCAGAATAGAAAGATAGCAAACTAGAACTGGAACCAAGGAAATGAGATGAAAGGCAGGGACTGGAAAAGGATATACAGAAAGGGAGGCTACAAGGGTATACTAGAATAGTACAGGGTCAGGAAACAAGAAAACAAAGTAGCATAGGATGTAGTGCTGGGGCAAGAATTGAGCAAAGGCTCAGGAGTCAAAGTAGCACTACAGGTCAGGAACAAGGAAATGTTAAGGCTCAGGAATCAAGGAAGCACTGCAAGCAGTGCTGGTTCAGGAAACAGGAAAATGGCTACAGCTCAGGAAACAAGGAGTCAAGAGCGCACTGCAAGCAGTGCAAGTCAGGCACAAGAAATAGCTGAAGCCCAGGAAGCTCTGGTGCGGGAGGCAGGGAGCCTGAAAGCTCTGGTGCGAAAGGCAGGGAGCCTGGAAGCTCTGGTGCGAAAGGCAGGGAGCCTGGAAGCTCTGGTGCGAAAGGCAGGGAGCCTGGAAGCTCTGGTGCGAAAGGCAGGGAGCCTGGAAGCTCTGGTGCGAAAGGCAGGGAGCCTGGAAGCTCTGGTGCGAAAGGCAGGGAGCCTGGAAGCTCTGGTGCGGAAGGCAGGGAGCCTGGAAGCTCTGATGCGGAAGGCAGGGAGCTTGGAAGCTCTGGTGCGGAAGGCAGGGAGCCTGGAAGCTCTGGTGCGGAAGGCAGGGAGCCTGGAAGCTTCGGTGCGGAAGGCAGGGAGCCTGGAAGCTCTGGTGCGGAAGGCAGGGAGCCTGGAAGCTCTGGTGCGGAAGGCAGGGAGCCTGGAAGCTCTGGTGCGGAAGGCAGGGAGCCTGGAAGCTCTGGTGCGGAAGGCAGGGAGCCTGGAAGCTCAGGTCCTGGAGGCAGGGAGCCTGGAAGCTCGGGTCCTGGAGGCAGGGAGCCTGGAAGCTCTGGTGCGAAAGGCAGGGAGCCTGGAAGCTCTGGTGCGGAAGGCAGGGAGCCTGGAAGCTCTGGTGCGGAAGGCAGGGAGCCTGGAAGCTCTGGTGCGGAAGGCAGGGAGCCTGGAAGCTCTGGTGCGGAAGGCAGGGAGCCTGGAAGCTCTGGTGCGGAAGGCAGGGAGCCTGGAAGCTCTGGTGCGAAAGGCAGGGAGCCTGGAAGCTCTGGTGCGAAAGGCAGGGAGCCTAGAAGCTCGGGTCCTGGAGGCAGGGAGCCAGGAAGCTTGGGTCCTGGAGGCAGGGAGCCTGGAAGCTCTGGTCCTGGAGACAGGGAGCCTGGAAGCTCTGGTGCTGGAGGCAGGGAGCCTGGAAGCTCTGGTCCTGGAGGCAGGGAGCCTGGAAGCTCTGGTCCTGGAGGCAGGGAGCCTGGAAGCTCTGGTCCTGGAGGCAGGGAGCCTGGAAGCTCTGGGCCTGGAGGCAGGGAACCTGGAAGCTCTGGTCCTGGAGGCAGGGAGCCTGGAAGCTCTGGTCCTGGAGGCTCTGGTGCTGCAGGCAGGGAGCCCGGAGGTTCTGGTGCTGCAGGCAGGGAGCCCGGAGGTTCTGGTGCGGGAGGCAGGGAGCCCGGAAGCTCTGGGTCGGGAGGCAGGGAGCCCGGAAGCTCTGGTGCGGGAGGCAGGGAGCCTGGAAGCTCTGGTGCGAAAGGCAGGGAGCCTGGAAGCTCTGGTGCGAAAGGCAGGGAGCCTGGAAGCTCTGGTGCGAAAGGCAGGGAGCCTGGAAGCTCTGGTGCGGAAGGCAGGGAGCCTGGAAGCTCTGGTGCGGAAGGCAGGGAGCCTGGAAGCTCGGGTCCTGGAGGCAGGGAGCCTGGAAGCTCTGGTGCGAAAGGCAGGGAGCCTGGAAGCTCTGGTACGGAAGGCAGGGAGCCTGGAAGCTCTGGTGCGGAAGGCAGGGAGCCTGGAAGCTCTGGTGCGGAAGGCAGGGAGCCTGGAAGCTCTGGTGCGGAAGGCAGGGAGCCTGGAAGCTCTGGTGCAAAAGGCAGGGAGCCTGGAAGCTCTGGTGCGAAAGGCAGGGAGCCTGGAAGCTCTGGTGCGAAAGGCAGGGAGCCTGGAAGCTCTGGTGCAAAAGGCAGGGAGCCTGGAAGCTCTGCTGCGAAAGGCAGGGAGCCTAGAAGCTCGGGTCCTGGAGGCAGGGAGCCTGGAAGCTCGGGTCCTGGAGGCAGGGAGCCTGGAAGCTCTGTTGCGAAAGGCAGGGAGCCTAGAAGCTCGGGTCCTGGAGGCAGGGAGCCTGGAAGCTCGGGTCCTGGAGGCAGGGAGCCTGGAAGCTCTGGTCCTGGAGGCAGGGAGCCTGGAAGCTCTGGTCCTGGAGGCAGGGAGCCTGGAAGCTCTGGTCCTGGAGGCAGGGAGCCTGGAAGCTCTGGTCCTGGAGGCAGGGAGCCTGGAAGCTCTGGTCCTGGAGGCAGGGAGCCTGGAAGCTCTGGTCCTGGAGGCAGGGAGCCTGGAAGCTCTGGTCCTGGAGGCAGGGAGCCTGGAAGCTCTAGTCCTGGAGGCAGGGAGCCTGGAAGCTCTGGTCCTGGAGGCAGGGAGCCTGGAAGCTCTAGTCCTGGAGGCAGGGAGCCTGGAAGCTCTGGTCCTGGAGGCAGGGAGCCTGGAAGCTCTGGTCCTGGAGGCAGGGAGCCTGGAAGCTCTGGTCCTGGAGGCAGGGAGCCTGGAAGCTCTGGTCCTGGAGGCAGGGAGCCTGGAAGCTCTGGTCCTGGAGGCATGGAGCCTGGAAGCTCTGGTCCTGGAGGCAGGGAGCCTGGATGCTCTGGGCCTGGAGGCAGGGAACCTGGAAGCTCTGGTCCTGGAGGCAGGGAGCCTGGAAGCTCTGGTCCTGGAGGCAGGGAGCCTGGAAGCTCTGGTGCTGAAGGCAGGCGGCCTGGAAGCCCTGGTGCTGAAGGCAGGCGGCCGACTGAGGACTCTGAAAGCTTTACATGAAAACAAGCTAAGGGCAGAGTGACAAATGGTTCATAGACTTTCAGCTCTGAGAATGGTAGTAGACTGTGAAAAGTAGATTCGCTGCTGTCAGTAGGGACTTCTTCACAGGTCCTTGTAGTATCCGGGACTGTGATATCTACTGGACTACAGAACTGGGTAACCTTGTGTGAATGGAGAGCAGACGTGCTAGAACCAGAATTCTTATTCAGCAAGCTGAGTATGGTATCATTCTCCTTTTGCAATGCTGACACAGACATTAAACCTGGATCAGAACAGAAAAGCAAGTCAGGATCTGGCAAAGAGGTATTTGAAAGCCAATGAGTGAAATATTGTGAACGTAAATGTCCATTTCTCAAAAGAGGATTTATTGTTTCAGGACTAGGGTGAACATTTTCACAGTTGCTTTGCACCTTACAACACGCTGAAGTTCTTTCTGCTGCTAACAAGATTTGCAGATATTCATTTTCATCCTGCAAGTCACTGGCTGACATCAGGTGAAGATCAGGGTCACAGATTGAATGAAAATCTAACATAGAAGGATCAGCCAACCACAGGGAATGATATTCAGCACGTAAAAGTCTGTTTTGTTCCAGGAATTGATCTCTAGAGTTTAAGGGCTTTCTGGATCTGTTGCTAAACATCTTGGCAAGAACTGACAGGGTGGGTTTAATTAAAAAAAAAAAAAAATAGCTAACTAAACGCAAAGAAACCTCACAAGTGACCCTGGAAATGTGGGTTGGTCCTTCTGTCAGGGCCTGTCCGGGACTATGTGGGGAACACAGTCAGGGACTTGGGCAAGGACTGGGAACAGGGTAGAAAACAAAGACAGAGAGGAGTACAGCGCTGCCCAGGAGCAAACAGGAAGTCAGAGGAGAAAAGGGATCCAAAGGGGAAGCCTGTAGAGGTGAACAAGAAGGGTGAGACTCAGAAAGGAAGGGCACTCATGAGGCGGCTCAGCATTCAGAATCACTAAACCCAGGACGGATGTGCAATACACTTAACCATGAAACAACGTTAACAATAAAGGGGATGTGGGGTAAAGCACTCAGGAGCTCCACACGGTAAGACTGAAGCTCAGTAAGTTCCTCACCCACAATTGCTGTTACAGATACTGACTGGAAATACCCACATATAGGATATGTATACAAAGGCAGGGTCTGTGGAGCTTATACGTATGGTGATGTTATAACAGTAACTCAAAGACAATACTCACAGTGAACAAGAAACACCACCTAGGTAGTCAGCCGTGCCCACGGATCCTGGCGATCAAACAGGAACACGCAAGGCAGTAACAGCAAAGGGGTAGAACTAAACACAAGCACAATAGACAAGGAGCTAGCAAAGAGGAGTGCTTAACAGGAAAGGAAGGAAATCACAGGGCACACTTGGCAGAAAGCAGGTAACAAACATACAAGGTAACAGAAGCGAGACAGCAGAATAGAAAGATAGCAAACTAGAACTGGAACCAAGGAAATGAGATGAAAGGCAGGGACTGGAAAAGGATATACAGAAAGGGAGGCTACAAGGGTATACTAGAATAGTACAGGGTCAGGAAACAAGAAAACAAAGTAGCATAGGATGTAGTGTTGGGGCAAGAATTGAGCAAAGGCTCAGGAGTCAAAGTAGCACTACAGGTCAGGAACAAGGAAATGTTAAGGCTCAGGAATCAAGGAAGCACTGCAAGCAGTGCTGGTTCAGGAAACAGGAAAATGGCTACAGCTCAGGAAACAAGGAGTCAAGAACGCACTGCAAGCAGTGCAAGTCAGGCACAAGAAATAGCTGAAGCCCAGGAAAAGGAACAGAGACTAACTATAGCTCAGGATACTAGGTAGCACTGCAGGCAGTGCTAAGGCAGGCACAAGGAAAATAGCTATAGCTCAGGAACACAGGAACACAGGAAACCAGGTAGCACTGCAGGCAGTGCTAATTCAGGCACAAGGAATAGCTATAGCTAAGGAATCACTGGAAACAAGAATAGCACAAGCTCAGAGAGCACAGGAAACAAGGATCGGTCTCACCGGTAAACAGCTTACAATGACCAACACTGGGCTGAAGGGAGCTGGGGCTTAAAAGAGCTCACAGTAATCATATGCAGCAGGTGTGAGCAGGCTAGCAGCAGCCAGCCACAGGTTAGCTGAATTCCTCCACCCGTCCTTGGCCTGCAGGGGTGGAGACTAAGCAGTGAGCAGGGAATCCTGGGTAATGGAGTTTTCAGGCATGAGTAGGCTGGCTTCACAAAACCCGGCATGGATTGGGAATGGATATCAGTTCCCAATAAGTGTCCAAATGGCTGGAAGTCAGGATTTGCATGCAGGGGAGGGTCTGGAAGTTTATTAGAAGACTGGAAAGTCCCCCAGTTCAGCCCCCTGGTGGTGGACACGGGAATGCAGGGAGCAAGTCGTGACACCCATATATTAAAGATAAACCCTTTGGGTAATGGGACCAATGGACAGTTTTTAAACTTCACATTCACTTCACTATCACTGCACACTCAGCAATATACCAGCTCCGCTGTAAACACAGGCGTTGTAGTACACTCGGGACACATTCGGTGTCACTGGGTGGGCCTGATGATGAAGCATGCCACCAACTAGGTTGGTGGGTGAGGGCTTTATAAAAAGAAATTAGATTTTTCTTTTTATTATCCACCATACAGTTTTGAGCTCTATCACGTATAGATAGACTAGTTCTCTTTGATGATACACAGAGAGTGTCTGTGCCCAGCCAAAACCAGTTCTGTCCTCCCTGGTGCAGCTTCCTGGCAGGAGGTGGAGACAGCATTGTTGAAAGCAGACCTGGCCCAGGTAGCTGAAAGGAAATCTCCTCCCCCTACTCTCTATTCTATGAAGGCTCAGGCAAGTGAAAAGAAATCTCCTCCCCCTACTCTCTATTCTATGAAGGCTGAGGCCAGTGAAAGGAAATCTCCTCCCCCTACTCTCTATTCTATGAAGGCTCTATTCAGCCCAGCACTGACCCATCAGACTGCTGGTGCCAAGGCCCTCTCCAGCCCCCTGTCACTCACAAACCAGACATGGAATACACAAACCTAGCAGAGGCATGCTGGATGGTTAGGCAAGAAAATACCTACTTTCTAAAAGTGGTATTTTCAAACACAGAATGTAAAAATCACCTACACTAAAAGATGTATTTTAACATTCTGAGTTCAGGCATACTAAACTTTATTTTCCCATCTTGTTCCTAGGGTCAGTTAGGATTATAAGATGTTATAATCAAACTGCCCATTCTGGCCTATGGGAACAGATACCCTTGCAATAGTGAAAAACGAAATTGGCTGTAATTCACTATCAGGACATGCCACACACATCAGAGCATGTCCTACCTTTCACCTACAATGCACCCTGCCCATAGGGGTACCATGGGCCTACCTTAGGGGTGATTAACATGTAGAAAAGGGAAGGTTTGGGGACTGGCAAGTGGGTGCACTTGCCAAGTCGACATGGCAGTCCTAGACTGCACACAGGCTCTGCAATGGCAGGCCTGAGCCATATTTTACAAGCTGCTTCTGTGGGTGGCACAATCAGTGCTGCAAGCCACCAGCAGCATTTGATTTACATGCCCTGGGCACACATGGTGCACTGTATTAGGGTCTGACAAGTAAATCAAATAAGCCAATCATGGAGTCACTAATCCATTACACAATTTACAATAGGGAGCACTTGCACTTTGGCACTGACTAGCAGTGGCAAAGTGCCCAAAGCATCTAGACCAGCAAAAACATAGCAAAAACACAGGAGGCAACTGCAAAAAAATGGAAGGGAGACCCACGCCAATGGTGCCAGGTCTAACACGTGTCCCCTCCAGCTGAAATGTGGGGAGAACTACCCACCCTCTTGGGAGTTCTCTTCACTAAGGTGGAAAAATCTGGACAGACCATCAGCATTGGCGTGTTCTGTACCAGGGCGGTGTTCCACCTTGAAGTCCATCCCCTGTAGGGAAATGGACCACCTCAACAGCTTTGGATTCTCACCCCTCATTTGCATCAACCATCTGAGGGGCCTGTGGTCTGTCTGAACCCGGAAGTGAGTCCCAAACAAGTATGGTCTCAACTTCTTCAGTGCCCAGACCACAGCAAATGCCTCACACTCAATTGCACTCCATCTCTGGTCCCGTGGAAGTAACTTCCTACTGATGAAGGCTACAGGTTGGTCTAGGCCCTCCTCATTCATCTGTGAAAGTACAGCCCCCACACCATGCTCCGAAGCGTCTATCTGCACAATGAATTCCTTTGAGAAGTTGGGCGCCTGAAGCACGGGTGCCATGCACATGGCAGTCTTCAGGGCATCAAAAGCTTTCTGACAGGTGTCAGTCCAGTTCACTTTCTTGGGCTGCTTCCTGGAAGTCAGCTCTGTCAAGGGTGCAACAATGCTGCCATACCCCTTGACAAACCTCCTGTAGTACCCGGTGAGTCCTAAAAAGGCTCTCACCTCTGTCTGGGTCTTGGGGGATTCCCAAGCCAGGATGGGATCAATCTTGGGCTGTAGGGGCACCACCTAGCCGCTCCCAACCTGGTGTCCCAAGTACACCACAGAACCCTGCCCGATCTGGCACTTACTCACCTTGATCGTGAGGCCTGCCCTCCGCAGCGCCATCAACACTTCCCAGAGGTGGCGCAGATGTTCTTCCCAACTGGCGCTGAACACTGCAATGTTATCCAGGTAGGCGGCACTGAAATCTTTCAGCCCAGCCAACACCTGGTTGACCAACCTCTGAAAGGTGGCAAGGACATTCTTCATCCCAAAGGGAATAACCCGGAATTGGTAGTGCCCATCTGGTGTGGAGAATGCTGACCTCTCTTTTGTCCCATCAGTTAAGGCAATCTGCCAGTACCCAGACGTTAAATCAAACGTACTGAGGTACCGGGCAGCCCCTAACCGATCAATGAGCTCATAAGCTCTGGGGATGGGATGCGCGTCAGTCCTGGTGACTGAATTGAGTCCTCGGTAGTCCACACAGAACCGGAGTTTGGGTGTGGCACCAGGCGCGGCAGCCTTTGGGACCAAGACCACTGGGCTGGCCCAAGGGCTGTTAGAGGACTCAATCACCCCCAATGCAAACATCTTGGAGACCTCCTCCTTGATGCAAGCTCACACCCTGTCAGTCACTCTGTAAGATTTGTGCTTAACAGGAGGACTGTCCCCAGTGTCCACATCATGGATGCACCAATCAGTGACACTGGGAGTCAGGGAGAACAGATCAGGAAACTGTCCCAACAGTTGGCGACAGTCATCTTGCTGCTCAGGGGTCAGGGTGGAAGAGAGGATTACACCATCCACTGACCCATCTTGCTCTGTTGCAGACAGGAGTTCAGGAAGAGGCTCAATCTCCTCCTCAATTCCATCATCTGTTGCTAGGAGCATGCCCACTTCAGACCTCTCCAAGTGGGGCTTCAGGCGGTTTACATGCAGGACCCGCAAAGGGTTCCTAGGAGACCGCAAGTCCACCAAGTAGGTGACATCACTCTTGCGCTCCACCACCTCAAATGGTCCGGTCCACTTATCCTGGAGCGCACAAGGCTCCACGGGGGCCATGACCCACACTTTCTGGCCAGGCTGAAACTCGATCAGAGTGGCATTCTGATCGTACCACCGTTTCATCTCCTCCTGGCTGGCTTCCAGATTCGCCTGAGCGAGTTGCCTGAAACGCCTAGTTTGGTTTCTGAAGGCCAGCATGTAGCTATATACATCATGGGGAGGTTTACTGGGAGCTTTCTCCCAGCCTTCTTTTACCAAACTCAGAGGTCCTCTTACAGGGTGACCATACAGCAGTTCAAAGGGGCTGAACCCTAAGGACTTCTGTGGCACCTCTCTGTAAGCAAACAGAAGGCATGGCAAGAGGACGTCCCACTTACGCCTCATGGGTTCCTCAAGACCCATAATCATGCCTTTTAGGGTCCGGTTGAATCTCTCAACCACCCGTTACCTTGGGGGTGGTAAGGAGTGGTGAACTTGTAGGTTACACCACACTCCTGCCACAGGGACTTCATATACTTGGATATGAAGTTGGTACCACGGTCTGACACCACCTCTCTGGGGAACCCCACACGGGAGAAAATCCCCATCAACGCACGACCCACCATGGGGGCCGTCACCGACCGGAGAGGGATGGCTTCCGGGTACCGGGTGGCATGGTCCACCAAGACCAGGATGAACCTGTTGCCCATGGCTGTCTTGGGATCCAGAGGCCCCACAATGTCAATGCCGACCCTTTCAAAGGGGGTGCTGACCACAGGGAAAGGCTGGAGAGTAGCCTTGTGCTTCTTCCCACTCTTACCACTTGCCTGGCAAGTCTGACAGGTCCTGCAATGAGTATCTGAACTCTTGCGCATTTGGGGCCAATAAAAGTGGGTGACAAGCCTTTCAAAGGTCTTGTCCTGCCCCAAATGTCCTGCTAAAGGTACATCATGAGCCAGACCCAGTAGGAAGGCTCTGAAGTGCTGGGGTACCACCAGCACACGGGCTGACCCAGGCTCAGCAACCTTAGGCTCGCTAAACAGGAGACCATTCTCCCAGTAGATCCAATGTGATCCAGACTGATCACCTGCTGCCTGGTTTGTGGCCTGTTGCCGCAAACCCACAAGAGAAGATCACTTCTTCTGCTCCTTGCAGAACTGTTCCCTGGAGGGTCCTCCTTCCTGCTGCCAATGGGTCAGCTCAGGCAGGTCCCCCAGTTCAGCGACTTGCTCCCCTGTAGGTTCCAGGGCCTCCCCCTCAAGGTCTGCCTCCTCCTGGACCGTGGGAACGTTGGGGGCTGGTTTCCCGCGCCCCCTACCTCTTCTCTTTAAGGCAGGCACCTGGGCCACTCTTTCAGGCTCCAGGTCCTCTTAAACACCCTTACTGGCTGCCATGGACCGAGTGGGCACACACGCCCACTCAGGCAGACCCAACATCTCTAAATGAGCACTTCGCTCCACCTTAGCCCAAGGGGAGCTCTCCAATTCATTGCCTAGCAGACAGTCAACAGGCATGGCTGGCCTCACAGCTACTTAAAGGGTACCTGAGACCCCCCCAACTCAAAGGGAACATGGGCCACCTTGCAGTGGCTCTCTGTGTTGTCAGCGGCAACGACAGGGTAAAATACATGGGGGATCACCTGCTCTTCAGACACCAGCCGACAACTGACAGCTGTCACACTGGCTCCGGTGTCTCTCAGAGCCTCCACCCTATGGCCATTGATGGTCACCCACTGCCTGTATTTCTTAGTGTTATCAGGCAGTTGGGTCCTTGGGACCATCGCACTGTCTCCTAAAGAGACCAGGGACATCTCTGCGGAACTCCACCCACCTTGGGCACCCATCTTCTCTCCCAGGACTACACTAGCCAACTGACGGGGCGGTGCACCAGTGGGTGCTGTCTTTCCTCTCATGGGACACTTAGAATCCCAGAAGCAGTGGCCCACCTGACCACAATTATAACATGTCCTGAGCCCCTTATGAACAGGCTTATCTTTCGGGGCCCCTGACTTCTTCTCAGGGGGAGGCTGGGAACCCTTCCCTTGGTTCCCTTGGGGATTACTTTGGGGCCCTTTCTGGAACTCCCTCTGTTTACCCTTGTCCCCCCCACTCTTCTGCTGGGGACCCTGCCCACCTTTGGTGAAGTCTCCCACATGACCCTTGTGGACCCGGGTACTAACCCAGTGATCCGCCTCCTCAGCAAGCTTCCCAGGGATAGTCAGCTTACTATCAATCAGGTGCTGGCGTAGCTCTGGAAAACAATTACTGGACAAGTGCTCCCATGCAATCAAATTATAGAGCCCTTCAAAATCATTCACTTTGCTACCCTTCACCCAGCCATCCAATGCTCTGCCAAAAAAGACACATATTCTACCCAGGTACTTGACTCCAGTTTCTTACAATTCCTAAACCTTTGTCTATAAAGCTCTGGGGTCAACCCATACCTGGTCATTAAGGCTTCCTTCATGGGGACATAGGAATTCTGATCCTCAGAGGGCGAGTCTAACAAGGTGTCCCGCCCATCACTGAGAAACCGCCCCCACAACCCCGCTCCCGAATCCTTCTCAGGGACCCGGTGGGAGGTCATAGCTACCTCATAGGCTTTAAACCATTGCCCAATATCTTCATTCTTGTGGAACTCCTTAATGACATCTTTGGGGATAAATACTCTTGTTTCTACAGGCACGTATGGTGTGCTGCCGCCAGAGGGAGTAATTTCTAAACTCTTGGCTTTCAATTCCAACTCCCTCAACATCCTCTCATGCTCCATTTGCATTTTCTTCTCCTCCAAGGCTAACGTCTTATTCTCTAACTCCATCTGTCCACCCAGCTTGAGGTTGGCTAGCTCCAACTTATGCATCCTATCCCTCTCCCTGTCCTCCAGCTCTTCTGGGGACAGGCCCTTTGAAGAAACACTGCTGCCTGCCCTGGAAGGTGCTTTCTCCCCGGTCAGACCCAATGGCCCATCCAGCTGCCCATCTGTATCCTCTGCCTCCTCCCTAGGCTCTTCAGGATGCTCACTAGCATACCTAGATTCCAACCAGGCCCTCAGCACCTTTTGGAACTCTACCTTCTTGGTGAGGCCTTTCACAGGGATTTTAAATCTTTTACAGAAGGTTTTAAGCTGTGGCACAGAGTAGATATCAACTCTATCTTCTTCAAATTGGAGATCCATAGATGCGTTGGATGCTGCTTTGGTCATGGTGGCAAGAATTGGCAGTTCTTAGCAAAAATAGAAGTTCCAAGGAAATAATTCTACCAAAATGTATGTGGTCGCGTTATGGTCTGCACTCACTAGTAGTGTACACCAATCACTGTATATCAGTCACAAATGCAAGTCCAAATCCTCACCGCTGACCACCAATGTTAGAAATGGGGTCTCTAGTTGGCAGAGGTAGGTACCTTTGACCAAGTGGGGGCCCTTGCTTCTAGTCAGGGTAAGGGGGCTACACTCCTAAATAACCCCTGCTCACCCCCTTGGTAGCTTGGCACAAGCAGGCAGGCTTATCTCAGAGGCAGTGTGTAAAGCATTTGTGAACACATACAGTAATACAGTGAAAACACTACAAATTGACACCACACCACTTTAGAAAAATAAGTAATCTTTATCTAGACTTAACACAAGACCAAACGACAAAAATCCACAATAAGGTAAAAAAAATATGACTTTCAGATGGTAGAAATAGCTTAGTTCAATGTAGATGGCAAATGCAACACTTTACTCTCAAAGTACCTTGGATGCGTAACGCAAAACAAACAAAAGGGTCGCAGGGAAGGCGATGCGTCACTTCCTAGCTTCGGGGGAGGCGGCGCACCTGTTCCTTACTGCAGCGCAGGGGAGGCGATGTGTCTGTTCCTTACCGGAGAAGAGGCGAAGCATCTATTTCTTACTGTGATCCGGTACGATGCGACAAAATGGAGCCTCGATGCGATGCGACGATCTGGTGCGATGCGACAAAATGGAGTCTTTGATGCGATGCGACAACGTGGATGCGATGCGTGCATACCCGACGGCCGTGCGGCGAAATCGATGAACTTTGCAGCCGCGACAGGCCCTGCGACACGGTACTCCGGTGATGCGGCGGCAACCTCTGTGGCAGCAGCACGCTTCTCCGGTGATGCGACACGTTTCCTCGGTGATGCGACGGCGAACAGCTGCGGCGGTGACACGCTTCTTTGGCGATGCGACGGCAACTGCTGTGGCGGCGTCACGCTTCTTCCTCGTTGCATCGCGCTTCCAGCTCCCAGCGACACGCAGTCTCCAGAGGGCCCAAAACAACAGCAGGCACCTCACTGCAGGTAGAATTCCCAGCAAGGAAATTCAGGGGGAGCTGGTGGTGAAGTCTTTGTATCCCTGAGACTTCAGAACAGGAGGCAAGCTCAACTTCAAGCCCTTGGAGATCTTCCTCAAGATAGTAAAAGTACACACAAAGTTCCTTTTCTTCTTTCCTTGGCAATGAGTAAACCACTGCAGGCTAACCCCAAACAGCAAACAGCACAGGGGCAGTCTCCTCCTTCAGCTTACTTGGTTTCTCTCCTTGGCAAAGGGTTCGTCTTGATTCCCAGAAGTGACCTAAAGTTCTGGGGTCTGGGCCCCAATATTTATACTGCAAAATCCTTTGTTCTCTGAAGGCAGAGAGTGTCTGTGCCCAGCCAAAACCAGTTCTGTCCTCCCTGGTGCAGCTTCCTGGCAGGAGGTAGAGACAGCATTGTTGAAAGCAGACCTGGCCCAGGTAGCTGAAAGGAAATCTCCTCCCCCTACTCTCTATTCTATGAAGGCTCAGGCAAGTGAAAGGAAATCTTCTCACCCTACTCTATATTCTATGAAGGCTGAGGCCAGTGAAAGGAAATCTCCTCCCCTACTCTCTATTCTATGGAGGCTCTATTCAGCCCAGCACTGACCCATCAGACTGCTGGAACCAAGGCCCTCTCCAGCCCCCTGTCACTCAAAAACCAAACATGGAATACACAAACCTAGCAGAAGCATGCTGGATGGTTAGGCAAGAAAATACCTACTTTCTAAAAGTGGTATTTTCAAACACAGAATGTAAAAATCACCCACACTAAAAGATGTATTTTAACATTCTGAGTTCAGGCATACTAAACTTTATTTTCCCATCTTGTTCCTAGGGTCAGTTAGGATTATAAAATGTTATAATCAAACTGCCCATTCTGGCCTATGGGAACAGATAGCCTTGCAATAGTGAAAAACGAAATTGGCTGTAATTCACTATCAGGACATGCCACACACATCAGGGCATGTCCTACCTTTCACATACAATGCACCCTACCCATAGGGGTACCTTGGGCCTACCTTAGGGGTGACTAACATGTAGAAAAGGGAAGGTTTAGGGACTGGCAAGTGGGTGCACTAGCCAAGTCGACATGGCAGTCCTAGACTGCACACAGGGTCTGCAATGGCAGGCCTGAGCCATATTTTACAAGCTGCTTCTGTGGGTGGCACAATCAGTGCTGCAAGCCACCAGCAGCTTTTGATTTACATGCCCTGGGCACACATGGTGCACTGTACTAGGGTCTGACAAGTAAATCAAATAAGCCAATCATAGAGTCACTAATCCATTACACAATTTACAATAGGGAGCACTTGCACTTTGGCACTGACTAGCAGTGGCAAAGTGCCCAAAGCATCTAGACCAGCAAAAACATAGCAAAAACACAGGAGGCAACAGCAAAAAATGGAAGGGAGACCCACGCCAATGGTGCCAGGTCTAACAATAAGGAAACCCAGTTCCTGAAGCTTGCTGGTCACTATCTCCACAGTCTCAATTGCCTTTAAAAAAGAGCTAGCAGAGATCAACCAATCATCAATATATGGGACTCTTCAAAGCTGAAGATGTGCGATGCCCAGAGCTAATACCTTGGTGTACACTCTAGGAGAAGTAACCAGACTAAAGGGAGAGCTTGGAAATGGAAATGTTGACTTCACACTGCAAACCTCAGGACACATTGACTGTCCGGATGGATTGATACATGAAAGTATGTTGCAAGAATGTTATGTTATATTGAAGATCTTTTGTAGTATGCATAGGCTGTGGAAGCAGGAGATGCATACTACGTTGACTTGCACTGTCATGTTGAGCTTGTTGTCTAGGATGATCCCTAGATTTCTTGTCTGGTCTGTTGGTCTAGGTCCTAACTCTGGCAGCCACCAGGTGGAGTTCCAGTGGGAGATCTTGTTGCCGAAGACCAGTACTTCCATTTTCTCAGAGTTGAACTGCAGGCAGTTGTTTCTCATACAGTCTGCTACCATGGTCTTAGAGTTGGTGAAGTTGGTTCTGGTGGTGGTTATCTTGTATGTCAAGGAGAGGATGAGTTGAGTGTTACTGGCATATGAAATGATGGTAATGTCTTGATCGGATGATCTTGGCAAGCGATGTCATGTATATCTTAAAAAGAGTGGGGCTGAAGGATGAGCCATGTGGGACTCTGCATATCAATTTCTTGGTCTCTGATGTGAAGGGTGGTAGCCTGACCCTTTGGGTTCTTCCTGTGAGGAAGGAACTGATCAATTTGTGAGAGGATCTTTGTATGCTAATCTCGTTGAGTCTTCTGATGTGGGTGTTATGGGAGACAGTGTTGAAGGCCGCGGAGTGGTCCAGCAGGATAAGGGCTGATGTTTCTCCTCAGTCCAGGATGATTTGAATGTCATCGGTGGCCGCGATGAGTGCTGTGTTGGTGCTGTGTCGGTGCTGTGGTTGTTTCAGATTCCTTACTGAGTGTTGTCTAGAAGATGGTGAAGTTCGAGGTGGGTTGTGATTTGCTTGCTGATGGCCTTCTCCATCACTTTGAATTCATAGGGGAACAGGGAGATGGGTCGGATGTTGCTCAGTTGATTTGAGTTGGCTGTGGACTTCTTCAGGAGTACGTTGATTTAAAAAAGTTTCCATTCATCTGGGAAAGTGGCAGACTTGATGGAGGTGTGGATGATGCGGGTCAGGGTGGTGCTGATAGGTGATGTTCCCAGGTTGTAGATGTACTGGGGGCACAGGTCCATTGGTGCCCGTGAGTGGATGGTCTGCATAATTGACTTGACACTGAGTAATTTCTGGTGAGGGATGTCCATTCGGTCAGGTGGCCATCTCAGATGGTGGTGGGTAGGTTAGCAATGAGTTCTCTGGGGTTGGGTTGGTGTGCAAAGTTGCTGTAGATGTTTGCGCTTTAGCTGTGGAAGAAGTGGGATAGGGTAGTAAGTAAGTAAGTAATTTTTATTATGCATGATTAATTAAAAGATTAATTAAAACCGTAGCGTACAGGGATAGGATAGTGGGATAGGTTGTCGCAGAGTTGTAGGGAGGCAGCGATGTTGTTGATAGTGTCTGAGGGCTCGGTAAAATCCTTAGTGATCGAGAAGCTCTCCTTGCAGGTGTTGGAGCTTCCTTCGATATGGTCCACTAGTGCTTTTTTTCTTGGTGCCTCTTATTGTCTGGTGATAGCTTCTGAGTGCAGCCTTGTAGGTAGTACTGTCAGTGATGTTGTGGCTCGCTCTCCATTTCCTTTCTAGCTGTTTACAGTGTTGGTTGGTGTTTCAAAGGTCTTCTGTGTATCAACTGGCCTGCTTGTTTGAGCTACTATACTAGTTGGGTTTGATGGGGGGAGGGAGTCCGCATAGCTCTTGATCCAATTGTTGAAGTTGTTGATGGCCTTGTCAAAGTTGTCTTTGGGGCCAGGTTGATCTTTGCTGAGTTAGCTGAGCCAGTCTGCTTCTGTGATTTTGCCCCAGCTGGCTTTGAATTAGGCCTGGGTGGAGCTTGCGGAGTTTGACTTGCAGAATTCCGCAGAGCTTCTGAAAAACTCCACAAAAGTCCGCTGAGTTCCGTGAGCGGGTGGAGTATTGCTGGTCCACCCCTAATGAAGTCCCCTTGGATACTGAGAGTAGTTGGGGGCCAAGACGCCTCCTGTTACCACTAGTAAGTGCCACACAGTGGAATTGCTGAGACCTCAGAGGCTGCGCCCCCTTTCTCAACCACTCTGCAAACGCACCTCCTGGCGCACAACAGCTTGGGGGATGAACTCCCCTTGGTTGCTAAGGGTCATTCGGGTGAAGTACCCATATTGTCACCACCAGGAAGTCCCCCACAGTGGGATTGCTGAGACCTAGTCAGAGGCCCTGACTCCTTTCTCAACCAATCTGCAAATGCATCTCCTGATGCACTACTGTTTGGGGGATGATGTCCCCTTGGCTGCTGAGGTTCATTGGGGGCCAAGAACCCCTCTTGTTACCACCAGTATGTCCCACACAGTGGGACTGCTGAGACCTCATCAGAGGCCCTGCCCCCTTTCTCAGCCACTCTGTAAACGCGCCTCCTGGCACACTTCTCGTTGGGGGATGAAGTCTAGGGGTGAGCACACTGGTAAACTCCACTTCACCGGTGGGTGGCGGATGTTTTTGCCTAACTCTGTGTTCCAAGCGAAGCATGGAGTGGCAAAACCCTCAAAACTCTGCCGGTGGAGTGGAGTTTAATGCCTACCCCTACTTGGAATGCTGAACCTGGTAGGGGTGTTGACTTGAGATATGTAGATTTGGAAGTGGATGATGGACTGATTTGTTCATGTGAGTGATGTGGTGGAGTTGCATTTGATGCTGTTGCTTGTGGTGAAGATGGGGTCTAGTGTTTGTCCTCTAGTGTTTGTTGGTTCTGAGACAATCTGGGTGAGTCTGATGTTGCTCAAGCTTTCGAGGTGTGATGTGGAGAAAGGGTTGTTTCAGTCTTCCAGGTGAAAGTTGAGGCCACCGAGAAGAATGTAGGCTCTGGAGTCAATGGTGAGTGGAGCAGCGAAGTTGGTAATGAGGTTGGTAAAGGTGACTCACGGTTTGGGTGGTCAGTAGGTGAGGGTTCTGTTCAGGATGAAGTTTATGGAAATTTGCAACTTGAAGTGCAGGCGTTCCATGAATAGAGTGGTGTTCTCTGTGGATGTTGTGCATTTTATGGATTCCTTGTAGATGATAGCGAGTCCTCCTCCTGGCTTGAGAAGCTCCTGTCGAGCTATTTCGTAGCCAGCTGGAATTGCCATGGCAATGTTGGGAGCTGATGAGGTGTTAAGCCAGGGCTCTGTGATGAAAAATATGTTGGGAGCATTGCTACTCAGCAGGTTCCATATTTTGGTTGTGTTTTTGCTGAGTGCTCATGTGTTGAGAAGCATGCATGCGAGTGGGTGTTGACGTGTGAGTTTGCTGTGGCATGTGTCATAGGGTGGGGGTATAGGCATTGTAGATGCTTGTGTGGCATGTGTGTTGGGAGGGGGAGTTGATGGCGTTCTTAGTATTTTTTCATGGGCTGAGGATGGGTGGTTGCTGGAAAACTGGCAGTGGGTGCAGATGAAAGCTCTTACTGTGGTGTGAGGTGCGGCGCAGCAGCAGTTAGGGGATGGTGTCCGGAGTCTTGCGACCTAAGGAGTACTTCAGAGTATCACTGGGCTGTGATTTGACCAAGATTTCTGTTGCTTGGCTGGACCAGACTGGGACAGGCACAGACGGTTTGCCACTGGCACACCTTCGGCACACCAGCTGTGCACCTGCTGCACGTGTCCACTGTGCATTCGTGTTGCAGCTGCCATTAAGTAGGTCATGGGATGGGAGAGGACTACAGGGTGCCGTGATGTCATGTCCTGTGCTGATCGGTGATGGGAAATGAAGTACTCTTGCTTGACTTCTTTTAAAGATGGTTTTGGTGGGAAAACCAACAATGTAACTTCCTGTCCAGATGGATGTTGGGAAATCCAGTTATGTCACTTTGTATAGGTGGATGATGGGAGATCCAGTGATGCCACTTCCTGTGTTGATGAGTGATGAGAAATTAAGTTCTCTTGCTTGGCTTCTTTTAAAGATGGCTTTGGCGGGAAAACCAGTAATGTCACTTCCTATCCAGATAGATGATAGGGAAATTCAGTGATGTCACTTACTGTGTAGGTGGATGATGCTAGATCTAGTCATGTCACTTCCTGTGCTGATGGGTGATTGGAAATGAAGTCCTCTTGGCTTCATCAGAGGCATCAATGGTTTCGAGATCAAGATCATCAAGATCGTTCTGAATGTGTCCACTAAGAAATAGGAGTTCAAGATCTTTAGATTCAGTACAGGATGGAACCTTCCATCTGCCTTTGGCACTAGAAAGAGTATGTAATAAAAGGCTTCTCCTGTTTGACTGTCCGGAACTGGGACAACAGCTCCTTTGTCCACCAGATCCTGTACCCCCAAATCATTGCCCGGCTTTTTGACAATGGAGTAAGTCTGAACAAGTCATGAGGGGGAGACTGATGAAAGGGAATGTGATAACAGTCCTTTTCAATATAAACATTGTTGCTTAAACGTTTTTATCCACTACGTCTGAAGAGGATGAAACCTTGATGACAAAATGGTATTCACCTTGGGTATCTATGGAACGTTAGTCTCAAAGTCTTTTAATGCATACCTCTTGTTGAGAAATCATGGAATAGACACCTTATTTGGGTCCTTCCATTTTTTTAAGCATGGGAGACTTAATGACATCATGTAATGGCAGCTCCTCCACAGAGCTTAGACTTTACAGGGAGTAAAACCCCTCTTGGGCTTGTATCTCATATCTCAGCTCCTCTCTTATGTACTTAAGCAACTCAGGCAATTGGGACGCTTGGGCATATTTTCCTTTTTTGTAAGAGTCCTGATCATCTTCCACATTTTGTATTTTTCAGTTGCTTTTCTACCCTCCATTATGCTCCAGCAGATGAATACGCTAAACACAGAGGGGCATATTATCTAAAAAGTGCGCTAAACATCGCAAAGCGTGTTTAACGAGCACTTTTTTATCATCGGAATAATTTGCCATGCTAACGCTGTATTAGTGACATTTAGCGCTATGGCGATAATTATTCCAGCCATAGCGATGTTTTCCATGAAACATCGCTGGTTTTCCAGCGATGTTTCATGGAAAACGGCGATAACCTTGCTGATACGACCCTGTGGTCGTATCAGCATAACCACCCCCCATGTTAGATATGGCTAACACCTGCTAATTGCAGGTGTTAAATAAATGGCGATGACCCCGGTTAGCGCGACTTTTCACGTCGCTAACTGGGGCCATGGCCACCTTGCTAATAGGCGATAGGCCTGTTAGCGGGTGTTTCCCAGGTTTGTTCGTCGGGAACGCCCACTTTGCATGTCATTAGCGATAAATATCGCTGACATGCAAAGCGGTAAAAACACGGGCGCTAATGCCCGAAAACTGTCTCTAACTGCTGTTAGAGACAGTTTGCTGATAGGGCGATAAGAATATCGCTGCTTTAGCGGCAAAAAGTGCCGCTAAAGCGGCGATAGTGCCCTTGCTAATATGCCCCAGAGTTCTTCCTGCTTTAATGGTTGCTTTGGTAAGCAGACCCTACACTTATGAGATCTTGCTACCAAAGAAACACCATCATCTATCTTCTTCAAAGGTGTGCAGAGAGCTACCGAAAGACCTATTGACAGAAGACCAGGACACCCGAACATGGTGAGTTCTCCGTCGGAGACAGGAGTGCCTCAAAAGGTAAGGACTGGGATGAGGAGGACTAGATGAGGAGCTAATTCTCTCTAGCCTTTTCCCTCTTTCTTAAACTCTATGTGTGTTAAATAATGCACCAGTGCTCTTGAAAATGCTTCTTTTTGTATTTTAAATTAAAATCCAAAAAAGTGATATTCTTCTCAAATGTTCTTCTTCGATGGCACAGTCCTGGCGTGCTTTGTTGATTTCATTCAGAAGAGCCTCCCAAATCTCTATCCAATTTGTGCATGCCTGAAATACTACTGGCCTGTTTGGCAAATGGAGTTCTCTTTTTGCTGATTAAATTGCTTTTCCTTAAAATATATATATTTCCATCTATATTTCTCCCTTTCCTTTACTCTCTATATCTTTCCTTCATTAAATAAGTATTCCAGAAAAGTAATATTATTTTGAAGTTGTGTTTCCTGACCTGGCTGGATAACGTATTGCTCTGTCTGGTTGATTTAAAAGAAAACAGCATTCCGAGTATCTCCAATTTTAAACTAAATTATTGCTTAAAATCACACTCATGTTAGTATGCCCTCAACTGACCATAATTTACCTATTTTGCAAATAGCTCTGCATTGAATCACAGTTTCATAAAAGTAACTTCCTCATGATGTCATTTTCACTTGCATTACTCTGGCCACTTTTCATTTCTTGAGTTTATTTAAATTATAGTCAGACTTCCAGAAAATTAATTTCTATTTAAGGCTGTGTTCCTCTAATGGCCCTACCTAACAGTTGATTCAGTGTCATGCTGTTTTATTCTAAGCTGGTGTTTCAACTTCCCTGATGTCAGACTCATGTCACTACTAACCTGTAGATACGAATGTTGCCACAGGAAAGATGTGGAACCAGCTAGTCTCCTTCTTTGTCCGCAGTACGAGATATGACTATGACTGCACTCAGAGCTGATGGAGTAGAGGGGGACCGGGTTAGGGCTCTGAGAGAAGGCTTTACAAGAAACGCCATCAGTTTGTAGTCACACAGCTCATGTTGGCAGTTGGTGGTTCTCTCAGATTTTGTGCGGTCTCTGATGAGTGACAGCTCTTTTATACTAAACAGAACATAAGCTCACTGTTGCTCTCTGCTCTTAAATCAACTTAAAATACACTCAGCGTATTCATTTACATGGATTGTGCATGCATTGTAATATTCTGCAGGAAATTAGACAAATATAAGATTTACTCTATTCATTGATGCACTATGGTAAACATTCAACAAATCAATGGCACCGTACATTCATCTTGTTAGAGCTAAAATAATAATCCGGAGACTGGTCTTATTCTGATATCCTATAGCAGTTGCTTATGCTCCACAACTTGAGACACCAATTAGAAATAAAGAGTCATACAGGATCTGCATATAACATTGTGGAGGACCAAGGGACAGTTGTTTCAGCACAACTTTGAGTGCATGACAGAATCCAAGTACAAAGGTGCAGGGAACAGTACTGGGGCTCAACAGTCCAAACAAGTCATGTTTAACTATCTCTACCTACCACTAACCAGAGGCCTCTTAAGATAGAGCTGGGAGAGGTCTAATAATTGCAAGAATGTAAGGAAAGATTTTTTTGGGTGGTGCTGCAGAAGAAATTTCATTAAGTGCCCCAAACATAAAACCTCTGGGAAGATGTTCTCAACGTCTAGCTGGAAGATGATCACGAATGGAAAGCCAGGAATACAGGTGAGGAGCTGGACCCAAGCAGAGAGATACAGTTGAAGCATAGAGCCCGAGCAGAGGCTTCCTCTCTTTTACAGGGAGGAAAGCTTAGCACCTGGTCATGCCCTGAGTCTGGCTTTTATAGACTGGGATCCTTGAATATTGTAGTAGCCTGTCACTCAGATGGGACACACGCTCACAGCTTTTGAGGTGCCCACATTGGGAAAAGATAGACTGTGCTGGTGATGAGACGCAACAACTGGGTAGCATAAGTGACAGGCATTATCCTGCATGGCATGACTCCTGAGAGGCAATGCCCAGAGCAAGGCATTGAAGGGACAGCCAGTAATGCCATGATACCTAAATAAAGTGTGGCTACAACCTGCAGTACGGTTCACTGACAAAATATCGACTAGGAAAACATCGACCTACAAAATTATCAAGGCAAGAATATTCACAAGAAAAATATCGACTACCTATACTTGAAGAGGAAAGTGCAAAAATATTACAAAAATATAGTTGTACTTAATATCAATTTTTAGATATGTACAGATTCAAATATTAAAAATATATCAAATGCTAACATAAATTTAATAAAAATAAAATATTTTTAATATTTATTTTAACAAATATAACAAATAAACTTACTTTCAAAAACTTAGCCCACATACTATATATTAAAATATATCTATTAAAAAAAATATAATTAAACTAATATTTGTAAATCATATTATAATGTAAATGTTTTAAATAATATAAGAATATTATATATATATATCAAACAAATTGCCACTTCATCACCGCCAACACCGCCGAACACCTCAAACGGGTGCCTCCGTCGTGCCAGTGGCCGCACGTAGTAACATTTCACACCAAAATATTCCAAAAGGAACACGGAGCACTCTTAGGGTCAAATCAGATCCATTTAATACCACGCAGACGAGTTTCTGCAGGGATTGCCTTTTTCAATGCAGGTATTGTACAGCGTCACATTTAAGCTTTTGGAAGCCACTCCCATTTGCTGACTTCTACTGAGAAACTGGTTTGTATTGGTCTTTTCTGTGGCAGCCATTACATAGTGCGTTCTTTCTATTGCACATCATGCTTCATACAGACGCTGTTGCTTACGTAGCACTTTTCTCATAGTGACACTTAGCTGCATAAAACATACATGCATTGGCTGAACTCACAGTTTTGCTGAAGCGGATTCTACTTGAACGAATTCCGTGACCCCTTCATTACCGCATATGCCGATACTTTGTGAGGAGTCCCGAAGGTACCGGTTGTAGGAGCCAGTTCCTCGACATTTACTAACGTCCCTTTTTTAAAGCAGGTATATCTTCTCTGTTCAGCCGCGGTGGTTCTGGCAGTGATAATTAATGTCTCAAACAAATTGCCACTTCAACACCGCCGAACACTTCAAACGGGTGCCTCTGTCGTGCCAGTGGCCGCACGTAGTAACAACCGGTACCTTAGAGACTCCTCACAAAGACAGTAGCCTGGAGTGAAGACATGGATGAATATACTGAAAAAATCATGGTATGGCTACGATTTATCGATGATCTTTTCATTATATGGAATGCAACATCTGAAGAATTTAGCCAATACGTAATTCTCTTGAACAACAACGAAACAGGATTACGCTTCACGTATAACTCAAGCAAAACGAGAATACAATTCTTAGATATTGAAGTATATCAAGAGGAAGGGAAATTGAAAACAACAACATACCGTGAGTAAACTGCAACCAAAAGTATATTACATGGCTCCAGTTTCCATCCTGAACCCTTGATCAAAAGCATACCATACGGCAAATTCTTACGTATGAAACGAAACTGCTCGGACAACATAGAACTAGAATGCAAAATGGATGAAACCACAAAAAAATTCTTGGTAAGAGGCTATAAACCTGCATACGTAAAAGCTGGAAGAAGAAAAGCAGAACAAATCTCCAGGAGAAGAAGAACACAACAGAGGAAAATCCGGACATAAGACTGATCTTGACATATAGCAAGGAAAACCACTCAATTAAAAAAAATATGAACAAACATTGGAATGTGCTATTGAAGGAACCAGACATGAAAAGAATATTGAAAGACAAACCCAGCATTACATACAGACGAGCCCCGTCGATCAAGGATAAACTTGTACATAGTCACTTTACGAAACCGAAAATAAAATCATGGTTGACAGATTTCCAAATAGGATTAAAAAAATGCAAAAAATGCAAAGCCTGCCGGATAGGTGAAAATAAAAAAGAGATCATTGACTTCAAAGGAAGAAAATATGCAATTAATGAAAAATCAATTGTGAAAGCACGTATGTAGTATATATTTTGGAATGCAACTGTGGTTGCAGATATATTGGAAGTACAATCTGCCAACTCAAAAAATAATCTTAGAACACATTCGTGCGATCCAAAATGAGGATTTAACCAAGGCCATAATGAAACATATGAAAACACATCAGAACCATAGCTGGCAGCAAATGAAATACTGGGGCTTGGCAACAATCCCGGCAAACGAAAGAGGTGGTGACCGGATCAAGAAATTAAGACGCTTTGGATCAAGAATGATAATCAGGTTCCACACCAAACAATCGGCCGATTTGAATGGGGACAAAGAATTACACGTACATCTGTAAATATGTACATGTAAAATCACAAAAGGACAGCATATAAAGGCAATCAGAGGAATACTTCAAACAAGATCTGAATCAAGGCCAAAGTTGGTCCAAGGGCACCGAGCCCATTATATTGAAAGCTTAAATTGTCTTGGAAAGAACAGTAAAATCTGGGATGTAACCGTGACTATGAGGTCAATTTCATTTATCCCAGGGCACTGAGCCCCCATCCACCCAATCGCTAGAGAGAGACAATGTGCCATGTGCTCTAAAAATAAAGAGCTAATGCAAAAAAGACAAATACGGCAAAAGGTTCATAATGGACATTTTATATAGAACTTTATGCACTTTATGCACTTTGTATAATATCACTGGAAAATGTAAACCACATCTCCCATAATACATCATAAAAGGCTGATTGGGTAATTGTGTATAGAAAGACACAAAAGGTGGTTCACCGCTAACCGTGATCAAGACCAATCTGGTCGAAACGCGTTGGTTTGTGAGATTTTGAAGGTATTGGCTGTTATACACTGGATTAAATAAGCCTCTAAAATGAACCTCCTGGAGTGCGAGTAATCCTTTTTGATGGATATATATATATATATATACAAATATATATATATATATATATACATACATATATATATATATATATGTATATATAATATTCTTATATTATTTAAAACATTTACATTATAATATGATTTACAAATATTAGTTTAGAGAATAACGAGCGCAGACCCAAATTCTGTGCAAATATATATTGCTCACATAAATCCGCCATAACGCGTTTCGGCCGTGACCGGCCTTGATCACATGACAACCAGCGAGTAATCTTTTTTGATGGTTATATTACCTACTGGCGGTCGCCAGTAGGTAGTTATAGTTAGAACCTAGTTTCCATAGGAAAAGCGTTTTTTGATTTGCCAATAACTTTGGCGCCGTTTGACGAATCTTCATGACATTTTCAAAACGAATTATTCACTGAAGTCAGCTCCTGTCTTGAAAGTTTGGGGGTGATTCGTCAAGGGGGGGGCCGAGAAAAAAAGGGGGTTCCAAAACATGTTTCCTCCATGTTAATTTCCATAGGAAACTTTAGACACGGCTACAGCCTGAATTGCTAAATGGAATTACACCAAATTTGGCAGAGAGATAGCTCTTGGTCCAGAAAGCACACTTTTTTTAAATGGTGTAAATCCGTTCAGCAGTTTTTGAGATATTTAAAGATTTACAGATATGGATATTTGAAAATTGTGAGATCTGATTGGCTGAGCCCTCCCCGAGCACGAGCTTGCCTCTGATTGGCTGCCAACACTTCAAACCAGGAAGTGTTGGCAGCCATCTTGTGCCTCGGACCGAGTGAAAATGAAAAAGATGAGAGATGCATTACAAACAAGAAAAGGGGGCAGGGTAAAAACACCCTGACCCCCCAGGCCTGCTCAGGGGGTCCCACAGGGACCCCCAAGCCCAAAAAAAGCATTTAAAAAATAAATTAAAAAAATCGGGCGGGGTCGCGTCGGTGCGCGAATCCGTCCAAAAATTTAAAAAAACGAAGCGTGGGCTCCCGCGCTTTGTTTTTCAAAGCCCCCGGGTGGGCCAGGTCTTGGGGGCAATTTCATTTATGTAGCGGGGGCCCCCGCAGCCCCGGGGACCGCCACCTCCCCGGGGCTTGATAATTTGCGGGGAGGCACGCGACCCCCCGCAGCACCGGGGACCGCCACCTCCCCGGGGCTTCATTTAAATAAGGGTGGGGGGGCCTCATGGCCCCCCCCAAGCCCCAGAGACCGCCACCTCCCCGGGGCTATGCAAATGTTGGGAGGGGGCCGCGCGGCCCCCCTCCTGGAGCCCTTGATGGGCCTGGGGACCGCCACCCCCCAGGGCCGGCTCCTGCAATGTCCCGGGGTGCCCACCCCGGGACATTGCCGTTTGCAATGACAGGGCGGGAGCCACGTGGCTTCTACCCTGTCATTCCAAACTCTGCTTTGCTTCGTTGAAGCGAGAGCAGGAAACCTGCTCTCACTTCAACGAAGCAAAGCAGGATTGCTTTTGAGCAAGGGGAGCTGCATGTCAGCAGCTCTCCTTGCTCAAAAGCAATGCCGGCTCCCGCAGGCGGCGGGGAGCCGGCGGGACCGTGGGGGCATTGGAGCTCCCCCCACGGTCCCCAACGGTAAGGGCCAGCCCCGGGGGATGGGGTCCCCGGGGGCAGAAGTGCCAGGAGTCCCAGGAGTGGGGCCACACGGCCCCCCTTCAATACAAATAAATAAAAAAAAATGAGGCCATGCCCCAGGGGATGGGGTCACCAGGGCCAAAATTGGCCCAGGGAAAGGGGGCCACGTGGACCCCCTTCCCTATAAATTAAAATAATAAAAGGGCCAGCCCCGGGGGATGGGGTCCCCGGGGCCAGAAGTGGCCCAGGAGGGGGGCCACGCAGCCCTCCTCCCATTTGAATAAATTAAAAAAAGGAGGCCATGCCCCGGGGGATGGGGTCCCCGGGGCTGAAATTGGACCAGGGAAGGGGGGCCACGCGGCCCTCTTCCCTATAAATAAAATTTTAAAAAGGAGGCCATGCCCCGGGGATGGGGTCCCTGGGGCCAAAATTGGCCTCGGGAGGGGGCCACGTGGCCCCCTTCCCGTTTTTTAAACTTTTTGTTTAAAAAAAAGGGGTCAGGCCCTAGGGGATGGGTCCCCAGGGCCCCAAAAAAACTAAAAGAAGGGGGGCCACATAGCCGCCCTTCTAATTTTTTTTATTTTTTAAAAAGCCGACATCTTCCTGGAGGCCCAGCCCCCTCCCTGCACCACTCTGCAAACGCGTCCCCTGGTGCATTGTAAGTTGGGGAATTAATTCCCCTTGAATACTGAGGGTCCCTGGGGGCAAACTAGCCCACCAGGTACCTCCAGTAAGCGCCACAGAGCTGCATTGCAGAGAGGTGGTCCGAGGCCACGCCCCTTTTTCCACCACTCTGCAAACGTGCCTCTTGGCGCACTGCTGGTGGGGCGATGAGGTCCTCTTGTGTCCTGAGGTCCTCGGAACACAAGTGGACTTCATCCTCTAAGCAGCAGTGCGCCAGGAGCTGTGTTTGCAGAGTGGTGGAAAAAGGAGCGTGACCTCGGACCACCTCTCTGCAATCCAGCTCTGTGGTGCTTTCTGGAGGTACCTGGTGGGCTAGTTGGCCCCCAGGGACCCTCAGGATTCAAGGGGACTTAATCCTCCAACCCAGAATGTGCCAGGAGGTGCTCTGCAGAGTGGTGGAGAAAGGGGGCGTGGCTTGGTATAAGAAGTTAGCAATCCTGCTGTGTGGGACTTACTGGAGGTAATAGGAGGGGTAGTTGGCCCCCAAGGTTGATGTTGGGAGTTAACTACCCCTCCTGTTATCGCCAGTAACTCCCACACAGTGGGATTGCTAAGAGGTGTTCGGAGGCCACACTCACCTTTCTCCACCATTCTGCAAACACGACTGCTATGTTATAGTGAGAAATTAGCATTTAAAAAACCTTAGAAATTCAATGAAAAAACCATAGGTTTCAGGGACATTATAGTCAGAAATTAGCATTTAAAAAACCTTTGAAATTCACTGAAAAAACCATAGGTTTTAGGGACGTAATAGTTAGAAATTAGCATTTAAAAAACCTTAGAAATGCACTGAAAAAACCATAGGTTTCAGGGACGTTATAGTTTGTTGGAAATTTCACTCATACAAAACCAGAGAAATTCGGCTGTTATAGTTAGTAGAGCTATCTATAACTCGCGCCCCCGCAATGCACTGCTGATGACGTCACATATTACATCACTCATGACATGATCAGTGGCATCACTGATGACATCACTGATGACATCATCCACGTGATCATCTGATGCACCTCCTCACACCCTAATAAAATCTTTCATACACCCACTCTAAAATACAGACTACCAATATCGAAACCATAGACAGACCAATAGCAGTTAGTACATACCCGCTCAGTGATTCATACTTCTACACACACATCTACCCCTAACCCATACAGTCACTCATACACGCAGTCATTCATCAATACAGCCACTGATATATCCACTCATACACCCATATAGACACTCACACACTGCCACTCACCCAAAGAGTTACTCAAAAACCTAGTCAGTCACCCAAAGAATTAATTATATTACCATTTACTCACCTATACAGTTACACACACTACGTCACTTATTCATACAGATACTTAGGGGCCGATTCCGATCTGGGTCGGAAAGCTCTCCGACCGATCCGGATCCGAATTGTTTTCCGACCGAGCCGGACCCCTGCAGTCCGACCGAGCGAGTACGATGCGGCCATATGCTGCAGGACTCGGTTCGGTCGGACTCCCATTGAAGTCAATGGTAGCCGGTCGTACGACGTGTACATGGGCTCCCATTGACTCAATCGGTACGTTGCTGACAAGGGGGCCCCCTGTAGTGGGTACGCATTGGTGCCATCCGCACCGTACACGCATGTATAGGGGGGACCCATGGGCCCCCCCTGTGTCCGACTCGTACGGCTATGGGTGAAAAGGGGTCCGGCACGGACCCCCGAAGTCCACTTCCGAGAGCTTTTTCGTGTCGGAGGCTCCGACTCGATCCGGCTGTCCGGATCGTGCATCGTACTGGCTCGGTCGAAAAACGTCTCCATTGCGCGGTACGAATCGAGTGCGAACGAGTCGGACGGAGTGGTTCGGACCCGGAAACGAGTCGGTCGGCGATTTCACGTTCAATCGCATCGTACTTGCTCGCTCGGACGACTGTACGAATCGGTCGGGTAAACCGCGTTCGGCTCGTATTTTTTCCGGATGAATCGTATTCAGTGCGCTTCCGGCCGAGATCGGAATTGGCCACATACTGTCTTCAACAATTACTGACATAAGCACACACTTATCCATGCAGCCACTGTCACAATCACTCACTGTCACATATACTCACTTATATACTCCAACACTTACAAATACTGCCTTTCACATATGTAGTTACTTACACATATACCACTAACACATCCATTCACTCACCAACACAGCTATACGTACACTCACTCACCCATACACTCCCTAACACACGCACTCATAAACGCATACACCCAGTGAATCACCCACTCACACATCCATGCAGGTAGTCACACACCCCCCTACCCACACAGACACTTAGGCACCCATACAGGTTCTCAGACAACCAATCATTCTTCAATATACATTGGCATATATAGATATAACATTTTTGAACTTTTTAGAAACACTCAGTCACTGGATGATTTCATCAGTGATGTCATGAGTGATGTCATTTGAGATGTCATCAGTGATGTCATCAGTGATGTCACTGAGTATGTCATGAGTGATGTAATATGTGACGTCATCGGCAGTGCATTGCGGGGGCGCGAGTTATAGTTAGCTCTACTAACTAAATCAGCCGAATTTCTCTGGTTTTGTATGAGTGAAATTTCCAACTAATTATAACGTCCCTGAAACCTATGGTTTTTTCAGTGAATTTCTAAGGTTTTTTAAATGCTAATTTCTAACTATAACGTCCCTAAAACCTATGGTTTTTTCAGTGAATTTCAAAGGTTTTTTAAATGCTAATTTCTAACTATAACGTCACTGAAACCTATGGTTTTTTCAGTGAATATATATATATATATATATATTAATATATATCTCCTTCAACCAAAGCCACATAAACACTGCCGAACTCTTCAACGGGTGCCTCCGTCGTGAGATGTGGACTCACGCAAATATTTTTCAACAAATAGTCCCCCAAGGAGCCAGTCGGAGCACTCACAGACTGTAATCTTGAATTTATTACTCTGATGATGCGTTTCAGCAATCAGCCTTATTCATGTCAGTTCCTTTGAAAAATGTAAAAAAACACACTACTAGATACCAGTTAATTGATTTCACATGATGATAACAGAGGACTCACAGCTCACCCTTAGAATGGCATGTTGTTTTTCCACCATTACAACCTATACCTTTCAACATGTTGGTGCCCACATCTTTCTTTGCACCTTGGTAGGTATGTCAGCTCTCACTGAATCTGAAGCCACTATATGTATCGACTACATCAGATAGTACATTATTCTCCTCTGGTAAGTGCAACAATTTCAAAGTATCGATTTAAGTATTTCATCCTCATTTGCCGCAATTCTCAGCCTCTCGTTATTGTGTCCGTATGGGCCAGTCTGGTGACAGACACCTATCCATTATAGTAATGTCCCAAATCTGTGCAAGCGGATCACGTACCAGGGCTTGCGGTGGTTCTGCCAGCTTCAATACAATCCTTCCACCAAAGCCACATAAACACTGCCGAACTCTTCAACGGGGGCCTCCGTCGTGAGATGTGGACTCACGCAAATATTTTTCAACAAATAGTCCCCCATGGAACCAGTCGGAGCACTCACGGACTGTAAGCTTGAATTTATTACTCTGATGCCGCATTTCGGCAATCAGCCTTATTCCTGTCAGTTCCTTTGAAAAATGTAAAAAAGAACACTACTAGATACCAGTTAATTTATTTCACATGATGATATTTCATAAACAATAACAGAGGACTCACAGCTCTCCCTTATATTGGATCGTTGTTTTTCCGCCAATACAACGTGTACCTTTCAACATACTAGTGCCCACATCTTTCTTTGCACCTTGGTAGGTATGTCAGCTCTCATTGAGTGTGAAGCCACTATATGTATCAACCACATCAGATAGTTTATTATTCTCCTCTGGTAAGTGCAACATTTTCAAAGTATCAGTTCGAGTATTTCATCCTCGTTTTGCCGCAATTCTCAGCCTCTCTGTATCGTGTCCGTAGGTGCCAGTCTGGTGACAGACACCTATCCATTATAGTAATGTACCAAATCTGTGCAGGCGGATCACATGCCAGGGCTTGCGGTGGTTCTGGCAGCTTCAATACAATCCTTCCACCAAAGCCACATAAACACTGCCGAACTCTTCAACGGCTGCCTCCATCGTGAGATGTGGACTCACGCAATTATTTATCAACAAATAGTCCCCCAAGGAACCAGTTGGAGCACTCACGGACTGTAATCCTGAATTTATTACTCTGACGACGCATTTCGGCAATCAGCCTTATTCATGTCAGTTCCTTTGAAAAATGTCAAAAAACACACTACTAGATATCAGTTAATTGATTTCACATGATGATATTTCATAAACAACAACAGAGGACTCACAGCTCTCCCTTAGAATGGCTCATTGTTTTTCCGCCAATACAATGTGTACCTTTCAACATATTAGTGCCCACATCTTTCTTTGCACCTTGGTAGGTATGTCAGCTCTCATTAAGTGTGAAGCACTATATGTATCAACCACATCAGATAGTTCATTATTCTCCTCTGGTAAGTGCAACATTTTCAAAGTATCAATTCGAGTATTTCATCCTCGTTTTGCTGCAATTCTCAGCCTCTCGGTATCGTGTCCGTAGGGGCCAGTCTGGTGACAGACACCTATCCATTATAGTTATGTCCCAAATCTGTGCAGGCGGATCACGTACCAGGGCTTGCGGTGGTTTTGGCAGCTTCAAAACAATCCTTCCACCAAAGCCACATAAACACTGCCGAGCTCATCAATGGGTGCCTCCGTCGTGAGATGTGGACTCACGCAAATATTTTTCAACAAATAGTCTCCCAAGGAACCAGTCAGAGCACTCACGGGCTGTAATCTTGAATTTATTACTCTGACGACGCATTTCGGCAATCAGCCTTATTCATGTAAAAAAACACACTACTAGATAGCAGTTAATTGATTTCACATGATGATATTCCATAAACAACAACAGAGGACTCACAGCTCTCTCTTAGAATGGCTCGTTGTTTTTCCACCATTACGTGTACCTTTCAACATATTATTGCCCACATTTATATATATATGTGTGTGTATAAACATAAAATATTTAAAAACCAAAGCACTTTTATTAAAATTAAAATGTAAATATCATACATTTTTTACAATTTAATAAAAATAATTTACAAACAACAAAACATTAAAAACTATAAATATTATTCTTTTAAAGAAACAAAAACATAATTGTATAAATTAAAATATAAAATAAGTTATTAAAATGTATAATGAATACATATACATTTTCCACCACAACAAAAATAAACAAATTTCTATATCAATAATATATAAAATGTACTACTCCACCTCACACAACACAACAGTAATAAAATTGTTTCATCACATAAAAGTACAATTTACTACCCTCAATACAATAAATACAAAATTAGATAAAATATTATATTAAAAAAGTACTAAAATGAACTATACTCCTACAAATAAAACAACACTAGTAAAAAGTTTAGATTGCAGAGAAATAAAATTTAATATTCCCACTCCAATAACTGCAAAAGTAGGCAAAGTACTGGATTACGGAGGGGTACTATTTACTATTCCCACTCCACTGAGTATAACAGTAGGGAAAGTGTTGGATAGTGGAGGGATAAAATGTACTATTCCCACCCCAGTCAGTACAACAGTAGGGAAAGTGTTGGATTGCGGAGGGGTAAAAATTACTATTCCCACTCCAGTGAATGCAACAGTAGGGAAAGTGTTGGATAGCGGAGGGATAAAATGTACTATTCCCACCCCAGTCAGTACAACAGTAGGGAAAGTGTTGGATTGCGGAGGGGTAAAAATTACTATTCCCACTCCAGTGAATGCAACAGTAGGGAAAGTGTTGGCTAGCGGAGGGATACAATTTACTATTCCCACTCCAGTCAGTACAACAGGAGGGAAAGTGTTGGAATGTGGAGGGATACAAATTACTATTCCCACTCCAATAAATGCAAAAGTAGTAATATCTCCAACAAAATAAAAATATTAAAAAAAAATAATTAAATAAAAAAAAATATGTTGAAAAATAAAATAAAAATATATTTAATATTAAAAAATGTAAAAGAAAAAAACCATATAATGTTAAATACATATCACAAATACCTACAAATAATATTATAAATAAAATACATAATAATTTTCATACAAATAAATATTTTTATTTAGAAATTATTTATTAACAAAAACTCACAACCTGCACCTAAAAAATTATTTACACTGTTAATATAAATATTCTTCAACTAATTAATTTTCGTTAATTAAATATTCATTATTAATTAATTATAATTAATGTACTTCCCACAATATACCCCCACAAAGCACAATTAATTATTAAATTAATAATTATTATTAATTTAAAAAAATGCTTAAAATTGATTTACTTCCCACCCTTTACCCCTACAAAACCCACAACCCACATCTAAAATGTAATTTTTTTTAGCACAATTACCATAATTAAGCATCAATTAAATAAATATTATTTATTAAAAAACAAATTATAATTCATTATAATTAATTAACTTCCCACCCTTTACCCCTATAATCCCCACAACCCGCACCTAAAGTTAAACTTTACCTAAACCTAAAATTTAAACTTTAAAAAAATGAATTGCACAATTGAAATTAATTTTCAATTAAACAACTAATAGTATTTAACAACTAATTATAAATTAAGTAAAATTAATTTACTCCTCACCCTTTACTCCTATAAACCCAACACCAACTCCCCAAGAAATGTAGTTACAAGATTCACATAATTCATTATCAATTAATTAATTAATATTAATTATCAGCTAGTTAAAAAATAATTAAAAATACATTACTTCCCTGCCTTTACCCCTATTAACCCCACAACTTTCTCCTAATTTTCTTTACACAATTACCATAATTAAGTATCAATTAATTCATTAATATTAATTAAAAACTAATTAATCATTAATTAAAATAAATTACTTGCCACCCTTTACCCCTATAAACCCCACAACCTGCACCTAAAAAAATTACACAATTACCAAAAATTAATTATCAATGAATTAATTAATATTAATTGACAACTAATTATTAATTAATTACAAATAAATTACTTCCCAACATTTATCCCTATAAAGCACAATTAACACTATTAAATATCAATTAAATACATATAATTAAATAAAAAATAATGATTAATTTGTTATAATTAAATTACTTCCCACCCTCTTCCCCTATAATCCCACAACCCGCTACAGAACTAAAAAACGCAAAATGTAATTAAATTAAATGTAATAATTACTACAAATTTAACACATTTATTAAAAAACATAAACAATACTTATACAAAAAAATTACATCACATACATTTAAAATATATACTAAAATACATAACACAAATTAAAAAATCGATATTTTAAACAACTATATTTTTGCAAACGATATTAATGACTTCTAAAGTTTGAAAATCGATATTACTTACTTTAAAATCGATATTCTTGTCCACGATATTCTTGCTCACAATATTTCTGTGTCACGATATTTCCAACTCGATAATTGTGTCAGTCGATATCACTGACTCAATATTTTGTTTGAATACCCTGCAGTACAGCTCAGATTGTGGTCTTTAGTATAATAAACAATGGCAAACATAATAAGCATGTGAAATGACATATATCAACATTTGTGTTTACTGGTATTGACACAACAAACTCTATTAATATTTTTATGCTTTTGAACACTAAGGGCCTGATTACAAGTCTGGTGGTCTGAGGCCCGCCAGACTCATTGGGGCGTGGTGGTGGTGGTCCAGCCACCGTCGCACCTGCGGTCCGACTGCCCTATTACAATTAGGGTGGTCGGACCTCCATTGCACCGCCACAATCGCCAGGGATCTGAGATCCCTGGCGTTGGTGCAGCAGTCTTGAGGCCGCAATATGCTTGGCGGGACCATTGCAGTCCCGCCAAGCACATTACGAGTTTCCTCTCCTCCATGCCTTTCATGGCGGTTCCTACTCCATGAAAACTGTGGTGGAGCGGAAACAAAGGTGGCTCTACAGGGCCCCCTTGTGCCTCAAGGCCATGGGATGCATGCACGGGAGCACATGTTGTGCCCCCCTGCGTGCATGCGCTCCAGTAACTGCACAGCATGTACTGCACCAGTCCATGCCATGCAGGGACTGCCTTTGACGTTCCCATTGTGGTGCCTATTTTTGATCGGAGCCGCCAAAAAACTGCCCGCCAGTGACAAAAAGTCGTAATGTGCGGGCGGTGTGCACATGAGCTTGGCGGTATGGGGGCGGGCCGCCGACATGGCAGTACCGCTCCCGCACAGCCAAACTTGTAATGATGCCCTGAGTGCAGAGTGCAATAAATACCTCCTTAATACTAGCCACAGCATACAGTACCTCAGACAACGTGTTTCAAACAATGCACAAACCTACATTTTCAGTCCTTTGAACGTTTTCCGTACCAAGAGGATAATTCGGGGGGGGAAGCCTTTGGTACTCAGAACAAAGTCAAGTGTGCCTCTCATCTGTGCTAGAATAATTTAGACATATCTTCCTTATTTAGTCATTATTATTCACATCGCATGGTCAGTACATTGTTCCTTTAAATGTAGACTGCAACCCAACTATACATTGTATGTGCTGTCTGTTCTTCAGCAACCTATTTTAAGTCCCTCTGGCCCGAACAATAAACTGGTGCCTGCATTTGAGCTGTGTTTTTGGAGTCAAAAGCTGGACGTGATGGTGTCCCTTCTCCCTCCCAATGGTGACCGACGTATATGGGGGATAAAGCCTTCCGAATGCTGATCATGCTTGCATGAAGTTCATTTATCCTACCTGGTGTTCTCATATCCATGTTATTTTGCCTCACAGGTGAAACACGACTTTAAACAATGTGTTCATCAGGTTTATTCCCAAAAATTATAATAAAAAGTGTGATGTACTGTGACTCTGTTCCTTCTTCTATGTTTACTTGTGTGTTCCCTTGCAGCTCATCTCCTCAGTACTGCTCTCAATCATCTTGGGCAATTTAGATGTGGTATACTGTACACTTTTTATAATACTCACAGTCACATTAAAAGAGAACCTAACAGAGGGATTTATTGGTCATATGTATTTAGACTACCAAGCAATTCCATTCTCGAGCATTGTTGAACCCCTCAATATGTATGAACAATCAAAATTCAAATATCCAATGTTATTTCTCTCTAAGATGGGTCTCTGTGGTACTAAAACCATGATGACTGGGGTTAACCATTGCACTGATTGCCCGACAATGTCATTTGAATCATGATTGTTAAGTTTGAAATGCGTTACCAATTTCATCCTTAGATTGGTGCTTCTTTTATTGCTTGGTGGTCTTTTCTGCACAGGAGGAGTTTTGATAATGAAGACTCCTGGCAGACTGAAGAAGCTTTTGTAGATTTATTCAGGAAGACTCGTCTCTTCATGAAGGGGCACTGGAGCAACTGCTTACAATCGGAATGCAGAGCTTCAGTGACCTCATGACACATTCCAAGATCTAGACATTCTAAGCCAAAGGCTTACATTACCACACATCTCCCTTTTTACAGAACAAAGTATGAAAAGACAAATTCATTTTGAGCAAATTCATTTTGAACATAAAGTATTAAAAGACAAATTCATTTTGAGCAAATTCATTTACCCATACCCCCTTCCCAAAAGAATTAAGAGATACAAGAGAGAGAAAAAAAACAACAAGAGGAGGGAGTAAAGAAGAAGAGGAAAAAGAAAAGAAGAGAAAAAAAAACCAAAGTCAGACAAAATCGTTCCATTTTTTAGGTCGGACAGGAGTACGAGAACTCTTTCTAATGGCCACATTACTTTTTGGGTACTTTTTAATGGGCAAAAAGGAGCGTTGTGGAAAATATTTCTCTGTGTTGCCAGACATACCATTGTGGGGAACAAGCGCCACACGGGACATACCCCACCAATTTCCATCGGAAAGTTTAACAGAATTCTTCCCTAGTTTACAAACTTGAACCAGATTTTTGAATTTGGACAGGCCTTTGCCAACAAGAATTGAATTCTTCACACGTACCCAATCGCCTATTTTCAATCTAGTTTCTCTTTTTGAGCTAGGATTGACTTTAGCAAATCTCTTTAAATTTGCGAGATTGGAATTAAGTTCAGCTGATTTCCACCATTCATCCACACTTCCATCTTTCTGAGAAATTTTTGTGGTCCAAAAAGGACAGAGTTCAGTGGTGGGTTCTCTACCTCTCATCAGTTCGAAAGGAGATTTCCCAGTCACAGAATGTGGAGTGGTACGGTGAGACCAAACTAGCTCATGAATAGACTTAGCAACGCAAGATTTGCTTTTGATGGAGGATTGAATGCATTCCACAAGTACTTTGTTAAAGCGTTCAACTTTACCATTGGTTTGAGGGTGGTAAAGAGGTGTTCTCAAATGTTTTATAGCACAGTTTTCTAAAAATGAAGACATCTCAGATGACGTGAACTGAACCCCATTATCAGTAAGGATCTCACCAGGGAGACCTTCTCTCGAAAACACACTTTGAAAACATTCAATTGCTTTTTTAGTAGTAGGTTCAGAAATTGCTTCAACTTTGACCCATCTAGAAAGATGATCAACCATCACAATGTAATATCTCATGTAGTTGGGAAGAATTTGGTAAGGACCTAAGAAGTCTACCCCAATGCATTGCCAAGGTTTTTTGGGACAAGGATTAACAGATTGAATTTGAGGTTCAGTTATTAAAACCTTGTCACTGAGTTTGCATTTAGCACAGTTGGACACAAATTCTTCGACCTCAGAATCCATGCGAGGCCACCAAAATCTCTCTCTAATCTTTTTCTTGGTCAAGGTGGAACCCAAATGACCACCATGTGCTAAGCTGATTAAACGTTGACGAAAACAAAAGGGAGCTACTAATTTATCTCCACGGACTAAAATGTCACCTTCAAGAGACAGTTCATTCAAAACCTTCCAAAATGTTTGGAGTTCATGTTGCAACACAGTTTCTTTAGGCCAACCATATTTTACAAATGTAATGACTTGGTTGAGAATGGGATCAGATTGAATGGCAGATATCCAGTCTTTTTCATAAAAAGTAGCATCTCCTATATATGCAATAAAACACTCCTCTATTTCTGTTTCCCATTCTTGATTTTCAGGTTCATCAATTGGAAGTCTGGAAAGGCAGTCTGCACGGGAATTTTTCCCACCGGGGATATATTGAATAGAAAAAGTGAATTCTAGAAGTTTTGCTTCCAACCTTGAAATACGAGCTGTGGTACGCTTAATGTTCTTACCAGAGAGTATATTTACCAAAGGACAGTGATCGGTTTTAAGTATAAAAGGTCTACCCCAAACGTAAGCTTTGAACTTTTCTACACACCAAACACAAGCTAGAAGTTCTTTTTCGATCACAGAGTACTTGCGTTCAGCGGGTCTGAGAGTCCTGGATGCAAATCTATGGTAAATTCACGCCTATTATCCATTTGAGTGAGAACAGCTCCGAGACCATAATCACAGGCATCAACAGTTACAATGGTGGTTCTGCCTTCAAGAAAAGGCTGTAAAGCGGGAACAATCACAATTCTTTTTTTAATTACCTTAAAAAATTGTTCACAAGATTCTGACCATATGAATTCTGCATTTTTCTTTAACAACGGCCTAAAACATTCTGTCAAATTAGCAAAGTTCTTTAGAAATTTAGCGTAAAATTCACACATGCCAGGAAAGAAAGTAACTGTTCTTTGTTTTTGGGAGCCGGGGCATCTATGATACTTTTGACAAGACAAGGCTTAGGCTTGACTCCTTGAGCGGAGAAAACGTGTCCCAAATACTCAATCTCTGTGGCTTTAAAAATGCATTTATCTTTTCTTAATGTAGCTCCTCTGGATTGGAGTATGTTCAGAATTTTTATCAAAAGGTCATGTTTTTGCACGCGTGGGTTCGCATCCCATCCTCGTCGCCAGTTTGATAATGAAGACTCCAGGCAGACTGAAGAAGCTTTTGTAGATTTATTCAGGAAGACTCGTCTCTTCATGAAGGGGCACTGGAGCAACTGCTTACAATCGGAATGCAGAGCTTCAGTGACCTCATGACACATTCCAAGATCTAGACATTCTAAGCCAAAGGCTTACATTACCACAGGAGTCTCATGGGAAATCTCGCCCTTTAAATATCCTTAAAGTTGCTGCTCATATTGTCATCTTTTCTCCTCCAGTTGTTTACAGCAGCAGACCCCATACCTGCCTTTATAAAGTTGCACTGCTCCTGCTCATGTCATCAGCGTTCACTGCTGCTTCATCCGTTATTATTGTTCATCTGTTTATCGGATGGAGCTCACATATGGCAGCATATGTGTCTTAAAGAATGTTGAATAACCTCTTTTCACGCTACCATCTGCATTATTAGGCCTTCTGCGATTAAGTGACAACACATAGAGCGCCCGCTCTGGCTAGGTTGGCACTACCTGTGGGTCACAGTCAGAGAGGTGGTCTTTATATATTGGTTAACTTTTCTCTACGTGACAGCAGTCCAATTCTCTATGAATGTCCATTAAAGACCCATTTTCCCCTTCAGTTTCATGTCTCCTCTTTGGAGGCAGATTCATTTTGGCCCTTGTCATTGATTTTAGATACTCTCCAGAGGTGATTATGGGCTACTTTTCTTCGTTTTTCCTGTATTTTTTGGGAATGTCTTCCTTGTCTTGCAGTAGAGTAAAATTAACTTTAAAGACAGTTGTCTCTTTGTCCAAGTGCTTTTCTTTGAACTTCCCTGCAGTCAGTTAGCTTTTCCTTCTTTCCATGTAGCAACAAGAAACTCGGGGGCTTATTTACAAGCCCCTTGCGCCGCCGGTGCATCACTTTTAATATGGGAAAAAGTGACGTACCGGCAGCGCAAGGGGCTTGCAAATAAGCCCCTCAGTTACTCTGCTGAATCACTAACAATTGGGCTGCAAGCTTTTTTTTTATCTAGAGTTTTTATTACCAAGGAACATGGACTTTTAACTACTTAACTGGCTGTAACACTGCCGTAATTAACAATATCAATCAATCAATCAATCATGTGTTTGTTAAGCGCGACTACTCACCCGTAAAGGTCTCAAGGCGCTGGGGAGGAGGTGAGGTGCAGGTTCCAGTCCATCAAGGAGGGGGTCTGTCGAAGAGGCAAGTTTTGAGGTTTCTCGTGAAGATGGGGAGTGATGTTGTCTGTCCGAGGTGGAGCGGCAGGGCGTTCCAAGCTCTGGCTGCGAGGAAGGAGAAGGAGCGGCCTCCCGATCTGGTCTTTCTGGCGCGGGGGACCACGGCGTAGGAGAGCTGGGCTGATCGTAGGGTCCTTTGGGGTGCGTGGAATTTGAGTCGGCTGTTCAGGTATGCTGGTCCGGTGTTGTGGAGGGCTTTGTGTGTGTGGGTGAGAATCTTGAAGGTGATTCTAGCCTCGATGGGGAGCCAGTGGAGTGTGCGCAGGTGCTGGGAGATATGGCAGTGTCTTGGCAGGTTGAGGACCAGTCTTGCGGCGGCGTTCTGGATGTTTTGTAGCTTGCGGGTGAGGTTTTAGTTTATTCTGGCGTAGAGTGCGTTGCCGTAGTCGAGTCTGCTGGTGACGAGGGCGTGAGTGACGGTCTTTCTGTGCTCGAGGGGGATCCATTTGTAGGTGGCGGAGGGTGTGGAAGCAGGAGGATGCAACGGAGTTGATCTGGCGGTCCATTTTGAGCTCGGAGTCCAGGATGATTCCAAGGTTGCGTGCGTGGTCCGTGGGGGTGGGTGGGCTTCAGAGGGCGGGGGGCCACCAGGTGTCATTCCAGGCATCGGGGTGTGGGCCCATGATGAGTACTTCTGTTTTGTCAGTGTTGAGTTGTAGGCAGCTGCTTTTCATCCATTTGGCGAAGGCTTCCATGCCTTTTTGAAAGTTGTGTTTTGCTGCGTTGGGTTCGTTGGATAGGGAGAGGATGAGTTTTTTATTTGTTTATTATTTAAGTGCATATTTTTGCACATATATTTAGAATGCCTATTGTCCCATTGTAGTGTAGTTCCTATTTCCCTAATAGGCTCTGCGCATTGGAATAATATAACCTATAGGTTTGACATAGGAGTAAGGTCGGTATGTCCCTATCGATTATATTAAACTTAATTACCTGTGCCAGCTAGCTCAGAGGCCACTAGAAACTCCTTGAGAACAAGAAGGGAGTAGTTTCTGGCAACCGAAAAACATGACAACTTTGTTTCCCTTTAGAAGCGGAACATGTCTCAGAATCGTGGAAACAATAGATAACAGTTTCACTCATTCAATCGTGCATGCTTAGTTTCTACAGAGTTACACAGAAAGGAAAGACGGGCGTTTCAATAAAAGGGTTTTATTGAACAGTCTTGTTTCTCGTGTAAGAGATATGTGCTGTTATGATCACAAGACAGTATGCAAGATAAATAATGTATAGCGTAAGCAGTAGAAATAAATAATACTGCGCTAGCATTATCTTTTAGCATATATTCATGTACATAAATAACATGAGCTAAGAATGCGGGTACTCATACGATGCGTCTCTAAGCTAGTTCTACCCCAATGTACCTAACCTAGTCTAGGTGTAGGGAAGAGTAGAAGTAGGTGGAGTATTCTCTAGTATGGTAGACTAAGAGTGTGTTAAGTCTAGTATGCCAAGAGTCCCTCTAGGATCTAGTCAGCTCCATACCTTGAGAATGAGAGAGGTGGGAATCTCCTGCCGGATCTTGGAACTCTAACACCCCGCGAAGGGAGTGAGAACACTGGAAGCTGGATTCGTCTGCGTACAGGAATGACAGCGTCTTCTCAGTGCGTCAGGCCGGGATACGGGCTCCTCTGAAGTCGAGGTCTCTTCTAACTTGCTTGGGCAAGGGAAGGTATATTTATACCTGGTAGGTGTCGAGGAATGTTAGCATTGACGTGAAGTCGGACAGAGGAAGACATCAGGAATGAACCCTTAAGGTATAACGGTTCATACATAATATATGAGTTCTTGGAGAAATCAATAGTCCTGTGCTAGGGGAACTCCCGAAGCTTAAGGGTCTGGTTTCTAAGAACTCGTTGTGACGTTAGTGTGGACGGATGTCAGTGACCATGCCTGTATTTGGAGTGCACGGTTAATGCCTAAATAAGGACAGGGATTCTATGCCTATATAAGGGCAAGGCGAATTGTGCCTATATAAGGACATGATTCAGGAAAACCTATATACGGACCCCTAAAGCGTAATACAACACCCACTCCATCTTCGATTGAACGATAATACTAAATGCTAAACATTTAAATGCTAAACATAAAATTGAGTACCACATATTACTAAAAACATTTCTAAAAAACATTTTAAAAGAAGCTTAAAACTGTTGAAATGCCATAGGTACTGTACATTTAAAGCATTGTTTTCATTCTAAGCATATAACGGAAGTGGAATGCAACGTGAATGAAACAGTAATATATACATATGATGAAATGGTCGATAAGTTCTTACAATCAAAGCCATTGCATATCATGGAAAAAAAATGAAATTTCTAGACAAGTAAGGTGACAATGTGTCCCTGGAAGTATTCAAAGAAGCCCATTTTATAAGACTAGTTCTACTGTAAGCAGATTGTTCATTTGCCATGTCATTTCATAAATTTAAAAAAGAAAAAGTTCAATTCTGGGAAAAGTTCCAAGTTTGAAAAATATGAAGGCCAAATTTCATTGTTGCCCTGGTACACTGTGAGCCGAATCAAAGTCAGTGTATGGGTCTGGCGTAAACATTAGATCATCTAAGTCCGTAGCCAAAATATCATCCACCGTAGTCAGTGACATTTGGAACACCTCGTTCAGAAGGTGAATTGCACAGAGATGTGAGGCATCGCCGTCAGCAGAGGATGCCGTAGCAATGTTCGCATCCGTTGTTACCTGTGTGCCCGTTGATCCATCTCGTACCTCAGCAGCTGCCGGAAGCGTCTGTGAGATCTCAATGAATGCCACCATCAGGATTGGAAGCCTCTGGGGACAACACACAGCATGGGCCGTTATCGGGTCCAGCAGAGTATCGATATCCGTTAGCATTACTGATGGGAGTGTTAGACAGATGTCTAGCACGCATTTTTCATCGCAAAACAGGCAGCGTAGAACAGGTAAGATGCAATCTTGCCAGATTGGTCTGAATGACAGGAACCACGTTATATTAAGTTCCCGTAGACGAGGCATGCCCAAAAGCTGTACTATTCGCTCACAGCATTTCCGTTCAAGGAGGGCTTTCTCCACATCGCTTGGAATGATGTTGGCGAAGAGGCTTGCCATAGCGTAGTAGGAGGAAGGAAACAGAATTCCTGCAACAAGTGCTAGAATTAACGGCACACCACCAAACACCGAATGTGCGAAGTTTGGGATGATTCCGAGGACAGCCTGGAAAGGTGCTAATAGTCCGGAACAGATGGTCTTAAATACATGTACAATTCCGCGTGTATCAGACATGTTAAAGATACGTCCTATCATTTCTACGAAATGTATAGGGCAGTTTGTACGAATTAAAGCTTGTATCTCAGCCGAAGTCCTTTCAACTTGTAGATCATAGGTTTCTTTGGCCGAGGTCAAAGGCACTGATTGTTGTATAAGCAAGGCTTTCATTCTGCTTAAAGTATCAAATCGAATAAAAGAGACATTCAATGAAGGCCATAGAGGCGACTCCCTGACTGTGTCTATTGGGGCAAACAATACTTGCATACAGCAAGTGACCCTGGAGTTGACCGTTACTAGATATGGGATGCCTGGCAACATGCCACAGCAACTCTGATCATTCAACATGAGGTAACTCCCATTAGAAAGCTGTCCAAACGTTGGATTAATCACAGCAGCTGGTGTATCCTGCTGGTGGCAGGACAAGTTTGCCACAGAACCATTACAAGCCCCGTGTAAAGAAATGTCCTGACAAATCAGTGAACCGCTTAGTGCACTTTCACAGTGTGTACCGCTTAGAAACACTTCACGATCCCCACTCCAACATCTATAGGTGTAAGGTAAATTCCAGGATGTCTTAATGTATTCTTTACCCAACCTTTCATATTTGCCTGCTTGCATCTGTTTAAGGCAATACTGAAACTGGAAAGTAGTCACAGGTAGACTAATTTTGCCATGAATAAGCCATTCCGTAGCTGGTTTTTCTGCCACTGTGAATGGTAATTTTTCAAGTTTTTCAATGCTCAGTACTGTATACTTTGCTCCCCTTTGTGCCAGTTCGATCTGTTTATCAGTTAGATTGTATTCTGCAAACAGAGCCGTCGTGTTGATAAAACGCCAAGGCACATAGCCCGCATGCAAAGATTGCAGCGCCCAGCTTAATAACATAATAGAACGTAACTGAGACTGGCCTTGCTGTAACATGGCTAAATCTTGTTCCAGTATGTCGATAGCAGAGGATACAATACTGTCCAATGAATAAATTCTGGAGGACAAAGTTGTTAACCCATTGTCGACCACAGAGAGAGTTTTCTCTAAATGAATACGATCAAGTTAACGTATTCGTTCTGCGGCCTCCATCTGTGACACCTTCCATGCTTCATTGTAAGCAGCATAAATGCCGGCATATATGAAACGTTTTTTACGCGGTTTTCTTGGTCCAAGCAAGAATTCCCTAAGGTCTGCGTCTTCATTAAGTAAAGATAAGTGATAAGTGTTGTTTCACATCCTTAAGTGTAGATTTTTGCAGCCAATCGAGGCATAATTTTCCTACACTGTATGTTGTTACTACCCCCGGATGCTGTCTGTGGACGTATTGTGGGTCTGGCCTATGAATAGTAAACCCCTGTGTTTTATTCAGGAATCTCTCTTGACAGTTGTTTGTGTCTGTGGGCCAGATCAACCATTTTCTCCAATCAGGATTTGTTCTGTTGAGTTGTAGTATTGTGTCAACTGTAACCGCTGCCTGTGTATTGTTATCACTTGCAGGTGTTGGTACAGAAGGTGCTTTCATGTCTTTAATCTTGGCTAACCCAAGGCAAGACGTTTGTTGGACCGTGTCATTCAAAAACATTATTTGCTGAGGGACGATACAGGCTCTAAATAAAGCTTCTATCCCATGCACTTGCCAATCTTTAGTACCCCAGACAGATTTTGTGTGTATTGTGTCTTTCCATAAGTCGAAACCTTGTCTAGACAGTTGGGCAATAAATGCTGCAGAGTAAATCTGTTTTGTATTTGTTAACATAATTTTCAGTCCTGTTTTGTTTACATTTCTATAGTAAAATGTTTCTGGATCACATGTATTGTATCCTGAAAAATATGGAAACTTTTTAGCAAATGTTTTTGAACTACCTTTTGGTGGTGTAGGACAATGCTCCCATTGGTTAAACATAAACACATTTCTAGGTGTTGCAGATTTATGCCAAAAATGATGACCATAGTGGTTATAGCAATACAGCTGTTCATAGTCTGATGAACCCTCTAAATATTCATTATTAGAAAATGCAGCAGATTTTTCTAGGTCAAACATCATATCATTTACAGTTTCAAAGTCCCAATCATCAGAAAAGGTACTGGATGAAACAAAATCACTTAGTGAGATCTTAAATAAATGTGGAATGTTCAAATGTTCCGTCGGGCCAAAAATATCAAAATCTGTTTTGTCCCACACTATACCATCCTGTATAGGAACGGCTGTGATGTTCACTGCAGACAAGTCTCTTGTTTCACGATGGGATGATTTGTGAGGTTTCAAAAGTAAGTTCACTTCTTTTCTTTCAATGTCCAAATGGATGTATCTCCCATTTATAAGCACGCTCATAGTCATAACCAAAGCTAGCCAAAGCAGGAAGAAAAATATTCCAGAAATAACCCAAAGTTCAATCCATGGTGAAACTAGATAAGTCTTTTTAAAAAAATGTAAAAAGTCTTGTACTTGCTGTTTAAAGGTTTTTGATGCTGGCGACGTCTCGGGCTCACTCGGATCCTCAGAAAACGTATCAAAGTTAATGAAATAGCCAGAAGCAGTTCTGTCAATTGTTGGAATTGCATCAGGATTTGTAGAAATCGCTGGGACCAGTTGATCACTTGTTACATTGGTGTAGACAGGTGTATTTGGACGAACTGTTACTTGTGTTTCAAGAGGGATGAGTTCCATAGCATTGTTGCTCAGTCCTTCATCTGTTACTGCTGAATTCTCGATGGTTATCAGTCTTTCAGTCTGAACCTCTTGGATAGTAGCGAGAGGAGTGTGTCTGCTACTAGGTCGGAGTCCACGAGGCCTACTATTTAGTATTGGCCACATACTGTGGTTTGATGAGGTCGATGGACACAAATCTTTTCTCCTTTTTTCCAGCAAGGGGCGGCAGAAGTACTGTTCTTGTTCCGTGTATGGCTAGGACAGGTACTGGTTGTCTGTATGAAGGTCCAAATTCCTTTTTGTCCGCAATTTTTTCTCTGACTAGATCCCCAACTTTTGGAATCCAGACAGGCCTTACTGGGACCGCCGGTTTTTCCCCAGTGGTGGTTGGTTGCAGGAATACGTTGCTTTGTTTCGTTCTTATTTCATTTAGGTCCTGTAAAACAGCCAAACGATCTTTGATATCAAAGGGTTTATTTTCCACCACTGTGCCACTGCATTCCAGATCGGGCACCCACATTCTTGTCCCAAATAGGACCTCATACGGAGTGGCCCCCCCCCTAGAGAACTTCTTGGCAAGTTGTTTAATGAGCGTTGGACCCCATAAAGATGTTTGACCCACCCATCACCCGAACCTAATACCCTGGCTGTTATAGACTGCTTTATGTCCCGGTTTTTCCTTTCCACAACAGAATTTCCCTCAGGATGAAACGGAGAGGAGTACTGCAATGCAACGCCCAGACTGGCCATGGCGTCTTTGTAAGCCCGAGAGCTAAATGCAGGGCCCTAGTCAGAATGTAGCGTGCCTATTGCGTATGTGCCGATAAAGACTCGCAAATCTTTTATAACTGTTCGGGCGTCAGCCGAGCGCTGAGGCCATTTCCATAGGAACCTTGATTTAGTATTTGTGGGATTGCACTTGCCCATGAGGACGCCTGGGCATAGATAGTCTAATGCTATCTAACAATGGTGTCTGTACTGGGCAGCTACATTCGTAGCATGGTATCTGGTGGCTTTCTCGCTGTAATTTACAGTCTAAGCAGTTATTGATGAATATGTGTATTTCTGTATTCATTCCAGGCCACCAGTACATCTCTTTTAATGTCAATATTGTTTTAGAGATCCCTTGATGTGACAGACCCTCTCCCAGATGTGTTTCATAAATCAAAGCTGCTCTACGTTCCATGTTTGGAATTACCCTATCCCCCACTCCAGGGATTCGAGCAAAAGGAACGCTGTTCGCATCAATTACATAAGAGTACTTGAGTGGGAACTTTTTTGGTAACGCTGCACCACTGCCTTTGCTCGTAGCATTGACAGCCAACATTATCTCACTGTCTATTTCGTTTTTGAACGAGTGATCGCAGCTACGGAAGCCGTCTGAACAGCCCCCTTTGCGGCTTCGTCAGCCAATGAATTCCCTGCAACGTGAACGCCATCACGTTGATGACTCAGTGTATGGATCACGTGAGCCTTTGGTAGTTCGCTTTTTAACTGAGCTACTTGTTCCCAAAGCGTTTTATGCTTTATTGTGCCACCTTTTGCATCTTTGAACCCGTTTTCAAGCCAAGTTTGTATATATTCATTATACGACTGTACACAGTAGAAAGAATCGCACACTATGAGTGTGGGGAATTCTCGATCTGTACTTTCAAGTGCCAGTTTGAATGCTTGTAGTTCAGCTCGCTGAGCAATCTCCTAGAGACTGGGTTTTTGTGACCATAGGTCTGAAGTTGCCATCGCGAATGCGACCTTTAATGATTGTGCACGCTGCACTGTAAGCTTGCTTACTTCCTGTTGCGGGTTGTGCGGATCCGTCAGTGTAAATTATGAATTCGTACTGATCGAGAGGCAGAATCTCAGTAGGCAGAGGACATTCATGTTCATATTGCAGGAACGCTTGTGTTTTTAAATCAGGATCAAAAACATATTCAACATCTGTTGCAGCAAGAAAATTAACCCATTGTATCCATCTAGGATGTAATGCTTTAGCATTTGGAATGCTCGCTTTTGTTAACGCCTCTAAGGCCGGAACTGGGGTTACGACAATAATGCGTTTCCCTTGGGCTAGAGCTCTTTCTTTTGCTACAGCGGTTTGAACTGCTGTCAGAATTTTTTCTGTTGAAGTGAAGCACATTTCTGCTTGTGTATACAAGTGTGATTTGTATGCAATTGGTACTTTTTCACCCTCATTAAATGTTAAGTAGGTGAATCCGCATTGACCCGAAATTATTCGGATCACTAAGTTGCGTTGACTTACGCGTGTTTGTAAGTGATTTGTTGCTAACATGTTAGCTTGGAGTGAACGCAAGATTTCTGTGTGTTCTTGTGTCCAGTTTTTGATTGAAAAATCAGGTTTGATTAATGCGTAGAGAGGTTTAACCCTTTCTGCGTAATTTAGAATGTAAGTTCTTCCAAAATTTAGGAAACCCAGGATGGATTGTAAATTTTTCAGCGTCTTTGGAGGTTGGAGCAGCGCACACCCTTCTAAAAAGTTGGCTGCCAAGCTCTTGCCTTCACTTGAAAGCTCATATCCTAGAAACAGGACATTAAGATGGGCAATTCTGGACTTTTTGAAGTTGAATTTGTAGGCCTCAGAGGCGAAGCCCAGTATAATGGTGCTCACCCTGTTCAAGTGTTTGTCCAGGTCATCGTCTCTCAGATAAATATCATCGACATATGACAATGCCTCATTGTCATAAATTTGTAGTAACTCCGTTACTCTCGCTGAGAATAACCCCGGGCTGTTCTTGAACCCTTGTGGGAGTCGACAAAATTGACGTGGGTCCCCATTATTGAGAAAGCTGTTAATACCTGCTTCCAGGTGCTATGTTTTGACAAAAGAAACCATTTGAGATGTCCAATGTGGTTTTATATTTTTTACGCACAATGTTATTCATTAATGCTGTACTATGTGCATTTTGCACTGCAAATGTTTTAGAACAAGTGTTTAAGTGTCTGTAATCCAAAACTAGACGATATGTATTGTCTGGTTTGGAGACAGGAAACAAAGGATTGTTCATTGAAGAGGTGCATGTTTCAATCACCCCCTGGTATTCAAGTTGATCTAAGATCTCCCTGACCTGTTTTTTAGCTTCTTGCTTTATTGGATACTGCCTCTGTGCAGTAGGTTCATTTTTTAGATGTATTTTATGGTGAGGTGAATCCTCATCCCATCCTACATGATTTTTGTATAATGCTGGGGCCTGGGCAACTGCCCATTTCCTGGCATAAGTATATTTTAGGTGAATTGGAATATGGTTAGAGAAGGCAGGCATAATAATGTCTTCGCCATGTGGGCACTCCCTGACAAATTGTGGTGGGCAGTCTTTTTCTGCTAGAAGTATATCATAACCCCTTGAAAGTTTTTCCCAAAAGAGTGCTTTCACCTGTCTAGGTATGTCTCCCTCCATCCGGAGTGTTATTTCATATAACGTTTGTGGAGTACTAACCCTGGTGTCTACAGTCTCAACTGTAATGTACTCATTCAAGTCCACTATCTCCAGAAGTTCCTTCAGGTTCTGGCAAGCTATTGTGACTTCTGCTGCACTGTCCAGCATTGTCTGAGCCCATTCTCCGTTCTTGAGTTGTGTTCTCAGTATGCTCGGCATGTCTGACCTTCAGACCTGCTACTTTCTTCTTTGAGAATTGAGGTTTTGATTTGTTTTTCGGAACGTGTTTGTCGTCTTTTGATTTCACGCGTTCTTCTCTATGTTCTGACCGTCCTCTTCTTTCCGATGTCTTTGACGAGATCTGAAAGGTACGAGAGGAACGTGTATCAGTATCTTGATACCTGTCAGGCTTTTTCAAATTATCCCTATTCCTGAGGTTATACCTCCTTTCAGAGGGCTCCTTTTGAGGAGACCTACCTCGGGATTGAGAATGTTTCTCTGAATTATTTTTATTAGTTTCCCACTTCTTTTTAGAAGATGTGGGAGTTTGTTTAATAGAGTCCTTCTCAGGACTTTCAGATAGTTTTGGCTTCACTGGTCTTCCAACCAAACTATCTCTGCCTAATTCTGTATAAGATTGTTCTATTATTCTGGGTAGCTCAGTTTGATGTTCTGTAACATCGAATTCCCTTAATCGTTGGTGGATCGCCACTGCTGCTGCCTCTCCTTTAATATTAGATAATATTATTGTTGAGACCTGGTCGAAATTTTTCAGTAATTTCATACCTAAATTTAGAGCAGGCTCTGCCCCGTATTCGTTTTGAATTTGTTTCAGGACATCTGGTATTACTGCAATTGATGGAATACCATGTGTTTTAGTATAGATGGCAGCAAAGACTGAGCCCCAAGTGGTGCAGTCTTCCAGTTGTGGTGTGATCCCCATCGGTAAACAGATTGTTAGGATTCTGTGTTTCTCATACGGGCTAGTATTTGGAAATACTGCTTCGATTTGAGTAATTTTTTGAGCTATCCAAAATGGAATTTGCTCACGTTTTGTGGGCATTTTACCCATGACTGCGTATAGAGTCTGTGGTGTAATTTTTAGTGTATTTCCCGGTTGAGGAGTTTGATTTGGAAGTGTCAATGGTGGTTGGACTCTGAAAGTCTGCATGACATATTGGACTAGTTGTCTGTAAATTTTTATTAACTCTTGTAGTTGAGTAAGTAATTCCTCGTCTGTCATTATATCGAGTTCAGGATGAGGAGTGTAGCCGGCTAGAATCGGCCATGTTGCTCCTGGTCTACCTAGTGGACCGAGCGTGGTAATGTTTCTGTGATGTTTTAGGGCGCCTTTAAACCAGAGCTTATGCTCCTGGTATGTTAGTGGAATTTCAATATCCTTGAAAGGAATATATTCCTCTGGTGGATCATCTTCTTTGTAGAAGTGAATTAGTTTTGTTACTGAATTTGATTCAGGAAATATTACCCATGAATAGAATACCTCTGTCTGAAAGGATTCGTGTGCCTCTATCACGAAAACTGCTCTACCGCCTCTCGGTGGTAGGCCGTGTTTTATAAGTTTTAGAGTGATGGCTCTTCTTAAGTTTGGAGCGATGTCTATAACACCCTCCTCAGGTTCATTTAAACCTGTAAAGTTAAAAACTGCTATGGCTGGGTCAGCCGCAGCTCCACCGGTTTCGGTCATTTTGTTTTTTGAAAAATGTAGAACAAGTTTCAAGGAAACAAAAAGATAAGGTGCACAATATTTTGAAACACTGTATCCTTCAACGTTGAACAAACCAAACAACTAATATATAGGGTGCTTCCCTATTTAGTTATGGCGGATATTTACCCCTACCCACTCCGGACGTCTTATGGAGTATGTGAGTAGGGGTCTCTGAGAAAAGCACGAATGAGTTACTCAGTATCTAGCGTTAAATTACTGCCTTACCAAACCGTTGGGCGCCATGTAGTGTAGTTCCTATTTCCCTAATAGGCTCTGCGCATTGGAATAATATAACCTATAGGTTTGACATAGGACTAAGGTTGGTATGTCCCTATCGATTATATTAAACTTAATTACCTGTGCCAGCTAGCTCAGAGGCCACTAGAAACTCCTTGAGAACAAGAAGGGAGTAGTTTCTGGCAACCGAAAAACATGACAACTTTGTTTCCCTTTAGAAGCGGAACATGTCTCAGAATCGTGGAAACAATAGATAACAGTTTCACTCATTCAATCGTGCATGCTTAGTTTCTGCAGAGTTACACAGAAAGGAAAGACGGGCGTTTCAATAAAAGGGTTTTATTGAACAGTCTTGTTTCTCGTGTAAGAGATATGTGCTGTTATGATCACAAGACAGTATGCAAGATAAATAATGTACAGCGAAAGCAGTAGAAATAAATAATACTGCGCTAGCATTATCTTTTAGCATATATTCACGTACATAAATAACATGAGCTAAGAATGCGGGTACTCATACGATGCGTCTCTAAGCTAGTTCTACCCCAATGTACCTAACCTAATCTAGGTGTAGGGAAGAGTAGAAGTAGGTGGAGTATTCTCTAGTATGGTAGACTAAGAGTATGTTAAGTCTCGTATGCCAAGAGTCCCTCTAGGATCTAGTCAGCTCCATACCTTGAGAATGAGAGATGTGGGAATCTCCTGCCGGATCTTGGAACTCTAACACCCCGCGAAGGGAGTCAGAACACTGGAAGCTGGATTCGTCTGCGTGCAGGAATGACAGCGTCTTCTCAGTGCGTCAGGCCGGGATACGGGCTCCTCTGAAGTCGAGGTCTCCTCTAACTTGCTTGGGCAAGGGAAGGTATATTTATACCTGGTAGGTGTCGAGGAATGTTAGCATTGACGTGAAGTCGGACAGAGGAAGTCGTCAGGAATGAACCCTTAAGGTATAACGGTTCATACATAATATATGAGTTCTTGGAGAAATCAATAGTCCTGTGCTAGGGGAACTCCCGAAGCTTAAGGGTCTGGTTTCTAAGAACTCGTTGTGACGTTAGGGTGGACGGATGTCGGTGACCATGCCTGTATTTGGAGTGCACGGTTAATGCCTAAATAAGGACAGGGATTCTATGCCTATATAAGGGCAAGGCGAATTGTGCCTATATAAGGACATGATTCAGGAAAACCTATATACGGACTCCTAAAGCGGAATACAACACCATAATCCTGTTCAGCGGGGGCTCCCTAGCCTCGCTCTCCTTAGCCTCAAGCCCAAGCACAGCATCCCACACAGACTCCTTCCCCTCTATCTAAGTCCCCTGATGTCCCCATGTGGTCCAGGCCTCGGCAGTAATTATGTGTCCTACCGCCCTGCAGAGCTGTCCACGTTGCGTTTGTCTCCATTGAGTGTGATGAGTGGCCATGCAAAGGCCTCCAAAGTAACAATGTAAAATAAGTTACAACATTCACGCAAAGTTTGTTCTTTACGGACTGCAGGATGCCAATTGTGTCCCCTTTACCTAGCAAACATAAACATTAAAGGAGCAGGGTTTAAGAAACAGTCAGCATAGTATTGCGACTCTAGCACACTTTGTAGTATTTTTCCATGCAACTTCCTTTCCGTAGAAGGGTGTCTCGAAAATATTCTGTTTGTGCTTCGCATTGTTTGAAATGGTTCTTTTTTTAAATTATTTTTATTGAAGTTTTTTTTTTTTTTAACACAATATACTCCTTTATGACCAAGGCTGTACTTAAAAGCCAAAAAAAAATAAGATTTCGCCAATTACATGATTATTACTGCGAGATCTATACCATGCCATTACAGAAAAAAAAGTGCACAAAACGAAATACTCCTTTAAACACAAAAGAAACGGGCAAGCGGGCATAAAGAATTACATGGAAAAATAAAATTTGACATTCGCTTTATAAAAGTGGAATACCTATGGCGATACACTCAAAAATTAATTAAACCTATTATAGGGAATTGATGCCCCTAAACCCCACTAACTCCACCTAAGTGCAACTATTTAACCCAGCTCAAATTTCATTCATACAGCCCAATCTGATATAGGCGCCCAGATTTTAGCCCCCTTTATTCTTTTCCTTCTACCTTTGGTCTTATAGATAGAAGATTCAAAATTATACATAGTAAGCAATCTCATGCGAAAATTAATAAAGGTGGGTGGATCAGGACTAATCCATTCATTGGTAATGCAGGCCCTTACTACTGCCATAATGATAAATAAAAGTGTATTTATATCTTCCGATCTTATGCTAGCCTCACTATCCGAACTTACACCAATAATAGTCAATCCCGCACTAGTTTTGATAGAGAGCCCAAATATTATATACAAAAACTTCTCTATACTTTGAAAAAATTCCCCCAATTTTGGACAAGAAAAAAACATATGGCTTGAGTCAGCCGACACCAGTCCACATCGATTACACTTGGTCCCTACAATTGCACCCCAACGAGCCAACTTACTGGGTGTATGATATAGATCATATAGAGCCATATAATGTTGGCTTCGTAGTCTTCCTGTCATTAAGACTTGATTTGCCAGTTTAATAGACTTTAATATATTTAAATCTTCTAGACCTAATATCTGTTGCCATTTTATTTTACGTGCATCTAAATCATCCGGGAGTGTTTCCAAAAGTAACTGATAAAACTGGCCAATTGGTGTTTTTTTTTTCATTTTTTCGATTAGGGGGTTCAGCCCGAATTGATGCAGCGAGCCTGAACCCCGACTAGTCAAAAAGCTACATATCTGAAGATACTTAAAAAAATCTTGCTTGCCTATACCATACATCTCCTGTAAATCTGAGAAAGTTAAAAGTTGGTCTTTATTAAACAGATCACCTAAATTGTGTATACCCTTTTGGCCCCACCTAATTGTTACCAGATCTTGAAAAATTAGAGGTAATGCCCCGGGAGCCAGCAACGGGGTATAAGCATTAAGATTCGCAATTTGAAGACTCCGTTTAATTTGTTTCCAACCTTTATATGCTGCCTTGAGTATCTTAAATTTAGTTTTTTTGAAGTAACTGGGTTCAATAACTTTAGCTAAAAAACCATTCATTTCCTCACCCAAACCAAACTCATAAATAGAAGGTCTCTGAAACAATGGAATCTCAGCTTTTGCCCCGATCACCAATGGTCGTATATATTGCAACATTGCTGCCCAATAATACATAATAATATGGGGGATACCCCACCCACCTACTTGTCTTGGTAAAATCATTTTCCTATATGCCCTTCGCTGTTTCCGATATCCCCATAAAAACCGAGAGCAAATTCTTTCTATTTTAACAAAAAATGATGCCGAAAACTCTAATGGAATAGTTCTAAAGATATATAAAAATTTTGGAAGTATCAACATCTTCAACACATTATTCCTACCGTGTAGTGATAAATGGAGATGATCTAGCCTTTCTAGGGTTGCATTCGCCTTTTCAATTATTGGAAGAATATTAAGTTCAGGGATCTTGTCCACCACCGATGTGATTTTGACTCCCAGATATGTTGCTTCCGAGACAATAGATATATTTGTCGGGGGGTTTTTGCCGGAATAAACTACCTGAGTTTTCTGTTCATTTAATTTATACCCAGAAAAAGCCCCGAACTGCTGTGCTAAAGATGTGATTGCAGGCATGGCAGTTACAATATCCCTGGAAACTATAACAATATCATCTGCATAAGCAAATGCCCTATACTCAATATTCTGAAACCTGACTGGTATAATATCAGTATGTTGGTTAATTTTATTCAGAAATACATCAATATATAAGGCAAATAAAAGAGGGAACACGGACATCCTTGCCGTGTACCCCGACTAATAGTAATCGCAGCAGATTCTTGCCCAGAGATCCGAATTGAAGCAGTCGGGCATATATACAAAGTCTTAATTGCATGGATGAATTGTGGGCAGAACCCTTTCATGTGCATAACCTCCCACATATAATGCCAGGAGACCCTGTCGAACGCCTTTTCGGCGTCCAACAGGATCAACCCAAGTCCGGACCCGGTTGCCTGCGCCCAGTCCAAAAGTGCAATAACACGTCTTACGTGGTCCGCCGTGTCCCTACCGGGTATAAACCCGTGCTGAAACTGAGAAACCACAGGGGTAATGACAGTTCCCAACCGCTGTGCCATAATTTTGGAGAAGATTTTGCTGTCCGCGTTAATCAGTGATATTGGTCTGTACGAAGATGGACATAACTTGGGCTTTCCCTTTTTTAAGAATACAATAATAGTAGTTTTTCGCCAAGACTCAGGTGCTATACCCTGTTGAGCCGCATGAAATAATGTCAGAAGCTCTTCCTTTAATACTAAGCGAAAAGTTAAAAAAATTCTAAAGGAATGCCATCCGTACCTACAGCTTTTCCGACCGCTAATGACAGTACAGCCCCTTCCACTTCCTCCCAGGTAATATCTTCAGCCAACCCTTCATTCTGATCTGCTGTGACTTTATTAATTACCATACCGGAACTGAACTCCATCATTTTTTCCACTGGGTCACCCGGACCGTCCTCTGTGTATAAGCTCCCATAATATTTACAGAAAACCGCCAAAATTCCCTCTGGGGAACCCTGTATCTGACTAAGATGGTCCTGTATCTGTAAAATCTTATTATGCACACTCTTCTGCTGTAATCTTTTCGCTAAAATCCGACCTGAATTTTCCCCTGCTTCATAAATTTGGTCCCTAAAAATCGCCAATTTATTCGCAACCTTCACAGCAAAATGCTGATGTATTTGCATTTTAAGGATAGCAATGGGCGATAATAATTTTTCTGGATTACCCTGCTGAGAAATTTCCCTCATTAATTCTAATTCCAAAAGCCTTAATTGATGCATCTGCGCTTTAATTTCAGCCTGAGTTTTACGTTGTTTGTTTAAAGAGTAACTAAGGGTTTCTCCCCGAACCCCCGCCTTAAAAGTGTCCCAAACAACAGAATCTGAAGCAGTTCCCCGATTAAATTTGAAAAATTCCCTAATCCACCCTTCCATATGTGTATAGTAATCTGGATCTAATAGGAGTTTTCGTTCAAAGGTGCATGCTTTTGCCGGGGCCCGGGAGCTAAAATCGATTTCTAATGATATCGGGTTGTGATCTGATATTACTCTTGGTAGAATCTCCATCTTAGAGCCTCTTACTTTTTCTGCAGATATAAAAAAATAATCTAGACGCACATGTTTCTTATGAGGCGCCGAATAAAAAGTTTCTCCGGGATCAAATTGTCTGAGTGAATGCCACACATCCACCAAGCCAAACTCCTTGACTAACCCCCTAATAGCCTTGAAAACTTTGATTTTTTTACCCCTATAAGACTTATTGCTATTAAGATCGTAACTGCCCTCTAGATGAATATTAAGGTCCCCACAAATAATCAAAGGGGCTGGCCAATTTGCTAATTCAATACTAAGATAGTGAAGAACCGCCGGATCATCTACATTTGATCCATATATGGAGCATATCGTCACTTGCGAGCCATTGATAGTTATCCCTGCAATAACCCACCTGCCCAGATCATCTTCCTTTAGCCGATTACAAACCCCCAATCCTCTCTTCATCAATATCGCCACCCCCCTCGTATTAGAGCTCTGTTTAGTGCATCCCAATATGTCCAAACCCAAATCTTTCAGCCAATCACGATTGTTCCAGGCTATATGAGTTTCTTGAACACAGATCAAATCTATGCGCATTGCCTGTAACAACTGAGCCATCACCCCCCTTTTTTTCTTATCATTTAAGCCACAAATATTCCATGAACAAATAAACAATCTATTACTCATTGTTATCCTCTAAATCGTAAAACAGCTTTACAAGTAAAAGGTCGTACATTATCGTTGAAGCCAGTATGTGGTAGGCCCGTATGCCCTTGAAAAATACCACCAATTTCAACTGCAGAGCATGATCTCTCTCAAACATACCTTCAATAGATTTAGCACCGTCTTTATCGTGTACAGCCAAAAAAGCAAAAAAACCTCTGTCCTCTCTCTGTCCCCCGATCTTCCCACCCTCCCCCCACAACCCAGCCCCCCCTTGCCCACCCCCCACCCCTCCCCACTTGAGGCTTAAGGACAAAATGTCCTCTGTGATGGTTGGTGGATTGAACAGCACCGCTCCTCCTCACCCCCCACTTACAAAACAAAAGCATTTAAAGAGATATTTAAATCACCCCACTGAGTCAGTAACTCCATAAAATCCCCAAAAAAGAAAAAACATTCAACATCAGATTGTGGCCAGAAATTCCCTTGCCAATATTTCTGATACAAAGAAGTAAGCCTTCTCCTTATGAATTATCTTTAGCTTAGCGGGGTTAAGAAGGAAGACCTGTACCCCTTTCGCCTGAAATAATGGGATCATTTGACGTAATTGCCACCGTAATTTAACCGTGGCCTGACAAAAATCTGGACGAACAAAAAATTCAAAACCATTGCCTCCTCTCTTCCTATCCGGCCGTGCCAGATAATATAATGCTTCCCTCAATAAAAAATTGTTGAGACAGATCAGTATTGCCCTAGGTTTTTCATTTACACCCCCTGCTTTGCTACGTTGATTAAAAGGGAATCTGTGTACCCTCTGCAATTCTAATTCCCAATTCCATTGACTAAGGGGCACATGCATCAAAGGTTTTTGCGATCGCAAACGGTGCGAATCGCAAAAATCGGCCGTTTGCGATCGCAAATTGGCCTTTGGAGATGCATGAAAGTGTTTCCTATGCACAATTTAAGAATTCGCAATTAATTGCGAATTCCTAAATTGCGATTGCATTTAAGGAATCGCAATTTGCGATTCCTTAAATGCAATGCTAGAAGCACTTTCAAATAGCGATTTCGCTATTTGGGACCGCAAATTACAGACAAATCAAACTTGTCTGTAATTTGCAATACCTTCGAAAAATGCTCTAAAATGCATTTTTTAAGTTTTAGGTTACACACACACATGCCCTTGGGGCATGTGTGTGCGCAACATGGATGCACATCACAATTTCAGGGGTGCAACAGGGTGTCATTTTGACACCCTGGCACCCTTGAAATTGCATTCTCAATTTGCGATTCTCTAATTGCGAATCGCTAATTGAGAATGTCTTCCCATTCATTCCTATGGGCCTCTAGGCCCATAGGAATTAATGGGGAGGTATTCCTTAATTGCGACTCGCAATTAGCGAGTCGCAATTAAGGAATGTTTAGGAATCGCTATTTTTATAGCGATTCCTACATGCATAGGCTTTTGCGATTCCTTAATTGCGATTCCTTAATAATCGCAATTAAGGAATCGCAAAAGCCTACCTTGATGCATGTGCCCCTAAGCTCTGAAAAGGCTATAGAAAACAGATCGATAACAAACTTCCTAACATCTTTACCCTCTCGACCCTCTGGTATACCCAAAATACGTAAGTTATTTCTTCTGGAACGGTTTTCCAAATCCGTAAGCTTCCAATCAACATCGTCTCTTAAAGATTGTAAAGATGCGACTGTAGCCTTTTGCTGAACTAAGTCATCTTCCATCGCAGAAATCCTTTCCTCAGCTTCCCCGATTCTCGTGGATATCTCCGTGCAGGTTTTGGCGACGCGTCGCACTGTATTCTGTAACTTGCGCACCGCCCCTTGAGTCCGTAATCCTTCCACCTTTGTCTCTTCCCGGTGGGCCATGATTATATGATAGATTGTATCAAGTGTAATTTCTTCTCCTCCAGCTGCTTCACTGCTAAGAATTTTTCCAGCCTTTTTGCGAGCATCCCCGTTTTTCTCAAGCTGAGAAGAAAATGAGTAGTCCCAAACCAGTGATCCCCCTATATCACTTTGCCCATTAACTACTGGGTCAGCCGTACCTCTCCCTTTCCGTGCTGTCCCTAAACTCATAGATGTCTCCGGATCCGTCTCCTCATCATCCTCCTCATCACCCTGCTGGTGTTTGCTGGTGTCGCTCTTATCATCAGCCCAATCCACCCCCTCACTCTCATTCTCATTCTCCGAAGAATTCGAGGGGTCTGACAGTGAATAAAATTTGCCACCTGAGTCCCCAGAATCAAGTTTTCTGTGGGTTACCTTAGCAAAAGGGGGATCAAAATTGTTATCCGGATCATTGTCAGTCCCTGCCACCAGATGATTTGGATCCACAGATTCGGTATTTAAAGCACCCCTCTCTTGATTCAAGCTTTCCACCAGCAAGGGGGGTTTTACCGTTTGGGGCAAAATGTGAAATGTCGACTGAGGCGAGATTCCGTTTTCCCCCAACACCTGTGTGCTTTTTATTGCGGAGTCCCCATCCTGCTGTACTTCAGCTTGCTGTACTTCAGCCTGAGAGAGAAGCACTACATGATTATTGGCCCCTGCTGCTTCAATTACCTCCGTCTCTTTATTCTTATAATCAACATCGCCCTGAGCAGCCTTTCCCCTATCCGTAATTCCATCCGTCACAAACGGCTGTAACATTTCAAGAGGCACTAAAGAAACATTGTTGCTAGAATAGTTTTCTGCCGCTCCCCCGGGAAGTGATTTGTCTTCGACCTCGGGTGAAGCCTTACCTCTGCCTATTTGCTTTTTGAACATGCCGGGTATGTTCCGCTGGATTCCAATCACCTCAGTATTCCTCCGCATTCTACCAGGAGAAGAGCCCTTTCCTTCCTGCTGCAGACCGGAGCCGACGCCCCCTGCGCCACGGCTTAACGGCTGATTTCCTTTTCTCCCATGCTGCGAGGCCGGGGAAACCGGACTAGCTGTTACCGCTAATGACCCAGCCGCCGCCACAGCCCCCCGGGTCTTAGCACCTCTTCCGATCGTTTTCGGCGGCATTGCAAAGCTGATCTGGAGCCTTGCAACCACTCAAGACCGCCCACACCAGAATCGCCACCAAGGTAAGATCCGCTGGGCTCGAAGCACTCCGCTACAGCTGGTAGATACGGTGCTAGATGCAGAGGTTAATACCGGGCTCGATAAACTTAATTCCAGATAACGCCACAACATCTCGTAGTTACCGCGCGGTTTATCCCCGGCATGTTACAGCCTATAGTACAGTGGGGGGTGAAACACGGAGGAGCGCTTACAAGCCACTCATTCGGCCACCGCTGCGGCCACCATCTTGCCTCTGCACTCACACTTGGGGGCCGATTCCGATCTCGGCCGGTAGTGCTCCGAATCGGATTTACCGGATCCGATTCGGAGCCCTGTTTCCCGACCGAATAGTACGCGGGTCCGGCCGAGCGAGTACAATGCAGGCACCCGCGAAATCTCCGACCGACTCGAACGCGGCTTCAACACGCTCCGACCGACTCGCATGGACACGACTCGCACCGCGCTATGGAGACGTTTCCCGGCTGGGTAAGTACGATGCGTGCTGTGAGCAGTCCGACCGACTCGCGCCGTCCGGCTCAAAAAAGCTGTCGGAGCCGGACTTTGGGGGTCCGCGTCGGACCCCCCTGTACGCATAGGCACGCAAGTCGCACACAGGGGGGACCCATGGGTCCCCCCTACCTGTGCATGTACGCCGCGATGCGCATGGACGCGTACACGCTGTAGGGGGCGCCCTTGTCCGCCTCACACCCATTGAGTCAATTGGAGCCCGCGTACGCGTTGTACGACAGGCTCCCATTGACTTCAATGGGAGTCCGACCGACTCGAGTCCGATGGCATGCGTGCGCATCGTACTCGTTCGGTCAGACTGCTAGGGTCCGATTCGGTCGGAATTCTCTCCGGGTCCGGCTCGGTCGGAGAGATTTCCGGCCGGAATCGGAATCGGCCCCTAAATGTTTGAAATGGTTCTGCTGAGAAATATTTCATATGAGCATAGATTATGGTTTGGGCTGGTTTAGAGATAGCTATTTACTCTATGATTAATACTTGCATATTGCTAAGTTACATGACTTCTTTCCCTAGGTTCAGATAAATTCCTCCTTTGGGTGGACTTGTTAGTTTAAATTGAAAAATATGCCCTTTGTAAGGGGAAGCGCCAGGCAGCAAACCTCCATCATAGGTCAGGTCCAGCCACAAACATCCATGTTTCTGTTCCCACACAGAATGAATGGCCTACTTTTAGCCACCTCTGACATGATAATGGCCATGACTGTTTTATGGTGGGCAACCTGGCTGTTACTGTTTCCAGTTGTGCACAGTGGGCACCTGGTATAAAGGTGGACATTTTTGGCATATTACAAGCATCCTTTGGGTGATGGTGAGGAGTCATGGCCTTCATTGGTAATACCTGGGCATGTGACACAGAATCGGCCCATGTGAGGCATTTGTACAGTATTTGATGAAAATAACATGCTCATGTTTGGGGTCTGTGCATTTCCTAGAAATTAAAGCTGATATTTTGAAGGCAAAAATTATGTTTTTGAAGAGTAGGTTTTTTTCTTTGGAAAATTGAGTTTCTTTACTCACAGTGGAAAGTGGTATTTGATAGAATACAATGTGCATTTTCAGACAGTGAAATGCTAATGTAGACAAAAGGTTGGCATTCCTAAAGGCATTTCAAATTGATAGTTAAATGATAATTCACGGTCAGTTGGGGAGACATATTGTTGTGTTCATGTCCTATGTGTGAGAGGGCACATGATGCTTTGGCTGTTATTTCATTAGTCAGATAGAGGCATTTAATATTATTAGGCTTTTTCCTGTCATTCCTACTGGTAACCTCACCTAAAATGCTTGGGTGATCACTACTGATAATCCTACTTATCACGACTGATAATCCTGCTTAGGGTACTTATAATGTAATGTTAACATATGTGGTCACTATTTTACAGTGATAAAATTTGCTAGTAGCTCAAGAGGAGTTTCCGTGAGCAGATGTAGCTCTTGCTACAAAAAAGGTACCCCTGCCCTAAGTATTGTTAGATTTCAGGGATGTTGTTTACTAGTGATCTATGAAATGAGGTGTGGGCAATGTTGAGCAGTAAATAATGGAGAATAAGGCAGACAATAATGTGACTTGGAGTAGACTGTAGTCAGGGAGAGGAGGCATGCACAGGAGAGAAGGTAAAGGAAGGGTCAATGAGAGGGAATCAATCAACTGTTTTAAGTCAAGGGCAATTTCTGATGCATGGTTTAGAAAAGTAACAGGAGGAGGCTTTTTGAGAAAGCATGCAATCTCAGGATGTGAAACTGTAGAACATTATATGCATGTGAGGTCATATATGGTTTTGTACCATTTGTAAATTGCTTAGTGACTTTATGTGGGACACTGAAGTGCTTATCGACATGGATAGCATGGTACACCCTGTGAGTCCATGGGTGTAAGTATGTTGCCTTTGCTTTAGGTCTATGTGAGAAGTGTGTCCAGGTCATGCATCATGATCACCAAAGTGGGGTTTATTTATTTATTTATTTGAAAGGTTTTATATAGCGCTGGCTAGACCCGGGGGTATCAGAGCGCTTTACATGTGTGAAAATAAGATTACAGGAGTTGTTCAAGAGCACAGTATAAACAATGAATAAAATCAAACGCTCCATTGAGGTCTAATAAACAGAGACATAGCAAAAGCAGTTAAATTTACATATATAGTGGCAGAGGGGGGGAAAGATTCAGGGCTGAGCTGCGGGTGAGGTAGAAATTAGAAAAAGGGCGGGGGGAAACCAGGTTGGGGGAGAGGGGGGATGGTCAGCCGGGCGGGGTTTTAATAGGAAGGAGGAAAGGGAGGTGGGAGTAGGAGGGGAGAGGGGGAGAGTATGAGGTGACGGAGGTAAGAGGGGAGGGGAGGGGAGAGGAGAGGAGAGAGGAGGGAGTGAAGTAGAGGAGGATAAGGACGGAGGAGGTCAGAGGTCTGATTAAGGACCCCAGTAGTTGCAGAGGAGGTGCAGTTTAAGGTCTTTTTTTAAGGCAATGTAGGAGGGGTTGCAACGCAATTCTTTTGGGAGGGCATTCCAGACGATCGGCCACTTCCAGAGAAGGATCGAGATTGAGTGGTTTTCTTTTTGAATAAGGGGGGGATGAGGAGGAAAGTATTAGTGCTCCTCATCGTTCTGGAGCCGCCCGCTTTTTTTAGTTTGTTTGTGAGGTACAGCGGGGCATTCTGGTGTAGGGCTTTATGTGTGATGCATGCTGTCTTGTAGGAGGATCTACCTTCAATGGGAAGCCAGTTGAGAGCCTTCAGGGCTGGGGAGATGTGGTCAAAATGTTTATAGTCAGTGATAAGCCCGGCTGCGAGGTGGAGCACAGATCTGAGTGGGGCTAGGTGGACTTTGGGGGTTCCTGTGAGGATAGCGTTCCCATAGTCGATTTTTGAGAGTACCAGGGATTGGACGACCCATTTGAAGTCTTCAGGTGGGATGAAGGGTTTGATTTTCTTCAGGTGACTGAGAGTGAAGAGAGCTCCTTTAGCAGAGTTTTTTATGTGGTCGTTGAGGGTTAGATTTTTGTCAATGCTAATACCAAGTGATTTCACTGAGTTGGTGCATTGAGGTCAGGGATCCAGGTTTGGATGGGGAGTCCGTTGTTTTTAGGGGAGAAGAGCATGATTTCAGTTTTCTTGGGGTTAAGTTTGAGATGGTTGGAGTGGAACCAGTGTTGGATCTTGTTTAAGGTATGGTTAAGATAAAGTACATCAGAGTGGGACCTAATCTTATAGTAAAGTTGCATGTCGTCAGCATAGAGGTGGTAGTTGATTCCAGATTGTTTCAGGATGAGGGTAAGAGGTTCCATAAAGAGGTTAAAGAGAGAGGGGGAGAGAATAGAGCCTTGGGGGACGCCTAGGGAAACCGGAGAGGGGTTAGATAGACAGTCGTTCATTTTGACTTGTTGTATTCTGTGTTGGAGAAATTAGGTGAACCATTTAAGGACCTGACCGTTAAGGCCAAAGCGGGACATGAGTGAGTTGAGTAGGGAGTTGTGGTTGACTGTATCAAAGGCAGCCGAGAGGTCAAGGAGAATGAGTAGGCAGGATTCACCGTTGTCAAGGGAAGAGTGGATTTCATCGATTATATAAATATAATCGATGAAATCCACTCTTCCCATGACAATGGTGAATCCTGCCTACGCATGGCGGTTTCAGTGCTGCAGCCTTTTCTGAAACCGGATTGCAAGGGGTCTAGAAGGTTGAAGTTGTTAATGTGTTTATCTAGTTGAAGCAGAGAACATTTTTCCAGGGCTTTGGAAAGAAGTGGTAGGTTAGAGATAGGGCGGAGGTTGTTCAGGTCATTAGGGTCTGAGGTGGGATTTTTAGGGATAGGCGTGATTTGACCGAGTTGAAATGAGTCCGGGACACAACCTGTAGAGAAGGAAGTGTTGATGATGTTGGTCCAGTGAGGGGCAATAATGTGGTTGAGATTCTGGATAAGACTAGAGGGGATAGGGTTTTTGGTGTGTGAGGACGGCTTAAGTTTGGTGATGATGTTAAAGACTTCGAGCTCAGTCACAGGGTGGAAGTTAGTCCAGGATGCATTGTTTTTTAGTTGCAGGGGGGAAGGCTGGATTCAGGAGGGGTAGTAGCGAGAGGGAGAGTGGAAGGGTAAGGAGACAGAGTCAGGACGGGAGGATCGTTTAGTGTAGTGTCAGCGTCGAAAGGGGAGTTGGGTGGGATCTCGCCAGGAGGGATTTGATTGAGGTTTCTGGTCCATTTCAAGGGTATGTGATTTTTAATAGGGGGGAGGGGAGCGGATTCGATCTTGAACACGATGAGGTGATGGTCAGACCAGTCAATGGGGAGGATGCTGGAGATGGAAGCCAGGTCATTATTGGATATGATGGCATCGAGAGTGGCACCTTTGGTGTGAGTGGGTGAGTGACGAAGTTGAACAAGGCCATTGATCTCTAGAAGATTGTTGAGATTGGTGACTGTGGGGTCAGCAGCATTGTTCCAGTGGATGTTAAAGTCTCCAAGGAAGAGGTTTTTCAAGTTGGAGAGAGAGGATTGAGAAAGAAAGTCGGATAGTTCCTCAGCGAAGGGAAGTGGATCACCCGGAGGGTGGTATATGTTATGTAGGCAAATTGGGGAGGAACCCTGTATAGTGAGTTCTGCGCCAAGATATTCAAAGGTTAAGTGGTTGGAGTTTTTAACACAGGAGAGTTGCAGTTCATTTTTGTAAATAATAGCTAGGCCACCTCCAATTTTGTCTGGTCTATCTTTCCTAATGATGGAGTAGCCAGGGGGGGTGAGTAGGTCAAGGATGGCTGATGAGTGGTCATTAAGCCAGGTTTCTCTAAGGAAGGCGATGTCGATGGATTCACTGAGGAGGGTTTCCGATATTTCAGTTGCGTGTCGGACAGCCGAGCGGCAGTTAACGAGCATGCAGGAGAGGGGCTTAGGGTTGGCTTTGGTGGTAGGGCACGAGTGTATGGTGGTAAGTTGGGTTGGGGATCCTGGCGAGGTGGGAGAGGAGGGGGTTCTGCTCGTTCCCAAAATCACTGGGATGCTGGAAAAAGTGGGGGTATGATCAGGGGTCAGGGGTTTGGGAAGGTAAGAGTTGCATAAGTCCATAGTGGCAGAGGAGGAGAGACCGTTCCTAGCACGACATGGCCTAAAAGATCTGTTGCGGAGGGGAATAGTTTCCCAGAGGTTAGGTTGGGAGGGGTAAGTGAGGCAAGGGCAGGCAGAGCCATTCTGATTGAGGGGGGTCTTGTTGTTAAGGGCGCTGAAATCTTCTCTGAGATTCATAAGTTCAGTCTGAACGGTAGAGAGATTCAGTTCAATGTTGGAAAGTGTCAGAGCGATAAGGTTGAGTGTTAGCTCGGGCGGCGAGGATGAGGGGAGCATGGGGGTTCAATGTTGGCCGGAGACGAGAGCCTGATGGGTGGAGGGGGGAGATGCAGCGTGGGGGAGTCAGAGGGGAGCTAGGGAGGTTGGACGTTGAGGTGGAAGGGTCACTCATGCAGGTAGGTCACGAGACCGGGGGAGGAGATATGATGGAGAGAGGGGAGGGGGGAGGTAAGATCATGATGAGGGGGAGGAGTGTAGTTCGGTGATGGAGATATAGGTGTAGTGGGGGGAGCGGTGCGAAGCAGTGGGTGAAGGGGCCGGGACTTAATTACCTCTGCGTGCTTGGGGAGAGTGTAGTTCATAGTGTGTGTTGTAGGTGCCGGAAGGTGGGAGGGTGGACGTTCAGGGTGGAGGGATCCGGGAGATGTGGGGAGGTCATCGGCAGTGAGATGGGTTTGGGGATGTCAGTCGTTAGATAAGGTGGGGATTTGGGTGGTGGGGTGCGCATTTTGGGTGTCTTGGGGGTGTGGGCTCCGGGCTGGGGGGAGGGGGGATGTCATGTGGGTGTCAGACGGTTGGGAGGGAGAGGGTTTGGGGCAGGTTTGGATAGAAGGTCTGTCAGGGAACTGAAGTGGTGGTCGAAGGTGTTGAGGTGGTGTTCGGATGCTTGAATGAGAATGTTGCCGGTTTTGAAAATGGAGATGTCAATTTCTCCGCTAAAAGCTGGGGATGGGGAGGTAGATAGTTCGAAACCATATGGAATATTGCCGGATTTAGTGATTGTGAGATGGCTCAGGAAGATGCTTTTCCATTTGGAGGGGCGTTTGGAATAGAAAATAAGGTTAGTTTTTATAGGCGAGGTGAGGCTATGGTAGGAATCAACTATGAGAGTTTCGGGGTGATGAGTCAGTAATTTATGCTTAAAGTTTTTCTTGGCATGTTTGGACAGATTGGATGGGTATACGAAGTTCCAGGAATTGGGACCATGTCTTGAGAGGGAGGGATCTGGGGGAGTGGGGACGGGAGAAGGGGGGACATGATGGGCCGTCGGGGGGGTAATTGGGAGGAAGAGAGGGGAAGGGGGTGAGAAGTAGGAGACAGTTGAGAGGGGAAGCCAGGGGGGGGAGAATCGCCAGAGGGCGAGGGGAGGAAGTGGTGCGGGGAGGGGGAAACCAAAGGGTAGACCAAATGTCAGAGATATAGAAGAGAAGGTGTTCGGGGGGAAGCCAGGAGGGTATGTCAGAGTATAAATATATTACTAAATATATAGGGTGAGGACAAGTGCTTAAGGAAACTTGAGCGTACTTGGGAGTTTAGATGAGACTGGGGTAAGTGAGACTGGGGTATGTGAGGGGGGAGAGTAAGGAGTAAGGGGAGGGTGGATATTGTAGTTCGAGAGTATTAGTTAGAGAGGAGGGGAGTGAGGGGTGAAAAGAAGGGGTGGGAGAGTCAGAGATATGAGATAAGGCAGGAGTGGGGGGTGAGGGGATTGAGGAGGGAGTAAGGGGGGACGGATGAATAAAGTAATGAGGGTAGTTAGGGGGAGGGGAGAGAAGAGAGGGGAGGAAAGAAGGAGTAGGAGAGTCTAAAATGTGGGGGGAAGAGCATATAGCCGTGGGGGTACAGCCAGAGAGCACCTAAATTAGTTAAGGTAAATCCAGATTACGACAGTTACCGTGAGGGACCAGCAGCAAAGCTAACTGCTGGGACGTCACCAAATTAGATACAATAAAACACAACAGAATAATGATAATCTATAGTGATAGAGTAACGATAATAATAATGATAGAGCATCAGCATTCCAAGTAAAATTCAACAAAAGGAGCAATAATTATAGAGATAGCATAATTATAGTGATAGCATGCCAAATTAGTCACATTAGCAACATAGTAGTATAGTGATAATAATAGTGATAGAATAACGAAGATAATAGTGATGGAACATCAGCACTCAATATAACATTCAAAAAGTAAAAAAGTAAAATTCAACAAAAGAAACAATAATTATAGAGATATCATAATTATAGTGGTAGCTCGCCAAATTAGTCACATTAAAAACATAGCAGTATAGTGATAATAATAATGATAGAATAACGAAGATAATAGTGATGGAACATCAACACTCAATATAACATTCAAAAAGGAAACAATGATTAAAGTAATAGCACATCCACATAAATAATAGACACTAATTATAGAAATTATAGTGGATGTATATCAGCAAAGCAAACTTTGTGAAGTCACAGTCCGGGTATAAAAGTTAGTAGTGAGACCAGATCAGGGCTTTGGGAAGGTGCATGCCGAATACAAGGTTTGGTAGAGGGGCTATATCAAGGATTCAGCTGCGGGTGTTCAAATCTGGGGAAGGCAGCAGGATTGGAGCACCTGCATTATGGATTGATCCTTCAGGGGCTGTAGTTGTAGGCTGTAGGTAGTTCAGGGGCGCTGTGTGCAGTGGATGCGGGGGTAGGGCTCGGGCGGTAGTGAGGACAAGAACCACTCACCCTGTTCTCATGAGGGGGGACATCTCGTAGGCCATTTTGGGAGGTGAGAAATGGTGGAATGTTGCCATCTTGTTTTCGGGCGCAAGTGAGGCGGCAACTAATCGTCGGTGTCACCACGGGAGAGAGAGGAGGATCGACGGTCAAAAGAGGCGATTCTCTTTGGATACCGACTCTCTTTAATAGCCTCCTCCTTTTTGCCCAAGCCACAAGAGATGACGTGCTGGGGGTCTGGGTGGCAGGGGGGGCACCGACTCATCTAGGTCGGGGGCTACTCGGGTGGTAGGGCGGGGGTCTTGACTTAGAGCAGCCTGGGTCTTAGGAGCAGCAGAGAAGCAGCCTGGCTCTTAGAGGCAGCCAGGGACTTGTGGGGGGGGGGTTAGAGCAGGGAGGAGGATCCGGACCCTGCCCCGGGGCTCAGGGGGAGGTCAGTGTTAGCAGTCTCCAACGTGCGGCGAGCGCTCCGACATCGGGTATGGCATCCGAGTCGGGCGGTTGTCATGTAGCAGCCAGGGGAGTAGATAGGAGATAGGAGGGCTGCTCCGAGCAAAGGCTCAAGACCGGGCTCTGCTTGCAGTCAGCGCCGGAGGGCCCCTACATGCGGGGAGCGGCTGGGCAGGCAAGGCGACGAGAAGCAGCACTTCAAGCCAGGGCCTCGGCCTAATGATACATCTCGTAGGTCTGATGGGGGTCCGCGCCGGCGGGCCCCTTCATGCGGGCAGCGGAGGCAGACGCCACATAGGGCGAGGAGTAGGGGCACGCCCAAAATCAAGGGAACTCGATCGAGCCGTGTCCTACGGCGATCCGCGACAGCGGGGGCAGGGCAAGCAAGGCGACAAGAAGCGGCACTCCAAGCCCGGGCCTCGGAGGTCTGATGGGGGTCCGCGCCGGCGGACCTCTTCATGCAGGCAGCGGAGGCAGAAGTCGAGTAGGGCGAAGAGTAGGGGCACGCCCAAAATCAGGTAACTCGATCGGGCCGTGTACTATGGCGATCCGCGCCAGCGGGGGGCTCCTTCATGCGGGCCGCAGAAGCAAAAGGGGTTATCATGTTGTTGGAAACACCACTTGGCAGTGTGAGAAATGAAGAAATGCAACGGATATACATGCAGTTTTAAGGTTTGTGGTTTGCTGGCAGCACTGATTAGCTCTGTATGTCCTTTTATTGTGTTAGTATTTTTTCTTGATGTTCTTAGCCCTAATCCCTATGCTGCTGTGGCAGGAGGTCATCCACTCTGTGATCTTGTGGATCTGGGGAAGGTGAATTATTTTTATTTACAGTTATAAACATCTTTTCATCATAACAGGATTTTGGTGTTCAAGGTATGTGGCTATTTGGGACCTACAGGATGGAATATGTTAGAGCCCTCCGGACCCAGCAATATATGGCAGATTTCTCCAGTTTTCGCAGACCTATCTGATTAGTATTGCGCAGTTAGGTAGGTGGGTATGACCTGTATCTGTACCTTCCATTTGTCAGCGAGGTACCACTGGACCTTTCTTTCATTATATTCTTGCCTCATAGAAGATGAGGGATCAGGTAGTGAATTAGTATATAGTATCAAAGTGTGACACAGATTGCATCAGATTGAGACTGTGAGAACTGACTCACTCCATCCTGTGGTTAGAGGAAAAGTAGGTTGATCTTGGTGCTGCTTCTGTTTAAATAGTGAGTTGATGTTGCAGGGCAATTGGAAGTGAGTTGCACCTGGGACAGCTCTCTACCTAGTTAATTTATTGGTGCACTGTACTCATGGTGATCCGAGATCACAGTAGCCATAAGTGATAATCTGTTGGAGCCCAGTATGTGGTTACCCCCAGGGGTGACAGCCCCCCTAGACCCTAGTGCCAGCAATCCTCACTCACCCTGTGGTTAAATATGAGGGTTTGTACCCTGGTATGCTAATCCCCAAGATCCCAGTAGCAATTATCCACTGTAGTGATGAGTAGCTGCTTACCTGGTGGACCGAAGGTAGATAGGCTGAGTGTTAGAAATGGGATTTCTGGATTGCTAGGGCAAGCGCCTAAGCCAGGCAGAAACCACCACTCTAGTCAGGGCAAGGGAGTTACACACCGAAGATAACCCCTGCTCACCCCCTTGGTACAAGCAGTCAGGCTTATCCCAGAGGCAATGTGTAAAGCGCTTGCGCAACACACTCACACAGCAGCGACACACTAGGCACACCACAAAAGATACTCCACACAAGGTTATGTAAAAATAGCCTCTGTATTATCCATAAAAAACACATTAGAACATAATCACAAATGTACACTGTGCCATCTGGCACTTAGGTCTCACTTTACAGGGGACTTATATACAGGACAAGGCCAATCGGGCTGCTGTCAGAACCGTCAGACCTAGTAAGTAATAAAACAACCAGTAATTACTTAGCACAAACACATTATGCATCAGTCACATTGGGCATCACCCACATTATGCAGTAATCACATTTAGGCATAAACAATAAACACATTAGGCCTAAACACTGGGCATGAACACATTATGCATAGATAAGTAGTAGCCAACCAGTAACTACTGGTACAGACACTTTGCACAAATCACATTAGCAATGCACCTCAGTAACACTCCCCAGGTGCTTACATCACCTTAGGGCCTTGCGCCCTACCAGCCCACCAGGTGCTCACAGGCCAACTGGCCTTCCTCGGGGGGCCCGATTGGGACTTCCCCGCAATCCCCTATGTCCATCAAAAGTCAGGGTTCTAATGGGGGCGAGGGTGCAACTCACCCTTGCCCCTCCAAAACAGAAAATGCCTCCGTTGTTGCAGCTGCCAGCACTCTGGAGGTACAGCTGTGTGCACAATGCTAGGCACCCACAGTGCCTTGGGAGCCCCTCCCTCCCGGGACTCCTCTTCGGGGGAATATCGGCCCAAGTACCCACCAGTACCAACAGTGCTCCCCCTCCAGCCCCACTCACCGGGGCTTCTCAGGTTGCTGCAAGAGATCAGGCACCCAACACTTAGGGACCAGCAATGCCTTGGGAGCCCCTCTGTCCCGGGGCTCCTTTCCCAGGTGCAACTGACGCCTCAAATAGGCACCCGCAGTACCCAGCACAGGCCCCACTCACCGGAGCCTTTCCAGACTCTTTCCGGTCTTCCTGCAATCTCCGGTGGGGCAGCCAGACCGGACGTCTCCCCTCTCCAGCGCGATCCTCAGGTCATGTCTGCTTCTCTCGGTGATAGCCTCCCGAGCCCGCAAGGCTCCGGTCTCTCTTTTGGCGCCCACCAACGTGGGGTAGGCTCCCGCCTGGATCTCAGGCTCGAGGCGTCTCTCCGTCGGGTGCGGGCCTCGCCCCCAACCAAGCTCCGTTTCTGTCTGGCTTCCTCTGGCTGCACGGGCCCTGCCCACCGTCAGGCTTTGCTCCTGCCTGACTTCCGGCCTTGGACGTTTCTCGGAGCAAAGTCTCCGTGGCTCCTGCGGCACTTCCTTCGGCCGGCCCCCAATCAGGCCACAATAGCCTGACTTCTTTTTTGGGGGCCCTGGACACACAAGAACGCGGGGTGGGCGCCTGCCTGAAGGGTGACTTCGACGGCGTCTCTCTCCCTTGCGAGAACCACGCCTTACACCAGGCCCAGCCTTCGCCTGGCTTCCGTTCTCCCTCCCACAATCAGGCTCTGCCTGACTTCCGGTTTTGCGGTCCGATTCCTGCAGGCTCAGCGCTCGTGAGCATAAGTCCAGGAAACAATACAGGGGTTCTACACGCTCCGTCCCATGCCCCACAGCAGTAGGGGATCTGGACACAGCGCTCCCCACGCCAGCAAGGAGCAAGCAGTGCTTCCCTTCCAGAAGTGCACAGGCAGGCCAGCACACTGGGTCTCCTGGGCAAAACAGCAGTTCCACCAGCTGCCAAGCAGGGCAGCAGGTCAGTCCCTCAGCGGCGGTTCCTCCTGGCAGCCGGCAGCCTGCCGGCCCTCAGTAAGCACCAAGCAGCACACACACATGGGGTCACAGCCCCAATATTTATACCAGCCAGGTCTTTGTTCTGCCCTGGCACAGGGCTTGGGGATCCAGTCAAAACCAGTTCTGGGGGGCACTCAATATTTTATTTACAGTGCACAACAGTCCCCTTTGACATTGCAGGTCCTGGCCCCAGACACACCACAGGGGGGCGGAGCCAGCATTGTACAAGGCAGGCACAGACCTATTCAGGGCCAGGGGCTACTCCTCCCACTACTCCAAATGCAGATCAGCCTATTCAGCCTAGCGCTGACTCACCCAGCCCCTCTGGAGCCACGGCACCTCCCCGGTCCCTATCATTCCAGAGCCAGACATGCAATACACATCAGGCAGGCACAAAGACACATAGCACACAGAAATGCCCACTTCTAAAAGTGGCATTTCTAAAATAGTGATAATAAATCTGTGCACACCATTATGCAGCATGTATTACCACTATTTCAAACATACCAAACTTGATCCTGCTACTCCTCTGAGATCAGGAATTACCACTGAACCACTTATCAGGGAATCCCCAATGCATTCCTATGAGAGGGCAGCCTCACAGAAGTGAGAAGCCAAAATGGCTGTCTGTCACTACCAGGACATGCCACACAGTTAAGGCACATGTCCTACCTTTTACCTACAATGCACCCTGCCCTAAGGCTAGCTAGGGCCTACTTTAGGGGTGACTGATATGTAGTAAAAGGGGAGTCACAGACGTGGCACCCATTTTATGTGCCATGTCACAGCGGCAGTAAACCTTGCGTGCAGGCCCTGCAATGGCAGAGGCCTAAGACAGGTTTGAAAGGCTACTTTGGTGGGTGGCGCAATCAGCGCTGCAAGCCCACCAGTAGCATTTAATTTACTGGCCTCGGGTATATGAGATACCACATTACTGGGGACTGATAGGTAAATTAAATTAGCCAAACAGGTGTATACCAATCTTACCATGTTTTACCATAGAGAGCACATCCACTTTACACTGGACATCAGTGGTAAAGTGCCCAGAGTACTAAAACCACCAACACCAGGTCAGAAAAAAGACTAGGAGGAAGGCAAAAAGTTCAGGTATGACCCTGCAAAAAGGGCCAAGTCCAACACTGAGCTTTTTGCTCTGGTCCCATTCCAGGCTCTAAAAGGCACCCTTAACCTATTGCCCTTTCCCTGGACACTCAGTCTGGATGTTGTAAAGGATCTGTTTAAGTAGAAGGGAAAGTTAGAAACTGGGCGGCATAAAGCTAGGCTGAGTTTGAACACAGTAGTCATGTTTACCAAGTGGAGCCCCACTGCTTGGCATCACTTCTTGGGGGTTGACGTTATTCCAGATCTGTACTAAATGCTCTGAAACACATTTTAGACACAATGCCATCAAGTATAATTTTTTTGGTCACTATAAAGTAAACACAGAAGTTATAGGCGGTGCTAGGAAATAAAGTTTGTTTCTGGTCTACCGTTTTTCTCAGAATTGGGACGGTAATGTTTCTAGAACAGTCCTCAGAAGGACAACACCACTCCAAAGTTAAGCATTGCATGTTCAAGCTGTCTGTGGCTATGTTAGGATGGGAGGGGTCCCTGGTGATTTGGTGACCTGGCTTCAATGACTGCCTAAGGAGTGACAGTCTAGGTCAGGGCTCTCCAATCAGTAGCTCAGGAGCTACTGGTATCTCACCAGCACCCTTGATGTAGCTTTCACAGGTGAAGCCAAACCGAGTACTTCATTCAGAGAGTCTGTATGTATTAAGAAGGCAGCACTGCTCATCTCAACACCCTTAGAGTGACAGCCAGCCAAACCAATTACAGGGGCTCATAACACTCAAAGTCACACTGTGTTTGCCTATGGGGTTTGCCACACGACCGTCTGTCTCCACTCCCAATCTAGCTAAGTTACCAGTGGATTGGTCTTGCTTAAGGCCCAGCTCTCTGAGTTGCATCATAGGTGTGAACAATGAGCCATGAAAGTACAGTGCCCGAATTAGACTGAACAGTAACCAGTGGTGATCCACTGATGTGTGGGACTACAGAAGCCAGAGTGAAAATGTGTTAGTTGCATGCATAATCATTCAAAGAGCTGAGGAGAGCACAGAATGAATCCAGAGTTGAGACAATCAAATGTCTGTGTATGCTTGTGTGCACAATCATCTGTGTGCCTCTCCCCCTAATAAACAGTGTTGCCCCATGGAAACTTGCCTGGTACAAAAAGTGTTTGCTACCTCTCATCAGAAGGATTTTTTTTATCTCTGGCAGAATTGTGTACGTTCATAGCATAATAGTGCCAATGGCATACAAATGAACATCCTTGACTATTTGGGCATTCTTGGTCTAGATGTGGCATACGGTCATCCACATGACATATCAGGAGAATGCATTACCTACTTTTAGACACCTCTGACATAGTAATGGCCATGACTGTTTTATTCTGGGCAACGTTGCTGTTACCGTTTCCAGCTTTGGCAAAGTGGTGGACCTGGTATAATGGTGGGCATTATTGGCATACTACAGGCATCCTTGGGATTATGGTGAGGATCCTTGGTCTCTATTTTTAATACCTGGGCATTTGACACAGAATCTGCCCATGTGAGTTATTTGTACAAGTGAGTATTTGATGAAAATGTACACTTGTGTCCTGCTTATCATGACTGATATTCCTCCTTGGATACTTATAATGTAATGCTAACATATGTGGTCACTATTGTACAGAGATTAAATGTGCTAGTAGCTTGAGAGGAATTTTCTTGAGAAGAAGTAGTTCTCCCTACATAAAAAAGGTTGGAGACCCCATGGTCTAGGTGGTCTTAGGTTTAGCTCATTATGAATCCAATGCACATTGTTGCCAAGTGAAGCCCCCATTGCTAGGAAACACTACTTGACTAGGAGAAGTTAGAGAACAAAGGGGAAAAATGTATCCAATTGCTCAAAAATACAATTTAAACACTGCCAATTCAAAACATTTCCATTTTCAGAAATTAAATGTTTGTTCAATTTTAGGGCTCACTCAGCCAAAGTCAATGACCAGCTAAACCAATAACTTCTTCTTCTTCTGAAACACTCATTTGTGAAAATTGGGGTAACTAGAGGTAAGGTTTGTATGAGAACACACAATTCAATATAAATGGTTTATGTTCTAGCTGTAGGGGCAATTCTGACTGGACACTGTAACAGTAGGTCACTTGCTGGATACTCGAATCGCTGTTGTTTATTTAAGAATTACCATCTCCAATTAGTTTCCTAAGATGTCAGGGAGGCCTTCGAGCACACCACATCAGAATTCCTAAAATACCATTTGTGATTATCAAATCATTATCATTATTATTTTCAGAAGATCTAATCCTTGCACAAACTGCCTTTCTTATAGACATCTGATGCAAAAAGAAACCTTTCTCCATAATAAAGACTTCCTGCCAAAGTAATTTGTGATCTCTTAACATCCTCTGGTATGCTATGAAAAACGATGAATTCTTGACCACTTTGTACCACAAACTAGACGCATATCACTGCGAATTCCCCAAACAGTAATTCCTATTCTTCCACTACATAATACTTCAGGGGCCAAATTTACAAAAGGTCTTTGAGGTTGTAAATCCTCTGATTCTCTAAAATACACAGTTTACAACTACAAAAACAGCTTTACATATGTACAAAGCCCATTTTCCAATTCCCTTTTTTTAAAAATTTGGTTTAGAAATCATTACCAAATCACAATTTGGAATGGGCATGTTTAGAATGTACTTTCCAAATTGTGATTTGCTAACTTATATATCAATGATTTGAGACTGTAAGTCCAGTCTAACACCATTCATCAATTGCCAGGTTGGGGTATGTTAGAAATGGGGGTCTCTAGTTGGCAGAGGTTTGCACCCTGTCCAAGTAGGAACCCTTACTCTAGTCAGGGTAGGGGAATTACACAGCTAAGATAACCCCTGCTCATCCCCTTAGTTGCTTGGCACAAGCAGTCAGGCTTATCTCAGAGGCAATGTGTAAAGCATTTGTACATACACTCACAGTAACACAGTGAGAACACTACAAAAGGACACCACAATAGTTTAGAAAAATAAACAATATTTATCTGACTAAAACGAGACCAACAAAACTAAAATCCAACATACACAAGTAAAGATATCACTTTTAAAAGGTTCAAAACAGTTCAGTCCAAGGGAAACTATGGAAGCGTCACTTGTATCTCAAAGTACCTGGATGCGTCAAAATCAAAGATGAAAACAGGCGTGGGGGAGGTGAGGTGCCAGAAAAGCAAAGCGATGCGTCGATTCCTTACTCCCAGGCAAGGTGAGGGGTCGGTTCCTTACTTCCAGGGGAGTTGGTGCATCGATTCCTTACTGTGAGGGGAGGTGATGCATTGATTCCGTACTGTGAGGGGAGGTGATGTCTCAGTTCCTTACTGCAAGGGGAGGTGATGCGTCGACCTCTGGATACGCAGCCTCGGTTCCTTACTGCTGAGCCACTTCGATGAAGAACTTGGTGCACAGGGACGATGCGTCGGAAATCAGGATGTGCTGGGTTGATGTAGTGGTGGCAGAACAGGCGCTGTGTCGATTTCCCAGCCACGAAGCAGTTGATGCATTGATTTCTTGAGCCACACAGCAGGGCCCGCATCGGAGTTGGAGCTTTCACCATGGCTTGTCTTGTCATGGTGCTCGGGCTCTGGCAATCTTTACGCCTCATGACAGGTGCTGCATCGATGCTTCGACTGTACCACTTAGCAGGTCAGAACTCCCAGCAGAGGTGTTCAGGGGCTGCAGGTGAAGTCTTTGATGGCCCTGAGACTTCTTAACAGGAGGCAAACACGCACAAGCCTTTGGAGAACCTTGGCAAGCAGGATGTAGAAAGCAAAGTCCAGTCTTTTCACTGCCCAAGACAGAAGCAGCAAGTTGCAGGACAACACAGCAAAGCACACAGCAAAGTGGTAGTCCCTCCTGACAGCTTCGCCAGCTCTTCTTCTTGGCAGAAAGTCCTCTTAGCCCAGAAGTGTTCTGAAGTTATTGTGTCAGAGCTCCAGTACTTATACCAGTTTTTGCCTTTGAAGTAGGCAAACTTCAAAGGAAAGTCTTTGTAGTGCACAAGACCCTGCCTTTGCCTGACCTGGCTCCAGACCCACTACAGGAAGGGGTGGAGACAGCTTTGTGTGAGGACAGGCACAGCCCTATTCTGGTGTCAGCGAGAACTCCTCCCACCACTCCAGCTCAGGAAGGCCCATCAGCCTGGTGATGGGCCATCAGCATATGCAGGGCACACCTCAGCTCCCTTTGTGTGACTGTCTAGAGTGAATGCACAAACATCCCAACTGTCACCCTCCCTCAGATGTGGATTCCACAGGCAGGCAGAGGCACAGAATGGTAAAGCAAGAACATGCCCACTTTCTAAAAGGGGCATTTTCAAACATGCAATTTAAAAACCAAGTTTGGTAAAAGATGTTTTTTTAAATTGTGGGACCAGGGACCCCAAACTCAAAATCTTTATCTCTTCCAAACTGGAAGTTACAGTTGTAAGAGGTTACAAGGCAGCTCCAATGATAACCTATGGGAGAGATAGCCCTTGCAACAGTGGAAAACAAAATTAGCAGTATTTCACTATCAGGACATATAAAACACACCAGTACACGCCCTACCTTTCAAATACACTGCACCCTGCCATGGGTGCTTTACATGTAGTAAAAGGGAAGGTATGGGTCTAGCAAGTAATTGCTCTTGCCAGGTCGAAATGGCAGTTTAACACTGCACTCACAGACATTGCAGTGGCAGGTCTGAGACATGTTTGCAGGGCAACTCATGTGGGTGGCACAATCAGTGCTTCAGGCCCACTGCTAGCATTTGATTTACAGACCCAGGGCCCACCTGGTGCACTTTAATAGGGACTTACTAGTACATCAAATATGCCAATCATGGATAACCACTCACAATAACAATTTACACAGGGGGCACTTGCAATTTAGCACTGATCAGCAGTGGCAAAGTGCCTAGAGTTCTAAAATCAGCAAAAACTAAATAAAGCACACAGCCAAAGTCAGAAGGTCAGAAACAAAAAAGACAGGGGAAAACATGCCTAAGATGCCAGGTCTAACAGGGTAGTAACTGATTCACAAATGGAAGGGGTGTGTGGTATCTCCATGTCTATGCCATGCATTCTCTCCTTAGTTATATGTTCCATGCTGCTTGCCAGTGTGCATGTGAGGTAATAGAATGCTGATGTGTGCATGGTTTGAGTGAGTGTCAGTTGGAATGAGTGGGCTGAGCAGCAAGTATGCTGCTCCAGGTGGGGCCTTTCTGATTCCTTACTGACATCTTTACCTGTAACCTGAGACTCCTACTTTGAAATTAAACCTTACCCAGTTTTACCTATATTACTGGCTACCCTGCATCTTCATTTACTACAATGTCCACGAGCGGAAAGAACAAAGCGTAAAGAAAAGGCTTCTGCAGGAACATGAGATGAGATTCCAGCGGAAGATTACCTGAAACTATACAAGAGACCTAATACTAAAACTGAATTTATACAAGTGCAACCTAAATGAATTAAAATGCCCTTAAGGCCTCACCGGTGTCTCTAACAGCAGACAGCCTGCAGATTGGGGAATCTAACCTTATTTATGTCTATTTTATCAACACGCAAAGCAGACTCTTTCTGTGGACTTTGTTTTGTACCAGCAACAGCGAAGTTGGCCTGTGCAGTAACCCTGGGCGTAGTTCGCGTAGTCGCGCTAGGCGAAGCTACGCGAAGACGTCGGAGCGCTACTCGAGCTACGCGTAGCTTCGCGAGCATGCGTAGCTGCTTGGCGCGCCCGTTCGCGATGCGTTTTTCTTGCTCGGGAACGCGTTGTTCGTGTTCGGGACGCTGTTTGCGTGCTCGGGGGCACGAACTTACCCATGCGGTCGCCTATGGGCGCGGCCATTTTGGTTTTCACTTGTCCCGCCCATTCGCGATCCCTTATTTCCTGTTCCGGGTCGCGTATAGCGTGCTCGCGATGCGCATTCCATGTTCGGGAACGCGTTGTACGTGTTCGCGACGTTTTTTGCGTGCTCGGGGAGAAATATCGCGCGAACTTACCCATGCGGTCGCGATGGGCGCGGCCATCTTGTTTTACCACTCTATGCTATGGTTCTGGGCCTGCTTTTCTCTCCTCCCTCAATCTTTGCAATCCTTAGTTTTTTACACTGTTTTTCAATTTTTCTTTATTTCTTACCTATCTCTCTCTCTGCCTAAGTCTATATTTTGCATTTTTTTCTACTTTTTACTGTGTTTTTTTACTTTTCAACTGTTTTATATAACTTTCTTCTTTAAGCTCCTACTTCTTCCCCTAACTTTATTTTTCCCTTCTAACTTTTCTTTTTCACCTCCTCCCACCCCAGAACCATGGCGAAGGGTAGCAGCAGCGGCTCAAAGGGCAAGGCGCGTGCGCCCAATCGCCGCCTGCCTTGCGGCAGACTGTAGTCCTTCCTTTGTCCTCCTGTCAAATAGTGGTGGATGGATTTGATACTAGGTTTAGTTACTATTAGTTGATAATTTTTGAGCGGTCTGCGTGACGCATCCTCTGTCACTGAGTGCTGCTTACCCCAGTCCTTAGTAGAACCTTTTGTAGTTTGTTTAGTGAGTGGTACTGGTAAGCTTAGCTTAGCAGTGTCAGTCAGCTGCAGAACATCAGACGCAACCAACCAACAATTTGGTGTATGCATTATGCACTGACTTTATGCATGTGTCCTCCTTCTCATCTATGCATTTTTGATGGAAAAAAAAATGGAAATGCAGGCTTAATGAACAATTGGCCCGCCTGGAATAGGTGGGCTAGGTCAGGTGGTACTTAGGCTTAGTTAGTGTTCTGGATTTTATTTGAATCAATCAGAATGGAACACTGAATTAGTGTTCCCAAATAAGTAGACTGTCCGTGAATCCCGCAAGCCAGTAGTCGATCGGATTAGATAGGTCAATTTTATTGCAATTTTTGTTTCCTAAAACGTTTTTTGAGCGTTTTTTTAGATAATTTATTTGTTTCACAGCAATCATTAATGTTTGTGTCTTTCTTTTTCTTTATTTTATCTTACATGATCACTGATCTGCAGCACCCAGGGGCAAGAAGACGGGGTCCGAGTCGGCGGGACAACCACCAGAGGACCGCTCCTCTACCGAGGGCCCTGCTGCTGGTCCCAGTAAGTCCTCCAGTGGTTATATTAACAATTATATTGCCCTAACTTTTACTGGACCTTATTTTTTCAGAACTATTAATTCTGGCTCCACTCCCTAATTATATTTTTTACAAGAGATTCTTTGATCTTGACTTGACTATCTGTTTCTAAATTCTGGTTATCCCTGCCTCTAAGTTGTAACTGCCTCTGCTATGAATGTCTGTACTCTGTACTACTACTATTAGTCTGTCGCTAAGCTTGCCCAGTTTGCATTGCCACTCTTTATTGTACGGTTTTGAATAAAACTCAGATTGACCAATACTAATAGCTCTAGCCACTGAGTCCAGTCCTTTCGGTTGTCCTCTTCTAGGCTTCTTAATCTTGAGGCTTTGACAATTACCACAAACAAAATGCACAACCAGATATTTGACTATTTTTGATAGGATATAGTACATACTACTTGGATTCTGCACAGCCCCATGCAGAACTATGCACAATGAAATAGGATGTTGGTGATGCGAGTTTGGAACTTGGACGTTCCTCACACCTCAGTCAGAAGTGAACCCACAATCCCCTGAACGACTAGCTAGTGTCTCATTAGGTCCCCGAACCCCCACCCGAAGATACCCAATGATTATGATTCCACAACCCAGAACATAACACCCTTTCGCTCACTCACTCGTGTAAGTCCACCACCACCACCACACCAAATACCACAGAGTCTATGTGTAAGTTCAAAAGGTTTATTTTCAAATAACAACCTCTGTATGTTGTTGTTCTATAAAATTCAGTGTACTCCAGCCAGCTCCAACAGCAAAATGCATAAGATTAAAACAATAAAAATTGTTTCAACAAGTGCATGATGATATAAGACAAAAGATCTGTGTGAATTCTGGGCGACTCCTCACCGTAGAACGTAGAATTACTGGTTACATGCATCATTCATAAGCTCTGCAAATCTCTGGTTCGTAGAAGGGAATCCTCTGCCTGAGAAAAATGGTGCGTGTTAATGCAAGCATTTGTCAGTCCTGCCAAAAAACTGTAACATGTACATGTTACCTATGGCTAAGTAATACGGACTAACGGAACTCCATAACAAAGTGGCTTGTTTTTCGACCTCTTGTACGCAACGCTCAGACAGTAGCTGTATGTGCTCATGTGGGCTCAAAAGGCGTCTTACTGTTACTGCACAACAAGCTGCGAGGTAACATGCGCAAAAGACATGAAGCGAAAAATGGTTGCATGGCTCAGGCTAACTTTGCAAAGAGTAGAGTATAGTATAATAATGACCCTAGGGACCATAATAACACTACTAGTGTCTGTCTACTGACTGTACTCTAGTACCCGATTTGGACTATTGAATGTGATTTATAATAATAATATGTATGTATTAACTTTTTTTTCAATCTTGCTAGTGAAAAAGAATAAATAGGGGAGGTGTCCAGGCATCTAAAAATGTGTCATGTTTTTTCTAGGCGTACTACCGACCACCAGTGCCGGTGGGGCCAGCGGCGATGGCGTTGCGGCCATTCCGGAGGGGGCAGGAGATGCAGCACCTGCAGGAGATACAGGGGGTGAGCCAGCAGCAGTGGCGGGCGGTGGTAAGTTATATTCATGACTTATTGACATTGCACTAGCTGGAAGGGTGTGTGGAGTGGACTTCACTCACTGTACTGTTGTTGAGACTTATTAGGTATGAAGTTGTAGTGAACATTATACAACGGTTAATAAAGAAGACACCCTTTACTTAGCATGAGCAATGCAGTAGCAATAGCATTACCAGCGTGACTTCATTAACCAATGGCCTCTTATATCTGACTCCAACTCAGCTGTGAAAGTTTTATGGAGGAGACTAAAAGTCAGATCAGATGACCTTGATGGATGTGTTGAACAAAAAGGAAAGAAGGGTGGAAGGAGGAAGGGCGGGCGAGATTTAATATGACGACTGGCAGAGAAGGATACGTTGGAAGCATGGATAGGTGGCTGATAGGAATCAGATGCATGTGTTGTTGAAGGATGGGTGGGAGGTGAAAGAAGAATGGATGCCTGCCTGGGTGGAAGACACAGTATGGGTGGATACTGTGGATAGCAAGAATCATCAGCGGTGTTTGGGTGAAACTCAAAGCCAAGGCAAGCAACGGAGTGAGTGGACGCATGCGTTGTTGTTGGTGAAACAAAGTAACGTTTGTGGAGAGATTAAGAAGAATGATTGACATTTACTTAGAATGGATGGATGCCTGTATGTATTCATCATAGACAGCATAGGTGGAGACTGTCACGGGATGCACAGTTTTAGGGAATGTTAAAGAAACCGCGCCAGCGTACCAAAGCCGATGTGGGGAGGGGCAGGGTGGGGGGTAGTAGTAAACAATGTATTACGCGGGCAAATACAGGTAACTTTACTGTAACATACAAATAAATAAAGTGAATTTCATTGTGCGCACTGCACCGCCAAATGCGATGCAGTGTGCGCAACAAAATTAGTTTTATTTATTTATATGTTTACTTACCTGTAATTGGCCGTAATCCATAGTTTACTACCCCCATCCTGCCCCTACCCACGTCACCGCCCGGCCAAACTCCCCGAGTCCCACCACCGACCGCTACTGACCTTATGTCGTTGTCCCATATAAAAGCAACGATCATTGGATCAGATATATAATCTGCCTTTTTGTAGTAGCCAAGGCACTGTGAAATTGAGCAATTGCCCTCCATGTAACAGAGAGAGTATGGCCAGTGCCACCCGTAATAGAAAAATACGAGCTTCCCCACCTGCAAACAGTAGTAAATCAAACTAATGTGACTCTGCGTCATGACTCGTATGTTTGTCTTGGGTTCAAGCATAGATGACCGAGCTGGCAATGCCGGCTACAACCAGGTTATGTCATTTCGCTAAACTAGAGATAAGAAGAACACTGGTGTACTGTGTACTGGTTGGAGTCCATAGTGCTAGTATAATGCCTGAAACTCCCACAAATGTTAGAGGCCGAGGAAGTGGGAGGATAGATAGATTATTACCACAAATGTTATGTACTGTGCTTCTTGCTAGTGCTACTGTGCCATTATGTGTTGAATTAATTTTGTGTTACTGTTTAGGTAAGAGTACTGGTTACAACAATATTTTTTTTCTTTCTTTTCCCAAGACAAACCATCGCGGAAGGAGTTGGCAGTCAGGGCCCGGCGCCGGAAACTGGAGGCCATATGCCGGGAGTACCGGCGGCTGGTGGCTCAGGCGGAGGAGGAGGAGGAGGCGGCATCAGCTGCAGCCTCGTCCGATGCCCCGGGCCCCAGCCAGGCCCCAACTCCAGCGGTACGGCGCCGCGGTCTGGTAGCCACCCGCCGCAATTCACTAGCAGCCAGCACTGCTGTCCCCCATTGTGGATGCCACTGCAGGGCATTCCGCAGGAAGATTCTCCTCCGGATGGCACGGCAAGAGGAGCAAATGGAGGAGCGGGTGAAAATCCTGGTGGACAAACACCTCAAAGCCCGCCGATTATAACATCGAGGACCCTGTTGCTTTGCCCCTTTTTATTCCTTGTTTTGGTGGGTGGGAATTGGGCGTTGGGGTTTCGGGACATTCTTTGGACTTTTTTCGTTTTGGACATTGGTTGGGGTTAGGGAGAGGGGTGTGTCAGGTGTGGGATAGTTTATTTTTGTTAGGGTAATAAATTATATTTATACTTAAACATACAATGTTAATGTTTTGTGGGGGTTACTGTTTTACGAATTAACGTCACATTGGTTTCCTTGCTGCTGCAGGGCCGCAGCCAGTGTTTGATTTAAATAATCTGCCGATGATGTATAACAAACAGATAGATGCGGTACCCCTCACTGAGTTATTTGTCCTACTAGTATTCTACCTCCCACCAAACTTATCTTACCTGTGATTGATGATGACTACGTTCGGCACAGCGATGGCTGCATGGTTTCCATAGAGAATGTAGAAGATGCCATGGTTGTGGTGGTAGTAGTAGAGTAGACACTGGCAGTAGCATTTGCTAAAAAAATAAAAAAGAGACAGTCACTTGCCTGAGAAAAACTGTGGGAGGAGTAGTCGAACGAAGTAAAATACAGTACAGAAGACGACTGCCAAACAAACAATATTGCAGTTGCAACTGCTAAAGTCAAATTAAACATAATGGTGGGGGGACAGCCTAGTACAAGAAGTTATAAACTGCAGTTGTGCTGTCGAGTGAGTCACTTAACTTAACACAATCGTAATTCGTAACCTTTACTGCTGTGTGGTAGGAGTTTGATGATTAATCCAATCAATGATGGCAATTAATTATGATGTACTACTATTAGCCGGTGACGGCTTGCACAATGCACATAGACTGAGCATGGGTGGGCAAGCAGAAGAAGCTCCTCGCCCTGCCTTGCAATTGAATTAGTGTTGCTTTCACCACATCTGCCCCAGCAAGCGTGTGATCAATTGGTGTACATTTTATGTAGTCACATCACACCTCAATATAAATCACAGCCCGGGGGAAGAGGGTTAGGGTTTGATGAATGGATGGGAAGGGGGTTTGGGGAAAGGTTTGAAAATGAAAAACAGTACGCATGGACAACAAAAGCAAAGCGCAATCTTGGCAGACGACCATGATCTTATCCAAAAAATCAATAAAGGGAGAAAAGGGAAATGCATGCGTTAATGATGATGAAGATTAGATAACTTGATGGTTAATGAGTAGTACTTAATAACTCCTACTAGACAATTAGACAGTACAGGGCACCAGTATATTCTATGCAATTTGCCTTGCCTGTAATATGCCCTCAGAGACCCAAATTCCATGTTGTACTGGGCTTACTTGTAAAGATAGCAAAGACAATTAAAAAACATTTGTAGGGATCAATTAGCAAACAAACACACAACACACAGTCCTAATGATTGCAGAGAAAAAAGGATTCAAATTAATTAAAAGATGAATGATGAATGATACTAAAGTTACTGTATTATCATGCTAAAATTGTGGAGTTGAATCTCGTCCTTCCTCTTGGTCCTATCTTCCATGGACGCTCCGCACATCAATCTTGGTGGCCTTCCTGATGCCGATTGGTAAGGTAAATGTGAGTTGTGTCTCCCAGCATAGCAAGCACAGGGTAAAGGCCGGCCTGTAACGTCTAGATGAAAAAACAAAAGGGGTATTGAGAAATCAATGAATAAAAAAAAAACATCATTTACGGTGGAGTCCAAGAAGAGAAGAGAGAACACTTTCAGAGTGAGGCGGCTTGGATATATCGTGTAGATTCTGTTTACAGCATTAAGCTCCAACAACAACAGGACAGAACAGGCCCACCACAGCACCAGCCCGTGACCCAACCTCCATTTACCTTAATTTTTGACATAGCCAGACAAAAGGCATACACAGCAACTTAGCATTTTCCTAATTAAGTGACAAAATCAATGCGCCGCTGTCAGTCATCACTACACTCGACTACACCACTACATGGACATGTAGGTCTGCTGTGTTTACTACTTTCTTGTTGAATTGTTGTGTTTATGTTTACCTTATGCCACTTCATGAAATGCAGTTAGTCCTTGAATCATCTCCGATCCAACTGAATGACTGCGCGCAAAAAGATAGTATGGTCATCATCATGGTGTGGTACGTGTTGTCCAACTACAACTCAGTCTGTATTGACTCCGATTAAGTCCATATTCCATATTAAAAAATTGCAACAGATATTGGCCTGCACCTGCAGTAGTAGGAGTACAATTTGGTTATTAAACAACAAGAAGGGAAACATTGACTGTCACTGACTTACTTGAGTCACTTTGTAGATTAACTAGTAGAGTAGAGTTCGACTTCATGCACAACATCAACAACAAACAACAGCAATCGCTCAGAGTCTGCAAACATCCAATGCATTCCATCATTACCTGTCTTGCTCTTCTCTTTGGCTGTCAGATCATCAGATGCCTAGTTCTGACATTTTTTTTTTTTTTTTTTACGGGGCAGTGGCCTCATCATTACTCCAGTCCACATTCATTTTGAGTGTTAGGCGCTGTTTCGGTTTTCGTCTTATTCATCTGTGGCACTTTGTCACAGTTTAAGTTGCTTCCCATGGTCAGCACTGTGATGATGGGCCGCGGCCTGTGTAGTGCTCATTGCTGGTCATTTGAGTTTGCACAAATGTCAGCAAGTTTCTTCGAAGAGTCTCTTGTCTTTCTCTGCCAAGTACCTTCTGTCCTGACAGTGAGGACCTTTGGATGCCTGCTGAGGCTGTAGCCTTCGGACACTGATGAGTTTCGGCTCGAAAACAAAACGGAGGATAGCTATAGTAGTCACGTTTCACTTCTAATGGAGGCGGGACTGGTAAAGGCAACATTTCTTGTACTAATGTCTGGCTTGATGGAAATGTACTTGTGCGAGACAGGAAGATGAAGCAGGACTCTGAAGAGTGGACAGTTAAATGCACAGACGTGCAACTCCAATAGGGAAATAAAAAGAGAAGACGGTGGTGATGGTTTTGTTGTGATTTGATTTGAACCAGAAAGACAGATACACAGACACATAAAGGAAGGAAGAAGGCAACAATTTGAAAGCCTAGTTGTCAGGGAAGAGGAGCTCGTCCTCAACCTCTGGTGGTTCGGACAGAAGTAGGTCCTGTAACGCACTATTTACGTCATCCAAGTCGCTCTCCTCTTCCTGCTGTGATTCACGTATTTTGTAATCCGGTGGTATAAAGTGCTGATTCATTTTGATCATGGTTAACCTCTCCACGCTTTGGGCCGAGAGACTGGTCCTTTTCGAAGTTACAATGGCACCAGCAGCACTGAAAACATGCTCAGAAGAGACACTTGCGACAGGGGAAGCGAGATACTTTATCGCCAGCCTGCTGAGCACTGTCCATTGGCTTCTTTTCCCATACCAATACACCAATGGGTTTCCATCCATGAAGACCTCTGTTGGGTCATCCAGATAGGCCTGGACCATCCGCTCAATGTTAAGGGGTGCTCGGATGTGCTCGGCCTGTTTTGCCTTTGCATCAGCACTGGACTTACCATACCCCTGCTGTAGAAACCAATCAGTTGCACATTGTGCTGTGGATGATCCTGTTCTTGATGTTATTGTTGGTGTAGGTGACTGCTGGGAGGCAAATGCACTGCCCTCAGGCTCCGAAGTAGAACTTGACTCTGGATGCCCTGTAGTACTGGTTATGGCCTGGGGTGGGGGGCCTGTAATTAACAGCCGTTCGCTTTCGAAAATAGTTGCTTCCTTAGCTATCAAAGTTTTGTAGTTGGCAACATCCACTTCCGAAAAAGGAATTACTGCCTTGCTGTTCAGAAATACTTTGTACCGTGGATCCAAAATTGTGGCACTAATGTAATGTGGTTGTGACAAAATTTTATTTTTAATCCTTGTATTTTCCGATAAGCGAGCGGCTAAGGTCTCCGCCAAATGATATGCGTCTTGTTTGTCATCCACACCTGCGTACGTTTCAGACACATCCTTCAGCTGTTGCTCTAGCATGTGCAACAATGGGATAGCTTGGCCCATAGTACAGTCCTCCCTGCTGACTTCACGTGTGAAGATCTCAAAAGGAAGTAGCATCTCAGTCAGGCATTTAATGAGGTCCCATTGAGCCATCTCAACGGTCATGCCTCTCACAGTAGGTTCCCCTAATCTTTGCATGACATAAGCATTGAGTGGTATGTACAGTTCAAACAGACGATCAAGCATGTAATAAGTTGAGTTCCAACGTGTTGGCACCTCCTGGATGAGCGCTTTGACTGGCTGTTTATGCTCACGTTGAATGACCCTCAGCTGCTTCCGGGCTTTAAAAGAATGGCTGAAATGTGTGCATATTCTTCTGCAGGTGACCAGTAAGTTGCTGACTTTTGATTCATTTTTCAAAAAGTCTTGAACAACAATGTTAATGCAGTGTGCCAAACACGGGACCCTGAAATAGCCACCATTGCGCATGGCCAAAACTACATTACTGCCGTTGTCCGTGGCAACAAAACCAATCGTAAGCCCTCTTGGGCGCAGCCACTCAAAGACCTTGGTGTTAAACTCTTCCAAAATGTTTGCAGCAGTATGAGATTTCTCCATGGCAAACATGGCTACAGTTGCATGTTTGCGAGTGGCATGAAAAATCTCTGCAGTATCAACACCAGCAGATACCTGTTCTCTAACCCCCACAAAACTGATCCAGTGTGCAGTGATGCACATGTAATCTGTGGCTTGGCAACTGGTCCACATGTCTGTAGTCAGGTGGATACTGTGAACAGCACTCTGCTTCAAGGCCTTTCCTAGCAATTCCAGGACGTCGTGATGTAGTGCTGGAACTGCAACTCTGGCAAAATAGTAGCGGCTGGGAACATGCCATTTTGGGCAGATGGTTGACACAAATTCCACAAAACCCAACCCTTCAACAAAAGAAAAAGGGAGAAGGTCCAGTGCTAACATTTTAGCCAGCTTCGCATTGTACAAACGTGCTATTGGGTGGTTGCGTTCGTACTGCCCCTCACCCCCAAACATGCTGATAATGGTAGGCTGCATGGTTTTCCTTTCTCTTAGGCTCAACGCACTTTTTGGTAGTGCGGACCTGGTACTTCTTGGTGTCTCCGGCTGACTCTTACTCTTGTGCCACTGAGATGTTGCTGAAGATGTGTGCAACGTTAAGACTGCACTGCTGGGGTCAGGGACACCTTGTGTACCACTACCAGAGAGAATGTCTCCCTGTCCTTCCTCTTCCACCGTGATCGGATCTTCTTCTTCTACTCCTTTATCCCCACCAACACCAATGGTTGCAGTTTTTTTTATGGCGCGAAGGTGGTCCTCCCAGCTGATCAAGTGGTGTTTTTTCAGATGGGTCATTTGGCCTCCGGTACCATCGTTTGTACCAAGCTTACCACGACTAACAGAGGTATTACAAATGGAGCATATAGCAATGCTCTCCTCCTTTTCGCTAACCGTAAAGAAGTCCCAAACTGGGGAGCTTAACTTTGGCCTCCTGCTGGAGGTGCCACTTCCAATGCCGGATGATCTGTAGGGTGTGTGTTGAATTTGACTCTGTGCTGCTGTACCACTACCTACTCCTACAGAGGTGGTGGTTGTGCTGGATGTAGGTCGCTGCCGGGCCTTTGCTAATGCAAATATGGAAGCTGTAGGTCGTGTTGGTGTTACCTGTGGAGGTATGCGTGCTACATCCCTCGCAGCGATTTTGGATAGAGTAAGAATGTTGGTCTCCATCTCCTTGGGGCCGGGAGTGATGTTCGTGATGACTGGCTCGTCGTCATCATCATCATCATCTTGCTGTTCTACATCGACCTCCATAAGTGTAAGGCTTTCTGGAACCTTCCTTTTCCCTAGCTTGGTCTTGGAACGTGGCTCCCTCTCAGACTCAGTTTGTGGCTTCCAAGTGGCATCTAGATCATCAGAAGGGGGCTTGGCGAAGAACTTGATGGACTACCCCTCCTTTTCCTTGCTGGGGATTTGGAAGACAATGGATCTTCTGAATGAGTGGCTTCTTCTTCTACCTCTGCATGAGGCTCAATTTCCTGAACTGCCCCTACTTCAGGAGGAACAACAACTACTATTGCGGGCGGTGGTTGCGGCTGTTGTTGTTGACCACTTATCTGCTGTGTTTCCTCCTGCGTTGATTGGGTACTACTTTGAGATAGCGATAAGTTTATCTCCGGCTCAGCATCACTGCTTTCCACCATTAGGCTGGCTACCTCTTCCCCACTCATGTGCTTGGGCCTGGGTTGGTGGGTTGGGTCCACTGATGCGGAGGTGCTGCCCCCAGCTTGCCCCCCGGACACCGCTGCTGCAGGCGCAATTTTTTTTCCCAAAAAGGTATTGGCCGGCACACCAGAATTCAGTGTCACTTGCTTCTTCTGTTCCTTCTTCTTCTCAATAGCAACTTTCTTGGTACTGGAGGACCTGGTACCTGCTTTCTTTGGGCCCATCTTCTTCAGATGTCAGCAGCACTCAGTTGCAGAGATGTCTGGTCAGGTCACACGTCACGTTGTGTTGTGTGTACAGCAGCAGGATGTCTGTCTGGAAGTGCAACAGGCAATGATGAGAGACACACCTCCTCCTCAGTCTTTGTGCACCTAAAAGCAAAAAAGCCAGAACATCAGTCAAACATAGCACAAATCAAACAAATAGAATATAGAACTTAGTGTGTGGTGGCCTCAATTATTAAATTTCAGAAACTCTGTGAACAACAACACACAGTGTAGCCATTTATGAGACGTTGACAACAAGGCCAGGGCTTTCCTGGCTACTGTGTAGTGCTAGTGTACACTCTGGAAGAATAAGAATAGTAAAGAACAAAAACTAAAATGTACTGGAGCGTGTTTGGCCTAAATTTGTGCATCACGTGGGATGTATTATATAGCAGCATCAGGGAGCTGCAGCTGGCAATGGGGATGGATTTGGAAGCAGTAAGACAAGAGGAAAAATGGAAAGACACGCAGGCCTATGTGGCAAAAACAGCACACTAATAACTACCACAACAAAATGGCCCCCAGAAACATGGTGACTCACAGGCACAAGGCACGGCAAACAATGAACTCAAGCAGGCCTATATATGGGCAGACAAAGGATGCCTTATAAAACACACACAGCTTTAATGCAAAAACTAAAATCCACATGGCTAAAAACACTTTGGAAAGTTAGACAACCACTACAACAACACAATTATAATTACACAGTACACACGCAAAAAAGGCATTTATTTAACACACCCAAAAAGTGAAATAGTCAGACCCTCCAAAAAAAAACACATTTCGCAATTCAATTGAATCAATTCAATGCCATCCATGGCCTAAATGATGCCAAAATTCCACAGACTACACAGAAACAGTTTTATGCACCCATGGTGCCTACCTCTGGGCCTACTGGCATACTGGGCCGCAAGCTTGGAGGCTTATGGTAAAAGCACAGTGGCTGGTTTAACAAAATGGCCGCCGCCCACATGGCCAGGCCACCAAAAATAACAAAAAAGTGAAGACAAAGGACAGGACCAGGCAGTTGGAGACTCTGAGAAACTTGCTACCTCTTGGAAAAAATTGTAAAACAAAAAAAAAATGACTCCTTGATCACCAAACTACATCTAAATGACAACCTGAGGAGTTTTTTGTGCAAAATGAACGAAATCAACATTTTCGAGAAGGTTTAATGATGCTCGAGAGATATTGTTCGCCAGATTGTAAATTCTGCGTGTTCGGCATCGCGATCGTCACAAATTGTCGTTATCGCGCGCGCGAAAACGTACATTGAGCGCGCGAAGAAGATAAAAAGTGTAAGTCCGCGTTGTCGCGCTGTGCGGACTTGCCCAAAGTCCGCGAGCTGAACGCCCAGGGTTACCTACTGGCTGAAAAGGCCTATTTATTTAAGAAACACCCCAAAAAATAAAATACGCCCCAAAAGCCACATTTTGCAAATCAATCCAATGCCATCCATGGCCTAAATTATGTTACAATTCAACAGACAACACAGAAACAGTTTTTATGCACCCATGAGGATGACTACCGCCGGGCCTACTGGCACACTAGGCCGCAAGCTTTGAGGCCTATGGCAAAAGCACAGTGGCTGTTCACACAAAATGGCCGCCAACACATGGACAGGCCACCCAGAACAACAAGAAAAGGAACACAAGACAGACAATGCAGGCCTATGGCAAAAGCACAATGCCTGGCTTTACAAAATGGCCGCCACCCACATGGCCAGGCCACCCAAAATAACAAAAAGTGAAGACAAAGGACAGGACCAGGCAGTTGGAGACTCTGGGAAACTTGCTACCTCTTGGAAAAAAATTGTAAAACAAAAAAAAAATGACTCCTTGATCACCAAACTACATCTAAATGACAACCTGAGGAGTTTTTTGTGCAAAATGAACTAAATCAACATTTTCGAGAAGGTTTAATGATGCTCGAGAGATATTGTTCGCCAGATTGTAAATTCTGCGTGTTCGGCATCGCGATCGTCACAAATTGTCGTTATCGCGCGCGCGAAAACATACATTGAGCGCGCGAAGAAGATAAAAAGTGTAAGTCCGCGTTGTCGCGCAGTGCGGACTTGCCCAAAGTCCGCGAGCTGAACGCCCAGGGTTACCTACTGCCTGAAAAGGCCTATTCAAACACCCAAAAATATAAAATACCACCCCAAAACCCACATTTTGCAAATCAATCCAATGCCATCCATGGATGCCCGGCCTACATGATGTTTAAACTTTAAATTCAACAGACACCACAGAAACATGCACCCATGGGTACCTCTGGCTCTAGTCCGGGCCTACTGGCTGAAATTCCAATCAAAGAAAAACAACTAGGCCCCTGCCGAAACTACAGGCCACAACAATACATTTTAAAAAGTATGGAAATACCACAAAAAAATGTAGGTACAAACAAGCCCCAATAAAACAAACAAGTACACCAATTCTCCAACTTACTTGTAAAATCTAAAATCCAAGAGTCCTCAAATCCAATCCAATGATATGATGCAGCAGACAGACACAAAAAGTGATCCTTCCAGCTCCAAATCCAAATGAAAGTGAACAGCACATGGACAAAGCACTGGGAGGAGCCTGCTGGACAGGAACAGGAAGTTTGAGAATCAGGGGCACTTCCTTCCTCTTGGAAAAAAGAAAAAGGACTCCTTGCTCACCAAACTACATCTCTAAATGACAACCTGAGGAGTTTTTTGTGCAAAATGAACTAATTCATCATTTTCGAGAAGGTTTTATGATGCTCGAGATATATTCTTCGCCAGATTGTAGTTTCTTCGTGTTCGGGATCGCGATCTTACCAACACTGCCGCCGGAAGTCAGATCGCGCGTCCGAATGACGTGTTCGCGTTCGCACACTCTCGCGGGATCGTGCGGCCGGATTCCAAATCTCGTGGCGCCCGCGAACGGATAGGAAGTCGCGTCGGCGAACGCAGAATCACGGTAGGTCGTTACCGCGCGCGCGAGAACGTATATTGAGCGCGCGAAGAAGAAAAACAGCTACGCTACGCCGCAAATTGCGTAGTGCACGGTAACTTCGCGTTCTACGCGAATCGCGAGGTTACCGCAACTTCGCAAGCTCCGCGAGCGTAGCGTAGTTCACCGCCCAGGCTTACTTTGCAGCACCTCATCGTTTACCGATACACGAGAAATGTAACTGACAGCCCTGCTGATGAAAGAAATGCAGTGAAATGTCAAGCGATTAAGAAGAACCAGCGGTGAGCAATTGACACCACTTTATTGATCTGGTGTATTGGTGATGTCACCGGTGACGACCTGCTTCATTTGCCAAGTGGGCATTTTATCCTGACTCTGAGGCAGCAAGAAATTGCAGGAGTGAGTGAATTTGGCTCTTACCCCAAAATTGGATACTGTTGGTAGCGCAAGGATTTTTTGGGGCATTTAAAACAGGCTGTTAGGGCTGCCGTGCGCTTCTCCCGAGGCGCGTTTGAAGTGCAGTGGAAGTCAAAGGAGCCGCGAGGTGCCGTGAAACCACGAGCTGGGAAGCCACGGCCGTGGGCGCCGTTACATCAGCATTAATTTGCATTTTGCTGAGGATGCACGTGATGGAGCATGTGCAGTTTAATGCGACTTTGTGACATTGCTGGAAAAGGGGAAAACGGACTAGAATGTGAACGGCATCAGGAGATGGCTGCGTAAAGCTCACGCAGCACGGAGGCAGCGTGGTATGGCTGGGCATGTTGCCACTGGGCAACAGCATGTATCATATCCCAGCTGCATCGTATTCCTGGCCTGCAACCATGTCTTCAGCTCATTCTAATGACCCAACACTAGATGAAGAATGTGTACGGAAAAAACATAAATGTGGCATGCTGCCCATTCCTTGTACGAAGTACTTTCTGCAAGCTTTCCTGACTGAACTGTTTGGGTAAAGGGTATTGGAAATGCACAGAGGGACACAGAGCAACGGCCAAGCATGGAGTATCACTTTTCTGCATTTTCTGTTTGATCAGAAATGTATAAGAAGGAGTATTAAGTCACCTCAGTGGTTTCTGCTGAAGGATTCTTAAAAATTTCGTTTTTGAACATCTTCTGGTGAGGAGTGCGGGGACTTTTTTTGTCATTGTTTTAATGCCTAATTAGCATATTTTTGAGTGCAGTTCTTGATTTGTGCTGGCATGTGTTTGTATACCATCCTTAATTTTCTATCCCAGAATGTTTCATTTCTGCGATGATTATTTTACTGCTGTTGGCTTTATTCTAATATGGTTGGCATTTACTGCATGTGTAGATTTTTGAATGAGTATCTGTTTCATTATTTGATTAGTGACTTTTATCCTGAAGTTACTAAGTAGTAAACCCCTGCGTGCTGTTTGTGTGTTAGGCAGTTTACGGTGTGAGTGTTGCACCTTATGCAAATGTTACTTTTGTTGCTTATTGTGGGTTTATGTATTTCACCCAAATGTTCCTTACTATTACTTGTGTTGGGGCATGTTTATTGCATCCCAAACAATTATTTCAGTTGCTTGTGATGGGGCAGGGAAACTGCACCTCAAACTGTACTTACATTTATTGGTGCTGGGGTATGTTGGTTGATCTTAATCCCTACTTGATGTTGCTGGTTATGGGCAAGTGTTTTGCGCTCAAACCATACTTGCTTTTACTTGTACTGGGGCATGTGTGTTTACACCAAGACATTACTTACTGTCGCTGGTGATGGGGCATGTCGTTGCACCCAAAACATACTTGCATTTACTTGTACTGGGGGATGTTTATTACGGCGAGACATTTGTTTACTGTCGCTAGTGCTGGGGCACCTGTTTTGTGCCCAAACCATACTTACATTTATATTGCTGGTGAGAGGCATTTACATTGCACCTAAACCGTACTTACATTTACATGTGCTGGAGCATTTTTAATTGCACCCTAATGTTACATTGTGATGTGCTGGTGAGATGCTACCCAAACAATATTACATTACAACGTCTTACTAATACTGGTGATGAGGCATTTTTCTTTCTGCCCAAACCTTTTGCTTTGGGTATATGTTTTGCACTTTGTTAGATCTTCTTGTGTGGTTGGTTGATTGGGCATTGCTGGTGATGGGGCATTTTGTTTGTGCCTAAACCATTTCTTTGGGACATATTTGTTGCACCTGCAGGGGCATATGTTTTGCACCCATTGTATCTACCTATGTGGGTGTTTGTTGGGCAGATGTATGGCATCCAGTGGAGCACACGTATTGTAACCTTGTGCTATATTTTAGAGTCGATGACTCTACTGTGGGGTGTCAATTTTGTTACACCTCCATAGTTACTGTGTGTAGATGGGGGAGAGTGTGGGTGGTTCTCCCGTGTGATTTTTTCCCTTGTCCTTAGTATTTCCGGTTAGGACTTTTGTCTATGTCTTTGATATTTCTGATCTTGCATTATTAATATTTCCTTCTCTGGTCCATTTATTTTATGTATTGTGTGATTGAATTTGTACTTTCATCACGTCTTCTTTTTATGATGTTGTTAGAGTAAAGATTATATCAAAAAGATTTTTATGACGACGAAGGGATCTATGTCACCTTTTCGCGAGAAAATATCAAATGTGTGCAAGTTACCCGTTATGAGAAAAGACACTATTATACGAAATGTAGTTACTGCATCGTAAAAGCATAAAGAAGAAAGGTAGATTAGATATATGTTATCCATTCAAATAATATAGTTGTGATTTTATTATTGAAGTTATATCATATTCATTAACGTGTTAAAATTTGCAGAGTGGTAAATTCTCACGTTATGGAGTTTATTGCTAATCAACTTGATTTATATCTGAGTGTGAACATTAATAAGTCTAAATTGAAGCAATATGAAATAACTTGGTTTTTGTGTGAAAAATTAATGAAAATTAAATTTCATGTAATAACGTGTACACTGAAAATGACAAAAGAAAAGTAGGTGTTGCAGAATTATAATTAACTGTGCTTTCATGAAACTTCTCTAGAATGTATTTCACATACATATTAGTGATGTAGAATATAAACGAATATTTTTGGACAAAATATTAGTTATATGTACACGTTGCTATATTCCAAATTTTATGAGTACCCTATACTTACATGTATTAATTTTAACGGTATTCAAATGATTATGAATGCATCAACTATATGGTTGAACGTAGATGCTTTAATATTCTTTTAAATGTATGATTCACAATTAACATGATTTTGCTGCAATATTAGCTTACATTTATGTAGGCCTCATTCTTATAGTGAAATCATGGACTTGTATAACCAAAGCGTATGGAAACACTCCACAATATTACTGGTAGTATTGAATTAATAATTGTTTTTTTTACTTCTTCTGTACTGCGCAGAGCACTTGTTACAAACATTGCTACATCTCAGGACAGCTGCCTGGGAAAGTGCCCTCTTGAAATTGCTATGCTTTTTTCAATCAATCATTCAAAGGTGCTTTATTCGACAGTGCATGTCGTAAAAGCGTTACAGATAAGAAGTTAAAAACAATATAAAGATAAAACCTTGAGTAAAAATTGTGTTAAAAAAGTGGCAAGGCTGTCATCAGAAGTCACAATACAACCAAGATATTAAGTTCATGAGTGGTTTAACATAAAACAGCATTAGTTACAAAAAATCTCAATTGATCACAGAGAAGGCATAAAAAAACAAGTTGAGGCCCACACTACACATTAAGCCAAGTGCACATACATGGGTATAGATGAGTTCAATTTTTCAGGTTTCGGGCGTAGTAAGCTGCGCACGAATTGCCCACATCCACCTTAGGAATTTTGCTATCGGAATGGCATATCTGAGCGTCAGATCTGTGCAGAGAATATGGAGGGCAGTAGAGAACGATCTTGTACCCATGTTCCTGCAAGTTTGCGCAAGCCATACTTTGCGCGGGCCTGCGTATGCAGGGCATGCAAACAGAACATGTGATAGAGTTTCTGCCTGGTCTACACATATGTTGCATTTATTATTCTTTTTCATTGACCATTTAGATATAAAAAAATTTAAGGGTAGGGTCCCTGATCTAAATTGGAAATACAATTTCCGGTCCATAGGCTTTGTAATAGCATCCCACTACAGCTCAAGATTTGGGCGAGATTTGATCTGTAGGAAGAGTCCTGTGAGAGAGGTGGAATCATGGCACCTATACTCTACGCGTTCGATCATCTCCCAATATATTTTTTTTAACTTTTCTTTTGTCGGGAACAGAGAGTCAATAGGGCTATCCCACAAATGTGCAAGGCCCATTCCATAAAAGAGGCCCTTCAAATTTCTCAGCCAACTAATCTTATGGAATTGGTCTGCATCGATAACATCCTTTAGACCCTCAGCATATGCTGTAAGTTCCGGCGTGCACCATATCCTACGCTTTTTTCTCAATGTGCCATTGTTCAATGTGTCACATATTGAATAATTAAAGGAACTGCTTAATTGGTCATCCTATATGAACTGACTAGTGTTCTGACTAATTGAAGTGATGTCAGGAGGTGTCACCCCGGAACTCCGGAACTGACTGAGTATAATTGCCTATCTTAAAGGATTTGTCGGGTACTGTAGCTGATCTGAGCTTGTGGAGCGAAGGGTCCCTGTTCTGCTGTTGTAACCCTTACTGTTACAGTGCCGGACAAAGACAGACCTCTGTCTTAACAGACTGGACTGGCTACTTGGAACTTGCTGAACTTTCCTGAGAGTCTTTGGAGAAGGCGACCTGGCTACCTATCTATACTGACGCATGCGATGTGTGTGTGTCTGGGGGTCTACCTCGGCTGAGAGAGACTGCCCCTCTTCGAATTCCTTACCTTTCCTGAAAGCTTTGGTATTTATTAAATTAATCTAAACTGAATTCAATCTGAGGCTAGATTTATTAAATGTAAATTGAATTTCATTTAATTTGATAAACCAAAATTAACTAACCAATTAACTCTGTGATTCTAACTTATTGTCCTTTGTGAATGTGCATTTAAATTGGTCTGCCCTATGACTAAATACAATACCAAAGGGAAAGTTTCTGATCACCAGATCTTAATGCTATTATTCTTTATTGCTGTAACAAAACTCTTGGTATGTATGATCCTTGCCCACCTACTTTTTTTTAGGAGATTAGGCTTTACAGTGATCATATTTTATATCTTTGGTATTTCCCTGAGATTTATTTGTATGAGTTTAATTCTGAGTTTGTAAACAGTTATCCTATTCCTGGTCCTCATTGGATAACTGTCAGTTTTCCCTAATATCCAACCCCTCTCAGCACAGAGCAAGGTTCATCGGAGGACCAAAATATTGGAAAGTAAGAAAGGGCCCAGTAAATGCTACAGCAGTTATTCTGGTAGCGTGTCTGATGGTTTACTGTCTGACAAAGTTAGGATATAAGGGAGATGTCTATTGAGGTTCTCATAGGGTTGTCCCAAAGCTCAAGTTCAGTAAAGGTGATCAAGTGCCAGTTTTGAAGAAGTATGACGACGAAACAGTGGTGTGAGTATTAAGAGGGTTCACGCGTTGCTGTTGCTAAAAGCTTAGATTGCAGTAATTTGATTATACAAAGTTTTAGTGCTTATGCTTGAGCAAGGTATTTTCTGTTGCTAAGTGAAGTGGTCATCGGGTCCGAAGTGGCCTAAGATCCCAGGATACATACCGAAGGGTGCTCTCAGTGTGGCATACGCTGAGTAAGATTATCTGCTGTAGTTTGAAGGTGCTGTGCGTTTTTTATGTAATCGGCAGTGCCACTAGAGAAGGAAAGTTTATGAGGGTGAGGAATTATAGACATTACGGTTGTTCTCAGTGCACAGAGAATAATTGGAAGGATTTAAGTGAGGGTGCGCTGGTTGAGGCTTCGCTTGGAGTGTGTGATAGATGAAGATACTTTTTGAGTGAATGAAAGTCTAAATATTTTCGTTTAGTGGAGCAGACAAGAGTTTATTTGAAAGCTTGTTTCTCATATCTCTGCTTTGTAACATAATAATAATAATAATAATAATAATAATAATAATAATAATAAATGCATTTTATAAAGCACGCGGCTACCTCAGTAGAGGTGTCCCGGCGCTAGATTGCAGATTCGCGGTGTGGGTAACAAACGGGTCAATTAAGGCAGGTTAAAAAGCCAAGTTTTTAAGGCCTTCCTAAAGGCCTGTTCTGACTCCAGCTTGCAGAGGTGGAGGGGCACAGCATTCCAGAGTTTCGCAGTTTTCACTGCGAAAAATATGCCTCCTATCCTGGCTTTAAGGAAACGCGGAACCCTGAGAGGTCGCAGGTGGTTTGATCTCAGGGCCCGGTCTTGATGGTATACTTGCAATCTCTGCCTCAGATAACCCGGGCCCTGATCTCTGGTGGCTCTGTAGCCCAATGTGAGCACCTTAAACTCGATCCTCCTACTAACAGGATGCCAATAGAGTCACCGCAAATGCGGGAAAATGTGATGTCGAAGTGGCACTTTCAGTCTGGCTGCGGCGTTTTGAATTATCTGCAGCCTGCGGATAAGATAGGCTGGCAGTCCCAGATAAAGGCTGTTAGAATAATCCAGCTGAGAGGTCACCAGAGCATGTACCTCCAGTCATCCGGCAGGAAGTGTAAGAATTTTCTCAGAGCTCTTAACTTCCAAAAGCACGTAGAAGAGACATGGCGCACCTGTGTCTTGAAAGAGAGGTCGTTATCAAATTTGAACCCCAAATTTCTGTTTGAATCCACCGGGTTAGGTGGTGGGTTCAGCTCTGAGGGCCACCACAGACTAGAGGGTGGTGGTGCCACCTGACTGAAGAACAAGACCTCCGTTTTCTCAGCATAAAGCTTTAAGCAATTCTCATTCATCCAGGTCAAGATGTTTTTCAGGCATTGCTTGAAGTTAAGAAAGGCGGCCCCCGAGTGTTCTTTGAAAGAGAACACCAGCTGAGTATTGTCAGCATAGGAGACTACCCTCACACCCCATGTCTCAACCAGGGTCACCAGAGGGGCAAGATATACATTGAATAGTATCAGGCTCAGCGCTGAGCCCTGGGGTACCCTGCAAAAAAGGGGCTTCTGGGAGGAGACGTAAGGATGTAGAAACACCGGTTGTGAGCGATTCTCCAGGAACGACTGGAGCCAGGACAGAGCAGTACCCCGCACTCCCACCTGTCTCAATCTCTCCAGCAGAATCGGGTGGGCCACAGTTTTGAAAGCTGCGGACAGGTCAAGCAACACCAGCATAGCTGAGGCACCCTGGTCCATAGATTCACAAACAGTTTCAGAGACTTCAAGGAGTGCAGTCTCCGTGCTGTACCCAGCTCTGAAACCCGATTGCGAGTCATGTAAGTGATTGTTCGATTCAAGAAATTCAGCCAGTTGCTTCTGGACTTCCTTCTCCAGAATGTTTGCCGGAGCAGGCAGTAGGGAAATGGGTCTAAAATTCTTGTGCTCAGCTGTATCCGCATCTCATTTCTTTAGTAAAGGCAGCAAGAATGCTTGTTTCCAATCAACTAGGTAGATACCAGTTTTCAGGGAGGAGTTCCAGATCTGGTTCAGGAGCGGATTAAGCCAAAGGGCCAGAAGTCTGAAGAACCAAGCTGAGGAAGGATCTCCCGGAGAGCCCGACTTATACTTGTACAACTCCCTGAGTGACTCCTCAGAAGGCAACGGGCGGAATTCAGACCAGGTGCCAGGAGAGTCTAGTTTTAGACTTTGCAAGTGGGAGGAGGGGCACGTTGGTAGAGGAAAGGCGGAGTAGATCATTTGGATCTTTTCCTCAAAGTAGTCTGATAGACCAGCGCAGAGGGTAGGAGAGGGCACAAATGTACTGCCCAAAGCAGTGGGATTTGTAAAGCTTCGGACAATTTTAAACATTTCTTTGACCGAGTTGTCATATTGTTTTATTTGGTAAGAGGAGTATTCCCTCATTGTGCTGCACTTAAGCCTATGGAATTTTTTCAAAGCCTCTTTATAGAGGCATTTAGCCATCGGATTATAGGACTTCCTCTAGGAACGTTCTAATTTCTTGCAGAGACTTTTCTCTGTTCGTAGTTCCATGAAGAACCAGGGGGCTGAGGGTTTCCTTCTTGAATACATCGCCGGCCTAAGTGGGGCAACATTGTCTAAGGCGGAGGTGACCCAGCGATTGAAGTTGGATGCATCAATGTTGGGATCACCCGTCAGCAGAGGGATAGCTTCTTGGAGTGCCGGCCCCATAGCTTCTGAGGTGACCCTCCTCCAGTTTCTCCTCTGGTCAGAAATCGACCAGGTGTTAGAACGCCTGGATTTTAGCCGGAAGCTGAACAGTACCAAATAATGGTCCGACCAGGTCAGGCGTACAGGTGCCTCCACTTTAAGGTTGGGGTTGTTAGAAAAGATAAGGTCAAGCATATGGCCCGCCGTATGAGTAGGGGCGGTCACCAATTGCGAGAGATTTAAACCCTCTAGAGTTTCTACAAACAGTGATGCCTGGGAACAGTTATCATCCTCCCCATGGACGTTGAAGTCGCCAAGCACAGTTAGATTGGCGTACTTCAGAGAGAGTTGAGTGGCGATGGCGCAGAGCTATAACAGGTGGCTAGATGGGCTGTCAGGGGGTCTGTATACTAACCTCCCAGCCACCGAAGAGGAGGATGAGATTCTGACACAGAAGGTCAGAGCCTCAATGTTCCCAATGTTCTCCACTCTCCTAGTGGAGATCTCCCAACCATCCCTCAGGATAACTGCCACACCCCCACCTATCTTGTTACCACCCCGATTGGCATAAGTAATTCAAAAGCCGTCGGGTACCACCAGCATCAGGTCAGGGTTAGTGCCCTCCCTCAGCCAGGTTACTGTTAGAAACATAAGAGCCCAAGAGTTCGACTCTAGGGAGAGCCAGATAGCCTCTGCATGCTTGTGTAAGGATCTACAGTTGATCAAACAGGCCCTGATATTAATGCAATTGGCCAAGGGGGACACCAAAGGGGGCGTAGAAGAGGTAATATTGCCTCTAACCTTACCTCCGCTAACCACCAGCTTAAAAATGCAAGTAATGTAGCAATACTCAGAGGCACCGGTCCCCAGTTCAAACTTGGCCTTACCTGAGCAGGCCGTTTTGTCCATGTTTAAAAGCTGATCTCTGGACCAGGCAATATGAGTCAAACTCGAGGTTTGGGCAGCATGGCTGGTGCTGGCCGCGGTCTGGATGCGGACGGGCACAGACGGGCTTGCCTTTGGCACACCAGCGGCGCGCCTGCTGCGCCTCCGCATCGCGGCTCCCATTAAATAGGGGGTCGGGCCGGCCAGTCGAAAACTAGACCGTCAACCCTCAAAATGGCGCCTAACAGGGTCCCAGGAGGGACAAGAGAAAATGTCTGCACCTGAAGCGGCAAGCAGGTACGACAGGAGCCCCTCTTCACCAGCACCAAACAGGTGAGAGTGCTTCTTAAAAATTACAGCAGGGAAACACTTTAAGAATTAAAGATCAGTGCTCCTGCACTCTGCAATACGCAGCAGTGCAAGAGCCTCAGACACGCCTAAAGTGTTAAAAAGATGAAAGGGTTTCAAAAACAAATGTGCAAACAAGCAAACTGCAGGGTTTTTAAAATAGCAGTGCAAACGATCAGGCAGCAGGAATGATAATAGCAGGGGCAGCGAGGCTCAAAATTACCCCCACTGGTGTCCGCTGCGTGTCGCGGCTCCCATTAAATAAGGGATCGGGCCGGCCGGTTGAAAACTAGCCCGCCAACCCTGAAAATGGTGCCTAACAGTGTCCCAGGCGGGAAGAGAGAAAATGTCTGCATCCAAAGGGGCAAGCAGGTACGACAGGAGCCCCTCTTCACCAGCGCCAAACAGGTGAGAGAGCTTCCTAAAAATTACAGCAGGGAAACACTTTAAGAATTAAAGATCAGCACTCCTGCACTCTGCAAAACGCAGCAGTGGAAGGAGCCTCACACACACCTAAAGCGTTAAAAAGATAAAAGGGGCGTGGCTAAGATGGCGGCGCGGTAGGACGCGAATCCGTGTCTCTCCGGCGCCGCCGTTTCTCAGCCTTGTTATATCGCCCGTCCTGGAGCCCATCCACCCGCGAATCAAGGTGGCGGACCTTTGGAGGTGCCCCGAGGAGCGTCTGTGGTGCCCGGAGCCGTCCGGAACCGGTGCGGCCGTGCCCGGCAGCGGCTGGTGGTCTGTGGCCTGCGCGCGCCCGCCCGCGCGGGCCCTGAGGGAGGACCCGGATCCTGTCGGAGTGCGGGGCCTGCCTGTTGAGCGGTCCAGATCCTTTCCTCCCCCCCCCCGATTCCGGATCGCCTGCCGGAGCAGCGGTCCCCGCCGAAGGACGAGTTTCAGAGTGGAGGGCGGAGCAGCCGTGCACCCTGAGGCGGCGCCGGCGTGGTCTTCTGCGGCCCGGAGCGGGCCGGGCCTGGAGTAGCTGCGGGATCTGTGGTGGCTTGCCCTGGTTGGTGCCTGCGACTGCCCGGGAGACGCGGGACCCAGGAAGCGGCCCAGCACCCTGCTCCCGCCCAGCTGAAGATCCCGTTTCCAAGTGAGTGAGCGGGGGGAGAGGAATAGCACCGGGGCCTGGAGGAGGCTGTGACGGTCCGCGGATCGGCGGAAGGCGTGCAGAGAGGAGGGGGAGGAGTGACCGGAGAGCCTGAAGGTCTGCCCCAAGGTTGCTGCTGTAGGCTGCACGCATGAGTGGCGGGGCCCCTGGGGGGCAGTGGCGCATGCCCTGGCTCCTGCGGGCTGGGGAACTTGGCGCTGTCTGGCCTGGGCGCAGAGAGGGTGGAGCGGCACTCCCGTAGTGAGGCGCGACGCGGGAGGCCCTAATCGGCGCCCGCGCTGGACTGGATCGCCCGGCGGGGCTGCCCTCAGAGTGGGCCTGGAGTGGAGGCCTTGGCGGTCCGCGGATCGGCGGACAGGGTGCTTCTTTCAGGGGCAGAGTGTGCAGAAGCAGGCGCGGCGCCATCACTGGCTGGCACACAGGTGGTGTCTTGCGCTGCCGGACGGTGCGCGCCGTGAGGTGGGGACCGGTGAGGGGGGCCTGCCGGCCCTCCATTGGAGCGTTCTGGTGCCGTTGCGCCTTGGTGGTGGTCGACACCGACAGCAGTGGTGGTGGCTCGTGTAAGGAGCTCTGATATCGACGGCGCTCGGTGTTTCCGGGCAGTGCGGTGCGCAGCGGCTCGGTCCCCTTGCGACGGGGAGGGACGACATGGCTGCAGGGCGCACTCGGAAGGAGAAATCCCTGAAAGAACTCCTCCTCAAACAACCAGGGCAATCAGCGTCAGCTGGTGAGAAGGCGGCAAGTATGCCGGAGGCAGATGAGACCCCCGTGACAAAGGCCTTTATGTTGGAACTGTTCACAGCTATGAGGGCCGACCTCCAGGAATTCCAGTCTCAGCTGGTGGCAGATCTGAAGGAAGTGTGTCGGGATGTGGATGACATCGGGGAGCGCGTGGCCACCCTCGAGGAGCACGACATTAACAGAGCAGAGGAGATCCATCATCTACAGCAAGATGTGCTGCGTCTTATAGAGCAGAATGTTGATCTTCAGGCCCATGCTGAAGATTTGGAGAACCGCTCCAGGCGGAACAACGTGAGGATCAGGGATGTTCCGTTGAAAGAGGAGGGGGACGATCTCAGGGCCTATGTTGCTGCGCTATTCCAGCACATCCTTGGGGAAGGAGAAGAGACAGACATACAGATGGACCGAGTCCACCGTGTGGGCCTCCCGCCAGGTGCTAAAGCTCCCCCACCAGACATCCTCGTGTGTGTGCATGATTTTCAATTGAAGGAACGTATCATCCGGAGGGCACGGGAGGCCCACCCCATCCAATTCCGCGGTCAGCATCCGGCCCTCTTCCAGGATTTGGCGGCTTCTACACTTATCAAACGACGGGCGTTCAAAGTGGTGACCACCCACTTGCGAGAAAACAAGGTTCCCTATTCGTGGGGTCACCCTTTCCGCTTCATATTCAAACATAATGGCAGGTTGCTTCAACTCCGCTCGCCAGAAGAAGCATTAGAGATCCTGGGCCTCGAAAACCCCAACGCGTCTGTGCTGCTGAACAACTTAGCTCACAGAGTGCTCGCCGCACAGAGGGGTGGCAGCGAGTCGGCAAGAAATCACCACTCAAGAAACCTGATCAGGCAGCGAGAAACAGAGAGAGCGAGGGGGTGTTGTCCGCCCTTTCGCACACGCTAGATCGCCCGTCCACCCCCTGAGACGTGTTGCTGCTGGCTTCGGGATGGGCACATAGAGGGGCGCCGGGGAGGCGGTTCAGACTGTCTGGCACATCCCCTTGGTAGTCCCTTGGCGCTACACTGACTACGTGTTGGCCCCTTCACGAGGGGGTCAGTTGCAGCCACGAACCCCTGGACCTTCATTCTTGTGACGAACATTGGTCACGCTCTACATGTGGAGTTTCTTTGCTGCCACGAACCCCTGGACTCGCATGTTTGTGACGAACATTGGTCACGCTTCACATGTGGAGTCTAATTGTTGATAATGTTTTAGGGGGGTTTTTGTCGGGTGGGGGGTCCATGGGATTTCAGTTATTTTTTTTGTTGTTAATGTCACTGTTGTTTTCCTTTTACAGGGTTGGGTGGGTTCTCTCCTCGGTGTGCTCCTGTTTAGATATTCAGCATGGCAGCTGTGTGCGTGCGGTCCTCTATCCCCTCTTGTTATGGCAGGGTGCTGGGCGCTGCAGTATAGCGGACTTCTCACCTATCCCCCCCCCCGGGATCTTAAAATAGTCAGTCTCAACGTCCGGGGTCTCAACAACCCAGTCAAGCGTAGGGCAGTCTTGTCTCTCCTGGAACACTCGGGGGGGGACATTTGCCTCATCCAAGAAACACACCTATTGCAGACTGACACACATCGCATACGCCACAGCCACTTCCCTCATCAGTTTTGGTCCTCTGCGGGTAGTAAAAGGGGAGCAGTGGCTGTGTTAATAGCCAAGCATTTTAAGGGAACAGTGGTGGGGCCATTCTCCGAAATTAGAGGCCGTCTCCTAGCATTGCGACTCCAAGTGGGCTCCTCCTTCTACACAGTGGCTTCCATATACTCCCCTAATGATCATCCAGAGAAGTTTTTGCTGGAGGCCTGTGCAGATGTACTGCGCTCTCCAGACAGGGCAGTGGTAGTAGGGGGCGACCTCAATCTCGTCATGAACAGCAAGCAAGATCGCTCAGGTTCCCGCACGGATGGCGCTGGCGCCTTATCCGCGCACGGGGTGGAGTGGTTACGTGATGCCGGGATCAAGGATGCCTGGCGCTGTCTGCACCCCAACGAAATAGACTTTTCATACTACTCCGCCGCGCATAAAACGTACGCCCGTCTAGATCATTTCCTTGTCACCCCGGCAGCGTGGTCATTGGCCGTGGACTCCACTATCGAAGCACGCGCCCTTTCGGATCATGCCCACATCACCCTGACTCTTCGCATACCGGCCGCGCGTTCAGCCTTCTCGCCGCACTGGCGATTGCGGGACTCCCTGCTTAAGTCTCCGGAGGTGGTTGCGGGCATTAGACAATGCATCATCGACTATATAGCAACTAATGATAGAGCTGATACCCCGCTCTCCTCAATATGGGAAGCGCTTAAGTCAGTAGCGCGTGGGGCACTTATCGCTAAGGCAGCCTATGAGAACCGAACCAGGCGGGAAAAGCGCGCCGAGCTTGAAGCTACTGTTCGAGAATTGGAGACTATACATAAGTGCAATGGCGCGCCCCGTATATGGCGCCAGCTAGAAAAGGAACGCCTCCAGCTTCGCCGACTGGATCTTGACCGAGCTGAACATGCGGTGATCCGCCTAAAACACAAGTTCTTTGTTGCCTCAAATAAAGGGGGACGTATGCTGGCGCACTGCCTGCGGGGCCAACAGGAGATGCACTCTGTCAAATCGCTGCGTGACGGGTCTGGACGGCTCATTACCGACGATACCCAAATCATCTCTGCCTTTCGCTCCTTTTATCATTCTCTCTATGCCGCGGACCCCTCTTTGCGGTCAGATCCCACGGGCTACCTGAGGGACTCCGCGGTGACGCCGCTTTCTGAGGGCGCTGCTACCGCCCTGGAGGCGCCTATCCGCATTGAGGAAGTTATCTCTGCGATCTCCAGGCTGAAGCTACAAAAGGCCCCGGGGCCGGACGGCTTTGGTGCCCTATTTTATAAAACCTACCGTGCAGAACTTGCCCCTTTGCTCACACGCCTGTTCAATTCATTTGCAGACTCGGGATCCCTCACGCCTACTATGCTGCAAGCCTCCATTTCTGTCATCCTTAAGCCGGGTAAAGACCCTGACTCTTGTAGTTCCTACCGACCGATCTCCCTGCTGAACATAGATGCGAAACTGTTCTCCAGCATCTTAGCACATAGGCTGAATCCCCATATGCCGGATCTTGTAGATCCAGACCAATCCGGTTTTGTCCCCGGATGACAGTGCGGGGACAACACCAAGCGAACCTGATGGACAAAGTACAACGGTCCAGGGAGGAGGCCCTTCTGTTGGCGATCGATGCCGAAAAGGCTTTCGACCGCGTACATTGGCCATATCTCTTCGCCACCCTGGAGCGCTTCGGAGTGGGGCCCAGGTTTCGACGCTGGATTGCCAGCATTTACACTGCTCCCCAAGCTGCGGTCAGAGTCAATGGTTTGCTATCTGACCACTTTGCAGTGGGTAGAGGAACGCGACAGGGATGTCCCCTTTCCCCCCTACTTTTTGCCCTGTATATGGAGCCCCTGGCACACCGGCTCCGGGATAACCCTTTGGCGCAGGGCATCCCTTTCGGCTCGGAACATCATCTAATTAGTCTATACGCAGATGACATTATCTTTTCCGTTACACACCCCCTGACTTCGCTTCCGGCCGTCATGCAGGACCTCGAAACATTCGGTCAGTTTTTTGGGCTTCAACATCAATACCCAGAAATCTCAAGTACTCAATCTCACCACCTGCCCCCAAACGGAGGAGACTCTTAAACTCCACTTCCCCTTTGATTGGGCTTCAAAGGGAATTGTGTATCTTGGCCTGACCCTCCACTCTAGCTTGGCAAAAACGGCAGAAGCCAACTACTCCGCTCTCCTCTCTCGCATCCGCGCAGACCTCCTACGCTGGCGCCGTCTCCCTCTGTCGTGGTTTGGGAGATTATCTGCGGTGAAAATGAATGTCCTGCCGCGTGCTCTATACCTGTTCCAGACACTTCCGCTGGAACCCCCGCCTCTTGTCTTACAGCAGGTCCAAGCGGCTCTTAAGAGCTTCGTCTGGGGCCCGGTCTCACCGCGCCTGCGTAAAACGCAGCTCCAGCGGGCCAAAAGGGTCGGAGGACTAGCCTTTCCCAATATCACGCGATATTTTCAAGCCTCCCTCCTACGCTACTTGGTGGAGTGGAATCGTCCCTTGACAGAGAAACACTGGGTCTTTATGGATCAGACGGTTGCGGGCCACCATATTTGGCAAGATGCTTGGTTGCCGCGGGCGGCACGAGCGTGGGGCCTATACTCCTCGCCAGTCACACGACCCACCATGGTTGCCTGGGACAGGGTCTCACGTAGGGCCAATCTGACCTCCTTCCCATCTCCTATGTCCCCGCTTTTCTCGAATCCTGCCTTCCCACCAGGAGAAACCACCAAAGCTGCAGCGCGGTGGGTGGAGGAGGGCTGTAAACGCGTGGGCCACTTGTTTGACATTCAGGGAATTATTCCCTTCAAGGACTTGCAGACGACTACCATTTACCCGATACTGATCTTTATTTGCACTCTCAGATGGTTCACTGGATCTCGGGCTCTGGGACACGCTCCCTGGCCTTTCGGCCAATGAAGCCGTTTGAGAAATGGATACTCAACAAAAAAAGCGATAAAAGTCTTATTTCCGAACTTTATTCCTTTCTTGCTCCGGCCCCTTCATCGACTCGCAATGCTGGACAGAGGCGCTGGGAGGCGGAGATAGAGCGTACACTTACTGATGAGTGGGAAGACATTTTCCACCGGGCACACCACACTACGTATTCCGCGGGTCATACGGAGACAGCCTACAAAATTGCTACGTATTGGTACTACACCCCTGACCGACTCTCTAAATGGCAGGCGCAATGCGATGGCCTTTGCTGGAGGGGGTGCGGTAACCCTGGGACGCTCATTCACTTGCTATGGCATTGTCCGAAGCTTACACGCTACTGGGATCAGATCCTTAACGATATCGACCAGGCTTTCAACACCACCATACCCCGGTTCCCCGCCTACACCCTCCTAGGCCTCCCTAATGCGCTCACTTTTCCTTTACACTCGACTAGGGGCGACAGATGGCGCTTGCGCTAAACGCTGCACACAGGGTCATAATAGCTAGATGGAAATCAGACAGCGTCCCCGACCACACTCACTGGCTACATCAACTATGGAACCTGCTTGCAATGGAGAGGCTCTCTATGGTGGCAGCGGGGAAGGACAAGGACTATGCTAAAATCTGGGCTCCTTCCTGACTATCCTTTCCACTGAATTCCGTGAATTGACTTGCCCACGTTACCTTCGTATCCTAAACCTGGTGCCAGACACTACTGCATCCACCCCTTAGAATGTACATTGCTAGCGACTCAAGTTCCCATGGCGCGCTGACCCCAATACAACACGGGGCACTTGTGCAATGACGCTGCCGTTTGGATCTTTTTGGGGATCTTCTTTTCTTTTATTTTGCACACTGAGGAGAGAGGTAGGGGGTGGGGGGGTTCAGGGTCTTTCTTTCCTTTTATTGTTGAGTTTATTGTTCACTGTTGGAACACTCCACTTAGCCATGGTCCACAGTGGACCCCTTTCCTCTGCCTTGAGCGTCTTGCGTCTAAATTGACACAGTCCCTCGCAAATGTTCCCTTTCTTGGGGGCTATGCCCTTATGACGCGGCCGGCCCGACTGGGTTGTAGGCGGCTTGCTGGTTAATACTGTACAGCCTTTCTACTGCTCTTTGTCTGTCAGTACGAGCAACAAGCAGCCAGCCGGCCTGATAGGTTGTAGGCGCTCTGCTTATGTATCTTTGTTGTGTTCTGTTAATAAAAACAGATTTAATACTAAAAAGATAAAAGGGTTTTAAAAACAAATGTGCAAACAAGCACACAGCAGGGTTTTTAAAATAGCAGTGCAAACGAGCAGGCAGCAGTAATGATAATAGGTGGGGCAGCGAGGCCCGCAATTACCCCCACTGGAGTTCGGAACATCCCTTTGTGACATTCAGCTTTGATAAAAATTTTGTTGGGAGATGTACGCGCTGCAGATATTGTAAAGGGGGCAATTGAAGCAGGGAGCTGAGTGGCGTCACAGAGTGTCACGCTACTATTGGTTGGTTGGTGTAAAGTCAAACTGTGATAGGTTGACAACGTCATAGAGAGCCGAGTTGGTATTGGTTGTTTGAACAAAAACGAGGAAGTATACTCTAGAATTAGTGAGAGAGTTATTTGTAAAGGACAATATCAAATATTCGTGATGGAAGATGAAAATTCTGAAAAACATAAAAACTTGAATACAGGTAGATGTGACCGTACCTACTAGAGAAGGGGTACCGATACCACCCGAGGGTACACCAGCTTTATATATGACCCAAGAGAGAGGTTATCATACATGTACATGGTTAGAGAATTGGATGAAATATACAGAAAATGACAGACTTTTATCTTTTCCGCAGTATCGAACCTTTAACATTAGAATTCTTGAAAATTTGAGGAGACAGCTGTATGATATTAAACACCACCGAGACCTATGCAATTGGAAGCTCTTGGAGAATGGGAACATGTTGCCCATCAAAAAGAAAAACAGAAATATCAAGGAAGGTACAAGAACACCTTAATTAGGTATGTTGAGGTAGATGGGATGCACAACAGAAAGCTTGGGGAACAGACATTGCAGAAGGAACACCAATGTATCCTGTATTAGTTGCAGAGAAGGGTGAAGGAGAAAAGTGTAAGGAAAAGAAAAAACATCTTAAGAACTTTCAAGCATTGGCATTGACTGATGAGAGTGAGAATGAAATAGATGAACAATTTTTTAATGAATTATTGTTAAATCGTCCTCCTCCATATATTGAGGACCAACCTCAAAGCATACCAGATTCATTTACAGGAATAGTACCAGATGCACCTACTATGCCCACGAGTCCCAATCCACAAAACTCCTTTTTATTTGGAACGGAGACTCCAAGAGGAGCATAACCCAATAATCCTATGACCCTGAGAACTCCTAATGCCCTTTCAATCCCAGTAACGATAGGACCTGTAGTCCCACTTTATCAATCTGGAAATAGATAGACCAAGCGGAGGTACTGTAAAGAAATTCACCTGAAAGACAGATAGGTTCTACACCACAAGAACTTGATGATTGGATTAGGGAAATAGCTCCATCTACTCTTGAGAAGAACACAGGTACCCAGGGAACTACTGTTCAAGAGATCAAAGGGATAAGTCACTTGATGTAGCCAAACTTAAAGTGGAATTGAAAGAAATTATCATGGGTACCATTAGTCCCGCTAGAATTATAAACTATCAGGATGATGAATTGTTATTTGTATGTAAGGACATTACTCGACGAGCTAGAAATACCCATAAGCTATCTGAATTTGTACAGAAATATGGGGTGGACATACAGAAATCAAAGCTGTTACAGAAAACCTATCGATTGGATTTCAGTGACAAGGACATTAAAAACATGAAGCCTTCAGAGAAGAGATTACAGATTAAGGAATTGCTAACCACTCTCAGAAAGTGGGGTGAGTTGGGAAAATGGGAAGGCAGATGGGCAAAAAAGATGGAAGTAAAGAAAATAGCTATGCCGATGTACCCAGTTTTTTAAAATGATGAAGGTTCAGGGGTGAATATGCTCCCTATGAGAGAGGTACCTGTAGGAGGGTATGTTCATGTTCCATGGACAAGACTAGATATATTGTCTTTTACAAATGATTTCCTGAAATTGAGAGAAAAACCTGTTGAATGGTACAAGCAAGTAGAGAGATTTGTAGAGGTTTCAAAGGTTTCAAAGGTTTTATTGAAGGATTTGGATACCTTATTTGATATTGTAGTTCCGAGTGATTTGTGGGCTGAGTGTAAAGTTGCTATTGATTGGTCTGTGACTGAATCTGCTAGGCATCCACGAACTGGTGCACCATCACCTGAGGTAATGAAAAAATACAATCAAGCCATCACCTATTTGAAAGGGAAAACCGCTCCTATGGAAATAGATTGGGTAAAGATTGACAGGATAACACAGGAATTGAAGGATGCATATTATGAGTGACTTTTGCAGGCATTTAAGCAGTAGAGTAGAATTTGAGAATGTGACCGTAAAGGATATGGGACATTTTGTATATCAGTTTGTATACAGTCTGAGACCTAGTGCTATGACACAACAACATTTAGTCTGCTGGCAGAGCAAACCGATAGATGAAATTCTCCGATATGCTAAATATTGTGGAGAGGAATTAGAAACCAAACATAAGAGACTCAAAGAAAAGCTGATGTTGGCTCAGATGAAGGCTGCAAAGAGAGGTTATATTGGTAATAGTGGAGATGGTCCAAATGTAGTACAGGGAAATGGTCAAGCGAGTCCTGGAATGCGATGATTAGGAGGTGGACAGCAACAAGGTGTGCAGACGCAAGGCAGAGATGGAAGTATTTCTATTGAGACGTTGAAAAAGACTAATCCATATCACATTTGCGGCAAGTTCTGGCATTGGAAGCGCAAATGCCGATTTAATCCTTTTAATCAAATGAATGGGCAGGTACCACAAGGTGGGAATGCACAGTCACAGGGGAATGATATGATACAGAATCAGTAGACTCAAAGACAGAAAAATCTAAACCTAAATATACCCCAAGCCCCGATGCTTCATATGAATAGTCAAGTCCAGAGTTATAATATAAATAAAGGATTTCACATAAATGTTCAGGTTGATTCAAACCCCAATGTTACTCAGGAATATTTGATCCAAGTTAATAACACTGACTGCCACAATGACGGTGCCTGATGGGGCGGAGGAATGCATGCTTGGCACATCCCTAAAGGTAGACCAGAGTGGTCCCTAAGTGGATTACAAGGTAAATGGGACTCCTGTCTCGTTTCTTGTTGACACTGGTGCTACTGATTCCACTGTAAGAACAGCGGAGGATCTGTTGTATTCTGCTTTAGGTGTCCGTGTATAGGTTTTCCTGAATCATGTCCTTATATAGACACAATTCGCATTGCCCTTATATAGGCATAGAATCCCTGTCCTTATTTAGGCATTAACCGTGCACTCCAAATACAGGCATGGTCACCGACATCCGTCCACCCTAACGTCACAACGAGTTCTTAGAAACCAGACCCTTAAGCTTCGGGAGTTCCTCTAGCACAGGACTATTGATTTCTCCAAGAACTCATCTATTATGTATGAACCCTTATACCTTAAGGGTTCATTCCTGACGTCTTCCTCTGTCCGACTTCACGTCAATGCTAACATTCCAAGGCACCTACCAGGTATAAATATACCTTCCCTTGCCCAAGCAAGTTAGAGGAGACCTCGACTTCAGAGGAGCCCGTATCCCGGCCTGACGCACTGAGAAGACGCTGTCATTCCTGTACGCAGACAAATCCAGCTTCCAGTGTTCTGACTCCCTTCGCGGGGTGTTAGAGTTCCAGATCCGGCAAGAGATTCCCACCTCTCTCATTCTCAAGGTATGGAGCTGACTAGATCCTAGAGGGACTCTTGGCATACTATACTTGGCGTACTATACTTAACATACTCTTAGTATACCAGACTAGAGAATACTCCACCTACTTTTACCTTTCCCTACACCTAGACTAGGTTAGGTACATTGGGGTAGAACTAGCTTAGAGACGCATCGTATGAGTACTCGCATTTTTAGCTCATGTTATTTATGTACGTGAATATATGCTAAAAGATAATGCTAGCGCAGTATTATTTATTTCTACTGCTTACTCTGTACATTATTTATCTTGCTTACTGTCTTGTGATCATAACAGCACATATCTCTTACACGAGAAACAAGACTGTTCAATAAAACCTTTTTATTGAAACGCCTGTCTTTCCTTTCTGTGTAACTCTGTAGAAACTAAGCATGCACGATTGACTGAGTGAAACTGTTATCTATTGTTTCCACGATTCTGAGACGTGTTCCGATTCTAAAGGGAAACAAAGTTGTCATGTTTTTCGGTTGCCAGAAACTCCCTTCTTGTTATTCAAGGAGTTTCTAGTGGCCTATGAGCTAGCTGGCACAAGTAATTAAGTTTAATATACTCGATAAGGACATACCGACCTTAGTCCTATGTCAAGCCTATAGGTTATATTATTCCAATGCGCAGAGCCTATTAGGGAAATAGGAACTACACTACATGGCGCCCAAACGTTTGGTAAGGCAGTGATTTAACGCTAGATACTGAGTAACTCAGTTGTGCTTTTCTCAGAGACCCCTACTCACATTCTCCATAAGACGTCTGGAGTGGGTAGGGTTAAATATCCACCATAACTAATTAGGACAAAAAACCCTATATATTAGTTGTTTGGTTTGTTCAACGTTGAAGGATACAGTGTTCCAAAATATTGTGCACCTTATCTTTTTGTTTCCTTGAAACTTGTTCTACATTTTTCAAAAAACAAATGTCCAACTGGGACAATGCCACCGAAACCGGTGGAGCTACGGCTGACCCAGTCGTAACAGTTTTTAACTTTACAGGTTTAAATGAACCTGAGGAGGGTGTTATAGACGTCGCTCCAAACTTAAGAAGAGCCATCACTCTAAAACTTATAAAACACGGCCTACCACCAAGAGGCGGTAGAGCAGTTTTCGTGATAGAGGCACACAAATCTTTTCAGACAGAGGTATTCTATTCATGGATAATATTTCCTGAATCAAATTCAGTAACAAGACTGTTTCACTTCTACAAAGAAGATGAACCACCAGAGGAATATATTCCTTTCGAGGATATTGAAATTCCACTAACATACCAGGAGCATCAGCTCTGGTTTAAAGGCGCCCTAAAACATCACAAAAACATTACCAGGCTCGGTCCACTAGGTAGACCAGGAGCAACATGGCCGATTCTAGCCGGCTACACTCCTCATCCTGACCTTGATATAATGTCAGACGAGGAATTACTTACTCAACTTACAGAGTTGATAAAAATTTACAGACAACTAGTCCAATATGTCATGCGGACTTTCACAGTCCAACCACCATTAACCATTCCAAATCAAACTCCTCAACAGGGGAATACACTAAAAATTACACCACAGACTTTATACGCAGTCATGGGTAAAATGCCCAGAAAACGTGAGCAAATTCCATTCTGGATAGCTCAAACAATTACTCAAATAGAAGCAGTATTTCCAAATACTAGCCCTTATGAGAAACACAGACTACTAACAAACTGTTTACCAATGGGGATCACACCACAACTGGAAGACTGCACCACTTGGGGCTCAGTCTTTGCTGCCATCTATATTAAAACACATGGTATTCCGTCAATTGCAGTAATACCTGATGTCCTGAAACAAATTCAAAACGAATACGTGGCAGAGCCTGCTCTGAATTTAGGTATGAAATTACTGAAACATTTCGACCAGGTCTCAAAAATAATATTATCTAATATTAAAGGGGAGGCAGCAGCAGTGGCGATCCGCCAACGATTAAGGGAATTCGATGTTACAGAACATGAAACAGAACTACCCAGAATAATAGAACAATCTTATGCAGAATTAGGCAGAGATAGTTTGGGTGGAAGACCATTGAAGCCAAAACTATCTGAAAGTCCTGAGAAGGACTCTATTAAACAAACTCCTACATCTTCTAAAAAGAAGTGGGAAACTAATAAACATAATTCAAACGAGAAACGTTCTCAATACCGAGGTAGGCCTCCTCAAAAGGAGCCCTCTGAAAGGAGGTATAACCTCAGGAATAGGGATAATTTGAAAAAGCCTGACAGGTATCAAGATACTGATACACGTTCCTCTCGTACCGTTCAGATATCGTCACAGACATCGGAAAGAAGAAGACGGTCAGAACATAGAGAAAAACGCGTGAAATCGAAAGATGACAAACACGTTCCAAAAAACAAATCAAAACCTCAATTCTCAAAAAAGAAGGTAGCAGGTCTGAAGATCAGACATGCCGAGGATACTGAGAAAACAACTCAAGAACGGAGAATGGGCTCAGACAATGCTGGACAGTGCGGAAGAAGGAACTTCTGGAGATAGTGGACTTGAATGAGTACATCACAGTAGAGACTGTAGACACCAGGGTTAGTACTCCACAAAAGTTATATGAAATAACACTCCGAATGGAGGGAGGCATACCAAGAAAGGTGAAAACACTCTTTTCGGAAAAACTTTCAAGGGGTTATGATATACTTCTAGCAGAAAAAGACTGGCCACCACAATTTGTCAGGGAGTGCCCACATGGAGAGGACATTATTATGCCTGCCTTCTCCAACCATATTTCAATTCACATAAAATATACTTATGCCAGGAAATGGGCAGTTGCCCAGGCCCCAGCATTATATAAAAATCATGTAGGATGGGATGAGGACTCACCTCACCATAAAATACATCTAAAAATGAACCTACTGCACAGAGGCAGTACCCAATAAAGCAAGAAGCTAAAAAACAGATCAGGGAGATCTTAGATCAACTTGAATACCAAGGGGTGATTGAAACATACACCACTTCAATGAACAATCCTTTGTTTCCGGTCTCCAAACCAGGCAATACATATCGTCTAGTCTTGGATTACAGACACTTAAACACTTGTTCAAAAACTTTTGTAGTACAAAATGCACATAGTACAGCATTAATGAATAACATTGTGCATAAAAAATATAAAACCACATTGGATATCTCAAATGGTTTCTTTTGTCAAAACATAGCACCTGAAAGCAGGTACTTAACAGCTTTCTCAATAATGGGGACCCAGCGTCAATTTTGTCGACTCCCACAAGGGTTCAAGAACAGCCCGGGGTTATTCTCAGCGAGGGTAACAGAGTTACTACAAATTTATGATAATGAGGCATTGTCATATGTCGATGACATCTATCTGACAGACGATGACCTGGACAAACACTTGAACAGGGTGAGCACCATTATACTGGGCTTCGCCTCTGAGGGCTATAAGTTCAACTTTAAAAAATCCAGAATTGCCCATCTCAATGTCCTCTTCCTAGGATATGAGCTTTCAAGTGAAGGCAAGAGCTTGGCAGCTAACTTTTTAGAAAGGTGTGCGCTGCTCCAACCTCCAAAGACGCTGAAAAATTTACAATTCATCCTGGGTTTCCTAAATTTTGGAAGAACTTACATTCTGAATTACGCAGAAAGGGTTAAACCTCTCTACGCACTAATCAAACCTGATTTTTCAATCAAAAATTGGACACATGAACACACAGAAATCTTGCGTTCACTCCAAGCTAACATGTTAGCAACAAATCACTTACAAACACGCGTAAGTCAACGCAATTTAGTCATCCGAATAATTTCGGTTCAATGCAGATTCACCTATTTAACATTTAATGAGGGTGAAAAAGTACCAATAGCATACAAATCACATTTGTATACACAAGCAGAAATGCGCTTCACTTCAACAGAAAAAATACTGACAGCAGTTCAAACCGCTGTAGCAAAAGAAAGAGCTCTAACCCAAGGGAAACGCATTATTGTCGTAATCCCAGTACCGGCTCTAGAGGCGGTAACAAAAGCGAGCATTCCAAATGCTAAAGCATTACATCCTAGATGGATACAATGGGTTAATTCTCTTGCTGCAACAGATGTTGAATATGTTTTTGATCCTGATCTAAAAACACAAGCGTTCCTGCAATATGAACATGAATGTCCTCTGCCCACTGAGATTCTGCCTCTCGATCAGTATGAATTCATAATTTACACTGACGGATCCGCACAACCCGCTACAGGGAGTAAGCAAGCTTACAGTGCAGCGTGCGCAGTCGTTAAAGGTCGCATGCGCGATGGCAACTTCAGACCTATGGTCACAAAAACCCAATCTCTAGGAGATTGTACAGCTCAGCGAGCTGAACTACAAGCATTCAAACTGGCACTTGACAGTACAGGTCGAGAATTCCCCACACTAATAGTGTGCGATTATTTCTACTGTGTGCAGTCGTATAATGAATATATACAAACTTGGCTTGAAAATGGGTTCAAAGATGCAAAAGGTGGCACAATAAAGCATAAAACGCTTTGGGAACAAGTAGTTCAGTTGGAAAGCGAACTACCAAAGGCTCACGTGATACACACGCTGAGTCATCAACGTGATGGCGTTCACGTTGCAGGGAATTCATTGGCTGACGAAGCCGCAAAGGGGGCTGTTCAGACGGCTTCCGTAGCTGCGATCACTCGTTCAATAACGAGAATAGACAGTGAGATAATGTTGGCTGTCAATGCTATGAGCAAAGGCAGTGGTGCAGCGTTACCAAAAAAGTTTCCACTCAAGTACTCTTATGTAATTGATGCGAACAACGTTCCATTTGCTCGAATCCCTGGAGTGGGGGATAGGGTAATTCCAAACATGGAATGTAGAGCAGCTTTGATTTATGAAACACATCTGGGGGAGGGTCTGTCACATCAAGGGATCTCTAAAACAATATTGACATTAAAAGAGATGTACTGGTGGCCTAGAATGAATACACAGATTCACATCTTCATCAATGACTGCATAGACTGTAAGGTACAGCGAGATACAGAACGCCACCAGACACCATGCTACGAAGTAGCCTGCCAGGGACAGACACCATTGTTAGACAGCATTAGACTATCTATGCACAGGCGTCCTTGTGAACAACTGCAATCCCACAAATACTAAGTCAAGGTTCCTATGGATATGGCTTCAGCGCTCGGCTGACGCTCGAACTGTTATAAAAGATTTGCGAGTCTTTATCGGCACATATGCAATAGGCACGCTACATTCTGACCAGGGCCCTGCGTTTAGCTCTCGGGCTTACAAAGAAGCCATGGACAGTCTGGGCGTTGCATTGCAGTACTCCTCTCCGTTTCATCCTGAGGGAAATTCTGTTGTGGAAAGGAAAAACCGGGACATAAAGCAGTCTATAACAGCTAGGGTATTAGGTTCGGGTGATGGGTGGGTCAAACATCTTTATGGGGTCCAACGCTCATTAAATAATTTGCCAAGAAGTTCTCTAGGGGGGGGGGTCACTCCATATGAGGTCCTATTTGGGACAAGAATGTGGGTGCCAGATCTAGAATGTAGAGGCACAGTGGTGGAAAATAAACCCTTTGATATCAAAGATCGTTTGGCTGTTTTACAGGATCAAAATGAACTAAGATCGAAACAAAGCAACGTATTCCTGCAGCCAACCACCACTGGGGAAAAACCGGCGGTCCCAGCAAGGCCTGTCTGGATTCCAAAAGTTGGGGATCTAGTCAGAGAGAAAATTGCGGACAAGAAGGAATTTGGACCTTCTTACAGACAACCAGTACCTGTCCTAGCCATACACGGAACAAGAACAGTACTTCTGCCACCCCTTGCTGGAAAAAAGGAGAAAAGATTTGTGTCCATCGACCTCATCAAACCACAGTATGTGGCCAATACTAAATAGTAGGCCTCGTGGACTCCGACCTAGTAGCAGACACACTCCTCTCGCTACTATCCAAGAGGCTCAGACTGAAAGACTGATAACAATCAAGAATTCAGCAGTAACAGATGAAGGACTGAGCAACAGTGCTATGGAACTCATCCCTCTTGAAACTCAAGTAACAGTTCGTCGAAATACACCTGTCTACACCAATGTAACAAGTGATCAACTGGTTCCAGTGATTTCAACAAATCCTGATGCAATTCCAACAATTGACAGAACTGCTTCTGGCTATTTCATTAACTTTGATACGTTTTCTGAGGATCTGAGTGAACCTGAGACGTCGCCAGCATCAAGAACTGTTGTAGGGATTCTGCACATATACAGAGCTATGCACAGGATAATAGGACCTCGGACAATAGTGGTGAACCAACCATGCACCTTAGTACCCACAATCCCAATCCGACTAGCTTTAGCGTCTCATTCGCAGCGAAGCTACCAATGATTAGACAACCCAGAACACGGTCTCTCTCAGGACTCGCGGGAGCAAGCACACCCTTTCATAACTCACTCATAATTGTCCACAACGTGCGTAATAAGAGACACAGTATAGTTTAAAATGTTTATTTCAACTATCGTGCTCTAAGATACAGTACACGTGCCAGTACTATCAGCATAATGCATAATGATAAAATAAGAAGCATAGTTACAATTCCATAGAATACAAACGGGGAAAGCATTTCATAAAGCAGTGGATATAGGGCCAAATGGCCTTATCACCCTCCCCGTGCTATAAACCAGTTTATTATAAAAATAGAAGACCTCTGGGCTTTGTCCGGCGGACCCTCATACCTCAATATCTAGATGCAAGGTTTACATCATCAGACAAGCACAGCTCTTCTCCCTGGAAAGGTTTTTCTCCAAGTGTCACAAACAGCGAGATCACAATATTAAAAGCACATGAATTTCTCCAGTGCAGCTGTACTTAGTGTTATGTCTAAGTGCGAGGGACTGGCCAGATCAGCAAGAACAAGGGACGTTGTTTTTCGACCTTGTACATGTTGTGCAGATGAAACCCACAGGGAACAGGAGAAAAGTTGAAAGGCAGAAAGGCAGACAGTTCTAATATAGCCGGGCACAAGCAGAGGCTGGAAAAACAAAGTCACAAAGTAACGTGCGCAAAAAGGCATCATGGCAGCCAGGCCTAAGCCAACTTAGCAATGCAGACAATGAGGACACAAACCACATGACACCCTCCCCTGGTCAGTCCAGAGGCGAAGACATAGGACGAAGACAGAGTTCAACTCGATGGAGCAGAATGGAAACGTCTATTCTGGAATAGTGCCCAATGAAGGACAGTGAATGGAACAAAAATTCAGGATTAAAAAATCCAGATAGGGGGAGAGAAAGAAAAAATCCAGAGATTCAGGATGTTGAAAGCGGAGGCCCCCTAATCCAATAGAGTGTAAGTGCAAAAAACCGCCACACCTTCCAAGAGGAGATCATTGGAATCGTCTGAAAAAAGAGACGCCATCCAGTTCAACAAATCAAAACTGCATTCATGTTCCTCGCAAGAGGGAGCAGTGATCAGCATTGCGGGACAACTTGCGTGATACTCAACATAACTTCGTTGTAGTAGAGACTGAGCAGCCGCCCAGACATCCCATTGCGCCAAAATTCCAAGTGCAGCCGCACGCGCCATCAAGCCATTGCCGGAACAGTCCCGTTCATGGGCCTCTAAGGGACCCATCAACTGGCCAAAATCCGGGTCAGACAGAGACGTATTGGAGAGGCAATAATCCAAGGACCAAGAGAAAGGACATCGGATGCAAGACATCACAGGTTGCACGCAAGTGAAATACGCAAAGCGAAAAGAAAGTCTATAGGACACACTGAGTGTCGCCAATGGCAGGATGCCGAAGCCGATGAGCATGCGTTCACGGAGCATCCGGAGTCGACCTTGGTCGAGGAGGCCCCCAGGAAGTGCAGCCATCGCGTAGCAAACAGACCAAAAGCAATATACCAGCCGCTAAGCGAGGATCAACGGAAAGCCGCCAAAGACGCTGGAAAAAATAGAATGAATAAAAGCTGGTATTACACCAAATATAGCTTGAAAGGAGGTAACAAGGCCAGAGCCCACAACTTTAAAAAAGTGCACAAGACCTTCGGTGCGAGATGCATTGAAAACACGGTGAATCAGCTCACCGAAATGTTGTGGGAGGTTTGTGTTCAAAAGGGCCTGTATCTCACTGTGGGTACTAGCCACCTGGAGGATGAACGTCTCCCGTGCGGATGTGAGCATAACCTCCTGGTTCAATAATAGCGCCTTTATTCTGCTCAATTTATTGAAATCTGCCTTCAAAGTCAGAATGGAAGGCCAAATGGAACTAACTAGTATGTTGTGCGGGGGAGGAAAAAGCAAATTTTTGCAGCACACAACCCGGTGGGAACAGTTACAATATAGGGGATGCCGGCCAGCATTCCACAGCAGTCCTGATTATTCAGAAGGAGATAGCTACCACTTGCAAGCACAGTGAAAGTAGGTGATATAGCAGGAGCAGGAATACCCTTTAAAACATAAGCAAGATTAGGAGCCAAAACATTACAAGCCCTGTGCAATTTAATGTTTTTACAAATCAGGGAATGACCCACAGTAGAATCGCATGACTCTCCTGTGAGAAAAACTTATTTTCCGTCCATAAGGCATCTATACATGAAAGGCAGGGACCAAAGTTCATGCAGGAAGGCACTGCCTAAAGGCTGAAAATGGCCAACAGGATAATGTTTCATGCATGAACTGAACTTGAATAAAGAAAAAGGCAAGGCGATAACCCCGTGAACTAGCCACACTGCAGAGTCCAACTCCGCCACAGAGAATGGTAATGGCTCTATCTTTTCGATATGCAAGAGAGTGTATGTTGCATCTTTCATGGACATGAATTGCTGTTTTTCAGTTAAATTAAACGGCAAGAAAAAGGCAGAGGTGTTCAAAAAATGCCAAGGATCTTTACCCATTTTAAGTGTCTGCAACGTCCATGCAAACTGCATCACTGAACGCAATTGATTTTGACCATGATATAACACAGATACATCATCTTGTACAATATTAACAACAGAGGAAACAATATTCTCTAATGTGTAAATGCGGGAAGACAGGGTATTAATACTATTGTCAACAACAGCAAGCACTTTTTCTAAATTTGCTTGATCGATTTCCCGAAGACGGGAAGCAGCTTCAATTTGCGAAAGCTTCCAGAGTTCATTGTAAGTTTCATAAATGAATCTCTTAGGTCGAGGACCATGAGGCCCCAGAATAAAATCGGACAGATCAATGTTGCTTGATAGGAGGGATAAATGTTGTTTAACAGAATCTAAGGAAGAGTGCTGCAACCACTGTTTACACAATTTACCAACAGAATATGTTGTAACAGTACGAGAGTCAGAAAACCTTGGATCCGGTCTATCCTGTTTGTAACCAGGAGCCGAGTCATGAAAACGCAGTTGGCAGGCATTTGATGCTATGGGCTAAGCCAACCAGGGTGACTGAACAAACGTAGAGACATTAAACGAATTGTTTTGAAACAAAGCTTGCAAAGTGGCAAGGGAAATATTGAAATGCAAGCTCTCGTGGGGAGTAGAAGACAATACGGGAATGGATGGGGCATTTAATTGCTTGGAAGTAGCCAAACCCCAACACGTTGTTTGATAGATTGTATGATTTAAAAATAAAATTTGGGCCGGGATTAGGCAAGCACGGTGTAAGTCTTCCGTTCCTCGGACCTGCCATGATTTGGTGCCCCAAATAGATTTTAAGTCAATGGTGTCCTGCCAGTACTCATAACCACCCACAGCTAATGCGTTCAAAAAGGAACCCGAATATAGCAATTTGGTGTGGGTCAACATGATCTTCTGTGCGGACGAAGTGTTCAATTTAAAATAATAGGACCCAGGGTTTGATCTATAAAAGTCTGTAAAGTAAGTGAATTTACTTCTAGGAGTTTGGGAGCTACCTGGCAAAGGGGTCGGACAATGTTCCCATTGGGTGTAATTAAAAGGACCCCGAAGAGTACTTGGTTTATGGAGAAAGTGGTTGCCCCAATGCTGGTAACAATATAAGTCAGCATAACTTGCAGAATTTAAATACAGATCTTCAGCATTAAAAGCAGCATAATATTTCAAATCAGTAAATAACGATTCAACGGCATGCACATCCCAATCGTCAGAATGAATATTACTTTTAACGACATCACCCATTGAAACACGGAGGACATTTGGTACATTAATAATCTCGGTTGGTCCATGAATTTGGAAATTTACTGTATCCCATACGATGCCATCAGCGACTGGGAAAGCTGAAATGTTCACAAATGTGTGGTCACGCTTCATGATGTGAGAAGAAGAATGCGGAGCCAAAGTTCCAGCGACACAGTTCACTGCAGAGCGTTCTGGTAGATAGTGACCATTGATGAGTAAGAAAAAAACTGTCACAAAGCCAATGGGCATGAACAGAAAAATCAGGAATAGTACCAACCAGATGTATGTCCATGGTGGGATCAAAAAATTGTCTCTGAACCAGGATATAAAAATACTGAAGCAGGACGGGATAAGTGATGAGGTGGAAGCCGAATCAAAGGAATAACGGGTGGGGCTCAGTGGCGTTGTTGGTAGGTGAGCCACCGACTCATTGGCGGGGTATGTATACTCGGTCTCTTCGTTGCAGGGGGAATCCGGGTAGTCGAGCAGGCGATCAGGCAAATCTATCATCTCAATGGCAACATCAGTGACCGTGTGGGCTGGAGGGCCACAAGCATTTGTCCTAGAAATGGCTGGACAGGAGACTGCTGGTGTTACGCTATTCAGGATCGGCCAGATGTTGTAGCTTGACATTGTCCACTGAGATGTATCTGGTGTCTTTGCGACCAGGAAGCGGTGGTAAGATGACTGTACGAGTACCCTTCAAGCCAAGGATTGGAACCGGTGCACGATAAGAGGGACCAAATTCTTTTTTGTTCTCCACCTTCTCTCGGACCAGATCTCCAACCTTCGGAAGCCAGCCGGCAACCGGAATCTGCAACGCAGCATCTGTGGCTGAAGGTAAATGTTCGTTTGCAAGTTTGTCACGGGCTTCTTGTAAGTCCTGCAACATAGTAGAATGATTATCTACGTCAAAGATTGCGGATTGCGCCGCCATGTCTAGACCATCAAGGTCGGGCACAAACATTTGGATGCCAAAGAGCATTTCGTATGGGGTCCGCCCACCCAGAGATCTTCTAGGGAGATTATTAAGCGCACGTTGTACGCTATACAAGTGGGCCAGCCAGTTCCTGCCAGTACCTAAGACTCTAGCTGTCAAGGATTGCTTTAAGTCACGGTTCATTCGTTCAACAATCGAATTGCCCTCAGGCCGATATGGAGACGAAAATTGCACCCGCACCCCCAGTGACCCCATTGCGTCCTTGTACGCCTTAGAGGCGAACGCCGGACCTTGGTCGGAATGGAAGGTGCCGCAGGCAAAAATTCCCACAAAGACACGCAAATCCCTTATGACATTTCGAGCGTCAGCACTCCGTTGTGGCCAAACCCAGATGAAACGTGTGCACGAATCCACTGCAACCAAGATGTACTTATATGCAGTGTCAGAAGAAAATGGACCGCAGTGATCCAGGTAAACACACCCAAAAGGTTTGTTTGAAATGCAGAGCTGTGTTTGTGGTGGTCGTGTAACTGTCGAAGGCTTAATTTGCTGACAAACGTCACAAGAAAGCACAAAAGTACGGGTCTGTTTATATAAACCACGCCACCAGTAACGCTGCTGCAAGATGGAAACAGTTGCAGATACGCCAGCATGGGCCGAAGCCAAGCCTTCGTGTGCGGCCGTTATCAAGGAAGGTCTGCGGTCCGCGTTGGGAATCAGCCGATCACCAATGTCTGGAATTCTTACGTAAGGAACCTGTTCGGGACTTAACTGATAAGAGTACTTGGAAGGGAAACCCCGTGGGTAATTAGCACCTTCCTTTGTTGCAGCAATAGCTGCCAAAATATCATTATCTATTTTAGTCATGGATCTTGTAACTGCTGCTACTGAGCACGTGGCTACTGCTGATTTGGCAGCTTCATCTGCCAAATCGTTACCGACAGCGTGTGCGCCCACACGCTGGTGGCCAAGAGTGTGAATCACCTGTGTGAGAGGCAGACACTGTTTAAGATCTGCCACTCGAACCCAAAGCATCTTATGCTTAATTGTGGGCCTTTTGCATCTCTTTAGTCATTTTGCGACCAGAAGAATAGATTGTCATTGAAAGATTTAACACAGTAGTAAGAATCGCATACAATAAGGGTCGTCACGTCTGGATTAGCAAACTCAAGTGCGAGCACCAAAGCACGCAGCTCGGCCAATTGTGCAGTACTGTCTCCTAGTGCCTGTGTGTGCACTACAGTCGATTTGAACTCACCGTTAACCATGGTACCTGCAACAATAGCACATGCTGCGGAATAAGCATGCTTGGAACCCGTGGCCGGTTGTGCCGAACCATCGGTATATATAATACATTCGTACTCCTCAAGCGGTAGCAAAGACAGAGGAGGAGGATGAACAAATTCATACTGTAAGAACTCCTGTGTCTGAAGAGAGAAATCAAAGATAAAAGTGACATCCGGGGATGTCAGAGATGTAGCCCATTGTATCCAACGGGGGTGCAAAGCCTTAGAGTTCGGGACACTTGCCTTCGTCACTGCCTCAAGGGCAGGATATGGTGTTACCAACAAAATGCGTTTTCCTGTGCCAGTGCGCGTTCCTTCAGAATCGCCATTTGCACTGCAGTCAAAACTTTCTCCACAGAGGAAAAGCGCAACTCCGCTGAAGTGTAAAGATGTGACTTGTATGCAATCGGTACTGTGTCACCTTCGTTAAAGGTTAAGTACGTGAAACCCACTGCCCCTGGTACAATTCTAATCACCAGGTTTGTGTGGTTATCACAAGTCAACAAGAATTTAGATTCAAGTAGATCAGACTGCAAAGAGTGCAGTATCGAAGAATGCTCAGGAAGCCAGCATGACTTCGAAAAGTTGGGCTGTATCAAGTCATATAGAGGCTTGATACGCTGGGCATATTCGGGAATGTAAGTACGACCGAAGTTCAGAAAACCCAGTAATGACTGAAGCTTCTTCAGGGTGGTTGGAGGGCGCAAAAGTGCGCACTTCTCCAAGAAATGGGGAGCTAAGCCCTTACCTTCATTGTTGAGCTCATAGCCCAAAAACAAAACGGTAAATTCAGCAATGTGAGATTTGGCAAAATTAAATTTGTATCCTAAGACCGCAAATTCAAGAATAATGTGGTCCACATGTGAAAGATGCGGCCATAATTCGTCGTCTGTCAGATAGATATCGTCGACGTACGAACACGCATCTGGGTCTATGCTGTCCAACAAAGAGACAACACGGGCGGCGAAGACACCCGGGCTGTTCTTGTAGCCCATGGGCAAACGCCGAAATTTAAATTGTTTACCACCGGAAGTGAAAGCGCTCCATTGGTTGCACTCCGGGGACAAGTTGTGCGTGTAAAATCCATTGGATAGGTCAAGTGTCGTTTTATATTTTTTACGAACGAGACTGTCTACAAGCGCAGAACTGTGAGTATTTTGTACCGCAAAGGTCCGACAATGAGAGTTCAAATGTCGGTAATCCAATACTAGGTGGTACGATCCATCGGGTTTAGAAACCACGAAAAGGGGTTTATTCATTGGTGATACGCATGTTTCTATTACTCCTTGATATTTTAAATGTGTCAGAATGTCAGAAACGGGACCTTTAGCTTCCCGCCGGATGGGATATTGGGGTTGTGGCTGTGGCAGCGACCGCAAAGGAATATCATGGGGGAGAGTCTTCATCCCAGCCCATGTGATTACGGTATAATGCCGGAGCCAGGGCCCCAGCCCATTCAGCTGCGAGAGCCTCCGCTTTGTCCTTGGGGACATGACGAGAAAAGCTCGGAAGGATTACCTCCTCCCCTCTACGAGCAGCAAGTACGAATGGGGGTGGCCAATCCGCCTCTGCCAACAAAATGTCGTAAGAAGAGGTCAGATTCTTCCAAAAAATCCCTTTAATAACACGCTCAATGTCACCTTCAATTTGAAGGACAATATTAAATAGTCTGTCAGGGGGTGCCACTCTGGTGTCAGCTGTCTCGACAGTAATGAATGTGTCAGTTGCTGTCGCCTCCACATGAGGACGTAGTGCCTCCCGCACTATGGTAACTTCCGCTGCGCTGTCTAGGAGCGTCACTGCCCATGTCCAATTCAGGAGTCTCGTTCTCACCATCTGTGGCATACCTCGCTGTTAAAGCTGCAACTTTCTTCTTCTGAAACTGTGGGCGAGAACGTGGAAATTCTTCAGGTTTCCCTCGGACTTGTGGTCGAGGTTGGTCTCGTCCCTGTGGAGCCTCACAACCCCTGCCTCTATCCTGGCGATCTCCTCCACCAGTCTGGGAGGTTGATGGTGCCTGTGAAGAACGAGGAGAACGCGGATCAGGGACTTGAAATATCTCGGGAGATTTAATTATCGCTCTGTCGCGCAAATCATAAGTGCGTTCAGAAGATACGGAAACCGGGGATGCGCCACGCGACCCTGGTTTTTTCTGTTGCTTACCCTGTTTCTTCAACCTCCAGCTCTTTTTAGTAAAGAACGGTTTCTCATCTTTCTCAGATTGAGTTTTTTGTTGTGGCTGTGATTGAGTTTGCGTTTTAGCAAAAGGCTTAACTCCCACACTATTGCGGCCAATGGTTTTATAAGCCTGTGCAATAATTTTCGGTAATTTGCGTGGCTTGTCCGGTTCTGGGACTAAAGCCAAAGCATTAGCTACTTGAAAGTTAACTGCATCGCCCTTGACGTTCGCAAGGATTAAATCAGCCACTACATCGAACACTCCCACCAGTCTCATCCCCAATTCCACAGCCGCTTCAGGGCCATGCTCATCCTGCACTCGTTTAATTACAGAGGGGAGAACTGTCATGGAAGGAGTGCCGAAACACTTCGCATATACTGCTGCGAATACCTTGCCCCAGTTGTTGCATTCTGCCAACTCGGGAATTAAGTCTTTCGGTAAACTAATCGTCAAAATCCTGTGTTTTTCCACAAGAGAAGTATTTGGAAAAACTGCCTCCAGCTGGTCAAATTTTTCTGCAAGCCAATAAGGCAAATCGTCCTTATTTTGGGGGCGCTTGCCCATCCCTGAATTAACCATGACGGGACTTATGGTTACACCGCCCGGTCCAGCTGGATGCACCGCAACTCCAGGAGGGGCTCCCTGGACGTTGCCTGTAACATACTGTACCAAAGCTCTGTGAACGCGTATCAAAGACGTATGCAATGCACGCAGTTCATCAACCGCAAGTGTCAAATAACGCGGATGTGGGGTATACCCTGCCAAAACTGGCCAAGTGGCTCCGTCTATTGATAAGGGGCCTAAACGAACCGGGGTGACCGGATGTGGGAGGGCGCCATTAAACCAAATACGGTGTTGCCATGCCGTAAGTGGTACTTCAAGAGCCTGATAAGGCCGATAAGCATTGGGTAGGGCAGTGAGAGCGTACTCATGAAACAAATTGTCCGTTCCATCCACTGCCGGAAAAGTGACCCAAGAGTAAAACACCTCAAAGTGGTGAGCCGGATCAGCCTGCACCACAAAGATGATTGTGACACCCGCGTCAGGCACTCCATAAGCCAGTAAATGAGCCCGGAGCGCAGCGCGGCTATGTGCCGGTATATTTATATCCGCCATTAAGACCAGAAATGATCGACAACCTAATATGAGGCAGCGCAATATAGGGTTTACTTAAACACCTTTTAATAACTTCAAGCTTGAAAGAACCTATAAAAACGTCAATATAGGAGGTATCACCCTCACACACGTTTCCGGAAGCGTATGCAAAGGGTGTTGTGGACAAGCACAAGCACTACTCAAGCGTCTCGCAGATAAGAAGCCCACTACGTTGGTGGCGCCATGTTGTAGGGATTCTGCAGATATACAGAGCTATGAACAGGATAATAGGACCTCGGAGAATAGTGGTGAACCAACCATGCACCTTAGTACCCACAATCCCAATCCGACTAGCTTTAGCGTCTCATTTGCAGCGAAGCTACCAATGATTAGACAACCCAGAACACGGTCTCTCTCAGGACTCGCGGGAGCAAGAACACCCTTTCATAACTCACTCATACTTGTCCACAACATGCGTAATAAGAGACACAGTATAGTTTAAAATGTTTATTTCAACTATCGTGCTCTAAGATACAGTACACGTGCCAGTACTATCAGCATAATGCATAATGATAAAATAAGAAGCATAGTTACAATTCCATAGAATACAAACGGGGAAAGCATTTCATAAAGCAGTGGATATAGGGCCAAATGGCCTTACCACCCTCCCCGTGCTATTAACTAGTTTATTATAAAAATAGAAGACCTCTGGGCTTTGTCCGGCGGACCCTCATACCTCAATATCTAGATGCAAGGTTTACATCATCAGACAAGCACAGCTCTTCTCCCTGGAAAGGTTTTTCTCCAAGTGTCACAAACAGCGAGATCACAATATTAAAAGCACACAAATTTCTCCAGTGCAGCTGTACTTAGTGTTATGTCTAAGTGCGAGGGACTGGCCAGATCAGCAAGAACAAGGGACGTTGTTTTTCGACCTTGTACATGTTGTGCAGATGAAACCCACAGGGAACAGGAGAAAAGGTGAAAGGCAGAAAGGCAGACAGTTCTAATATAGCCGGGCACAAGCAGAGGCTGGAAAAACAAAGTCACAAAGTAACGTGCGCAAAAAGACATCATGGCAGCCATGCCTAAGCCAACTTAGCAATGCAGACAATGAGGCCACAAACCACACGACAGAACTTTCAAACAGCAAGTACAAGACTTTCTTCATTTTTTGAAAAAGACTTATCTGGTTTCACCGTGGTTTGAACTCTGGGTTATTTCTGGAATATTTTTCTTTCTGCTTTGGCTAGCTTTGGTTATGACTATGAGCGTGCTTATAAATGGCAGATATATCCATGTGAACACTGAAAGAAAAGAAAAGAAGTGAACTTACTTTTGAAACCTCACAAATCATCCCATCGTGAAACAAGAGACTTGTCTGCAGTGAACATCACAGCCGTTCCTTTACAGGATGGTATGGTGTGGGACAAAACTGATTTCGATATCTTTGGCCCTTCGGAACAATTGAACATTCCACATTTATTTAAGATTTCACTAAGTGATTTTGTTTCATCCAGTACCTATTCTGATGATTGGGACTTTGAAACTGTAAATGACATGATGTTTGACCTAGAAAAGTCTGCTGCATTTTCTAATAATGAATATTTAGAGGGTTCATCAGACTATGAACAGCTGTATTGCTATAATCACTATGGTCATCATTTTTTGCATAAATCTGCAACACCTAGAAATGTGTTTATGTTTAACCAATGGGAGTATTGTCCTACACCACCAAAAGGTAGTTCAAAAACATTTGCTAAAAAGTTTCCATATTTTTCAGGATACAATACATCTGATCCAGAAACATTTTACTATAAAAATGTAAACAAAACAGGACTGAAAATTATGTTAACTAATACAAAACAGATTTACTCTGCAGCATTTATTGCCCAACTGTCTAGACATGGTTTCGACTTATGGAAAGACACGATAGACACAAAATCTGTCTGGGGTACTAAAGATTGGCAAGTGCAGGGGATAGAAGCTTTGTTTAGAGCCTGTATCATCCCTCAGCAAATAATGTTTTTGAATGACACTGTGCAACAAACGTCTTGCCTTGGTTTAGCCAAGATTAAAGACATGAAAACACCTGCTGTACCAACACCTGCAAGTGATAACAATACACAGGCAGCGGTTACAGTTGACACAATACTACAACTCAACAGAACAAATCCTGATTGGAGAAAATGGTTGATCTGGCCCACAGACACAAACAACTGTCAAGAGAGATTCCTGAATAAAACACAGGGGTTTACTATTCATAGGCCAGACCCACGATACGTCCAAAGACAGCATCCGGGGTAGTAACAACATACAGTGTAGGAAAATTATGCCTCGATTGGCTGCAAAAATCTACACTTAAGGATGTGAAACAACACTTATCTTTACTTAAAGAAGACGCAGACCTTAGAGAATTCTTGCTTGGACCAAGAAAACCGCGTCAAAAACGTTTCATATATGCCGGCATCTATGCTGCTTATAATGAAGCATGGAAGGTGTCACAGATGGAGGCTGCAGAACGAATACGTGAACTTGATCGTATTAACTTAGAGAAAACTCTCACTGTGGTCGACAATGGGTTAACAACTTTGTCCTCCAGAATTTATTCATTGGACAGTATTGTATCCTCTGGTATCGACATACTGGAACAAGATTTAGCCATGTTACAACAAGGCCAATCTCAGTTACGTTCTATTATGTTATTGAGCTGGACGCTGCAATCTTTGCGTGCGGGTTATGTGCCTTGGCGTTTTATCAACACGTCGGCTCTGTTTGCAGAATACAATCTAACTGATAAACAGATCGAACTGGCACAAAGGAGAGCAAAGTATACAGTACTGGGCATTGAAAAACTTGAAAAACTACCATTCACGGTGGCAGAAAAACCAGCTACAGAATGGCTTATTCATGGCAAAATTAGTCTACCTGTAACTTCTTTTCAGTTTCATTATTGCCTCAAACATAAGCAAGCAGGCAAATATGAAAGGTTGGGTAAAGAATACATTAATTAATAAACAAAGGGAGAGGAAGGGGAATGTAGAAGCACTCTCCGTCCCCCGGTTCAAATGGATAATATTCACAAAGGAGAGTAAGCCTGAGCTAAATGTAGAGCAAGCAAAGAGAGTCAAAGTAGAATCTCTAGAACGTCTGAAGAATCAAGCTAGATTCTTTAAAAAGCACTCACTCACCAACTAAGTTGGTGACATGCTTCATCATTGGGCCCCACCAGGAAGAACGAGTGTCTTTCCGGTGTGCTGCGACGCCAGAATTACTGCGGAGCTGGATTTCAGTGAAGGTGGTGATGAGTGTAAGTGTTTTAAAATTGTCTAGATTGAAACCAGAAAAATACTTTAATAAATGGTCAATCTGACAAGGTTAAAAAGATGTGTGGGGGGATGTAAGTGCTGGATGGAATGACCAGCTACATCCCTCATAACATGGTCAAAAACACAATACTACAACTCAACAGAACAAATCCTGATTGGAGAAAATGGTTGATCTGGCCCACAGACACAAACAACTGTCAAGAGAGATTCCTGAATAAAACACAGGGGTTTACTATTCATAGGCCAGACCCACGATACGTCCAAAGACAGCATCCGGGGGTAGTAACAACATACAGTGTAGGAAAATTATGCCTCAATTGGCTGCAAAAATCTACACTTAAGGATGTGAAACAACACTTATCTTTACTTAAAGAAGACGCAGACCTTAGGGAATTCTTGCTTGGACCAAGAAAACCGCGTCAAAAATGTTTCATATATGCCGGCATCTATGCTGCTTATAATGAAGCATGGAAGGTGTCACAGATGGAGGCCGCAGAACGAATACGTGAACTTGATCATATTAACTTAGAGAAAACTCTCACTGTGGTCGACAATGGGTTAACAACTTTGTCCTCCAGAATTTATTCATTGGACAGTATTGTATCCTCTGCTATCGACATACTGGAACAAGATTTAGCCATGTTACAACAAGGCCAATCTCAGTTACGTTCTATTATGTTATTGAGCTGGACGCTGCAATCTTTGCGTGCGGGCTATGTGCCTTGGCGTTTTATCAACACGTCGGCTCTGTTTGCAGAATACAATCTAACTGATAAACAGATCGAACTGGCACAAAGGGGAGCAAAGTATACAGTACTGAGCATTGAAAAACTTGAAAAACTACCATTCACGGTGGCAGAAAAACCAGCTACAGAATGGCTTATTCATGGCAAAATTAGTCTACCTGTGACTTCTTTTCAGTTTCAGTATTGCCTCAAACATATGCAAGCAGGCAAATATGAAAGGTTGGGTAAAGAATACATTAAGACATCCTGGAATTTACCTTACACATATAGATGTTGGAGTGGGGATCGTGAAGTGTTTCTGAGCGGTACACACTGTGAAAGTGCACTAAGCGGTTCACTAATTTGTCAGGACATATCTTTACACGGGGCTTGTAATGGTTCTGTGGCAAATTTGTCCTGCCACCAGCAGGGTACACCAGCTGCTGTGATTAATCCAACGTTTGGCCAACTTTCTAATGGGAGTTGCCTCATGTTGAATGATCAGAGTTGCTGTGGCATGTTGCCAGGCATCCCATATCTAGTAACGGTCAACTCCAGGGTCACTACTGTATGCAAGTATTGTTTGCCCCAATAGACACAGTCAGGGAGTCGCCTTTGTGGCCTTCGTTGAATGTCTCTTTTATAAGATTTGATACTTTAAGCAGAATGAAAGCCATGCTTATACAACAAACAGTGCCTTTGACCTCGGCCAAAGAAACCTATGATCTACAAGTTGCAAGGACTTCGGCAGAGATACAGGCTTTAATTCGTACAAACTGCCCTATACATTTCGTAGAAATGATAGGACGTATCTTTAACATGTCTGATACAAGCGGAATTGTACATGTATTTAAGACCATCTGTTCCGGACTATTAGCACCTTTCCAGGCTGTCCTCGGAATCATCCCAAACTTCGCACATTCGGTGTTTGGTGGTGTGCCATTAATTCTAGCACTTGTTGCAGGAATTCTATTTCTATTCCTCCTACTACGCTATGGCAAGCCTATTCGCCAACATCACTCCGAGCGATGTGGAGAAAGCTCTCCTTGAATGGAAATGCCGTGAGCGAATAGTACAGCTTTTGGGCATGCCTCGTCTACGGGAACTTAATACAACGTGGTTCCTGTCATTCAGACCAATCTGGCAATATTACATCTTACCTGTTCTACGCTGCCTGTTTTGCGGTGAAGAATGCGTGCTAGACACCTGTCTAACACTCCCATCAGTCATGCCAATGGATGTCGATGCTTTGCTGGACCCGATAACAGCCCATGCTGTGTGTTGTCCCCAGAGGTTTCCAATCCTGATGACGGCATTCATTGAGATCTCACAGACGCTTCCGGCAGCTGCTGAGGTACGAGATGGATCAACAGGCACACAGGTAACAACGGACGCGAACATTGCATCTTCTGCTGAAGGCGATGTTTCTCATCTCTGTGCAATTAACCTTCTGAACGAGGTGTTCCAAATGTCACCAACTACGGTGGACGATATTTTGGCTACGGAAATAGATGATCTAATGTTTACGCCAGACCCATACACTGACTTTGATTTGGCTCACAGTGTACCAGGGCAACAATGAAATTTGGCCTTCATATTTTCAAAACTTGGAACTATTCCCAGAAATTGAACTTTTTCTTTTTAAATTTTTTTTTTTTTAAATGACATGGCAAATGAACAATGTGCTTGCAGTAGAACTAGTCTTATAAAACGGACTTCTTTGAATACTTCCAGGGACACATTTTCACCTTACTTGTCTAACATTTCATTTAATTCCATGATATGCAATGGCTTTGATTTTTTGAAAACTTATCAACCATTTCATCATATGTATATATTTCTGTTTATTCATTCATGTTGCATTTACTTCCATTATATGCTTAGAATGATGACGATGCTTTAAATGTACAGTACCTATTGTATTTCAACAGTTTTGAGCTTCTTTTAATATGCTTTTAGAAATGTTTTTAGCAACATGTGGTACTCAATTTTATGTTTAGCATTTAAATGTTTAGCATTTAGTATTATCGTTCATTCGAAAGTGGAGTGGGTGTTGTATTCCGCTTTAGGTGTCCGTATATAGGTTTTCCTGAATCATGTCCTTATATAGGCACAATTTGCATTGCCCTTATATAGGCATAGAATCCCTGTCCTTATTTAGGCATTAACCGTGCACTCCAAATACAGGCATGGTCACCGACATCCGTCCACCCTAACGTCACAACGAGTTCTTAGAAACCAGACCCTTAAGCTTCGGGATTTCCCTAGCACAGGACTATTGATTTCTCCAAGAACTCATCTATTATGTATGAACCGTTATACCTTAAGGGTTCATTCCTGACGTCTTCCTCTGTCCGACTTCACGTCAATGCTAACATTCCAAGGCACCTACCAGGTATAAATATACCTTCCCTTGCCCAAGCAAGTTAGAGGAGACCTCGACTTCAGAGGAGCCCGTATCCTGGCCTGACGCACTGAGAAGACGCTGTCATTCCTGCACGCAGACGAATCCAGCTTCCAGTGTTCTGACTCCCTTCGCGGGGTGTTAGAGTTCCAGATCCGGCAAGAGATTCCCACCTCTCTCATTCTCAAGGTATAGAGCTGACTAGATCCTAGAGGGACTCTTGGCATACTATACTTGGCGGACTATACTTTACATACTCTTAGTATACCAGACTAGAGAATACTCCACCTACTTTTACCTTTCCCTACACCTAGACTAGGTTAGGTACATTGGGGTAGAACTAGCTTAGAGACGCATCGTATGAGTACTCGCATTTTTAGCTCATGTTATTTATGTACGTGAATATATGCTAAAAGATAATGCTAGCGCAGTATTATTTATTTCTACTGCTTACTCTGTACATTATTTATCTTGCATACTGTCTTGTGATCATAACAGCACATATCTCTTACACGAGAAACAAGACTGTTCAATAAAACCTTTTATTGAAACGCCCGTCTTTCCTTTCTGTGTAACTCTGTAGAAACTAAGCATGCACGATTGACTGAGTGAAACTGTTATCTATTGTTTCCACGATTCTGAGACGTGTTCCGATTCTAAAGGGAAACAAAGTTGTCATGTTTTTCGGTTGCCAGAAACTACTCCCTTCTTGTTATTCAAGGAGTTTCTAGTGGCCTCTGAGCTAGCTGGCATAAGTAATTAAGTTTAATATACTCGATAGGGACATACCGACCTTAGTCCTATGTCAAGCCTATAGGTTATATTATTCCAATGCGCAGAGCCTATTAGGGAAATAGGAACTACACTACAGATCCAAACCTACCCCTCTCGGGTGAAAGAATTCAAGTTGTAGGAGTTTCAAATTGAGTAATGTCCAATTCAGTGACCAAACCTGTCTCTGTACATATTGGGTCTTTTGAAGACTTGAACAAGTTTGTAGTGTGTGACTCTAGTCCAGAAAACCTGCTAGGACAAGACTTGCTGTGCAAACTCAATTGTTCCATTTATTGTACACCAAAGGGAATTACATTTCACAGTAACGATGAGGATGTTATATTTAAATTGGCTAAACAAAATTCTGAAGCTGAAGGTTTATTTCCATTATTGAGAAGTGACTATTTACATTTGGAGTTGAGAGACACAGTGCCACACGAGGTTTGGGATTTTAAAGGAAAAGATATTGAACTAATCAAAGGTGTTGCTCCCATACGAATCACTCTATAACCTAATGCAGAATTTCCTCGTATCCCTCCATACAATTTGAGCCCAGAAACTATTGCAGGAATTACGCCGTTAATTGATACATTGTTCGAACAATGAATTTTTAAAGAAATCATGGGGAATTAAATCCTGATAAAACAGCTCATTCTTACAGGTGGACTAGCAAACCCGTGGAACTCTAACTTTTGGCCTCCATTGCTGGGTAGCCCCCCACTTCCAGCAAGCTGTGTTAAGAGCTTGGGGATTATGATTAGTAATGATCTGTCCATGAAGGCCCAGATTGGCTCAGTGGTTTCCGCCTGCTTTTTCCACCTGCGAAGAATCCGGAAGATCAGTAGATTCTTGACCACTGAGGCCTTGACTTTGGTCGTCCTAGCCTTGGTAATCTCGTGTATTGATTAGGCCAACTCATTATATGTTGGCATTCCTGCATATCAATTACATCGTCTGCAGTTGGTGGAAAACCATGCGGCCAGGTTAATCGTCCGCCAGCCTAGACGACATCATGTCAAACCTTTGATGAAGAGTCTACACTGGCTTCCGGTGGCTAAACGCTGCGCCTTTAAGCTGGGATGTACCATCTTTAAAGCCCTAGCCGGGAATGGCCCAGCTTTTATTTCCTCAAGGATCCAGAGCTATATCCCTTCCCGGGAACTGCGTTCTTCCAATCTAAACCTGTTGACCACTCCCTCATTCAAACGCAAAAAACATGGGGGGCTCAGATTTGCGGTCCTGGCCCCGCATTTTTGGAACTCGCTTCCTGTGGAAGTGAGGTCGGTAATCCCTTATGCACAGTTCAGGAAAAAGCTTAAGACCTGGCTGTTTTCCCAGGCATATTAGTAAGCTAACTGTCTCGTCGATGCAGCATCCCCCTTGCTCTTAGCGCCATGAAACCGATTGGTGTACGTGCGCTCAATAAGTACTTTTAACATAACATAACAATCCATGTAATTCTCCAAGTATGGGAATTCAGAAACCCAATGGCAAGTACCCTATCTTGCAGGATTTGTGCTGGATTACTCAGATTGTAATCCCTTGTTGCCCGATAGTGCCAAATCCAGCTGTGATACTTTACCAGATCCCACGTGAAGCTGAATGATTTTCTGTCATTGCTTTGTGTCAAGCCTTCTTTTCCATTCCCTTGCACCCGAAAAATCAAATTTTAATTGCTTTTCGGTTCGGAAATTGTGTCTTGGCATGGTGCCGAGTTCCACAATGGTATACGGATAGCCCTTAAATCTCCAATCAGATCTTGAAAAAAAATCTGGAGTTAATAGTGATGCCTACTCACTCTGTCTTGGTTCAGTACATTGACGACTTATTGGTAGAGTCAGGTACTCAGGAGGCTTGCATACGCAACACCATCGTATTACCAAATCATTTGGCAGTGAATTGATATAAGGCTACAATTTTGTAGGAGAAAAGTTCTTTACTTGGGACATCACAGTGAGAAAGGAGCCAGAAAAGTATCACAAGATAGGATCACTGCCATTCTGAAGATGAATCCACCAAGTACACAAAAGGAGGTTTGCATGTTCTTAGGAATGGTGGGCTATTGTTGACAATGGGTTCCAAACTTCTCACCGACAGCTAAGCCAATTCAAAGTTTTACACACAAGGACGTGTCAGATCCAGTCCCTTGGAATGACGAATGCAGGTGCTCTTTTAATGAACTGCGGGAGAATCTTTGTCGAGCACCAGCATTGGTAATGCCCTACCTTAAAAAAAGCTTTACTCTGTTTTGCAGTAAGTGTGAAGGCTGCGCATTGTCAGTACTGACGCAAATGCATGGTACTGCGCGTAGACCTGTTGCATATTTCTCGGCTAGATCCCATAGCTGCTGCTTTACCTGCATGTCTTAAAGCTGTTGCTGCAAAACGTGTGAGTTTGGAACAGTGCGAAAGCATTATGATGGTTTATTGTTGAAAGTGCATGTGCCACATTCAGTCAAGATATTGCTTACTCGTATTCGAACACAACATCTCAATAGTAGTCAATTGACTAAGTATGAACAAGTAATCTTGGGTCCTGAGAATGTGACTTTAGAGCTATGTACAAGTTTGAATCCTGTTACTCGGATGCCTTTACCTAGAAGTGAAATTGTAATTGATGAAGCAGATCATGATTGTTTGGATGCATCAGGCTTGTGAGATGCTGGAGGAAACTTTTTTTAAGTTTAAAAGAAGCTTTATTAAAGTGACATACAAATGTACAGAATTATCTAATACTTAGAGTGGAAAACTAGGATATGAAATAGAGTATTAACAGAAAAGGCAAAAATAAATAATACTTAAATACAGAAGAGAAAATTGTACAATAAACTTATTAAGATAATATCATAATTCTGCACTTAAGATATCATTTGTTTGTAATTTGTAATTTAAGAAAAGAGGAAGAAGAAGAAAGAAGACAGAAGAAGATAGTGGAGAGAAGTGAAGGGAAGAGAAGAGGAAGAAAAAGAAAGAATAAAACAATATGTATTACATATCTGCACATGTATCACATAATAAAACCTTACAGCACATAACGAATTATTCCATATAATAACTTCATGACATATAACAACTTATCGTATACATTGACATTGGCAAGATAACTACGTATGATGTTAAACAGGAAAGGAAAAAAACATTCATGGGGGCTAGAAAACCATTGTAGAATTCTTGGATGATTTAGGCTTTTTGTTTAAGTAACCAATGAGCGGAGACCAAAAGAGGTTTTTATTTATCATCTGTAATGTAGATGTAGCTGATGCAGTATCAAGTCTATGATGGGAACAAGGAAGATTCCACCAACTAGTAACATTGATATTCTCAGCATTCTTCCAGTTTGATGTAAGAACTTGAAACGCAATAGCAAGTGACAGGTCCAGAAATTAACCTAATTTAGAGCATACAGGCCAAGAGCGTGAGGAGCTTCCCCAAAAAATACTTTGGACATCAAAGGGGAAATTAATAGAACAAATAGTGGAAATAGTTCTACAGACCTGTAACCAAAAAGCAGTGGTTGACGGACAATGGAAAAACATATGTAAATATGTGCCAGGGAGGGTTTTACAAGACCAACACATCTTAGAAAGATTCAGGTTATATTTTTGCAAGGAAAGTGGGGTAATATATAACCTATTATAAAAATAGTAAAAGGGTTTGTGTAGTGCTGGCATTAGACAGGGTGTGGTGTATCCTGCTCAAAATTGAATCCCAAACCCTTAAAGATAAGGAATGCTGAAGGTCAGACTCCCACATTTCTTCAGTTTTGGACTTGGTACGGAAGGGGCAAAGTAATGCAAATATTTATATATATATGATGCTTTAAGTGATGACAAAAGTACGATTGGGTCAGGAGGTGCAGAACTTATATGAGGTTGCAATTAAGTGAATGTGGAGCTAGCCTGCAAAAGAGCACCTTTGAGAGACTCATATTTGATGGCATAAGTAAGGGGAAGATCAAATTTAGTTTGAATTACAGAAAAGGGAAGAGGAGTCATATCACACAATAATTGTTTGATTTGAATTACACCTTTCAGAACCCATTGCTTCCAAAAAATAGTACGATTCGAAATTTTGAGAGAATATGGCATAATAATTCTAAATAACTAAATTTGATCTTCCCCCTACTAGAGGATTCCAGAAATTCTTGTACCGAGGACAAGGGCCTCGTGAAAATGTGGGAAGATACTATAGTAGAATATTTAATGGATGGAGCCGAAATGGCTCAAGGAGGCTTCGAAAAATATGGTAAAGAATAAAAAGGAAATGACGACAGAAGGGAATCCTCCAGTTTGCGCCAAATATTATTGGGTGGAGAATCAGTATCCCTAATATATGTTAGAACTTGTTTTAGAACAAAAGCAGCATGATATTGCTGAAAATTTGGAAATCTTACTCCCCCCAACTCTTTTGGTTTCCAGAGAGATGCTAAAGAGATGCAAGGCGTTTTACCATTCCATAAAAATGTTGCAAGCGATTTATTCAATAGCTTAAAAAACCATAAGGGTAGTTTAATAGGCAACATGGACAAATAAAAATCAATGACAGGTAGAAACCTCATCTTTATAGTTGCCAACCTTCCTCACCAAGAAAAGTATAATGGGGACCACTTCTCCATCATTTGAAGAATCTCCTGATGAACACATCTAAGTTTATCTGAATTGTCGTCTTTGCCATGGAAGTAGAATATTTAATTCCCAAACACTTAATAAAGTATGGAGACCATTTAAGCCCAGTGCTATTGAAGATATCCTTCAGACAGTACTTATCAAGAGGGAGTACCTCCGATTTTGAAAAGTTTAATTTATATCCAGATAACTCAGAATATGAAGACAAACGATTAGTAAAAGCCGGTATTGATGTTTCCGGTTCAGAGACATAAAGGATCACATCGTCCGCGTATGCTGAGAATTTAATCTCAGTATCTTTATGTCGAAAGCCATGAAATGATGAGGAAAAAGGGTTCTAGGGATAAAATAAAAAGCAAAGGAGATAAATAACATCCCTGTCTGGTACCCCGTAAAAGAGGAAAATATGAAGACTGGGTGCCATTTAAAAAAACAGACGTCATCAGGGAGGAATATAATATAGCTATATATTTGAGAAAAGTTGGACTAAAACCATGCCATTTTAGAGCCCGCATCATAAATTTCCAATTGACACGGTCAAAAGCCTTTTCGGCATCCAAAGTTACGGCAGCCATAGGCTTCTTGATAAAAGAAGACATATGTAAAATATCCAAAAACACCCTAGGATTGTCAGTCATGTGCCTTCCTTTAACAAATCCAGTTTGCTCAAATTCAACCATATTTGAAATGAGAGGAGAAATCCTAATAGATAAAACCTTGGTGAAAAGTAAGTTTACAATCTAAATTAATAAGGGAGATGGGTCTATAATTGCCACATGAGGAAAGATCCTTATCCTTTTTAGGAATCAAACAAATCATAGCCTCCAAAAAAGTCCCTTTAGCTTCGTCTTGTGAGAGAAAACACTAATATAAAGTAAGTAGGTGTGGGAGTAGAAGATGTGAAAAACTGGAATAGAACTCAACAGAAAAACCATCCGGACCCAGCGCTTTATCCTTGGGTAGTGCATTCAGAGCAGAATTCAGTTCAGAAATTGAAATAGGTTCTTCTAGAAAAGAAAGATCCTGTATCTGATGCTGTCTTGGTGGTAGAGAGTGAAAAATAGGAATCTAGTGCTTCATCTGTGGGGAAGTGATCTGGTGTGTAAAGAATTGTATAAAAGTCAACAAAACATTTCAAAATTTCATTACTCTCAACATGAGGATTCTCGCTTTCGTCCACAATCTTTACTATTTCCGATTTTTGAGATTTAACCTTCAGATAATTGCCAAGTAATTTGCAGGCCTTATTTCATCCACCATAAAACTTGGAATTAATTTTTAACAATGTTCCGGCGGCTTCCTCTGTCGACTTTTTATTGAACTCAAATTTAGCATTCATTAAACATTGCAGCACATCATCGTTCTTGGTTGTGAAAAAGTCGTGCTCTAATTGTTTAATGGATTGAAGCAGTAGTGCGGATTCTCTAGTAGCTTTTTTCTTTTTGTCCATGACATAATTAATTATATACCCTCGGGCAGAAGCCTTAAAGGCATCCCAAACTGTATGAAATGGAATATCAGGTGTGATATTATGCAAAAAAAACTCTTGTAAAAATCGTTCAAAACTCTGCACAAATTCCTTGTCCTTCAATAAGTTCCTGTTGAAGCGCTATCTGTTAGGTTTAGAAGTCTCAGGTAATAAATCCAAAGCAATCATAACCGGAGCATGATCTGAAATTATTATTGACCCAATCTCAGCATGCGTAAGTGTGGCAACTAGGGGGGGTGAGATAAAGAGATAATCGATTCTGGATTGGGATTTATGAGTAGGTGAGTAGAAGGTGTATTCCAATGCATCCGGAGAGTATAGTCTCCAGGCATCAACTAAGCCTCTGGAGTGAATAAAACGTGTAAATATTTTCTGCATTTTGTTAGGAACATATTTAACTTGGGATTTTCTATCTAAGGAAGGGTCTACAATCTGATTAAAATCACCGCCTATTATTAGATTGGCATTAGTACATGAGCGTAACATAACTGACATTTGTTCCCAAAATTTCACATCAATACTGGTAGGGCCATAAATATTGAGAATGGAAATAGGTGTGTGGTGAATGGTGGCATGTATTAGAACCCATCGACCATCCAGATCTCTTTCCTCTTTTTTTATGACCATGGGAAGGGATTTGTGAACCAATATAATAACCCCATTTTTGTGGTCAAGGGCGAGAGAACATAAAACCTGACCAACCCAATTTTTACATAATGAGTTTAAATCCTTATCAAGTAGGCGCGTCTCCTGTAGTAGGGCAATATTACATTTGAGTCATGCTAAGTGGGTGAGAACTCACTGTTTTTTAATAGGATTCCGCAAGCCCTTAACATTCCAAGAAATACTCTTAACCCCTTGCATGCGGCCGTCCGACATCAAGGTGGGCGTGTGCGGAGGACGGCCGGGGGCCGTCTGAACCCCGCCCACTCATTAATTCGCCCGCACAGCAGGGGAATGTGCGCAGCGCCGAAGGGCTTAAGGGAATTTACCATTGTAAGACATTAACATACATATTGAACTATTATATCCATAAAAAGGAATCAGAACAACAAACCATCTGAGTATAAATATCTTGACAAATGACCTAACCTTCATATTCAATGAGGATCCATAATGCATAATAAGACCAAAGAAAAGGAAGAGAGAGGAGAAGCAAGAGAGGAAAGGAAAAGAGGAAGAAGGAATGAAAGTAAAGAAAGGAACAATGAATCTGATAAAGACGATAAAGATGACCAAAAGCCAAGAAGCTTCAGTCATGAAGAGAGTGGGACACATCCAGTGTGAAAAGAATTTGATGGAGGGGTAGATAAGCGCAAAAAACTGAAGACGAACAACAGGCCAAAATCCAATTAAATTGGATGACAGTGACCGTGGAGACAATTGTTAGAGACAGAGAATATAGAGAGAGAGTCAGCAGATATTCATATGAAGAAAAAAAACAATGAGAAAACAGTACAAATAAATCAACAAATAGGAATACAAAACAAGGAAGTGACCAATAAGTACAACTTACCAAGACATGAGGAATATGGAAACAGTAGGTCTAGGAATGGAGATACTTGGGAGACAACAAACCAAAGGAGGGAAGCCGGATTAGACAACAAACAGCTGCAAAGAGGAATAAATAAATAACAAGGTTAAATATGTAAACAAATTATGTAAAAATAATAATGTCATAAGTACCTTTAACAAAATACATGTTACTATTAATAATGGCATAGTTAGCTCCCTGAAATAATAATGACATTCAATTCAAAGAAAAGAGGTCCAAAAGCACAAGCATATAACAGGCTAAGAGACACTGAAGAAAAAGTTCAAGTCTTCCCCATATCCATAGCTTCACCCTTGTGTTGGAGAATAAATTTCCTCAGGTCTTCTGGATAGTCAAATGAGAAAGTTCGTTCCTTATACGTGACTTTAAAAAAGCATGGGTGCACTAGTCCATATCTCGCAATCATAGGGCGTAGAGTAGGACGGAAGGATGAGAACTCCTTCCGACGAGCAGCAGTTGCACGTGCTACATCCTGAGAGATAAAGACCCTCTGACCAGACCATAGCATTTGTTTCTTTTGTTTGGCAGCCAATAAAACCATAAGCAGCTCAGTATATTCTAGAAAAAGGACAACTATTGCTCTAGGACAGCCAGAGCCTGAAGCACCAACAGACTTGGGACCAATATGGTGGGCACGTTTCTGGTTAAGATGTGTTCCTTACTTAAGGCCTACCAGTTTAGGGATGTGAACGCCAAGAAAGGCAAGCATGTCTGACCCCTCTGCTCCTTCCGGAATGCCATAAATTCGGAGATTATTGCACCTATTACAATTTTCCAAGTCCTCTGTTTGTTGTTTCAAGAGCGCAATCTCCTTATTCATGCCATCAATTTTGGCAGCTGCATCCTGCACTTTACTGATCCGTTGCTCAACCCCTGACACTCTAGACTCCAAAGTAGAACACTTTTCAACAATACTTTGGAGTGTGACGTTAGTCTCCATAACAAAAGGTTTCAAATGCTTAATTTCCTCCATAAGATCTTCCAATGTCAAAGGTAAAGGAGACTTTGTAGGGGATCCAGGATCCTGTTTTTGTCTCTTGGTAGGAGCATTGGAGTCTTTGCAAGCAGGGGTATGGTTGTGGATGAAGTAGCAGCCATCAGACTAGAGGTTGGAGAGAGCTCCATAATTAGGAGAAGAGTCTAGCAACAGAGACCTTGGAAAGACTTAATGGCACCCACTGAAAAATGTCTGACGGGTGAGCGTTATTCAATAATATCAAATGCGGCACCAAAAAGTAGGAGACTGCACAAAGTAGGTTGTTATGTAAGGAGTAACAAAAAATAGTCAAGACTATTAGCTCTCCATTCAAAAAGAAAAAATAATGAAAGGTTCCATATAGAATAAGTTGTCAGTTAGACTAGTCTGTATCTCCACAACTAGACAGGGGTGACAGGATATTATTCCATTCGTATTTACATATTCTAGTGTGCCAGCATTTCCTTAATAGGCACTCTAACTTGTGCAAAAAAAAAAAAAGCAGTAATCATGGGCCTCTTCTATCCCTCTGCTTCATAACGGCATTAGGAGCGGCAGAAAGAATTTAAAAAAAAGAACTAGCATGACTGAGCAGGAAAGCCGGTTCCAACACGCCCTCTATGACACAAAATGGCAGCCGCAACCGCCGATGCTGAGGTGCGCGACGCGGGAGAGAAATATCACGGTAAATGGCTTAAAAGAAGCCAAAAAAGAAAAATACCTTCTCTCCCCATACTTGCTCACCGAATTCCTCAAGGCATGTGCCTCTTGCTTGTGAACCACCGCCCGTAATGAAGGAAAGTCTCCAGTGACGTACGGAGCCTCACGGACCTGCGGCCATCTTGCGGGCGATCAGCCACGCCCCCATGCTGGAGGAAACTTGAGAGCTGTGTATGCCATCTACACGGCTGTTGGTGTGGTAGAAGCTTCTTGGTTGCAGGGAGTGTATACCGCGCAGGTGGCGGAATTGATTGCCTTGACAAGGGCTTGCAGCATTACTGATCAATTGAGAGTTACCATCTTCACCGACAGTCAGTACGGCTTTGGAGTCATACATGACTTTGGGCAGTTGTGGTCACAGTGTGGGTTTATGACCTCTTCGAGTTCGCCCATTAGAAATGGGGAAAGTGTGAGGAACTTACTGCTGTCATTACAACTGCCTGCCCAAATGGCTGCGGTCAAGTGTTCTGTGACAAGCAAATGATTATGTCACAGTCGGCAACCGCTATGCAGATGAGACTGTGCTATTGCACTCTAAATTCGTACATTTTCAATGGAGATCCCTTGAGGGAAAAGACTGATCTCACAGATTGTAGGCTGATGTCAACAGTAGAGACTTGGGAGGAAGCAAAAGCATTACAAGATGATGTACCAGATGCAGAAAGACAGGGTTGAATCAAAAAGGGTGTACTCAGAGACAAGATGATGAGGTCTGGGTACACACAGATGGGTTACCAGTATTACCTGATGGTTTGCTGTCGCCCATGGCATGCCACTATCATGGTCATGCACATGTTGGGAGAGATGCCATGCTGCGTCTCTTTTGTCAAACATGGTTCAATCCCAGATTTAGAGCAATTGCAGTAGTGTTGTGTCAAAGATATATGGTGAGTCAACAACAAAATGTGGGAAAGAAAACACTGGTTGCAACGAGTCATATAGGAAGAGCTGGAGGACCACTTAATCAGATGAAACTCGATTTCATTGAGATGCCTCCCTGCAATGGTCTAAAAAAAGTCCTTGTAATTGTATGTATATTTTCCCGTTGGGTTGAGGCATACCCAACTAGGTGAAATTACAGCTTATATGTGGCAAAGTTTCTCCTTTGAGAACTCATACCGCGTTTTGGATTTTCGACTTCTTTGAAATCGGATAGAAGAACTCATTTTAATAATGAGGTCCTAAAGATGTTATGTGCAGCATTACAGATTGAACAGTAACTACATTGTGCTCATCGACCACAAGTATCTGGCATTGTTGAACAGGTGAACGGAACGCTAAAGCCCAGGTTGGCGAAAGTGTGTGTTTCAATGTCTCTGAAATAGCCTGATGCTTTGCTTCTTGTGTTGATGAGTTTGAGAAGTACCCCAGACAGAAGAACAGGACTGTCTCCACATGAAATAATTATGGGGAGGGCTATGAGACAGCCTGCAGTCCCTGTAAACCAATTGGTGAATAGTACAGATGATTTGGTACTCGATTACTGTAAAGGACTGGCTGGCGGGGTACGTTCTGTGTCTCAGTAGGTTGGGGAAGCTGCCACTTTGCATCAACAGGAGCAGTGCCACGACCTCACCCCAGGAGACTGGATCCTGGTGAAGAAACACGTAAGCAAGCTGTGTCTTGAACCTCGCTGGTGTGGGCCATTCCAAGTGATTTTGGTAAAAACAACTGCTGTTAAATGTGGTGCTCTTCCAAACTGGGTGCAAGCTGCCCATACTCGCTGAGTCCCATGTCCGCTGGAAGTTGCAGAACCTGTAGCGGATGTGCCAGTGGTTACAGTGAGACACTCAACTCAGGTCAGTCAAATAGGAGAGGGGCCTCAGCTACTGGGTCTTGAAGCACTGGTTCTAGAAAGGGTCTGAGAGAGTCAGCTCTTGTAGGTATTGAAGGTCAAAGAGAGGAAGAGATTTCTAGGTGAGTAACTGACCCAATCAAAGAGAATAGTGCAGCTGAAACGTGAGTGATAAATGGAGACCATTGGCCCAAGAGAACAGACAAATTGAGGCAAATTCTAACTGAAGACAGAGTACCACCAACTGTTATTGAAGTTTCTAGTCAGTCTGAGGAAAGCGATACTGATGATGACGGACCATCAGTAAGAAGGTCTAAAAGAGCCAAGGTACCAAATCGGAAACACGCTTCACCTGAATGGACTTACAGGGCAGCAACCAAGGACTGGGAGCAAGCATATCATGCTTTTTGCTTCAACAATCCAAGATCACATGAACCACCTTTGAGGAACTGTTGTAAACAGACTGAATTTATCAAAGCAAAAATGAAAAGAAAAAGGTCCACATCTAAAGAGACGAAAATACACTGATCTATGCCATATACATACTAAACCTGCAAAGCTGTGAAAACCTGTGAACTGTGAAAACTAGAGAAGCAAAGTACTTATAAGTTCTAACTCAATTCTTGCTGCAAACACCAATTAACATATAATAATTTTAACAGAGTCATGAAGTCCAGTTCTGGAGAAATCGTGGATACAAAACTGGTTTATCAGTAAAACGCAAAAGCATATGTGCATGTTTACTTGACACATCATCTATTATTATTGTTGTATATCTTGGTATTTTAAATCTTCCTCATCATGTCTATGTAGAAAAGCTTAAAGCTATGTCTAATCCTAAACCGCCGAAAGGAAGAAGTAATGAAATCAAACTAAACATGCTAGCTGACAAAACTCTTCACGTAGATCAACCCACTAGTGATTTTTCTTTAAATGTTTTTACTAAATTGCTGTATGAGTATGTGGAAACAATGGATGCTCGAAATTGTTATGTGTGTATACAGTTACCCACTTCTGTTTCAGAAGGGGTAATATATCATCACTTACCTGTTACTTATGGAATTTCTTATAATATAATAACCAGTTTATTTTATTGCAAGGACAGTTTCAGTATTACTATTGTAACTATGATTTAGTCTTTTCTGAAGTGCCTGTTAGAAAACACTTGAATGTTGTACCTGATACGCAAACTGCTGAGATGATGGGTGAATTCTTCCAACCCACTCAAAGTTTAGATATTACTTAGGCACATAGACACAATTTAACCTGCCTCTTGCATAATGTAGAGAAATAATTTATTAATTCAGTTGAGGACTGATGAGGAGAAAAGGGCTGAGAGTCCTTCAAAGACTCCACCTTGGGCACACAAGGATAATGAGCTTAAAAAGACTGACACACAAGTTGCAATAGGTCTAGATTGGCAACTGAAAGGAAAGCTGTGTATATTGCGACACAGAACTGAATATTACAATAAATTTGTTGGTTCTAGCAAATGTGACCACATATTCCGAATTGTATGTGGGTGGGGTTTGTTTCTTTGAGGTTTAGATCCTGTTTTACCAGGGATTTACTACATTTGTGGGAAAAATGCCTATTACAGGCTGCCAAAACAATGGTATGAATGCTGCTATGTGGGACTAGTATTTCCAAAACATTATCATGTCGGTCAATCAGATGAAACCAATTAATGTAAACACAAGCACTGAAAAAGAGGTGCTAATGCTGCTGAAATAATAGATGATATATTTGATGCAATAATCCCGTCAGTTGGGGTAATTCTAAATTCTCACAAATTTTGAAAACCTTCCACTGTGGTTGATAGGTTATCGACAGATACAGCTGGATGATTCCTCGCCATCGATACTGAAATTGTTGCAATCAGATAAATGGTGCTCCAGAACCGACTTGCATCAGACGTTTATCTTGCAAAAGAAGGTGGGGTCTGCCGGATGCTGAAAGTTCAACAATGTTGCACGTATACACCTGACAACAGTAAAGTTTTGGAAAGGGTATATTACCAACATTACTCACCTGGAAAAGGATTTGAGTGGACTGAAAGCTGATGGTGCTTGGGAATCAATTGGGAATGGATTCTCTGCAGTTGGAAAATTGTTCACTAATTTGGGAAGTGGTTTAGTGGGGAAAATACTAACTCCAATACTAACAATTGCTACTTGCATACTAATGCTAATGACTTTATTAAAATTTACAAACGCATGCTAAAAAAGAAAGAAGTGAGGGGAGTGAAAAGAAAGAAGTCAGAAATAGAACTTGAAGATAGACAATTTGGGTATTATGACGAACTAAAAGCTTTAGAACATTCTAGACTAAAACGTTCGAAAACATTAGAACTATAACTTGGCATCAGAGGAGATAAAGATAAAGTGTGATGGCTTGATTTGCCATCAAAGGGGGAATTGTTAGAGCAAAGATTATATCAAAAAGATTTTTATAATATCCAATGCACCAAAGGTTTGAGAAACTGAAACTGTATGCTCTGGTGTCTTAACCATCCAGTCACTGTGAATATTGTACTGTATACTGCATATGATATATATTCAATAAAAAGATTTGCAAAAAAAGATTTTTATGATGATGAAATGATCAATGACACCTTTTCGTGAGAAAATAGCATATCTGTGCAAGTTACACGTTATGAGAAAAGACACTATTATATGGAATGTAGTTACTGCATCATAAAAGCATGCAGAAGAAAGGTAGATTAGATATAAGTTATCCATTCAAATAATATAGTTGTGATTTTATTAATGAAATTATATCATATTTATTAACATGAGAATGGTAAGTTCTCACGTTATGGAGTTTATCGCTAATCCACTTGATCTATATATGAGTGTGAACATTAATGAGACTAAATTGAAGCAATATGAAATAACTTAGTTTTTATGTGAAAAACGAATAAAAATGACATCTCATGTAATAACGTGCACACCGAAAATGACAAAAGAAAAGTAGGTGTTGCAGAATTATAATTAACTGTACTTACATGAAACTTCTCTAGAACGTATTTCACCTATATATTAGTGATGTAGACAACGAATATGCTTGGACAAAATATTAGTTATATGTACATGTTGCAATATTCCAAATTTTATGAGTACCCTATACTTAGATGTATTAATTTGAACTGTATTGAAATGATTATTAATGCATTAATGACATATTTGAACTTAGATGCTTTAATATTCGTTTAAATGTATGATTCACAATTCATATGATTTTGCCGCAAATTTAGCTTAAGTTCATGTGGGCCTCATTCTTACAGTGAAATCATGGACTGGTCTAACCAAAGCATATGGGAACATTCCACACTATTGCCGGTAGTATTAAATTAATAATTGTTTCTTTTGACTTCACCTGTACTGCACAGAGCACTTGTTACAAACATTGCTACATCTCAGGACAGCTGCCTGGGAAAGTGCCCTTTTGAACTTGCTGTGCTTTTTCCTCAATGTACCATTGTTTAATGTGCTGCATATTGAATAATTTAAGGAACTGCTTAATTGATCCACCTATTCTTCCGGATGTTGTGCCATTTCTACTGTCACATCACACTCATCCTATAGGAACTGATCAATGGACTGAGTGGTCTAAGAAATTGAAGTTATGCCAGGAGGTGTCACCCTGGAACTGACTGAGTATAATTGCCTATCTTAAAGGATTTTTCGGGCACTGTAGCTGAGCTGAGCATGCGGAGCTAAGGGTCCCTGTTGTGCTGTTGTGACCCTTGCTGTTACAGTGGCGGACAAAGACAGATCTCTGTCTTAACGGACTGGACTGGTTACTTGTAACCTGCTGAACTTTCCTGAGAGTCTTTGCAGAAGTCTACCTGGCTACCTATCTATACTGACGCATACGCTGCGTGTGTGTCTGGGGGTCTACCTCGGCTGAGAGAGACTGGCTCTCTCTGTATTCCTTACCTTTACTGAAAACCAGAGCTTTCGTATTTATTAAATTAATCTAAACTGAATTCAATCTGGATGCTAGATTTATTAAAAGCAAATTGATTTTCATTTAATTTGATAAACCAAAATTAACTAACCAATCTGACTCTGCGATTCTGACTCATTGTCCTTGTGAATGTGCATTTATATTGGGTTGCCCTATAACTAAATACAATACCAAAGGGAATGTTTCTGATCACCAGATCTTAATGCTATTATTCTTTATTGCTATAATAGAATTCTTGGTCTGTATGATCCTTCAACGCCTGTGTTTCTTTGGAAGATTTGGGTTTGCTGTGATCATATTTTATATCTCTGGTATTTTCCTGAGATTTATCTCTATTACTTTAATTTCGAGTTATCCTATTCCTCATTAGGTAGGATGCTGCTCCAGGTGGGGCCTTCCGGATTCCTTAATACCATCTTTACCTGTAACCTGAGACTCCTACCTTGAGAATAAACCTTATCTGGTTTTACATATATTACTGGCTACCCTGCATCTTCATTTGCCACAGGGTCCCTTTTTCACATTTTCCCCTTTATGTTTTAGGGTAGCAGCTTCTGGGGAACTACATAGTGGATCAATAGGCCATTGCCTGCTCTAACTGAAAAAGCTGCCTACATTCCTTCAAGAAACTCAGGCGGCTGCTTTAAAAAAAGTTTTTCATTTTGGAATACAATCGGAGGATGGTGGTATGCTGTCCCTTGCACACCCCCATCTGTTTGATTGAAGCCCACCACAGGGCCTCTCACATTGTTACCTGCACAATTAATATTAATTAGGCTGTTCATTCTGAAACCCCGCATGAGTCACTATTTTGTGAAACCAACCTATTAGTACACATATTGGTTCGAAAATAAAATAGTGGTTACAAAAAGTAGGTACGCCATTTGTACTTGCTTTTTGCGTACACTATTATAGTTAGTATTATCTTAAATAGGAAGTGCATGCTTCCAATTTATTTTTTCAAGTGGCCATCTCTTCAATTGAAGCACAGGCCATGGCATTGCACACACTTTGACTTGAGAGCTTTTAATTGGACCATGCTCGTTTGTACAAAGAGCCCTAGTTGGGTGAATTCATTATGCATGCCTTGTATTTCCAATCCTGTGGTTTTTAAAAACGATTTTGATGACAGGTTATGTGTACAAGTGGGGGAGTGAAAAGAATGTGCACACTGAATAGCTCCAATTATCAAGCCTAACTGTTAATAATGATCATTTATCCCTATATTTACATTTAAATTGCCATAATTGCTCAAACAGCATATTAATAACCTTCAATTATACATCAATTAATGACTTTTCAAGCAGAGGTGCTGGCATTATATCCATCTCTCTTTGGAGGTAAAAAGGCATTCTAATTGCTTGTAGGAGGGGAGTGACCTGAAAGCTGCAGCTTGTCAGCTGAAAGGTGCTTGATGCAGCTGGGAGAAGAAATGCGAGAAAAGAATAACATTTTTAAGTAGAGGAAATTGAGGTGATTCCAGCATAATACTCTGCGGTGGGGCAGAGGAAGAGAAGAAAGATTTGTCTCACACAAGATCTGACATTAAAGGGCTTCATGTGATAGACCATCCACGCCTCACAAGAAACGCTTGCCTTCAACCTAATGTCCTTGACATGATCTGTACAATCTAGAACTGTATTGCTTTGAATGGGATAGATTTCTCTCTTTTGATTGTCATTCTGAGGTTACTGTTTTCATATTTGCTTGTATGTGTAGTCTAATTGGGCTGTGCCTGTTGCTTTCTGTTGCTGTGGGTGTCTGATTGTCACTATTCCATCCATCTGGAAGTATGACGAATGTTCTGTTATGCGTTGGTTGCAGGAGGCAACATCCCATTGGGTGGTGTGGTGATAAAGTACCCGTGACTGTGGTGACTCAGTTGTGTGGTCTGTGATGATCTACTAATGTCGATTGCGGAAAACTAGTGGTAATATATTTTGAATAATAGAGTTCATGCTCGAGTGGTTTGCCAGCATTTGAGCAGAGGGGCATTTATTAGTGGTGATGTGTGGAGAACCCTTGTGGCCTCTCAGCTATTGGCATACCATTTGACACAGACATTTGTTCCCCATTTCTGGTGTATGAATGTAGTTTTATAGTTTTTGAGGAGTGACTTCAGCCTTTTTGTCAATCTGTTTGCGTTAAGGTCATAAGTTGGTGCTTCCTGTGTTACAGTCCCAGTTACTGGGCAGATTTACTGAACCCCTTTTCATTGGGAAGGCCAATGGTCTTTTTCGTAGTCTGTATACCTTGCCAGATGTGACCATGACAACTGCTGTGAAGGTGGAGTTTATTTCTGGATCAGAAAATTATCATTACTCACCATGATAAGTATGGTTAACTTGCTTTTTAGACACCGACACAAGTAATCTACTGCCAACGTTCTCCGTATCTCACCTGATGGAGGATACGCAATCATTTGTGGTTGTGTGACCAATAAGGCACAGTAGGAATGATGGAAATGCACCTTCAAAAATCTTATTGACTGATAGGAGCTGCATACTTTGAAGGATTGAATTTTAGTGGCCATCATGCTATTTACATGCTCAATCTGTGTCTACGGTATCTTATTGACGTGTCATATTATGGCATATTATGTGCTCTTACTACTGTCTATTCTATTGAAAGATAACATTTCATTTGTATTTGGGATTTGCTCATTCACTATGGTGTGACTTTAATATGCTGTGCTGTGTCCCTTACCTGGGGAAAATAGCTCTCCTGCACAAATAAACTTAGTGGCATTTATTTTGTGTGAGCTACTATTAAGTATTTCACATAGGGCAAGTAAAGGGATCTACGTCTTTGCTTTGCTGACCGCTAACTTGTCTGCCTTTACCCTGCCAAAATCATCTTGTCTTCCACTATGCCGCCTGCGTATTATCAAATTGCTTTTTACCATTTCCTCTACACCTTTACCTAGTGCAGTTCTAATGTTTATTGGAACCTTATAACCCTAAACCTTTCCCTTACTCCTAGCTTAACCCCAACCTTATGCCCTTTTAGCCTTAATGTAAACCTAACTGTAAACATACCCATCAGCTCCCACCCTAATCCTATCCTTTACCCATACATTAGCCCTAAATCTAGTCCATTCCTTTTCCCTAAATCCAAGTTTCTTGATATATTTCAGTCGAACTAAATGCAATTATGAGTAAATAGTTTCAAGCTGAAGGTACTAGATGAGGTGAAATTGTTGAGGTAATAGCTTGGAGAGGTAATTTATGCTAGGCAATGGTATGCACCCTTCCAAATTCACATCTATGATGCTGAATGTGGCGTGAGGACCAGGCACCTGACTATTCAAAATTGGGGTAAATCGTTATTTGTATTAGGGTGCTCTGTTTTGCTTCGCATATGTATAAAGGGTCCAATTGGGTAAAGTCCTTCTACAAAACCAAATATAGTGGCCTGAACCAGCACCTGAGTATTCATTCACCCATCCTGATTAGCCTGGGTGCATGCTGTGTATTCCAAAATATGTTCTTTTAAGGAATACGCACAGGGCAGAATTGATCCTAAAATTGCTAGAAGATGTACACCATACAGAGAGTGGTCTTCTTACATTTTTGTTCCAGGAAGAACCCTTTATGCTCTGTTAAAGTGCTCCTCCTGGAACTAAAATGTTTCCTTCGGGCTTTGGGGAACCACATCAAGTCTACGTGGTATAACACTGCTCATAGGAGTTTGGACAGCAGACCCCTCATTTATAAAGTTTGTTACTTGAAGGAGACAGAAATCTGGCCATGAAGATATCCAGTGATGCAGTGTTTCCAGAGCCATAGTGGTCTTTGAAAAATCCAAAGTATCTTTGGTAAGCACAAGTTTTTGACCATAAGTGACACAGTCCTCATGGTCCTATTCCATACATTTATATTTCATCCAATGATATTTATACTATAATGCCTTTAGTATGTTTTTGTCTGCAAGGCAATATTAGCTAATGGCAGACTAGTATCTAGAATGTATGAATTAGTTATTTCATTAGGTGCAAGTCATGGTAGATGGAAGAGAATTGAAGCAAGGAGATAAACAAACAGCAGTGGGCGTGCTCTTCAGTCACCAAGAAACAAAAAGGCATTGGTGCTTCACAGTTTAAGCACAAACATGTATTTCGCTACATGCTTTCACCTAGACACATTCTGCCCAGATGAATCTACCATCTTCAATAGACCATCATCAGCAACCTTTAGCCAGTTGACTGTTGTGCTTTCCAATGTAGTTGTGCTCTCCGATGTAGTTTACAGTGTTTACAGTAGTTTAGAGTGAGTAAAATGATTTGACTGCCTCAGGTTCCAGGTCCTCTAGCTGCTGTGATTTGATACATTAAACTAATCCCCGATATATCTTGAAAGATCTAAGATATCATTTGACTCCTTGCAGAGGAGAGGGAGTGTAACACGGTACAAGGGTCCTCTGCCGAATGCTGATGGCTGTCTTAAGCATATTATAATGACGTGAAGAGCTCATAGTATGAGTTCATCACTCTCAGACCGTGCCGTGAGGATATTTGGGCAGCCTATTTACTTAATACACCAGATAGGGACCACTTTCCAAATATATTAATGTTATACATTACGTCACAAATGCGGTAATGTGCAAGGGACCGTTAATTACCAATATGTTATTAACAGAGCCATAAAATATAATATCTGAACATATGCTTGTACTTTGTGACACCATCTAATGTCATAACCATTATATTTTCAGTTGTAGATAGCTTGGTGCCTGTTTCCCAATCTACTCTATTATGTTTCCATACAATAAATCTTTATATTTTCTATTAGCAACAAAAGCTTTAAAAAAGTAAATTAAATTAAAGTAAATTAAAGTGTCTAAACCCAACTCTTTTCTGTGGTGCCTTCCTGTAGGCAAAGAGTAGGCATGGCAAGAGGATTTCCCATTTCTGCCTCATGGACTTATGCAGTCTCCATAATCATGCCTTTGAAGGTCTTGGTGAACCTCTCTACAAGCCCATTTGTTTGTGGGTGATAGGGTGTGGAGAACTTGTAGGTTACCCAACACTCATCCCATCATGAAGTTGGAGCCTCTGTCAGACACCACTTCTTTGTGGAACCTCACTCAGGTAAAAGTCTCCATCAGGGCCCTGACCACTGCAGGTGCAGTCACCGACCTCAGAGGGATGGTCCCTAGGAACCTAGTGGCATGCTCCACCAAAACCAGGATAAACCTGTTGGCTTGAGCAGTTTTGGGCTACAGGGGTGCCAGCAACGTGTAAGGGAATCGGGGGAGACTTTAGCTTTTTCCTTGCGTTCCTGCCGGTTTGGCAGGTGAGACAAGACCTACAGAATGTATCTGAGGCTGTATTCATCTGGGCCAATAGAAGTGGGGGCAAGCCTGGCAAAGGTCTTGTCCTGTCCCAGATGTCCTTCCAGGGGTATATTATGAGCCAGCCCCAGTAAAAAGGCCCTGTAACACTGGAAGACCAGCAACACATGGATTGCCCAAGGACCAGCAACTTTAGGCTCAATATGCAGGAGGTCATTCTCCCAAAATATAATGTGATCTCCAGAGGTGTCACCTGCTGCCTGGACCTCAGCTTGCTGCCTACTTCCAGGCCGTGTGCTCTAGACCATTGACCAACAGGCAAGTTACAGGCATGGAAGGGCTCACAGCTATCTTTAGGGAACCTGAGTCTCCCTCCCACTCAAAGGGAACTATAACCGCTTGGTAGTGGCTCTCACAATTGTCTGTGACTATGACATGGTGAAATGTATTAAGGATGACCTGCTCTGAGGACACCAGATGATACCTACCAGTGGTCATACTGGCCCCTGTGTCTCTCAGAGCCTTCACCTTTTGCCCATTGATGGTGACCCACTGACTATATTTGGAAGTATTTGAAGGCATTTGGGCTTTCAACACCATCTCTCTATCCCCCAGGAACACTATGGTAACCTCTGTCTTCTCCCCTGAGCTAACTGGGACCACCTCCGCCCCAGGCACTACACTCGCCAACCCTGGTTTCTGCACACCAGTGATGGGGCTGTGCCCTCTTGGGGCATTTGGTGTCTCCCTTTGGAGTGCCCATATTTGTAGCACTCAGTACAGGGGGGACAAACCTTCCTGCCTGTTGGCAAAGAATCCCTTCTCTGGCTCAGATTGGGACTGGTTACTGTTCCGTGGGAATTATCTTGGGACATTTTGAGAACTCCTTACTTTCAAGTTTTTCTCCCTCCCTCTTTCTTCTGGTGGGACCGCTGACCACCCTTCTAGTAGTCCCCCCAGATACCTTCTTGTGAACCCTTGTGCTGAGCCAGAAGTCTGCCTCCTTAGCACGCTCCTGGGGGTCAGTGAGCTTTCTATCCACTAGGTGTTGGCATAGCTCTGAAAAATAAATGCTGAACATGTGCTCTCTGGCAACCAAATTGTATAGCCCCTTGTAATCACTCACTTCAATGCCCTTCACCCAACCATCCAGTGCCTTGCAAAAGTAGTCTGCAAAATCCACCCAAGACTGCAGGGGCAACTTCTGGATGTCCCTAAATTTCTAGTTGTACTTCTCTGTGGTAAGATCATACTTTCTGATAAGTTTTTCCTTGATGAGGGTACCCCATCCTGTCTCCTGTCCCCAAGGCATCCCTCCCCTCATTAGCTATGTGCCTCCAGAGTCTGGCCCCTCAATCCTCCTCAGAGACCCTATGCATCTCCAGGGCAACCTCATATGGTTCATACCATTTATCTATGTCATCCCCCACATCAAAGTTAGGCACCAGATCCTTGGGAACGTGGACCCTCTTGTCTTCAGTGGACACTGCAGGTATGTTGCTACCTTTACTGCCGGATTCTGCCTTCCTGGCTCTGATTTCCAGCTCTTTGAGGCTCCTTTCATAAGCCAATCACTCTGAGGCCAGTTTATCCTCCATGGCAAGTTTATTTTCCTCCATTTTGATCTTGGCCATCAGCAGCTGAAATTCCCGCTCTGCTCTCCTGTCCAACAGCTCTTCTAGGGACAAGCCTTGGAAGGACACACTGCTCTCTGCCCTGGCAAGGAACTCCATTCCTAGGGATAAGTTTTCTTCCTCCTCTGGGTGCTGCAGCTCAGTACCTGTGCCCAAGTCATCCTCTTGCCCCTCCATATCCTTCTCCTCATCCTGGTTCTCTGTTGTTGCCAGCAACTGGTGAGCTTCTGCCCAGGCCCTCATAGACTTCTGGAACCCCAGTTTCTTGGTGGCCTTCTTGGTTGGAATCCCCCTTTCCTTACATAACTCATTGAGCTCAGCCACAGTGTAGCTCTACAAATTGAGGCGTTCCAATTCCATTCTTGCTGGTATGGTCACAGACAGAGACAGTCAGGTAGAATGAGAGTGAAAATACAAAAGAGGCAATCAAGGAGAATTAAAAAAATCAAATTGGTATCAAATTGTTTAACTGTGATTTTAGTGTTATACAAAATCACTGTCTAGCACTGCAGAAACACAAGTACTGAATCCCACCACTGAACACAATTGTGAGAAATTTGATTTTTGGTCGATGGGGTTAAACCCTTCTCAAGCAACAGCCACAATCGCTGTTAGCGTAAGGCACAAAAATTCACCACATTAACCTATGCTTAACCCTCTGGTAGTTTGGCACAAAAGCAGTCAGGCTTAACTTAGAAGCAATGTGTAAAGTATTTATGCAACACACAAATAGCAACAAAGTGAAAACATAACACTAGAAAAAGCCCACACCAATTTAGAGAAATAGAGTAACATTCAATGAATTATTTGACAGCAAAAAAAATAAATCCTATCAGTAGAACAGGAGATATGTCATTTTAAAGACTTAGATAAAAATTATCTGGTCGCGATGGATGGGAACCAAGACACAAAGCCAGTCCGACGGTGATGGAGCAAGAGCTGAATATAGGACTGTGTTCAGTCCGCTGTAACAAAGTACCTTGTGTCCTGGTGCGTTGAGATGTGAAGTCCTTGTGTTGGTCTGTGCATCGAGGACGTCAAGGAGCAGTCAATGGGAGCTGTGATGCGAGGTTCTGCGCTGAGATGTGCCATGCTGCATCAAGGTCAATGAAGCCGTTGGTGCTGTGAGATGGGTTTGTGCTAAATCTAGATGCATCAAGACGGGACGGTTGTCGGGATTGAGATGCGTTGCGCTGGGTCTGTGCTTGCAAAACCACAGCTCAGAAGCTGTGATGTGTGGTTTAGCTTCAAGATACGTTGAGCTGGTCTGGTTGTTGGAGGCGAGATACGTCGCGCTGGGTCAGTGTTTGCGAGGCTGCCAAACTGGTGCAGCGATGCGTGGTCCTGCGTTGAGATGCATTGGGTTGTGTTGTCACAGAGGAGCCTGTTATGTCCCTGTATCTCAGAACAGGAGGCCAGCTAACTAGCACTTGGAAGCACTTTGAGGATGGTGGGTTCAAGTTGTAGATTAAGTCCTTGTTCCTCAGATATCAGGGCAGCAGAGTAGTACCCCTTGCAGGCAGGCCAGCGGGGCAGAAGAGCAGCGGAGCAGCTGGGCAGTCCTTCTAGTAACAGAGCTGTAGAACAGCAGAGCAGTCCTTCTTCGGATTCTTCCACAGGTCAAGGAGTGATCTGAAGTGTTGAGTCTGAGGGTCCAATATTTATACACTCTTTGAAGTGGGAGAAGTTTCTAGAGTCCTACCCCTACAGAGGTGACTGGAAATTCCTTTCTCCCTGTCCTAGCCACAGATTGTCTGGGGTTCTAATAGACTAGTGTGAAACCCTTTGTGATTGTGCAGAGGCAAAGTCTTTGAAGTGCAAGTGTGGTAGGTGACAACTCCTCCCCCTCATCCTGACAAAAATGTCCCATCATGCCAACAACTATTCCCCCTATGTCTCACTGTCTGGGAGGAATACTCAAAGACCAACTGCCAGCTACACCTAGTCATGTGACCCAGCATACAGGCTATAGGCATCAAATGGTTTATAGTAGAAAATGCCAGGTTTCTAAAAGTGGCATTTTGAGACTAGTGGCCTAAAATATGATATGGCCCTTAAAGAGGATTTCAAATTTCAATTCAACAGACACCAAACATGACTTTCCTACCTGCTCCAAATCAAATGTTCTCACTTATTAAATGCAATACAGTAACCCAATGTTATCCTAAAGAGGAGGTAGGCCTTGCAATAGTGAAAAACAAATTTAGGGGTTTTTGACTACCAGGAATTGTAAAACTTAAAAGTACTTGTCTCACTTTTTAAATACAATGCACCCTGCCCTATGGGCGACTTCTAAGTACTAAAATGGAGGGAAGACTTATTTTTCAGGTCAAAATAGCAGGTTTAAACTGCACAAATAGGCTGCAATGGGATGCCTGTGCCTTGTTTAAAAGGCTACTTAAGTGGGTGGCATAATCTGTGTTGTATGCCCACTAGAAACATTTAATTTTCAGGCCCTAGGCATGTGTAGTACCACTATACTAGTAAATTAGCTTACAAGAAAATTAAAAGTGCCTACTGGGTGTAAGCCAATTCCACCATGGTTAGAGGAGAGAGCACTAGACCTTTAGCACTGGTTAGCAGTGGGAAAGTGTGCAGAGTCATAAAGCCAACAAAAATGAGGTAAGCAAAAATATAAGGAGTGTGGCAAAACCTTTGGGGGAACACCACCCTACGGCTGATAGGGCTAGCATTATGTGTATCTCAGCAGGATGCTGGCCATTACTAACAAATGTCACTATTTAGAACAGGCATCTTTCATTGGGAGCATTTCCTTTTCAAGATCAAAATAATTAGTTTCACAGGTAGACAAATACTGAGAATAGAAGAACACTGGGCGTTCAAAGGAATCATCTTTCTGTTTCTGTAGAATGACAGCATCTTATGCCACGTCATAAGTGTCAGTCTCTACAATTAAAGTTTGACAAAGAGTGAGATGGAGAAGAGTGTGAGTGGGTATAAAAGTTCTCTTTAAACCCTCCTTAGCCTCATTAGCAATAGAATTCCAAATAATTCTGCTCTTTATTTATTAGACTGGTAATGAATGCAGTTCATTATCAGAAATGAACTCCCTATAAAAAGTTGCAGAGCCAAGAAAACATTTCACTTCTCTAACAGTGGTTGGAGGCAGCCAATCAGTAACTGCAGGCACCTTAAGAGGTTCCATTAAGAGTCCATTCTGAAACAAAACAAAATCAAGTGATTCTACTTGTCTGCCCTCAAAAACACACCTTTCAGGCTTACAAATCAATGTATGTGCTTGTAAATGCTGCAGCACTGTAATAGTATGCTCTTCATGCAGACAAATTGGGAGAGAAAAATCAGGATATCGTCGGGGTGGGCGGAATTTGCGTAGTCGCGCTACGCAAAGCTCCGCGAAATGGTAAAAAATCTCCGCGAGCACGCAAAAGTTCCGCGAACACGCGGAATTGCTTGTTCCGCCCGTTCGCAATGCTTTTTTCCTGTTCGCGAACGCTGTTTGCGTGCTCGGGGAGAAATATCTCGCAAACACGCATTTTGAAAGCGCGAACAAGCAAAAAATTCCGCGAAGCCGCTGATCGTGGAATTTTTGGTAATTCTGCGTTCTCTGCGGAACGCAAAATTACCCAAATTCCGCAAATTCCGCGAGCGGAACGGAATTTACCTCCCAGGCCTAGTCAAGATATACAATGACAAAGTGGTTAAGGATAGCAGAAAAGACAGCTTCTATAAACCTCTTAAAAATAAGGCATATTACATCCTCCCAAGGACATTTCCCAATATTCGTAATTGACAAATAGTGTAAAAATCCAGGCTGCCATTCACCATGCTTGATTATCAATAAATTATATGCCACTCTCAAATCCAACTTGATGAAGAATGTACCTGCTTATACTGATTCCATGATATCACCAATTAATAGAAAGGGGTAATTAATGGCCCCTTCCAAATTCCTTGTTAAGACCGTTGAAGTCAATTTATGTCCTAAGTTCAGATATATCTTTTTTTGATACACAGAAGAGAGGGACTCCAGCAGGTCAATGCAGATTACTAATGAGCCTGTTCTGCAAATTGTTTCAAAATATTCCTTCAGGCCGTTCTTTCCTGGTTCGGACTAGGAATACATTCTGCCCAAAGGTGCATTATTATAATAAAAGTATTGAAAGACTTTTGCTTTTATTCTCCGTTCTTCCAGGGACCTAAATGAAACCGCAGAAATGTGTGGTTTTGTTAGGAACGGAACTACAGAGCTTCATGGTCCTGCCTCCTCATCCCTGAGGCAGAGGTATAACACATATTCTTGGTAATCGACAAGCACCAAACTGTCACACAGGTGTTTTGCTTCATCTTTTAACACAGTTTCTGCTGTTTAGCAGGGGAATCTACTGTCTTCCTTTCCAGGCACCTTAGATCTGCCTCCAGCCTATATAGATGCAGTGGTCTTAATGTGATGCCCCTTACATAGACTTTTAACACTTCCCATTCAAAAAGAATGTTACATGCGGTTCCTGAGTTTGTATGGAAATAGTGTACATTTTCCTCTTTGAGCATATCCATATAGGCTGCATTGCCTAGTGTGGATGGTTGTATTCTCCATTTTGGGATGAATAGTATAAATACTTCCAGTCAGCCAGATATGTGGCCTACTACCCTCCCACCAGCTTCTCAGTGGGTTTTCTTTTTGGTGGGCTTAATAGCTGTGTGTATGATCTGTCAGCTTGCACAGATAAAGGCACCAAAGATCTACAGGGAGTCTGACAGCAGTGGTGATAAGCAGTCTAAGTATGTTGCCTTCATTTTGTTTGGGGCATAGATACCAAGTAAGTCGATGTGTATGCCATCTAGCTCCCTAGCTAGGTGAACATTGCATCCCTCCTCATCTACCTTTGTTCTTTATCCCATAGGAAACCTCACAACTTGATCTAGATCAGCATGCCCCTGGCATACACAGAACCAATTGTGTAAAAAAATACCCTTTGGCTATAACAGTGGAAATTCTAAGCCTCCATTCAACTTAGGTGCATTTCCAGCAGGAAGTCAAAATGGACCTCTAAGAAACATGTGTACTCTTAATGGCATGTCCCAGGTCTGTGTGTTTGGTACCTGCCTTTGTATCCCCCTCTAGCCTCAACTACCATAAGGAGAAACTGATCCCTTTACTATTGAAATATTGTGAATCGCTGTGCTACCAGTTTTCAGTTGACGTCTGCATACTGCATTCCACTCTCCAACTTGATAAAGCAACAGTCAAAAACATGCACAACAACAAACTGTCTCCTAAAGCCAGACCAAACTACATCTTCAGCCCAATATAATCCCAGGGTTTCTCAGATTCCACAGACTCATCCATAGGCCAGGTACCAGAGGCAATAAGTATTAAAAAAAGAGAAAAATGAGTGGACATTGGTGCAGCAGCAAATCCCTTCTATTCAGGCATTCTCGTGAAGCTGCCCTGTACCGGAGTCCTTAGGCTCACAATCTCGTACCAACCCACAATGAGTTTATGCTACACTTTCTGACTGCAGAGTGTGAGTGAATCCATACATGGTCATATGAAACATTAGTGAATGCGCCCTCAGCTGTAAGGTGATGTTCTCTGAAGTTTTGGGCATGAGGTGAGGCATGTCACAATCATCTTCATCGGATTCCAAATCAACACTTGAGTCCTGTGCTGTGGAGACCTTGTCTGTTCGGCCAGGGACTCTCAGTCCTAGGCCTAGTACAGAAACTGTTACTATTGCCTTATTGAGTCTCCCTCACCTGTGGAGCTGATGGTCTTTGCAATGTGCCAGGCTCCTCCTATTGTGTTTCCTTTGCCATTGTGGTTTGAAGTCATGGCTAGTCCGGAGTACTTCCTTCACCTCACGTTACCTGGCCCAGTCCCAGACCTCCTGCAGGCTTGTGAAGAAGGTTGGACTGCTGTCTATCAGCATTTTTAATTTTGCTTGGAATAGTAGCAAGTAGTGGCAATTCATCTTGATGAGTTGCATCTGAAAGAAGCATGAAAGAAACTCTGCTACTGTTGTTCTTCTGTTGTGTTGTGTGGGAACAAGAAGACTTTGGAACTGTCCATCTCTAAAAGGCCATAAATGCAAGCCAGCTGTAGTCCTGATCTTTGAAGTGCAACAACCTCTCCACCATCATTTTTGTAGGCAAATCTGACTTCTTAGCTGATTCAGGGACCCTGTGTGCTTTTTCACTGCTGAGAAGGTTGTCATGCCTCTTGGGGCCATGGACAAGTGAAACCAGCCTTCCAGGAAAACCTCTGAATCGTAATCCTACCTTCTGGGGAATCCACTATTTGGATGTTGTTTCGCCCGATTCTGATTTTCAGCATCCTGTGCATGCTACACTAGGAACCTGATTCTCTTCAGCATTTCAGCTATTTGTGTGTTCACCTCTGTCATTTTCAGAAAGCAATGCCTCATTTGTGAATTCAGCTTGTGTGAATCTTTTGGTTAATTTCCTCGTGTCTGTCCGGTACAAGCCTGTTGCAACAGAGTCTATCTTATTTCCTGTTAGACCCTGGCATCTTTGGTGTGGTTTCTCCTGTCTTTTTCCTTCTGACCTCCTGTTTTGACTGTGTGCTGGAATTCGTTTTTGCTGGTTTTAGGCCTCTGGGCACTTTACCACTGCTGACCAGTGCTAAAGTGCATGTGTTATGTTATGTTATGTTATAAGCATTTATAACACGCTCGGCTACTCAGGAGTGTCCCGGCGCGAGAGCCACATGATAACATAGGAGCAAGAAAAGGAGACTGCAGATTAAATAAACAACAGAGTTTTAAGTCACTTCCTAAACAGCCTAGGATCTTGGGTGCTGCATAGTGCATATGGCAGAGAGTTCCAAGCTTCTGCAGCCTTAAAGGAGAGGGAGCTACCCCCCATCCTTGCCAGACGGAAGCGAGGGATCGCAGCCAGACACTGTGAGGCTGAGCGCAGTTGTCTCCGTGGCGCATAAAAGCTAAAACGTTTCCTGAGGTAGAGCGGGCCAAATCCGTGAAGGGCTGCATGGGCTAGGGTCAGAGCCTTAAATGTAACTCTTTGGAACACGGGGAGCCAGTGCAAATCATGCAAATGTTGTTTTATGCTTGCCCTTCCCGCTACATTAAGCAAGACTCTGGCCGCAGCATTTTGAATTGTTTGCAGCTTCTTCAATAGATAACCTGGCAAACCAATGTACAGAGCATTGGCGTAGTCAATGCGTGAGAGGATCAGGGCGCGGGTAACCATTTCCTTCGCTGCCCTGGGTAACAGGGGTAAGAACTTCCTCAGGGATTTCAGTGTTCCAAAACACTTACCTGCTAATTTCTTTATGTGTGTGGAGAACCGAAGATCTTCACTGAACCAGACCCCCAGATTTTTGACTGATGAACCCACTGATTTAGGTAAAGGGTAGTCTGTCGGCCACAGTGTTTCCCTAAACTGCGGCGGGAAGGACCCATACAAGAGAATCTCCGACTTATCCTCATTGCACTTAAGCTGGGCAGCTGCGAGCCATTTGAAAACAGCTGTGAGACATTCTTTGGCCAGAGCCGGGTCAGTGTCTTTATCCCTCCAAGTGAAGAGGAGCTGGGTATTTTGTCCGCATAGGCAATGATCTTAGCTCCCAGATCCTCAGCAAGATAGACCAAGGGGGTGACATATATATTGAAAAGCAGCGGGCTCAAGGTGGAGCCCTGCGGCACCCCAGTTGTGACCTTTTTAGGTGCCGATGATGCCGGAGGTAGCAACACTTGCTGCGATCTATCTTCCAGGAAAGATTTAAGCCAGTTCCACGCCAGACCAGAGACGCCGATGTTCGAGAGACGGGCTAATAGTTGGGAATAAGGCACTGTGTCGAAGGCGGCAAAGAGGTCCAATAAAATCAGCGCTGCTCTGCCACCTGCGTCCAAACAGTCCCTAATTGCCTCTGTAATTTCAACCAGGGCCGTCTCTGTACTGTATGTGGCCCTGAATCCCGATTGGGCTGGATGGAGCAGGCCAGATGTTTCAACAAAATTAGCAAGCTGTTTGTAAACCGCTTTCTCACATACTTTAGCCACCGCCGGAAGAAGGGAAATAGGGTGGTAGCTAGCAGGAATGAAAGGGTCCAAGGATGGCTTTTTCAATTAGGGTAAAAGTTTGGCCTGCTTCCACTCCAGTGGCACAGTGGCGGTCTGGAGGGACGTATTAATCAGGATGTTGGCCTCAGGGTTAACAACCTCGGCTACAGCAGCTAGCAACCTGGCCAGACAGGGGTCAGCTGGGGAGCCTGACTTAAGTGATTTGAGGATAGTCAATGAGTCTTGTAGGGCAATAGGCAAGAAAGCCGTCAGCGACGGAGAGGAAGATAAATTGGCAATAGTGGTCTTAGGGAGGGAAAGCCCTACCTGACTAGGGGGACAAGTCCTGAGGTTGGCCTGAATCATCTGGATCTTATCTATAAAAAAGCTGGATAGTTTCTCGCACCATGTGTCTGAGGCTGGGAGGGTGATAAGTTCTGCGCGGGGAGCTCTGAACAATTGAGAATATTTCTTTGGCATTATTTTTAGACAGGGAAATGCGCTCCGCATAATGACGGCTTTTGGCCTGCTTAATGGTGGCGTAGTATGCGTTCTGAGCCTTCCTTAATGCTGTTTTAGCCAAGGGACAATAAGCCCGTCTCCAGCAACGTTCCAATTTTTTGCAATGCTGTTTGAGCTCTTTGAGCTCACAGGAATACCATGGTTTGGAGGGGGAATTTCTAACTCGCTTGTTAGAGGAATGTGGGGATAATTGATCCACCGCCTGCGAGATCCAGCTAGTGAAGCTCTCCAGAGCTCCTCTGAGATCCGAGGTGAGAGTTTGACGAGTGGCAGCCAAGGTCCGACTCAAAACAGAAGGATCAATTCTATGAGAGGGTCTGCCTTGGCAACGGCTGCTACATGGATAGGGCAACTGAATGGTCCACGAGAAGTGGATCAGGAAGTGATCCGACCAGGTGACTTGGAGGGGCTCGCCAACACATAAGGGGAAGTTGGAGCAAACCAGATCTAAAATATGCCCACCCTGAAGTGATGGGGAACTAATCCATTGGGTGAGCTGTGCGAGATTCAGTGAGTCGCAAAGCTCCCTGGTGTCACTGGCCTCCCCGGAGTCCATATGGATGTTAAAGTCCCCTAGAAGTAGAAAGTTGGAAAAACGTAGGGCCCGGGGAATAATAACCTCATCAAGAGCTTTCAGAAAAGCTCCTGAGGGGCCGGGGGGCCTATAGACCAATGTGCCACCTAGCGTAAAATGAGGTGAGATAATCATGGAAAAGTCTAGAGCCTCCCCATCTCCAATTCCCAAAGTCTCACCACGGTGAAAGGTCCATGTGTCCCTAAACACCACCGCTATACTGCCACCTCTCCCCGATTTGCGATCTGCCCTAGAGATTTTAAACCCCTCCGGAATTGCTAGTTCTATGGCTGGGTTAGACGACTCATTGAGCCATGTCTCCGTTATGAATAATAAATCAAGGTGCTCATCAGATAGAAGATCATGGATATCCTGGGCATGTTTGACTAGCGAACGGGCATTTATTAAAGCAGCCTGAATGCGAAGCTCCTTCTGGGTACTCAAAGGGCAGGAGGCAGGTGTGACAAGATCAGCCGATTTGGAGCAAAGACTAAAGTTGCACTTTTCACAAGCCGTGTTAAGGTTGTCTAAAACCTTCCACGAGCTAACGCACTTACCGCGTTGAGGGCAAAGCGCTAACAGTTCCGCGCGGCTGTAGGAAATGCGCGAGTCCATCAGACCCATCGTAGAACGGGCAGAATGGCTGGTGCTGGCCGCTTCCGGGACGCTGACGGGCGCAGACGGGTGTGCCTTTGGTGCACCAGCGGCGCGCCAGTGGCGCGCCCACTGCGCGCATCCCTTGCACGTCCGCGCAGCACGCATCTTTATCTACCAGCCCCTCAGAACAGCTAGAGCGTGCCTAGCCCAAAATGGCGGCCTTGGAGGTCCACCCCCTGATCCACCAGAAAGAGCGGCGAGGAACCTGCTCTTCCGCAACTGGTGAGTGCAGCAATGCGCGATCAAATTTAATTTCAAACAGTGCAAATAAGCAAGCTTAAAAACATCTAAAAAGCCATCTGCAGAGGGTGCAGAGTGTACAGAGTGTACAGCAGTGCAAAAATGCCAAAATTAAAAGCGTCTAAAAAAGCCTGATGCTAAAGTGCAGAGTACTGGAACACAAAGTATTCACACGTTCCTGGTAGCTCCTAATGTGCTCTGTGTCTAAAATGTAATGTAATTTGGTTTCTCTATGATTGACACATTTGATTTACTAATAAGTCCCTAGTACAGCGCAGTACATGTGCCCAGGGACTTTAAATCAAATGCTACTAGTGGGCCTGCACCACTGATTGTGCCACCCACATCAGTAGCCATTCAAACCTGTCTCAGGCCTGCCACTGCAGAGCCTGTGTGCGCAGTTTTAAACTGCCATGTTGACCTGGCAAGTTCACCTACTTGCCAGGTCCAAACCTTCCCTTTTACCACATGTAAGGCACACCTCAGGTAGGACCTCAGTAGCCCCATGGTCAGGGTGCAGTGCATTTAAAAGGTACAAATGTACTTTGGAATTTTACATGTCCTGGTAGGGAAAAACTGCTAAACTCATTTTTCACTACAGCAAGGTCTATCTCTCCCATAGGTTAGCATTGGAGCTGCCTTGTAACACTTTACAAGTGTAACTTCCAATTGGGGGCAGAGTGAAAACTGGAGTTCGTTGTCTCTGGACTCACAGTTTTTTTTTTATAGTATATAATCTTTATTGCTTGATTAATAAAAATCATTGCAATCACAGCATCTTCACATCTCATATTGTTAAAAACTGAATTAATTAATAACAAAATCATTGCAATCAAAGCATCTTCCCATCACATAATATGAAAACTGTACCATATATACTATTTAAAAATTCACCAATAAAATCAGATCAAACCACCAAACATCGATAATTACAACAACATAATATTGCACATTTTACATTTTAAGTGACAGCGTGCTCGACATACTATTTCCCTATATATAACGAAAAAATACTCTAAGAGAATACTTCATTAATTTCTACAGCGAAATATTGCACATGATACACTTCAAAGTGCTACCGTGCAATAATTGCAACGACCATCATATTAAAACAATGATAGAGTGCATCAAAGATTACTGAAACGGCGGAATTTCTATTGTACATTTCTTACACAAGTTACATTTTAAAGTGCTAATGTGCAGTAATTGCAATGACCATCACATTAAAACAATAGTAAAGTGCATCAAAGATTACTATAACGGTGACACTTCTATTATTACATTTCAAATTATCACCCTAGCAACAAAACCATTTGGTGATAAGAATATAGACCAAATAGAGCTATTAGGTACCAAGGCCCTTAGAATAATAGAGCTCAACCTTATTATATCCGATATTTTTCAACTGCCATTAAAAATTTTACCAATTGACATAAGAACGGAATCGAATCGCCAGATAGTGACATAATTAAAGCCTGACGAGCTGATCTGACCCCGCTTATCAAAAAATGTGGTTTCAGAACTGTACGTCGAAGGTTAATCAGCTTGGGGCACACACACACTATATGTACTAGTGTCTCCTTTGGCCATCCACAAAGTCTACATTTAGAATCTGGCCACTGCTTGATCCAAGGTTGAGTGCCCTCCTTTGTCGGATTTATTCCCATACGTAACCTTAAAAACATATTTTTAAACTTTGATGAAAAAAAAGCAGTCAGATACGGCTGGATACGCAGGGATTGGTATGAATTAATCACATACCATGCATAATTTTGCACTACTAATGCATTTTTATCCAATTTGAGCGATTCAGCTTTGATACTTTTTTTAAGATTAACTTATAATTAGGCATTTTCAGATCTTGCAATGCAATTTGCAGACCAATATCTCTTAGGGAGGTTAAAATATAAGATCTCCATTTTGCAGCATAGGCAGACTTATCTATTTCTTGCCAGCAAATATTCCCTAAGGATGTAGTGGCTGATGTGGACAAAGCAACCATACATTTTAGAAAAGCTCCTTTTGATACTAGGCACTGTCTCTGGAGACCAAACTCTAATCTTATTCCCACTTGACACACTGAATTGGCAATCCTAAAAGTTGCTTTGAAGACTCATAGTTTAAAAACACATCTTTTAGTGAAGTTGGTTTTTAAATTGCAGGTCTGAAAATGTCACTTTTAGAAAGTTGGCATGTTCCAACTTTAACCATTCTGTGCCTCTGCCTGTCCCTAGAATACATGTCTGGGTGACAGCTGGGCTTTGAGAATTCACTCTAGACAGTCACACACAAAGGGAGCTGAGGTGTGCCCTGCATATCCTGATGGCCCATCACCAGGCTGATGGGTCTTTCTGAGCTAGAGTGGTGGGAGGAGTTGGCAATTGCACCTGAATAGGGCTGTGCCTGTCCCCACACAAAGAGCTGCATACCCCCCTGTAGTGTGTTTGGAGCCATGACCACAAAGGGCACGGTCTTGTGCACTGCAAAGACCTTTCTTCGAAGTTTCCCTACTTCAAAGGCTAAGATGGGTATAAGTACTGGACCGCTGCCACCATATACTCTTCTGGACTGAGGACATTCTGCCAGGAAGAAGAGCTGTTATGTCGCCATGAGGGACTGCCATGCATCATCCAAAGCCTCATTGCGGAACAAGCGCATCCCTTCGAAATCAATACATTGCTGCTGCCTGCACCAAAGCCGTAGACACCGCTTGGTGAGTGTGCAATGCAATGACCTCGACTTTCAATGCAGCCCCGACCTTGCCACAGCGCCTCCGAAGAACCACAACTGCGTGAGTCTCGAACACCACCTCACCGAAGTCTATGATGCTCTGTGCCAACTCAGATGCAGTCCCGGCCCTGCGTGGCTTTCAACCAACTCCTCGCCTTCAGTTCAGCAGTTTGACTTCGACGCAGAGGAATCGACGCTCCGCGCTCTTGACATCAACATGTTCTCTACACTGCTTCGCCTTCAGGAACCGAGGCCTCGCACCAGCAACAGACGCATCCCCTCCATTGCGGATGCATCCAAGGTACTGTAAGGGGGGGTCTGCTGACTCCTGTATCCGGTCCGCGCTCCATCGCGATCGGACTGAACTTGTGGATGTGTCCTGGTCAAGCATGACCAGATAGCCCCAGTTAGAGTTATTGGCTTCTAAGCACCGTATTTTGATTTAATCTTGAGAAATTCATATCTTGATTTGTGTATGTTGGATTTGTGTCGTTTTGGTCTTCTTTTACTCGGATAAATACAGGCTATTTCTCTAAACAAGTGTGGAGTACTTTTGTGGCATTTTCACTGTGTTTCTGTGTGTGTGCACAAATACATTATACATTGCCTCTTTAGTTTAGCCTGGCTGCTCTGTGCCAAGCTACCTAAGGGTGAGCACAGGTAAACTTTTAGTGTGTACTACACTTACCCTAACTAGAGTGTGGGCCCCTACGTGCACAGGGTGCATATCTGTGCCAACTAGAGACCCCTTTTTTAACATTTCCCAGGGCACTTTTTGTGTCAGTGATGGCTTGCAAGATAATGTCCAATTTCCCAGACTGCTCTTTTATGATTCCCTCCATCAACAAGGCTACTTGCAATGCTGATTCACCTATCACAGCATAGTCTTAGTTTGCTTAGGTTTCCTCATGGAAAGAGAGCAAAAGTGAGATGAATCCTGGAGTGTGTGTCAGCCTCTGCACCTAGTGCTACAAAGCGAGAGGGAGTGAGCTTTCAGCAGCTCGCATATCCATCCAGCACAGCTGCTCACCTGGGTCACCCAAACCCATTTCTCCTGCGGGGGTGGTAGTCCCCCCAGGAGTCCAGGGCCCATGCTGAGAAAGAAATGAAAGGCAGCTGGCCAGCTCTGCCCCAGGCTCCCCTCCATGCACACTGTCTCACTGGCTGTCCATTCAATTGGCTGCTCCCAGAGCTCCCCAACCACTGAGTGTTATCCTCTTCATCTCTTGTCTGTATGCGCCGTCTCTGTGTTAGATTAAAGTTGTCCTGTCTTAAGCAGAGAGCTCCCTACTGCGCTATGCCCGTATGCTTGTCATATTGGAATGCGGAGTGTCTGTCAGTTGATTTGGAGGGGAGGCAGGCCTATCACTGCGATGGGCATCACACCACTGCAATACGGCTGCATTCATCAGCAAACCCTCACTGTCACATTTGCAACTCTGGGACCTTGTATCTGGCTCAACTCACCACCTGCTCTCCTCTCCCTGTCCTCAATATCACTCCACCGGTGGGTCCACCCCCATGCGAGTCAGTATTCTTAATGGGGTTGAGAGTACAATGTAATCTTGTGCCTAGTGCTCCCCTTTCTGAGCTCTGCTGCTTCCGTATTCCATGTTGCTCATTTCTTCTGTTCACCATGGAGTTCTCACTGCCCAATGACACAGGATTTTGTAAAGTCTTCAAAACACACATGGATCACGTCCTAGTGAAAGAGAATACAACGTCAATGTCCATTGCCATTGTGGACTTTTTATCCCTGGTATTACATATTTCAGTTTCACTAGTGCATGAACAGCGTCTGAAGGTGGATAGGACATTTCTGTGCACATCTGTTCAATTCCTTGGATATAAAGAACATGTCAGTTTATGCATTGAGTCATGAACCAAGGAATAGCAGGTGTATGGACTTTTGCCAACCTAAAGTTCCTTCTAAATAATAGTGATCACATAAAACTCCATATTGCTCCAAATAAATTTTTCAGGCTTAGATTGTTTCTACTCTATGGCCAATGAGCTTAATGTGAGATTAAAATCCAACCACAAATACCAAAAATCACCCAAAGCATCATGGCACTCATGGAAGGGACAGCCATACTCCTGAACACTTATAGGTAATATGTATTTGGTCATAAAAACTAACATCTATGGGAGTGGTAAATCTTTGAGACGCTGGTGTGTGAGAACTTTGAGTATCTGTGAGGACCCCTCTCTTTAGCAAAATTGCCAAGCAGGCATTTGAGCAAATAAGGGGCATATTAACAACGGCCAGCGATAATTATCGCTGGCCGTGCTTAGCGATAATTATATTATCGCTGGCTATCTCTGGCATTTATCGCCCTGGTAGCGCGTTATTAACAACGCGTTACTCCAGGGCGATAAAAATACCAGAGATAGCGATGTTATCGCCCTTTGCAGGGAACATCGCTGGTTTTCCAGCGATGTTCCCTGCAAAAGGGCGATAACCTTGCTGATACGACCCACAGGGTCGTATCAGCAGAATCCACCTCCTATGGCTAATATAGGTAAGTCGGGATTATAGCAGACGTTAGATTTTGGCGAAAACGGCCGTTTTCGCCAAAATCTAACGTCTGCTATAATCCTGTGGGCTGCCTTGTAAATATCGCGATGTGCACATCGGCGATATTTACAATGTAGCCCATCTGGGGTACGCCCAGTAACGCCCACTTTGCATCTCATTAGAGATGCAAGGATGGGCGTTGGGGGAAAGGGCGATAGTGCAGGGATTCACGCGATAGCGTGACCTTGCTGATTAGGCGATAGAATTATCGCCGCTTTCCGTCCGAAAACACACGCTAAAGCGGCGATAATTGTCTATCGCCTCGTTGTTAATATGCCCCTAAGTTTGTTACCATGTGTATCACCAGCACAAAAACCTTCAAATGGTTTGTGAATGCAACAACTTTACTTGCTTAATCTGGTTTTGTAAGCGTAGCACATTCTACATTCTTGCTATGATTCCCTCATCGGGCTGTCCACTTAAGACACAGCAACCATTCTTTAAACTCCATGTTTCAGATAAAAACCACCATGTTGCTCCAATCACTAAGTCCTTATCCATTAGATATACATACATCGAGGGATATGTGTTGGCTATAGAACTATTACCAAAAATACCCCATCATCAGCAACCAGTGAGATAGGAGATAACACACACCAAGAGAAAGCAGGAGACGAACAAACGCTTAACTTCAGCAGGATAGAAACAAGGGCCATCGTAAAACAAGATGTATACATATAACCCCAAGAGAACAGTGAAAATGTTACTGAGTTAATTTATGAGTGCGTAGACTATGCAGAAAAAGATGTTGGTGTGTAGGGAAAAGACTAGACCATACCAGATCTAGGTCAGCTGGCCCTTTAAGAATATTAGGTTACACAGCAGTTCCGGGTCACTTGGCAGTAGGAGCATAAAAAAGGCTGAGCTCTATTAAGATGGTGCCAGGCAACATTGTGCGTGGTTTGTTGTGGCTCCCTCAATGCGGTCTAGTTTATTCATTTTGCATTTACTTCACTCACCTTTGTTATATTGGTTCCCTTCTCTGTCTTTTGTGTTTCCTATTTTCCCAGCCCCTTCTTGTTCCTTCTTACCTACTTGTTGGTTGTTTTTTTGTGCTCGATGTTCCAATCCACAGGTGTACACCAGTGGCGCTTGGATTCCAGGAGGTCTCTAGATATTCCATGGGGTTCATCACAGTTTGACTTTAAATACACACACACACTGGTAAGTAAATCTTTACCTTTTATTTTATTCTTACCAGCCTTCATATTTTTGTGCATAGTACCGAATTCCCTGCCTCTATGTACCAGCTGCTGATGAAGTGAGATCTCCCCCTCTTTGCTTGTTTTTTTCCCTTCTTTCCTGTGGGACCTGCCCTAGGGAGCCTGATAAATTTCTAGGGGACAGATTCTGTAGGAAGGGTGGCAGCTAAAGAGCTCCCATCTCCCCCATTCGTGACATACCCATTGTGGAACAAAACTTGTTTACGACATAAAAACGATATGTACTGTGAAACAAAGCATTACTCCATTTCTGTAGAACGTGAGGTTACAAACAACCCCAAAAACTGATCTTACCGCTTTCAAGGGTCCTCTTGATCTCCTTGACTCACATTGCCAATAATATCCAAGAATTCTATATCATTCCCTAGAGGAAAATGAATTGGTTTAATGAGAAAAGGGCTCGTTTCACCTGGCAGCTGAGAAGTCTATCTATCCCGTTCATTCAGCCAAAATGTCTTGCGGATGCAAGAAGCTGCCTCCCCATTGCATTGTTTTATTGCAAATGTAATCTTGCTACAGTCCAAGTTAATTAATTGTATTTTCCTCCTCATGTCGTTATCACGACTGTGTACTCAGTTCAAGGCATTTGACCACCAATATGCAGTGAGTAGTTTCCCCGTGCACATGTTACTGAAACAGCAGGACGGGGTGATGGAAGCCCACCATGTACATAGAAGCTCTGGCCTCTCGTGGGTTGCGCTGTCAAAAGCAGACTGAAGTGACCTTCATCAGTGACTATGCTTCGTCCACAGGCAGGGTGAAGGGCCCTCACACAAATCCCATGATGCATCATAACAATCACAACATGCCTCACGTAGTGGACAGCATAACAAATCCTGCAGTATAAGTTAGAGCAAGAAGCACACAATAGATCCAATAATCCACAATCAAAAATCCCCTATTTATGCTCATAAACAGTTAACGTTCCATGAAAATTCCATGCCTCACCAACCTCACATTATTCATGGAGCCACACCAGCATTCTGATCATCTGCCTCCAGGTTCTGCAGCACTGAAAAGTGAGAGCAAGTGGGCTGCAGAGATCCGTGCGTCTGACTGTCATCTAGTTATGACTGAATGATCATTCCTATATGTCACATGCAGCTCTGGTTTCATTTTTGTAGAAGCCCTTTCATCCTCCCAACAAAGAACAAAGGGGGATATTATCAACAAACCGCGATAATTATCGCTAAGCGCGATAAGCGTCCTTTTTTTTATCGCCGTCGATACCCGGATCTTATTGCCGTGGTAGCGACGTATTAACAACGCGCCGCTACCCAGCGATAGCAATCAATCCTGGCGCTAATGGACGGCGATACATCCTGCGCGCCGGCGATAAAAAAAAGCACGCTAAGTACAGAAAAGTAGCGATAGGCCAAATAGCGCAGAAATCGGCCGGGAAATTGGCAGCAGGCCTGCATGTCACACCAATCAAGCGCCAAAATTCCCCATAAAAGGCCAACAAGCAGGGGAAAAAAAAAAATGGAGAATACACCAGATCCCAGGAGAGACACGGAGGAAGCCGGGACAAGTGCTGAGCCCACAAACAACCCCCCAGCTAGCCAGGAGGAGCAGACAGAGACCCAGGAGAAGGCCAAGAGGAAGAGGAACCCCAGGTTCAGTCACCAGGAAAATCAGGTCCTGTGTGGCCTGGTGGCTGAACATCAACAGGAGCTATTCATCAAACGCTCAGGTCCATTGTCCAGAAAAAAAGAAATATGGGAAGACATTACGGACAAGGTGAATGCTGTTGGAGAGAGGAAGAGGAGGACAGTGGACGAGGTCAGGAAGCGCTGGAATGATAGTAAGAAAAATACCAAGGAAAAAATAGCAGCCAACCGGAAGGCAGCAAATGCGACTGGAGGTGGGAGTCCAGCGCCCCAGCTGGAGCTGGATGAGACGGAGGAAATGGTGGCCCAAGTCATCACTGATGAAACGGTGGTCGGAGTGCCGGGTCAGGACACTGCTGAATGTGAGCAGACACAACCACAGGGTGAGTACCAACCATGGAGTGGGTGGATGGTGGTGGATGGGCACAATGGCACTCATGCACAAAAATTGCATTGCAGACCCACAATCACTGTGGATCAGGTCCCAGATAGCCCTGTGCATGGTGGCATGGACACAGATCACCTGACTCAAGCCAAAACCTTGCAAGACACATATTCCCATGCACCCAGACTTTGAAATGTGCACCGTAAAGTCAGCCAAACACAGTCCAGGTACAACATCAGATTACAAAATAAGGGCAACATCAATTAGCAAAGTGCCACATCACCTAGAGATGCGGAGGGCTTGCAAAATGCCCACCTTGCATCATCAGAACCCATATCCAATTCAGCAGCACAAGGCAGCATCTCCCAGACGCCCAAATGAGCATGCCGTGTGAATGTGACAGATCACGTGCACCAGTGAGCATGCCAACAACAAGCTCAGCACACCTGCAACATTGCGCATGTGTCTGACTTGTGTGCAAGGTCGTGCATGGCCATCAAAGGTGACTTTGATGGCCATACACAACCTTGCACACAAGCCAAACACATGCGCAAAGTTGCAGGTGTGTTGAGCTTGTTGTCGGCATGCTCACTGGTGCACGTGATCTGTCACATTCACACAGCATGCTCATTTGGGCGTCTGGGAGATGCTGCCTTCTGCTGATGAATTGGATATGCGTGGTGATGAGGCAAGGGGGATAACGTGACAACCTCACGAGTCGCCAAGCAATATGCCCCCTTGACCGTCCATGCAATGCAGTTCTACTTACTGCAAGTGAGCAAGCATCCAGTGAGTCTGCATACTGGCAACACATGCTATCTCCCAAAAAAATGAACATGTAGGCCGATGGCTAAAATAGTCATATGACTAAATGCACACACATTGTGAATACTTAGTGACTGCAGCAGGGAGGTTTTAAGGCAGTCACGTGTTAATACAAGTGCATGACCCCTGAGAAGCTACTCCCTTTGGACATACGTAAGTACAAATGGGAGGTTGATGTAGGGAGCGAGAATCCGGAAAGGGCTTGGGCTGAGATAGTGGAGCGGGCGTGGAAGAGCACCAGCAATGCCTGCTTCCAAATGCACCATTTCCATGTCACATATCGTGCTTACCTCACACCGGCAAAAATAAAAACATATATCAACACTGACTCAGATGAATGCCAGAGGTGTAGGGGTGAAGGGGCAGACTTCCCTCAAATGCACAGGAAGTGCCCACTCCTGGCTACTTACTGGAATGACGTACTTGCACTATTGAAGGTAGTGACGGATAGGGAATTAGATATGGCATTGGGGACATGTATACTGCATTGGTTTCCCCACACAGCTAAAACTAAAATCACCACCAAGTTCATAGATACGGGACTGGTGGTTGCCAAGAGAGAAATCACGAAGCACTGGAAGGCGAGTGGGCCCCCGAGCTTAGATCGCTGGAAGATAGATTTCATCTAATGTGCGGACTGTGATGGAATGGTTCGGCTACAATTGGCAAAGAGGATGGGGAGTGATGGAGCACCCGAGGCAGCTAGAGCGTGGGGACACCTGGTGGGACGATCAAAAGAACCAGACGCTGAAAGTGATGATGACGCTGACCTGGGAGAGCTGATGACAGGGGAGGCCCCCTCCAGCACGTAGAAGTAGCCATGTGCCATCATTAGCGATATGCAAGATACGTGAATCCAAAGTGGCAGCCTGCACAAGGTTCAATAGTTTACCTTTTTGAGATTACTAATCACGCATTACTAGTGGTTATCGATGAGTGCAGAGTAATGGGGGATGTGACATGCCTGGAGGGAGGGGGTATTGGAATTTAGAGCATGGATAGATTTAGTAGGAATAGTCAAGTTCCTCAATCTGTGACCCATAGAGTATTGGACATTGCTCCCGTTGTTACATGAATCATATTTTCCAAGGACATTGCGGAAACGTGCCTTAAGGTTGAGCTGAGATCCTCTGTTTGTACAATTGTATATTAAGATCAGTGGAGGGGGACTAGGTCTGTGATTTGGGAGATGTCAATGCCCTGCTTCCTAAAACTTCATCAGGTTTAATTTTAATGTAAAAAAATTTAAAAGGACTAAATGCACACATGCTGCAGACTTTACTCATGGGGCAATGTTATGCAATGAGCAGGGGGGAAATACCTGCAACACCACGGTACATGAACAATGCATATCAGCAATGTGTTTCACAAAGCTGTACTGCTTCACTCGTTGTTGTGACAAACTCACACAACAACAATGTCCCCGTAAAGAAGTATGCCAAACAAAGTATGACCACAAGCAAGGATAGCAAATTTGCAAACAACTAATAAAAAGGCCAAAATGGCACACTCAATCATAAGGTCACATTTCACTCACCCACCCCCAAGTGTACACATCTGTCATACTGAAAACAGCATTCCTCCTCTGTCACCATGTGAGTTGGCCATCCCACGATCATGTGCATGTAAACACATCTGTTTGGTAAGTCAACTGTGTCAGTGAACAAACATCCAGTAATGTCAAATCATCACACACACGCAAAGCCAGGACTTGAAAATCTTGAACCAGGACAGCATGTATCATCCATGTCATCAGCTGCGTGGCACATACACAAATACACATCACCATGCCATTTGCATCTGTTGTGAGGGTGGCACTGACAAGGCCTGAGCAACATAAACACGCATCTGTAAATCAACTAAAGCAAAATCCTGTAACACACACCAGTAGTGTCCCGTATAGGGCGTGCTGCCGGGCGGTGACGTAGGGCAGGGGAGGGGCAGGGTGGGGTGTAGTAAACACCGGAATACGGATGAATGCAGGTAAGTATACAGTTAAATCCTTCAAACGGATTCATTTGCGCGCACTGCATTGCCAAATGCGATGCAGGGCGCCCAACTACATCCCTCTTATCTTTTTAAATGTCCACTGACATGCATTCATCCATTTTCCGGTGTATACCACCCCCCACCCTGCCCCTCCACCGCCCCACGTCCCTGCCCGGCAGCATGCCCCATACGGGACACTACTGCCACACACACACCACATGTGGGATCAAAGTTGCGGGTAATGGGTGTTGACACCGTCTGAACAGACAGTAACAACTATTGCAATACATGCTGCACCACACTCAGAATGGGTAATCCAACAGAAGTGCAGTAAGCAATACATGCAAGATTGAACATGACTGACAGAATGCACACAAGACAATTCACAATAGCCCTAGCTACATAGATGCACATGTGTCCTACATAGTGCAGCCATGTCGAATAAAGAAAGTAGGCTCTCATTGCCAATGTGCCAAAAGGGTGCCCTCCTCACACATAACTAATCTCACACAAAACACATGCACATGTGCAGTACCCTGCAAAGCTGCAGGTCTGTGAGCCACACTGACAAGGCAAGTGACAGGGCATGATGAATAGCATCCCTGCAGGACAAACATATTTACATGGTGCAGGACATCTCACTGATGTGGCGGAGTGTGGACCACCTCCTCATAGGAGCAGGTCACACTCTGACACATCCTTCTGTACACACAACCCCTGATGTGACCCAGACATCTCATGACCTACTATGCACAAGTGTCACAACTCTGGCCAACACACATAGTCACCACAGCTTACAACATCTCTGCATTGTACATTCACAGAAGTCAAAGGGTCATTGTCTGAAAGGGACGAGGGGCAGTAAAACAAAAGCAGCAGGTGCCACTATCACACAATGCAGTGCACACACATACAAATCTGAGTACATCAACATTGACTACTAGGTGTTACGAACTGCATCACTCACACAACTGAACAGAGGACACAACAGGTAGCGCCTGTGTGTAGACACTGTCCTAAAACAAATCTCATATTGGTAAAATGTAAGATGACAATGTACAAGTACAAGCTCACATCCGTGATGCCCTTGAAATAATCAACATCCTGCTAATAATAAGCATCTCATCCAAAACTGTCAGAATGTACAGTCTCCCGCAGTCTGTTTGCAAAGTTAACTAATGCATGCTCCTACATGTAACACACTGTTAAACTGTATCTCCCGTTCCAATTGCAGAGGGAGAGACAACACCTCCTGGACAGCAGAATGACCCACCCCTCACGGTTGACTTGGACGATTACACCACCATCAACCAGGAGGAATTCCTCCAGATGCTGGACTCCCTTGACACACAATCTACAGGAGCAGGGCAACCCAGCAGCATTGCGCAAACCCCACCCCCTGCACAAACCATCCAGCAGCAGGCACCTCCCACCACAGCTGCCTCCCAGGACCTTGACGACACATATCAGGCCTTTCACCGCCATGTGCTTGAGGTCCAGCGGGAGACGCGTGACCAGGTGCGGTTGGGGTTTGAGAGCCTGGCAGCCAAAATGGACGACATACGTGGGTGTCTGAGTCCCATCAGGGACCACATGCAGAGGATGACAGACATCCACAGCCCGCTCAATGCTCTCCAACGCTCCCTGGATGACATTGCTGTAGTCCTGACACAGAGACTGGACCAACTGTCTCAGCAGGGTGGCTACAGTAGTGTCAGCGCAGATTTGTCCAGGATAGCCCGGATAATGGAGAGCAGGGAGCGGCGTGAAGAACAACAGATGGCTGCCACGGCTGAACACCAGCGCAATGTAGCTGGGATCTACCAGGCCCTGCATCTGCTCGTCACCTCAGTGCTGCCCCAAGCTCTGGCGCCAATAGTTGCTGCTGCTGGCGGCTCCACATCCTCAGCTCCGCCCCCTGATGTGTCCGTGCCTCACAGTGCTGCACCCACCATACCACCACCCACATGTGAGCCACATGACACATCAGAGGACGAAGATGAGGATGATTCTGCCATTATGGTAAGGAGAACACAGAGCAAACATTGACGTCAGAAGGCCGGGCTTACCTTGGTATTCTTCTTACTATCATGCCACAGAACGACCCCTTCCATTGTCTTCCAATGTCACCCAACACTCACCTTGGACCTAGACATGGACTTCCACATCAGCTCTTTTTTGTGACAATGACACTGCAAACTCCGCCTCTTCCCTCTGATCCGTCACTCCCAAAGGACTCTGTCTGCCCCTCTAACGGGCATAGATGCAATGTTGGGTTGAATGGGCAAGTACTGTTCCTGTCTTCCCCCTTTGTACTGTAAATAAATATATCCTATTCACACAGATGCGTGTTTACATGACCAATCAAGCATTGAACTTCGTCAATAATTCATGTCCTGTGAATCCACAAGAAGGTCCACCAAGGGAAATACAAGCTAGGTACATGTGTCACCTGACACGGATAGGCAGTGAGATGAGCCTGTATGTGTAAAATTGCTGTGCCCACCTTGATCAGATACCACAATCTAGCAATATACCAACTTTTACCCACGTTCATTCATTAGACAGGCATGTGTGAACAAATGTACCAGTCTGTTTCAGGACACAAGTAGTGTCACCCTGAACAATAGCAAACCATAATCTCCTGGCATATCTACTTACACTCAACATGGTGTACAAATCTTGTTGTGATGTTGCGCATTGCATATCACAACCCTAGATGTTGCACACCAGAATCACATTGATGAGGAGACCTAAGGGCACATGTCTAACATACATATATGGAACAACAAAGTCTGCCTCACTGAAGTGTAGTTCACAATGGTGACTATAGCCAAAGTGCTAAGCGTCAGTCAGCCCCTACCTGTGCACAAACAATGCCTAACAATCTTGGAGCCCTCTCATGCTGTGCCCACTGTGAGCATATTGGTCAATGTGTCTACGGATGTCTGTCGAACTGCACTTAGCATATAGTCTGATTCTGTGGCTACATTCCAAGGGTGTCATCACAATGAGTCAATGCCAAAAGTAACAGCTGTGACGAGTGCCCATGACACTGTCGGTACAGGGAGCTATGCAACATGTCACCACTTGTGTGCAGCAGAACAGTGTGCATGCAAACAAACGTCAACTGTGACCAAAGCATAACTCAACTAATTATGGCAGTCCGAAAAGGAAGATAGTAGAAGTTAAGTCAGTATACCTTACAGTGCAACTCCTAAATAACATTTGTGAATAACCTCAATAGTAAAGTCATAACTCATTGTCACGTAACTCATGTGATTCACAAACACTGTTGTGCCATGTGACGTTACCAATGGACACACAAATGACCTACATCTTGCATGTCATGGAGATTGAGCTGCCATGCACAGGGACAGGTAAGGCAAAGCAAGCTGATACCCTGGCACCACGCATCAAGTGTGCCAAGGTCTGTGCAATGTATATGGACTCAGAGCCCGGAGCATCTGATATGCATGTGTCATACGCTATATGTGTTACTCGGTGCATACATCCATATCCATGATGGCTAACTGTAGCAACTTCTATGTACTCACAATTCAATGTCCCTACATTGTGTTGTAATTTTGCAACAATGTGCAGTACAACCCTGTGCGTCACACTTAAGATGTAGAACGTCACAAAAAAATGTCCCTAGACTAAGCCGTAAACCATACTTTACAATCTGTCAGCCATGCAAGTTCACTGTGCTCACATATATGGTATCCTGACACAATCCATCCTGCTAAGTAACAGGTCATGACCATAGTTACACATTCAATGATTTGGCCATTGACGGCATGAGTTGCATACAATGGAATAAGCCCCACTCCCCCACATCATCCCTGATGTAAGTGCAAACTGACAAAATTAAATAACATTATTTATTGAACAAATATAAAATATTTAAATTCCCTACACTACCACTAAGAACTAATCCTAACACTAAATCTAAACTAACTATTAAAATGTACTTAACTTAACTCCATACCCTAACTATTCCTAAACACGCAAAAACAGTTACCACATCAATACCCCACCCAAAGGAAAATGAAACTTATCCCCAAATACCATAAAAATTGAAGAAAAAAATATATAAACTTAAAAACTAGCACTAACTAGGCCTACCCTAAAACTACTCTACCTAAAACGAACAAAACATCACAAACACTAGCCAACACTGAAACATAAACATCGTGGCAAGGGAGAAGAGGGGGATGGGGGACAAAATGGGGAGGAATCACTGCAGTCCAAGGTGTGTCCGGATGTCATGCAAGTTCCTGTTGAGGTACAACAATTCTCTCCGAATGTCTATGAGCATGGAATTGTTTGCAGCAAGCATCCTCCTGTCCGTGGCATTAAAAGGCTCCACGTGAGCTGCAGGTGCAGGTGGTATTGGCACCTGTGCGGGTGTGGTCGGAGGGGGAATGACAGGCTGAGACCCCACACTGGGACCAGAGGGTACGGGGAGGGCCTGGCTGCTGGGTTGTCCAACATCCTGCAACGCATTCCATTTTCCGGCCTTCCTGTCGTTCCGATACCTCCTCGCCATCTGTCGGAAACCTCTGGCAACCTTCTTTACATGAAGGTACCGGTCCTTGGCCACCTGGAAGGCATGTTGCTCCGCAGGTGTCATGTTGTCTGTAACATATAATAAATGTCAATTCCAGTACTTCAGAACATGTCAATGTTCACCATTAAATCGTTAATCAAAGATTAAATCAACATGTGAGCCAACACACCAGTGTAACTATGTGAAGTCAGAGACGGACGTGGTCAACCAAATATTTAAGCATGAATGATTCACTACATGCTGTGGAGACTGACATGACAGTGCATGTCATGGAACATGTACTGTCACTACAAAATGAGACTGACACGGTCAAAACATGGCACCATTGGACACCCTGACTGCGGTTGACATGTACAAATGCCTGGAGGAGGGAGGCATTAGCCCTCCGTGTACAGAACCACCCTCATCCTGTCCTGTGACACACTGCTGCATCTAATGCACAATGCACATGTGCACCCCTGTGTGTCCACCAGCAACTGTGTGCAGGTCATCAAGTCCGCACCAAAACAGCCAGTCTTGCACAAGATTGCAAGGGTGTCTGTGTGCAGGTGTGCTTGTCAATCTATTGTAATGTCACACTACATGCACAGGAACAAGACTGGGACAGCCCTACTCACACTTCCAATCGTGCAGCACACATGGGAACATGTTTGGTGTATGACCGCTTACATTGACGGGATGCGCTGTCCCTCACTCCACCATTACTATACAATTCCTGATGTTCTGCCACTGAGAGGGGGAGACATCATTTCACCCAAATTGTCACACATGCATGTCTTGTGACCGCTGACCTCACTCCGTAGTGAATAAGAGCACGCATGCCTTTACAACGAAAACTGTTCCAATGCATTCAACATTATTACTGCACCCTGGGGTCATGTGCGTCGTGTCATTGTCATGGCTAATGTTTACACACAGATAGTGTCGTTGAGCCCTGCATTGTGAAATATATGGGAGTTCAAATAATGCATACCTCAAGCGTGTGTTGGAAATGTGTGTGGAGTAATGTCACCAATTGTGACAGAGGAGTATGTACACATGATCCATAGTCAAGCATGGAATGTCCCCACGGACACAGCCTGCCAACACCAATGCAGTGCACAAAGATGCAATTGCAGTTAACATGCACATCTTTGATATGTGTTTGTGTAATGTGCCATTGATATGTTTGACTCTCAGCTACACACTGCCACTTCAGTGAAGCTGCTATGCAGCATACATAAGAAAGCACTGTTCAAACATGTCTCTGAGCTTGCACCCCCTGAAAAGCACTGCCTCCTTGTGCACAACTTAACACCCACTGCACGCACCTTTTACGATAAACACAGCATGTAAGTGTGCCTTATTGACAAGGCAGCGTAACTCTACATCGGCAATAAGCCAATGACCCGATTGACAACACCACTTCAGTGGAAGTGACGCAGTGGCGGCGTTTGGGTATTAAAATTATGCCCCTCAATTGGAATGGGTATCACTGACTGTTGATGGGCAAACTCACAACTGTGAAACAGATGCATTGCCCCACCTTCACCTACCAATTTGGACACTAATCTGACTTACACAATGCATCTTCACATTGTGGGTAAGGGACATGCGATACACACCCATACTGCTTATCAACAAAGTGTAGCATTTGTAACAGACATCCATGGCACTGCAACATGACACTATATTATGTCCATACTCACCAGTGGCGTGTGGGTCCCTGAATCTGTCAATGTCCCCCTGTGTTATAGGCTGACGACCATCTGTGAGACAACAAATGTTAACATGTGTTGTTACCAGACGTAAACAAACATCACATATTCATGATGAAATTCATTACAGTAACTGATGATGCAACATAACTGTGGTGTTGCCTTTCATGTTGGCCACATGACTGTGACTACTTAGACTGCCATTCACGCAGGACCTGTGAATGCAGAGGCGGACCACACAATACATTACTGCTGGCAGACATGCACATATGAGTCGTGTGACACAATGTCAAGGCCCCATTACTACACGGACATGGGATTAAACTTGCTCTGTGTACAATTGCATCTCTGCAGATTTCAACGGGCAGTTACCCAGAGATATTTGGGGTATGACACTCTGGAGATGTCCCATTTGCGTTGTGTCTTTTTGACCTCTCCAATTCATACTCACACATAAACCATGTACAGGGGCAGCGTAGCTACGGTTCCACAAGTTATGTAGGACTGCTATTTTTACACTACATTCTGGCCAGCACACAGCTCACGCGCACAATGGCTTGGCTTGTACATGTACAGTCACCCTTACTGTACACAAACATACATTAATCAGCACGCCGGTTTGGCACAAGTGTGCCAGCTTTGGCACCACATTGTTAAGTGTTGATCCAGCGCAGTGGGTCACCCAAAATAGCCCCCTATGCTTGTCGGCATGGTGCAGCGTTGTGCCTCTGATGTGACCACATCATGTGTAAACACATTGCACCTCACACCTCACTCATCAAATGTACTGGAATTGGACCCCTCCTTCATGACGTCCGCTGCGGGGACAGACTAGCAAGGCCACTGACTAACTGTCAGTGAAATTGCTCTGCCAGCCTCGCAGCTCCACCATTGAATGAGGCCTCCCCCAAGCACATGCACTCTCTGGAGTGTGCGTTTGAAGCCCTCCTCCACACGCAGGTTCACCTGTGCATCAACCCTGGTGGTCAATTGGAGCTCTGACTCACGCATTCGGCTCCATCATTCACTCTTATCAACTTGTTACTTCACTTATTTCCACACTCATACCTAATCTATTGTTCGTCAGTATCCGGCTTCCTGATGCGTACTCTGTATTCCCTCTCTACCGACTTTTCATCCTTCCACGCCCCTTTCTCTGCTACCGCTGCTGCCCCCGTGGACCTCTCGCAAACTCCGTCACCAACATCATCTCCCCGCATGCCATTGCGTCCCCCAACTACAACACACTGGGAGTCCTCAACTTCCACCTCGACAGACCACATTGCTCCCCATCTTCAGACATAGACTTATGAAAATGGGTTGACCACATACACACACCTTGATGGACTTGAACATGCACACACCCCCACGTGCATTTGCGACCCTTACAAATGAGTAGACGCTCACAATAAGCATGTGCTTGATGGAATGTGTCCCACAGGTGACCTACATTACAATGTGGGCTTTACAGCGCAACATGTTTTCTACCCGGTCATTACAACAGAAATTGATAATACAACTTGCGCTGGATTGCGCTCTACAATAAGGGATATTAGGATTGAGTATTCCGACACCTTCCCTTCTGTTGCAAACACTGTAGTGGGGAGACTAAATCATGCAATTCAAGAGTCCAGTGCATCATGCGCATGTCTTTTTGACGACTTTCATTGTATTAACCAAGTTGCAACAGTATCACGGTGTTAAGACAGCATTATGACATCATACCTTCATGTCCCACACGTCAATTGTCAATGTACGTAACAGTATTCAGGGTTAAAATAGTGTTTGTACTTACCACCCTGTATGCCAGTCATTACTCCGGTGAAGTCAAGGATGTCGGCCTCACGTGCCAGCATGTCCTGCCAGCGGTGCTTCCACTGGCGCACGTTCCTGTCCACTCCAAAGCAACGGAGCATCTGCACCCGCACACGCTCCCAACGCACCTTCCGCACTGCCACGCTGTACCCTTGCAGGATACGTCCACCCCTCTCCAACATCAATGGCAGGTTAAATTTTACCAGCCAAAGGAAGCCCCCCAATGCCCCCTCAGACATCCTTCCCGACCTGCCCACAGCCGGCATCTCCCTGCACACCAGTAACCCCTCAACCCAAAGAATGATAACCCTCTAAAACCACTGAAGTGAAATACCCCAACACAAACACACAACAAGACTCAGGACAGGAGACAGTAAAACAATTTAAAACAATTTAAAATGAGTTAACAGACACTTTTCACAGGACACAGGACACAGCAACACTCTCACAATCTCACACCAACAGCACAAACCACCAGACACCTCCTTCAATCTGAGCAATAACCAGCAATGTGCTTAGAACAGAAAGTGAAAGTGAAAGACACTCCTCTGGTAGACAGGAAGCATGCATACATCACTTCCTGTGTGTTTGCGGCCCGTTTTTTAGTATGCGATGATTATTTGCACGCAAATAGCTCGCTAATGTGCTCATGTTGTAAGTGAATTGTGTATGCGGCCCGTTTTTGGGAATGCGATGTTAACCTGCACGCAAACAGCTCGCTAATCTGCTCGTTGTAACTATGTAGTGTGTGCGGCCCGTTTTTGGGAATGCGATGTTGATCTGCACGCAAACAGCTCGCTAATCGGCTAGTTGTGACTATGTTGTGTATGCGGGCAGTTTCTGGGAATGCGATGTTAATCTGCACGCAAATGGCTCGCAAATGTGCTGATGTCGGAACTAAATTGTGTATGCGTGCCGTTTTGGGAGATGCAATGTAAATCTGCACGCAATTAGGCGGCAAATAGGCTTAGGTTGGTACTGTATTGTACAGTGGGTGTGTCTAGCGATGTTTTTTACATGGCACATGTAAAGTTAGACATTGCGTTTGCGTGTAGATTTTACGGCAAGACCAATTTCAAACATAGATGGACAGTCAGAGGAAATGTCTTCTCAAAGCCATTGAATACAAGCTGAAGATTCTTTCGCACAATGAGGGCAGCCTACATTTTAGATTTCAAGACAGGTGACAGACTAAGGGGCATATCATCAAGGCCCGGCGATCAATATCGCAAAGCGCGCTTAGCGCTTGCATATTTATCACCGGCTAACTCTGGAATTTATCGCCCGGTTAGTGCGTTATCAACAACGCGCATCGCAGAGGCGATACAAATTCCAGAGTTAGCTGCCAAATGTGCGATTATCGCTGGAAATCCAGCGATAATCGCACAACGATTGGCGATACGTTGTTGATAGGGCAGGGCAGACTTAGCCATTATATCCACCTTCCATTGGATATAATGGCTAAGTATGCCTGAAAGCAGGCATAAGGAAGGTAGCGATAACCACGGTTAGCGCTACTTTTCTTATCACTCTGCAGGTTAGCGTACACATTGTTGATAGGAGAAATGTCGGTTAGCGACATTTCTCACATTGTTTTGGCGAGGAACGCCCACTTTGCATCTCATTAGAGATGCAAAGCTGGGCATTAAGGGAAGGGGCGCTACGGCAAGGATTCACGCGATAGCGTGACCTTGTTAATAGTGCGATTACATTATCGCCGCTTTTGGCCCGAAAACGGACGCTAGAGCGGCGATAATTTTATCTCGGTGCCTTGATGATATGCCCATTAATGTCACGTAACATGACTCATCACCAGATCACTAGCGATTTGCACATACAATCATTGAATTGATGATGTGAATTGTAAGTGCACTACTCACCTGTGGTGGTCGGAAGGCAATGAGGGTGTGCACAGATCAATCAGTCCATGAGGGGGGTAATTAAGTGCACAACTCACCCGTGAAGCTCACAAGGCGCTGGGGGGAGTAAGTGTGCAGCTCCATCTCAGGCAAATTGCCATGTCTTGTTGTCCCTCCTGAGAGCATGCAGGGTGGTAGAGCGTTTGATGTTGACTGTCATCTTGTTCCAGGATTTGCCAGCGACGTAGGAGAATGCTCTTCCTCCCACTCTGGATTAGCGGGTCCGGGGTGAGTCTGCGTGGCCAAGGTTTGCTGAGCGTCATTTCCTCTTGGGGAGGTTGAAGGTGACTCTCTTGTTGATGTATTTGTGTCCGATGATGAGGTGGAGTGATTTGTATGTGTGTGTGAGTGGTTTTTAGTTAACTCTTATCTCGAGGTTGATCCAGTGGAGGTTTTGTATGTTCTGTCTTTTGTGTTTGTGACGTGGGGTTGTGATGACGGGTATGTCTGCGCCCTTCAGGATGTTTTTGTGCTTGTGTAGTAGTGTTTTGTTGATTCCTGAGTTGAGGGCGTTGCCGTAGTCCAGTCTGCTGGTGATAAATGCGTGGTTTTGGTTTTTGATGCATTTGGGGGTTATACATTTGGATGTATTGCGTAGGATCCGTAGGCAGTTCTGGCTGTTGAAGGCTATGGAGTTGATCTGGAAGGTCATGGTGACGGAAGAGTCGTGGATGATGCCGTGGTTGCGTGTGTGGTCTGTCGGTGATGGCAGGCTTACGTGGGCGGAGAGCCACCAGGTGTTGTCCCATGCGGATGTGGATGGCCTGAGGATAAGGATGTCAGTCTTCTCTGAGTTGAGCTTTAGGCAGATGTATTTCATCCAATCTGCACTTTCCAACATTCATTCCTGGGAGCAGAGTTTGTAGTATTTTCTGATCTTCGTGAGGGAGTGGATGAGCTGTGTGTTGTCTGCATAGGAGACTATGCTGAGCCCATGCTGTCTGACGATGAAGGTGAGCGTGTCCATGTAGTTGTGGTAAATTGTGGGGCTTTGGGACGATCCTTGGGGTACTCCGCAGTTGATCTCTGTGGGCTCGTGGATGAAGGGGGGAGTCTGATCCTGTGGTTTATTACGGAGAGGAAGGAGTGGATCCAGGAGAGGGCGGTTCCTCGTATCCCGGTGTCGTGGATTCTGGCGGATGTGGTGCGTTGTGAGACGGGGTTGAAGGCTGCAGAGAAGTGTTATAGGATGTGTTCCGCTAGTTGACCCTGGTCAAGTGGCATGCGTATGTCGTTGTTGGTGGTGAGGTGTGCGATCTTGGTGCTGTGCTTGCTGCCGTACCCAGACTGAGAGGGGGCCCTGATGGATTTTTCTTCAGTGAAGGCACTCATCTGCGGGTTTATGTGTCTCTTGGTGACTTTGTCCGCAAAGGGTAGGAAGGAGATGGTCCAATAGTTCTTCAGGTCTGTCGGGTGATTCCGCCGATACGCAGATTTGTTCGACAATGTGATAGGTCTTGATGTGCTTCATGAAGGTGTTCAGGGATGGTGCGCATGTGGGGTCTGCTGATGGCTCATTCATGGTCTTGGGGGCAAGGTGAGTTTATTTTATCTTATTTGACCCCCATTTCACGCCCAATTTTCATATTTGACCCCCATTTCACACCCATTTTTGATATTTGACCCCCTTTTCACGCCCAATTTTCATATTTGAGCCACATTTCACACCCATTTTTCATATTTGACCCCCATTTCACGCCCAATATTCATATTTGACCCCCATTTCACAGCCATTTTTGATATTTGACCCCCTTTTCACGCCCAATTTCCATATTTGAGCCCCATTTCACAACATTGTAATGATATTTTCACACAGACTGAACATTCATAATCATTGTTTCCCCCATACGCCCACATACATTTCAAGATTTAAGACCGAGTACACCCTGTAAATCATGATTTACGTACAGTATGACACACTAATTGAGTAATTGTGTGCCACAATTTACACCTTGTAAAGTCAAGTTGTGCACAATTGACACACTATGCCATCTCTGTAATGAGGTGACATACACGCCATTGTTTGACTTTTGTGTTCATAATAGCTATTTTTGAACAATGTTAACGTTTCATTTGGGATATACTTATGCAGGAGAGTGATTTGCAGACAGGGTATATGTGTTAAGTTTGTTTATTGTCACAAACAGTTGTTGTGGTAATGTTCCCAAAACATGTCTCTGTTGTAGTCAGTCACAACGTGATGTGCTCAAGTGAAGTAATTGTTTATTATCCTGTCCCTTCGGGCAATTCCTGCTGCAGAGGCTGTGGGGTGTGGTCCACCTCGGTGATCTTCCTCATCATCCTGGTCATCGTCCGGTGCTGCAGGGACTTGGATCCAGGGGGCCTTGGTGCGCACACATATGTTGTGCAATACACAACATGCTAGTATGATTTTGTTTACCATTTCAGGGCTGTACAGAAGATTGCCACCTGTGATATCCAGGCAACGGAAACGTGACTTCAGCACGCCAAATGTGCGCTCAACGATGCCACGGGTGCGTCTATGTGCAGAATTGTACTGCCTCTGTGCCTGGGTGGTGGGGTTTCGTATGGGTGTCATCATCCACGGGCAGAGAGCATATCCTTGATCGCCTGTCACAAGTAAGAGGGAGATGTGTCCATTATTCATTATGCATACTGTGTTGGCAGTGTTGACAGAGGCATTGTACATTTCTTATTTTAGCGATTTTTTGATTTGGGTTGGCCATGTGTTGCTTCTGGCTATTTAGCAGCATCATTGCCTCAGTGTTGATCCTACAAACGGCCATTTTGCTGGTGTGTGCTGCAAGGTAGCATCCTACCATCTAGCGATGGCACTAATCAGCACTCCTCGCAGTCAACGCCATGTGAATGTTCTAATGACATGGGCCACGCCTGACACAGCTCACATTCCGATCTGCGTCTGGTGCTGACGACAGACCTGTGACACCACACAACACATGCAATTGAATATCCAGAGCTTACACAAAGCAACAGACAGCAGACCCCTCGCTTGCAGGGTCCACTGAGGGCATTGACGGTTTGCACACGCCATCTACAGCATCACATGTCACGACGTTAACTTCATGGACTACATCCTCTGTCGCAAGCAGAGCCTCAAATTCACATACCACACATACTCAAGGTCAATTGCACTCTGTGAATTGTTTTACAACATTTGATTGTCCATACACTTCACCACACTGATACACATGGCAGGGCACACCTTTGCACACTTCTTGTAATTTGATATGTTTTTGCAGTTGCCAATACAAATTCTACACACATGTTGTGACCACGGACACATCCACTTACTCATTGTGCAACCACATGACACACCATATCACAGATGGGACAATGAGACTTTTGTGTAGCTGGGTTAGAGATGAGATGCTACACACCACCATCAACAGCAGCACCAACAACACTGCAGTCAACACCGATGGCGCAAGATAGTTATTTCAGGACACATTTCTCCACCTGCGGATACACATTTGCCACACTGTGCAACTCCAACATTCCACATGCATTGATACAAGCCTGGTCACTCCACAGCTCTGTGTTGACACACTGATGAGACATGGGGGAGTACTTGTGCGACATTTAGTCAACCATCATGTGTCACCAGCAACAAGGACACCAACATTATGTTCATCCTCACCAATACACCAACACACCAGACTGGGATGCCAGTGAGGTTAACTTTGATTTGCGACATGGATGTTCAGAAGCTGGTGGGTACTGTACGCAGAGGAGCCTGGAGATCTCATGCTCGTACACAATACATCAGCATGTGACACCAGGTGGTGTGCCAATGCCTTTTGCAGCCCCCCCCCTATCGGTACCTAGGCAACGTATTTGAATCCTCCTTCTTGATGGGACGACATTCTTGTGGATTTTGTGCATGTGGTGTGTCCAGTTGGTACTTACCGACAAGCAATGAATTTCCATATATGCGATTCTGGAAGCGCTGGTTTATGACACAGTGTCGGTAGATGAATGCATTCTGCACACTCCCTGGAAATTTGGCAATGACATTTGTGAACAGTCCATGGTGATCCACTATTGCCTGCACATTCATTGAATACGTGTGCTTTCTGTTGCGGTATATGTGTGCGCTGTCCGCAGGCGGCACAAATGATACATGTGTGCAGTCAATTGCACCCAACACCTGCGGGAAGCCAGCGATGGCATAGAATCCTTGCTTGATAGCAATCTGCTCCTGCATGGTGTTGGGGAAGTGAAGGTGCTGGGGAATCAGGCTGAGTATACCATCCAAGACAGTGGGGAGGAAGCCTGAGAAGGCTGCCTGTGATACTCCACCAACTCTGGCTGTTGTTGGTTGGAATGTCCCAGAGGCCAAGAAGTGCAGCACAGCAAGCAGTTTGGTCTGCGTAGGGATGTTTGTTCTCCGCTGTGTTGGTGGCGTCAGCCTGTGGGCAATGAGGGTCAGGATATGCTGGATAGATGTCCTTTTGAGCCTGTAGTGGTCTATGACATCCTCTGGCTTTAAATCAGCAAGGCAGACACGTCTGCGCAGTGCCCGCTGTCTTCTTTGTCGCTGCCTCAGTGAGGGTGGTCCTGGGGGGGTTGCATTGGCGGTGGTTGTTGTTGCCTTCGTGGGACTCCAATCTGCATGATGACTACCTCCATGGCTTCTGTGGCTGTTCTGAGGGAGCTCTGGCCTAGTCTCCCTTATATATGTCCACTTATCTGCAATTTAAGTCAGGTTTGTATCAGGTGTTAAAAACTGGAGCTAACGTGGGTTAGTGCGAATTTTTTTGTAGCTACGCGGTTCGGCGATAGCATTGTTGATAGTGCGAAGCTGTGTTAGCGACATTTTTCAGTGAATTTTAGTCAGGAACGCCTACTTTGCATCTCATCAGCGGAGAATATCGCTGGCGTGCAAGGCGATAAAATTTCTGGGTACTGTCGCAGGAAACTAGCGCTAATAGGGGTTAGCGACGCATTGTTGATAGGGCGTTGGGATTATCGCCGCTTTATCGCCTAAAAGTGACGCTAACGCGGTGATAAAGCCCTTGATAATATGCCCCAAAGTAGTCTCCAGGCTTGGGAAGAAGTGTGTTCTGTCACTGATGAGGATTTACACTTCAGGTGGATAAAGCTTAGTATATTTTATCTACTAAGATCTCAGTGCTCCCTTGAGGTACTTAAAAGGGTGCCTTGCTTTCTGCTCTTCCATAGTAAAATCAGGATATAAGTGATCGCCACATTTTAATTTGGGATGAGCCTCGCTCCTCCTGCAGTTTTTAGAGCTGCGTCTCAAATCTGCTATTTAAAATTGTGGCAATGATGGGCTGGTAGTGGGGAGGGGAGAATGGCTGTTGATTGGGGCCTAGAGGTCATTGGGTATGTTTCATGAGAAAGAACTAAGAGCACCATGGAGACTCTCAGGAGTAAACGTCTCCAGGTGTCCTCTCTGTATCTTCAGAGACACGGCATCCAACTGTTGTTCTACTGGGAGCAATCCTTGTGTTCCTCAATCCTAGTCAGAGATAAATTCTGACCTGATTGAAGAACCTGTGCAATGTCCTCCTTTCCCTTCATGTTGTCTTTGAGTTCTCCAACTCTCTGTTCATCATCTATAGTAATATGCGTCGGGACCATCTTGACACATTGACATTGGCCTTATTTCCAAGCCATCTTGATCTCTCAGATATGTTTTAGCAAATAGATGTCTGAGTTCAGCTCTGCTGAAGGATCCTTGGCTGTCTGGCCCTCTATGCCTCCATAATCACCTAGCGAGGACCAAGAATGGTCTGGGGATAGAGCCTCCTAGCTAACCTACACATCACACAGGTATCTGAAACCTATGCTCGGTGCACCTGGTGAGGAGTGTTGATAGATGACGTGGTTAAACTCACACATTTTGTATAAAAAAGGTCCCTTTCCCACTCTATTACTGACATGCGTCATCATCAGGTCACATCCTGTTATAGTAAATACTTGGATAGCCTCGAGCTCAGTGGAGGGAGCATCTCAATATTTCTTTTTTAGGAGTATGCAGAGAATAAAATATCTAGTGGCTACCCCAATTTCCTTTTATTTTTGTTGAAACTGGTAAGATTAAAACTAAGATATAATGGATGCCTGTGGATGCAATTATCCAAGCATCCTGGATGTCGATATGTTTCAGCCGTTCAATTCAAGGCCACTAAAGGTCCACAGCTATCATCGGGACTGATCAATGACCCCTATTAATGTATGATATCTGCACTTTCCCTACAGTATATTATGTGAATAGGAGAAAGGTAAATTCCTAACATGCTGGCTTTCTTAGGAGGAATGGTATAAACATACATTCACGCCTGTTGGGTAAAAACAAAGAGAAGTCATATATTAATGCTATCACACCATACAATCTGTTTCATTGTTTCTGACCAATATGACCAAGGGAAAGAGTATATAACATGAAACATATAACATGTAGAGACACCACACATAACGAGCAGGTTGGTAAACTGGGGCACACATCTCTGCAAACGAAGGTGATAAAAAAGCACAACACACTTGTGTTAATTATCCATCACCCTGGGCCTAAACATACAAGGCCTCATAGGAGTAGGGGGGCATGGTGCTGACTGACTGACTAACGCTGTAGTCAATAACTGGAAATCGAAAGATATATGCAATCTGCAAAAACGTGACATGGAGATGATGTTCTTAATTGAGAACTGAAATGGCCAAAACGGTTCCTCAAACCACTCATCAATGCCACTAAGGTCCTCAAGGATGCCATGCTGTAACCAGTAAATGCAGTGTGATTTTTAGGTCGAGCATTCAAGACCTCTTGTATATACTTTAGTATATACTTATATATTAGTATATACTTATATGTGTATGTACTTTGTGGGCTCTGGAGATCAGCCCTAGGACTTGTGTGCTTCCGCTTTGGGACTTTTTTTCTGTTCAACTGCCTCTATTTAACTGTCTTAATTGAAAAGGACCAGTAGAGGTCAGTAAAATACCAGAATTGCTTTCTGCTGAAGGACTTTCTTTTTCTTTAATTTTTCCGGCAACTGCCTCTATTTAACTTTCTTGATAGAAAACGACAAGCAGAGGTCAGTAAAATACCAGAATCACTTTAGCATTCTCTAGATTCCAGTCCATAGAAATTGTCTTCCACGAGCACCCGTAGACAATAATATTTTTTTCAAATCTTGTATTTTCAGTGATATGACCACCGAAGGCCCTGATTTTATATTAAAAACAGAGCTTTGGACTATACCATTTCCCGCTGAAAGGCAATATTTCTCTCCATGTGTTCCCATACCTGGTGTGTCACGCAGTTTGGTGCTTACTTTCCCTCCATGTTAAAGAACAGTAGATGTTTCAGCACCCAGGCTAATGTGCTGCATAGCTAAATACATGTAAGGTCCCAAAGGCAAAACCGATTGCATTGCAAATGCTTGTGTTCCTGTATTGCCGGTCTCAGTCTGATGCCTGATAAACTCACTACATCTGATGTGGTAGGGTGTGAGTGCCTGGCAGCGTCCCTCGCATCGTGTTATGACACTTGCGGTGATGTCACACATTTCCTCCCATACCTATGGATAATGAGTCCAGCAGATGCATGGAAGCTACTTTTTAAGTGTCCGGCGGTTGTATTATTTTACTATTAGGAAGTTGCTGTGTAAGAAACAAAATGTATTGAACAATGCAAGTTGCAACTTTCTGGTCTTTAAAAAATGTGTAAAATGTGTAAAAAGTGCATAAATTACAGCGACCTAATGATAAATTCTGATATGGGAGAGCAAGGTGGTACACAATTCTAAAAGTATAGACATTTATATGCATATCAGCAATGACTGGAGCATAGGTTTGGAAATGCTTCTGCGAGAGCTGCTGTTATGAAGAGTTATCAGGTGGTGGGACAAAAGATTAGTTTGGTTTGGTGTAAGCATACTCATAAATGTGAATTTTATTTGAGCACAAAATAATAATAATAATAATTTATAACGTGCACAGCTACTCAGAGAGTGTCCTGGAACTAAGCAGACTACATGACCCATCAGAGGGGGGTGATTACGATGCAGTTAGGAAATCTTCCCGATCGAATAGGTTTGGAAATGGTTTCCGACCGACTCGTATCGGGAGAGCCCCACCGACCGAGGGCCTGATTACGATGCGGTTAGGAAATCTTCCTGATCTAATCGGTTTGGAAATGGTTTCCGATCGACTCGGATCGGGAGAGTCTGACCGACCGAGTATGATGCATCCTGATGCTTCCAGATACGATTTGGTTGGACTCCCATTGACTTCTATGGGAGCCTATGTTCCTAACCGCATCGTAATCTGGCCCTCGGTCGGTAAGACACGTTCCTGATCCTATTCGGAAGGAGCAAATGCCACTAGGAAGCCTTTTTAACTGCATCATAATCGGGCCCTAGGTGGGAATGCTTTCCTAACCGCATCGTAATCAGGCCCATAGTGTTAAGCTTTCTTCCCAACAGATGATTCGGACACGCAAGGTAAGTTATATATATATTTTATTGCCACAAGGAATGTGAGTCCATACGACGTGTAGAGCCAGGGTCAACTGTCGTCCCATGGAATCTGGTCTTCACGCGTCCCATGCTCCAGATTCCATGGAACGTGGCCAGCCCAGATGCAACACATTCCCCTTTGTAATAAATATATAACATTAATATTCAAAACAGAGATACTGAACACAACAGAATAAATTTGACTGTATATGCATCCCACATAATAGTACACTAGCACAACAAGTTAACATGAGCAACTAATGCTAAGCTGTAACTAATTACAAATGTGTTGAGAATACAATCTGCGCGATTGTCTTAGTCCATGAATTAATCCTTGAGAATGCAATCTGGCCGATTATTTTAGTCCATGACGTAATCCTTGCACCAACCAGGTTTCTTTCTACTGCGCACCTCAACATTCTCCCTACCTTGTCTTTCACACCTCTGATTAATATTAATCCCCTGTATACACACCTTCCTATGCCAGTTTTTATCAACAGACGAATTATCCTCACCTCCTGGCCATAGCCACCTCTGAATTTTTACAACTTTACTCATACTCCACACATTGCCTTCAGATAACTCAACCACCTGATTGCCTACCCTGATAACCTTCATTGGTGCCGAATATTTAGACTCTCCTGATCTCACTATTCTTTGCTTTTTCACCCGCACCGATTCATCCTTGCTAAAGGGAAACAAACATTTTTGATCCACACCTTGATTGAACTTTGCCGGCTGACTTTGGCTACACACCCCTCTGTTTTCATCTTTAACTTTGTCTATCAAAACTGACATCCACTTCTGATTCATATCACATAACGCTCTTCTTCCTCTCATTTTCTCAAAAGGGGATACCTCCTCACCACTTCTTGGAGTATTTCTGTAACTCCATAATAATTCCTTAATTGCCTGATAACAATTCTTGCCATTAACCACAGCAAGTTGTAGCAGTTTCAACACTCAAATCCACCTATCCACAATCCCATTACTTGTGCGTAAATACTTAATACCACGATTCTCCAGAAAAGTCTTCCTTTCCTTTGACACCAGCTGAGCCATTGTCTGTCACTAGACATCGGGGAAACCCTTCACTTTCAAAAATCTCACACAAAAATTGAATAAATATACCAAACGTGACCTGCGGTACTAATTTGACTTCATGCCATTGAGATAAGTGATCAATCAATACAATGGCAAACATCTGACATTTGCCAATGCACATGGGTCCTACAATATCTAATGACACTCTTTCCCATACACTCATGGGACGCGACATTGGTACTTTTTGATACACCACAGTTTTTTGGGATTTGTCACTAATGGCTCATTCCACACATGATCGTTCTTTCCTTTCAATGCATTTATCAATAGCTGGCCAAGAGAATTCAGATCTAATTCTCCTTTTCATACTGCTCATACCGGGATGTCCTTCATGGGCCATATCCAAAATCGAATCCCTTAAACTTTCTGGCACAACTAGTTTCTCACCTCGTAACAAGATACCATCTTGTACAGATAACTCATTAAATACACAGAAAAAGGGTTTCAATCGTTCATCTAAATCTTTCTTTTTCAGCCAGGTTGAACATAAATATCTCATTGCATATACAATGTCATTGTCATTGTCATATGCTACTTTCCATTGACTTTCCTAAATGCATCCTTTGGACACCTCACAAATGGATACCACTCTTTCCATGTCATCATCATCAATTTTTACATCATCTCCCATAACAGGCAATCTATACGTGATCTGCACAGCAGGACTCCAGGCTCTTACTGCTTCTCCGCTTGTCGCCAGTGTTAAGCTTTCTTCCCAACAGATGAAGCGGACACGCAAGGTAAGTTATATATATATTTTATTGCCACGAAGAATGTGAGTCCATACGACATGAAGAGCCCGGGTCAAGTGTCGTCCCATGGAATCTGGTCATCACGCGTCCCGCGCTCCAGATTCCATGAATGTGGCCAGCCCAGATGCAACACATAGCAAAGACCAGCCTACTGAAAATCTGAGAGAAATAGCCATGTTTTTAGGTTTAGTTTGACGCAGTGCTCGTCTTTCATAGGCAGTAGATACAAGGGCCATGGCCACGAGGTAGGAAAAATAAGTGCCTTCCCATCTCTTCCTTTTAATTCGAGGAACAGTGACCAAAAGGGCCCCAGAGGAAAGAAGCATTCTCACTGGATGATATGAAGTAAATCTCTAGGCCAGATATGCAGGGCCTGTCTGGTAGAAAGCTTTATGGCCAGAAGAAGGCCTTTACACCGTCTCCTCTCCTTCATCAGCAACCAATGAAGCTCCTTAAGATGATGATGAATATGAGTCCCTCTGGGAACCTTCAGTAGGAGCTGGACAAAGGCAATCTAAACCAGCTGAAGTCTCTTCAGCTGGTATGCCGGAAGTCCCCAGTAAAGAGCGTTGGCGTAATCAAGCTGAGAGGCAATTAGAGCATGAATATTTTCTGGGTCCTCAGTGGCAGTAAATACAGTAATTTCTTAATGGATTTTAAAAGTCCAAAGCATGAGCCCCCCACACCCGCCACCAGGGGGTGAAAAGTAGCAAGGTTATCAAACTTTACCCCCATGTTGCGCACTATAGAAGCCAGGGCAGGTGGGACCGGTATATGACTGGGCCAGTATTGACTATCCCACTGTGGCCGGGGGGAGCCAAATAAAAGTATCTCAGTTTTATTGGCATTGCACTGAAGGTTACTGCGCTGCATCCAATGGAAGACAGCTGTCAGATATGACTTAAATCTGTGAAAGCATCGGCGTTGTTCCTGTCCAGGGACAGAAGAAGCTGAGAGTCATCTGCATAGGACACAATCTGGGTGCCAAAAGACTCCATCAATGTTGCTAGCGGGGTCATGTATAGCATCAGGCTTAGGGCCGAGCCCTGAGGGACACCCAACTTTATTGGTTTGGGATAATAAGCAAACTTGGCCATCCAAACCGATTGACTTCTGCCTGTAAAAAAGGAACGAAACCAGGCCAGTGCTGATCTGCCCACACCAATGTTTTCCAAACTGCGCAGTAGCGGCCGGCATGGCTTTTGGGTGGGGGAGCAGGCGTGGGTGGTTGCATGAGGAGGGGCGTCGCGTGGGGAAGGGGAGTAGCGTGGGGGGTCATAATAAAAAAAGAATGTAAAACCTACCTTTCTGCCGGGTCCCGCGTCTTCTCTGCTCCTGCTCTCCTACCTCCGACAGGAACAGCCAGGCTCCCTCCCCTAAGCCAATTACAACGCTTCATGCAGCGTTGTGATTGGTCTGGAGTGCCGTGACACGGTGCTCAGCCAGGGGCTAGCGGGGTGGGCAAAGTGCGCATGACTGGTTTGGGCGGCCCGAGAGGGCCGACCAAACAGTCTTTGCGCACTCAGGAGTGGGCAAACCACTCCTCCCCTGCCCTGCTCGGAGAGCAGAGCAGCCCCGCCCACCCACAAAGCAAACATAAAATGGTAATAACAAAAAGTTATTACCATTTTATGTTTTGGCTTCTTGCACTGCGAGAAAGCAGTGGTGCGACGCTTTTCCGCCATAGCGGAGGAGCCGCACCTGAAACTGTGCAAAAGAATGGAATGGGACACTGTATCGAAGGCTGCCGAAAGATCAAGGAGAATCAATGCGACTTGCTTCCTCTGGTCTAACGCCAACTTGATTGTATCAGTGAACCCAACCAAGGTATTCAAGACATTTGTGCGATGAAGGGGCCGTACACCTAATCACTGTAGTGGATAGCCAGTTAAGAATTCATGGAATTAAGTTGATTCAAAGAAATAACATCATTCGGTCCCAAAATTTTAGTTTTGAGGCCGATACCCATCATTGTTCTCTCTCGTGAAGTGCACCGATGAGATTCTTGTTGGAATTCATCTTCTCAATTACCACCCGCCCATGTTTGTTATGTCCATACCTGATTCTTGAAATAAAAGACAAGGGCTACCCTATATGCCCATGAGGGCCAGGTTTGATACATATTACATAAACATTTGTCACGCAAGACTCATTCCAAGTCTTGGACACCTTTTAGTGATTTGGGGGGATCCACCATCTAATGCAACATTGAAATACTTCATCATTTAATGTATGTTAAAAATAAAGAGAAATGGATTACTGATATTTTCTTTCAAATGCACATATTGCCAATTTATATGCAACGGCATGCTGCACACTCCCAGACCAGCATGCTCCTCAAGACAGTGCTACTTTTTCTTATCACTGTGTTGCAGAAACTCATTAAATGCCCTTTAGGGTATCTGAGGTGATACATCTGTAACGAAAAGTAGGTCGAACCCTCACCCACAACATGTGACATGCATCATCCCTGAGCTCTCTCCCTGTATACCTGGCGTGGACGCAAATTCCGCAACTGATTATTTTTCTGCTAATTATGAGACACAAATGTCGATGCTTATAATGTGAAAGATTTAATGAAGTGTTAAAGTTGGCATGAGTAGGCTTAGCTCTGTTTGCATTTGCAAATCTCACATTTCAAATGCGTGTGAAATGCAGAGCAGCAAAGCATGTAATTGTGTTTTCTCTTTTCTTGCCTTTGCACCGAGGAGCCTCAATTGTGACCTTCAATATTTCATTAAATGTATGAAATGTATTTAGTTCTATTATCTTGCATACACTGTAACCCTTTTAAGATGTATCATTTTCTGTTCATAGTGTTCCTGGAGAGGATGGAAGTACAACTGTATCCGACTGATGGCCACTGCCTTTGGCCGCACAGAGATCCTGTTTCTGTTGTAGAGCATAATACAGGATTGTTCACTAGATGTAGAATACACATAATTTCACCATGTGATGTCTTTTCTGTTTTACTACTGGGTAGTGAAATGTAACATCAATGTCGAACCATAGTGACTGTACGATTTCTTTGATTAAAACTGAATAAAAACTCTTCTTTTGTGAGTCGAGCCAGAAATGTCCCCTTTGTTCCTTAGAGGAAGACTTCACGTTGAGCTTTTCCTTAAATGGAACATAGAATATTTTCCATGGTCAATTCTCTCCTGCTAACCGTGCAGTCCTTATAACAAATGCTCTTTCATTTTTATTTCATTTGTGCTAGGCAGTATTTCGTTTTGACTATTAACTATTTTAGGACTCAGCCTCCATTGTCAATTCTGATTTACATTATATACTGAGCATATAAACTTTATGAATATTTTAAATTAATTGACTAACCATTACCTTTTGTCTTCTGCATTGATTCTTGGGTTTAAATAAACCCTCATGGTTTGTTCTTTGAACCTTGTTGTGTGTGGAATTTCCTTTGTGGATTTTTCTAAGTGATTTCTTTGAGTTTACATCAATTTATGCTTAAAGTTCTCACCTATAAGGATCCCACATAGCCCTGATCCAGCAATTGGGGCTTTTGAAAACTGCCGACACTGTAAGTATCTTCTGGAAAAGGGCAATCAATGTCTTTATGCCCATTAAGAGAACACCCTTAAGTTAAAAGTCACTCTGAGGGCCAAACCCTATACCTTCTATTATCAGAAATTTGTTAATATGTTTCTGCGCTACCGAAGTAACTAACTATGGGTCAGAGCTATAACAAAAGCATATGAGGTGGAGTGCTTCATTCTTCAACGTGAAAGAAAGGAAAGGGATAATGTCCAATGACCTCTGAGAACGAGGTCATGACAATCTAAATAAAATAAAACAATAGTTCACTTGGGAGATATTTCTAAAAATAATTTGAAACGAGGGGACGGAGAGTCAGCAGACCCCCCCCCGTGAATGAATATCAACTATGTTGAAGATTATTTTAACACAATTAGATGTTTAATCGTAGCATCAGATCTCTTAGTCACTGCACTGTAAATAGAATTACACTCTATAAATCACTTCATGAGTTTGGTCCTGTAAAGGAGAGATCAGAACAAATTGCACTGATTTCGGGTACACATGGTGGAAGGTGCCTGGAATATTATGGTGGCTGCCTCACACAAGGTGTGGGATGCCTAGAACAGGAAGGGGTGTGCTGTGAACATGTTGGGGGATTGGAAGCTCATGACTGAGAATCTTAGGCAGATGATCATGGTACCTGCCAAATAACAGAGGGAGTCTGGCAGAAAATGTTGGTTGCCTGGCATATAAAAGGGAACTCCTGTACCAAAATAATATGGCTAGCGTATAATGGGGCATTGGGCATACAATGGGGTATTTGGCCTATGGGGTAGTTCAAATACAAGGAGGGTGTAAGGGGACCAATTTAAAGATGTTGGGGTATATCCTCCCATGTGTTACCGCATATGTTCATGCCTTATTCGTGTGGGGGCATGTCATGCAAATGAGGAATACCCCTCAAGGACTTAAGAAATGTGTTGATGAGGAAACTCCGCAGCACTTTCCTTATTACAAAAGAAGCCCGCAGTCCACTAAGAATTATCATGATGCTACCTAAGTGCAAATATGGCAGATTTAGTGAGTTGCCATCAGTGCATTTGACATATATTGTATTTAATTTGTACTGCTTACATTGCCAGGAGGCTGTTTTAGAGTTCGTAGGATATGTATATCACATGTATAATCAGTTCTGTAGGATATGTATGAAGAGTAGACTGAGTAGGTGTTCATACTTCTCCATAATTTCTGATGGTGTGGCTCATTGTTGAGCTGCTGCAGAAGTGAGGTTCAGAAAGAGTAGCTTTGATAGAGGTGTGGTGTACTACCAAACGTTTTGTATTTGGACTGGTGACTGTCAGCATTGGGAGAGAGTGGGTTCTCACAAGTAAAAAAAACAGTTATTGTTGATTTTGGACCTCCTGTTTCTTAGGACTTTTGTTGTGAGTGAGTCTCCCTAATGAAAACTGACCCACTGTAACTTCATATAAAATAGACTTGAGCTGCATCTGTCAAAGCATACCTTTTAGCATATGGTTAAACTGGCTATAGCCGGAGTAAAGGACCTAGAGCAAGTTGCACATGCCACTAGTGCACATGCATGTGCACATGCATGGAGGCTAAGAGAGGGACTGCTTGTCTAACTCATCCTGGGTAGCAGTGTGGTAGATAGGACTCAGATTAAATTAGATGTGACTTGCTAAGGCCTTATGATTCATTTGGGGAGGAGATCAAAGAATCCTTGGCTGAAGTGAAGAACTGTTAGTGCTTTAACTACTTTTACAGTTTAGGTAAAATATGTCTAAAATGCAACTTCTGATTGGTAGTCTGTAGACGACACATTGACATGACTTTTTCTATATATTTTGTAGGTCCCAAAACACATATTCAGTATTAGTTTTGTCCTACAGGTGTACATTGTTGTATGTTAGTACTGGAAACATTTTACTGAGTCAGTCTTAATGGGATTCATGTTTGAGCTACCCTACTGGTTCAAACTAATTCCTTTGCTGGCCAGCTGGCAGTTCAAAGCCTTTCATGAACAAAAGGCCCACGAAGAAGGGGTTAACCTTCTCCTGGCAGAGGAAGAGAAGACATCTCTACATGCTGATTATTTGCCTTTCTCTGACAAGCCTAGGCTGGATGCTCAAACAGTTCACAAAGGAATGGCAGGCAGGCAAGCTTTGGCTCCAGTTACTAGGGGTTTCCTTTGCAGCATTGAAGGGGGAACAAGTTCTGACTGGGAGTAGATTGACTCAGAGGAGAGGTCTTTATCAACCTCACTTCAAACTACCATTTTAAAATTTCCCACAGGGCTTTAATGGGCTTTGAACAATCAAGGGGTTACTCACTGGTGTCAGTTAGGGGTGAAAGGTGATGTGGTGTCTCGGGATTTTGTAGGGGACTTACACCTTCTAGAACTCTATACCCCCATTTTTAAGCCCTAGCACAAGGGAAGAGACTTTTTGAGAAGAGAGATGAAACTGAAGAAGATTGGATCAACAGCATGAATGGTCCCCTGTTCAGAGCGGAAGGACTCTGGACTGGTACTTCTTGAGCTGCTTCTGATGGACTCTGTCTTCAGAGTTATGGGCACTAGCTCCTTGCCTCTCTCCTGGGGACAGTAGAGAGTGGATTTGCTGGTGACTCTGAATGAAGGGGTCCATTAGACTTCTGTGGACTGGTTCTGGCTTTCGGTGACTTATGAATAAGAATTCCAGACTCCAGTTTGACATTCCTCTTGGACCCACAGGAACCTGCAATTGGCCCAGCAGCCAGTGTACTTAGAGACTGCAGGCAGGGAGACTATTCTGCCCTGACAGCCATTGAGTGCTGCTGTAGAAAGACCTTTGGCCAAGAGAGGATTTGAACAGGAGTGCAAGCCTACTTTCTTACAGCCCAGTGCTACTGCACATAGGAAAGCCATAGAGGCTGCATGCTGTTAAGAGCATTAAGAAAACATCTCCACCCTGAAATTTCACCAGAAGTAGAAAGGGCCAGAGGCTTCAAAAGACTCATCCTGGTGGCTGAAGAGCGCCACCAAGAGCAAGAGAATCATATCAATCAGGATTGGCCAATCAGGACTAGTGATGCCTCAGTTTTACTTAGTCACATATGTGCTTACTGGGAATGATTGGGGGTGTGCGCCCTGGAACTTGGGAGCACCCATGCGTCATTTGAACCCAGATGAGGCCTCTATTTTACCCATAGAGAGATTGTCCCATAAGGCCTGCTGGCTACACTAAAATGTTTTATCTAGATGGCGGCACCTCACGAGAAGCAGGGGCACAAACCCAGGGTGTTTTATTTGTCTTTGGTGGTGTCTGGAGTGCAGCAAGCACCAACAAACACTCAGTAACCCATATCAACATTGCCACCCTAAATCTCCTAGGGCCCAGCAAATATGACCATAGAGACGTTTTACTTAGATTTATGTATTCCAGGGGCTGACCGTGTGGTATGTCTTTAGAGTACATGGAACAACAGAGTTTCTTGGTTTGCTGTGGTTGTAAGGAATCTGAGTTTAATGTTAGAAGTAAAACTTTCGTAAAGATGTTTAATGTTTTGCATGGTTTACTATGAATTGTATGTTGAATCCCATAAGGATGGCTTCAAGTGTAGTGAAAGGCAAAATAACTGCATGTTTATGGTAACATCCTGATGTTTCATTCGAGTGCAATGTTTGTTACTAGTGAATAGCTTATGTTTTTGATTAAATTGTGAAACTCTATCATAAAGCCAGAAGCTCTGCCTTTTTATGAAAGCATTTTACGTATATATAGGGGTGTGGTAGACTTAGGGGTTAGGGTGTGCTGTTGCAGAAAACATTAAATGTGCCTCCAGCATATTGGGTACAGTTTGCATTTATGTAGTTATTTCTTTAATCTTTCCTTAGTGCCGCTTTACGAACTTGGCAAGGACCTTCAGAGTCAGAGTATGTCCCCATTGGTATTTCCACCTGCCATCTCATATCTTTTTGTAGATTTGTGTGTAACATTTAGTTGTATGTGTATTAGAGTAAACAGGGTTTACATTGCTCCTTTTCTGAGCTAACTGACGATAGCTGTGAAGCATCTTGTTTCTCTTTGGCATGTATCAAAAACTTTACAGTGTCAGGGGTTGTAAGCTATTGCCCTCCGGGTGTGCTGTCTAATTTTGTTACCTCCTTAGTGAGCACCATATCTCCCCTCATATTACAATATTCTAACTTTTTATTAGTTGGGGATTTTAATTTGCATTTTGATAACACCAACTGCCCAGTGGTAAAAACTCTGATGTGGGACTGGATGCAAATCCATCTTAGACAGTAATATGGACAAAGCTAATAAAATTGATGACTGGATCAGTGGGGCCTTGGATCAAATTGTCCGTTTGATGAAGTGGGTATCTCGCAGACAGAAGCCTTCAGCCTGTTGGTTTGACAAGGATTTACTTGCAATGAAGCAAAAATGCAAATGACTTGTGCATCTTTGGTGTAAATCTTGTGAGTCATCTCATAAAGTAGATCACCTACCAGCTTTATAAGTCTACTACCTTTCAGTTAGGCAATCTTGCAGGGAATTTTATGCAACTAAAATTCAGTCATCCGCTAATACCTCTAGAGAGTTTTTGTCTATAGTCAAGTCCCTATGTTCATTTTCTTCAGTTTCCTCTGCCATTTCGCACTTCGTGGAGACATGTAATGATCTGGCTCTCTTTTTCTCTCAAATAAGTAGGTAACATCTATACCTCGTTTCTAGCTGAAGTGAGGGACTCTCCATGTTTGAGTGTTTTGTCAACACATCTGAGAACACCTCTAGGCTTCTGAAATTTGGCGCTATTGAGCAGGCTGATGTGGTTTCTTTATGCTTTTTTGCTAAATCTGGCTCCCCCTGGACCCTGTGTCTCCAGTTGTTTTGAAGCTGGGTTCGCTGGCAATCTATCCAGTTCTCTGTGATATTTTGAATTGTTCTTTAGTCTCTGTTCCCCAGAGCTGGAAACATGACTAGGTAGTCCCACTTTTAAAGAAACCTTTGCGTGTTCCTTTGAAACTAGAGAATTATCGACCAAGCTCCCTGTTACCTCTTTTCTCCAAGATCACTGAGAAATACGTGAACAAGCAACTTTCCAACTTTTTAGAAAGCAATAACTTGCTCCACAGGACTCAGTCTGGCTTTTGTCCATCTTACAGCACTGAATCTGCTCTGCTACTGGCCACTGAATCGGAGCAGCATATGTTGGACTCAGGTGACTCTGTGGCAGCTATATTGTTAGATCTCAGTGCTGCTTTTGACACAGTATCGCATAACATCCTGTTAAAGAGACTGTGGGAAACCAGTATTGGCAACAAGGTTTTGATTTGGCTTGCCTTTTTTCTGCAAGGCAGAACATTTCAGGTTTCTCAAAAACTGTTTCACTCAAAAACGCTTGCGCTGCACTAAGGAGTGCCTCAGGGATCTTCCCTGAGTCCAACCCTTTTTAATGTTTACTTCCGCCCCTTTGACCAATGTCATTGAATATTTTGGCTTTACTATTATTTCGTATGCAGACAATATGCAACTGATTATCACTCTTCCTCAAAAAAGTAATAATACTGCTTCCTAGTTTCGCTTTTGTCTTTTGGAAGTAGCCAACTAGATGGACAACAGCTGCTTAAACTTTAATAGTGAGAAGACCAAGATACTGATTCTGCACAATCAGCCAGATATTTGGTCCACCGCTTGGTGGCCTGTCAGTCTGGGCCCTTTACCATCGCCAAAACAAAAATCTTGGCATGTGGCTAGATCACAAGTTGTCGTTTGACTACCAAGTAATTTCTCTAGCTGTAAAAATTTTTGGGATACTGAAAATCATAAAGAAGTTTCTGGGACTTCTACCTTTGTCCTCCCAGAAAACTGTTGTCCAAGGTATGGTTACTTTCAGGCTGGACTACTGTAACATCCTTTACCTCAGGCTCTCACAAACGCGACTCAATAGATTACAACGCATGCATAATTCTGCTTCGCTTTTGTTGTTGAAACGTTCCAGACATGCCTCCATCGGGACTGGTCTAAGAAAACTGAACTGGCTCCCTATCAAGAAGAGACTTGCCTTTAAAGTTCTTTGTTATTGTTATAAAGCACTGTCTAATGCTGGACTGCGGTGCCTTCAGTATTTGATTAGACCTTATGTCCCAGTTAGGAATTTAAGATCATCTGATGCCAGATTAGCTCTAGTTCCAAAATCTCAAAAAGGGAGAACTGGAGGCAGCTCTTTCAATTATTTGGCTCCAAAGATTTGGAACTCCCTGCCTCTAAAAAGTGCCATGTGCAGCCTCCTTCAGGAATCAGTTAAAATCTTGGTTTTTCACCTCTTGTCATTAACCTCGTACATGCGTAGACCTTGTTGGAGCGGAGTCTTAGCACTGGGACACTTCAATTAAGTAGCCATTCACTCTATAACTCTGTTTTTTATTAATTTTATTATTATTATTTAGAGTACCAAACTGTTATTTTTTAAAGTCACTGGTCTGACATTGTCTTATTGGTTGTTAGTTGTTGCTTTGCTGAGTTCTGAGTCTCCAGCCCACAGGACCTTCCTGAGTAAGCAATGGACTTGTCTGTGTTGTTGCCCCAAGAGTGAATGTTTACCTGTTTACCAGTTTGGGGGTCTGCAGTACTGGGGCCCTAGGACACAAGAACCGAAAGACCCCGTTGTTGCAATAGATGCACAGTAAAGTTTGATTGCTTCAGGACCCTCTGACCCAGATCACTTATAAGCAGATTTTATGTTGCTGAACTTACTGGCACAATGAGAGTTCTCTTACTTACTGCCCATTATGCCAGCTGGCATGCAGGACAGCAACAAAGGACCTCCACTTCTGTCTGTCTTGGACAACTTTCTGTACGTTGCTCCAGCTGTGGTTCAAGGTCTTCATTTCTGTTTCCACAGTTTGCCTCCAAAAGGGAGTTCTCTGGTGAGATAGAAATGCACCTGACTATTGGACAGGTTTATGGGTCACATAAACGTTCTTAAAATTGAAGCAATTCTAGGGTGCAGCTGGTAGACTGATTACAAATTGTCCAAGTAAAGTGATGAACTTCTTCATTGTTAAGATTAAGTGGACTGCATAGCTTTTGGGCCTCCTGCAGATTGTTTAATGCATTGATGGACAGCCTGGAATAGACTAAATTGCAGTAATCATGCCAGGGCACGAGGACTGCTGATGCTCTTCACCGGGGCATCTATTTGAGCTGATATAGTAGAGACATCTGCATTAAATAAGACATCCATGTTGCACGTTAGAGACTTAAATTCCGGGGCAAGGACAGAAAGGTTGGTTACGTGAATGAAGCTGACTCAGATTTACTGTGCAGAAACACTGCCGTACAAGTATTTAGTCCTAGTTGACTGTCAATCACTCAGCCTAGATGTGCAGGAGGCAATCCACAAACTATTGTTGTCCAACATGTGCTCTCCTGAAGCTTGGGGTGTGGTTGGATGTAGTAAGCATATATGGGAATCAAAAATGTATAACTACTGAGAAATTGGGTGAGCTGTGTGTACACATGTTGAAGAACATCATTGATAAAGTTGATCCCCAAAACTACATGCAGTCAACTGTATATTAGCGGTTGAGAATGTGAAAGGGCCCAGCTCTACCTGGTGTGTTTAATAATACAGGCCATAGAGCTTTATGTGGAAATATAGGTTGAATTTGCCTATGTGCAGAGGGGGAGGGGGAAGGACAGATGAGGTTTACCATCCTTTTTGGTGCTTGTAATATAATATATTTAATTGCATCTATACTTCCAATAGTGACTCCATAGATAAAACAAATTTGATTAAGAAGAATAAAAGATGCAATTAAGTGGCCTTGAACTTGTTGTCTCAGAGGTTTGATCAAGTCTGGTATTTAATAGAACTAGAAGTGAAAACATAGGAAAATCACATCATGCTGCACAGTCAACAACAGGTTTTGTTTGAAATATCTCTGCTCTGGAAGATACTTATTCAAGAATGAAGACATACATTATTAACGAGAGTTGAATGTTTCACCTGCTCAAGTATGGCTTGATGTCAGAGATCTCAGCTTAAATATTTGTGATCCCTGGAAATCCCACTCTATGTACAGGCTGTATGATGGACTGAAAAGGGCTTGGTGGATTAAGAGACCAATTGAGGGATTTTCTGTATTGGCAAGACTAATGCTGGAGTAATTACCATGACCATCGGTCATCCCACCACTGGCAGCGTTACGGCACTGACCGGAAATCAAGACATTTCACAGCATGGCCTATCTTTTATTTACTCATTCAGTCTAGTTTCAGATAGGTGAATGCCCACTTTATCCTCCAAATCTCCTACCACAATTCATAACTGCTTATCGCATTCACTGGCAGTCTCATCAGGTAGCACAATATAAATGAGTAAGTAGTGCGAAATGTACTCAGTATTAGGCATGACTCCTTCTGGGCTTCACCGCACAACAAGACGGGCCATTTGTGGAATCGTACAGGCATACATAACAGTGAGATTTAGATGTCACACACACACACATGCATGTGCACACACACACACACACACACACTCACACACCCACACGTACGTTGGGCAATGCACATCATATATTTTATTTGAATTTGGCCTTGCTTTACCTTCCTTCAGGAATGGTGCATAATGATCACGCCACATTGAATAAGTGTCACCAGCACAGTGACATTTCAAACTCGTTTTACACTTTGAAGGGTGGCTCATCGCTGTCTATTATCTGGGGTTAGAGTACTATTCCCATAGAAACCTATGACTAAGTCATTATTTGAATATAAACAAAGCTACACTGAAGAAAGCAATCAATTAACTAATTTATGCCTTAAAAGTGCTTGCACATCTTTATTAGTTCATGAAAGAACTTGCTCTCTACATTACCAGAATCAAGAACGTGTCCAGTATGTACAATTTCCCTGCCAATATAATACCACTGCAACAGCATTCTGTAGTGCGGGAATACATGGTGGCTTAGTAAATGTTTGTTCAGCTACTTTTCTGTGATGTAAGCAGTGTTTAATTTGTACAAAAATAAGTTCCGGGGCTCTCGTTAGGATGCAACTAGCACTAGCCCATTTCTCCTGTAGGCGCCGCCTAAAACAGAATCAACTACTAACCTTGAAAGTGGGGAGAGGATGTGGTGTAATGTCCAGAACTGCCGACTTCGGAGCTGGAGAACCCGGTTCAAGTCTCGGTGTTGTCTCAAATCACTTAATCTCCCAATAAATGAATGCGTCCTGAGCACCGGAAACCACTGGCTCAAATTAAGCACTGGATGTAAGTAAGTACATTATCAGCAGGGCAGTATAACAACAACAATAAGAAAAGCAATAAGAATAAGAAGAACTTGGCTTATATAGCTCTTCATACCTTGCATTGCTCCATAAATAGCTGCTACTCAAGGTAATAGTCGTCAATTAATCAACCTTGGAAACATGGTAGGCTGATTTGACCTTGAAAACAGAAATGTGTCAGATTACCAAGGGCCTGATTACGAGTTTAGGTGTTATTTATCGCACCTGATAAAAAACGATACCAGGGTGTGATAATTAACACCTATTGGGAGTTATTGGGGAATAGCATGCAGATTTTGGTATTTAATGCAACAAAATCTGCATGGTTTACAGTATGCTTTTACCCCGTTAAATTTCGGTAGGTTTGACATGCACAAATTTAATGAAGTTTGAGTTATTTAACTAATCCGATAATTATTAGAAGCTTTAAATACCTTCAAACTCATAATTCGAAACCATGCGTAAATAGGGGTTTACACACTGGTCGGAATTAAACAAGCCCCTCGAAATAAGGGCTCATGATTACTGAACATACAATAACATAAATACTGTCTTACGACATTAAAAAATATGTTCTAATACTTTTGGGTATGACTTAAATATCTCACATATGCTGTAATCAAGTTCCAACAAATAAATAAAACAAATGAATAATGCAAATAATTCCAAATGCAGTAGTCTGAGATAATATGTGCTTTCATAAAGAGGTACATTCAATGAATACTACAAAACGTATACAGTTTTATGACATATTATGTTTTATGCGGCTGAAACACCACTAGAGGCAGCAGTCATGCATAAATAATCGGTTCCATGGGAACACTTCACTGGGAAAGAAAATCATATTACAAAGCAATACTTTTTCAGTTCTTTTTTTTCAAAATTTCGCGATGCTTGTTTTTTCATTTCCATCTTTCTTATGGGGGAGGGTTGTGCTCTCGAAGTTCTCTTTTGCTCTCCTCTATTCTTACTCACTACACCTATCACTGTTTCAGAATATTTTTCTTATCCCTCCCTCTCACCCTCCCCCGTTTCCTTCCCTTCCTGTTCATTTCAGCACCAGCAATTTAATTTAACATTTCTCATTAAAGAAATGTTTTCGGTATCAATATTTCAATTGGCACATGTCTAATCATGTCCGAACAGAGACCAAGCACCGTGACAGACCTTGGACGAGAAATATGTCTTTCATCAGCTGTTGTTAATTTCCCATATTGCCTGTATCTTTATAACCTGCTTTTGTTTTACTTAAACGAGGCCACCTCTCCCTTTACCACAGGGTTGAGGAATCAGTGCCCTTTGCTAAATGTCCAAAGCTAGTGCCTATTAGTATTTTTAGAATTTTAGGTAGTGGCAGCAGTTTCCCTATGAACGATATTTGAATAATTTGCATATGTAAGTTAATTCATGCTCCTTTCATAATCTTTGAGGCTTTTTGTTAGGGTGAGTGCATGTGTCTGGCAAGGCATTCTATCAAATAAAAAGAGCCCCATTTTCCAGCTTTCTTCTCAGGGAGGTCAGAAGGAGGAATTGAGGGATCCATTTTTTTCCTTGCCCAACCTTTTCCAAGGCACCCCAACCATGCTGTAAAATGCACTTATAGATTTTTATAATGGCCTGCATCCTGCTGGGTACTGATCTTTTTTCATTAAATCCAGAGTGTTAGCTCACCCATGTACCATTAGGAGATTCAGAATTCCCTGAGGTAGGTGGTTCATTCATGAGCACATGCATTAATGACAGAGAAAGAAGAAAAGGATTCTGCTTACCCTCATTGTGACTTGTGGCTCACGCTTCCCTTTGATGGTTGTTAACAACCATTGCGTTCTCGTCCGTCTTCCTCGTCCCAGTCCTTACACAGTGAGTTCTGCATCATCCCATGAACAGTTTTTACCTAACCTAGCAAAAAATTGAATCTTATACAAATCAGGTAATTTCGTCCTGGTGCCTTGCTTAAGCCACACCCCCTCTCAGATTGTAAACAGCTGAACTGAACAATAATAATTGCTGTTTTTTCTATTTCTGTTTAGAAGGCTTGTCTACCCTTCATTGGTAAAGTGAGCCCTTTTCTATATTTTTCTGTTTTCACTATTATTTGATATTAGTGGATTTGCTTTCAGCAGCTGTGCTTTTGCCAGCTCTTGTATTATTTACATACCGCCAATGGAAATGGCGTCAGGGTCCTGCTTTAGTGGTCCCTGTTTTCTGCTTATTGAGCCTATAGTTGATGCTTTTACCAATCATAGTCTATGTCAAGGTCTTTACTGAGCACAGAGAAAAGAACTGATTTGTTTGTTTTCGAAGGTTCTCCATATACTATCGCCACCGCCCCATATGTCTCTTAAATGGGATGGGATGGCCGTTGTCTAGAAGGACTCTTGGAGACTGAGTTAACTGATCTCTCTAGGAACCAGCAACACATGACACCGTGGGCTGTTTCTGCTGATGAGCACTACTGACTGTATTTCTGTCCCAGGGAAAGGTTGTGAAGCATGCAAAGTGCACTGAGAAGCATAAGCATATCGAAGGTACACAATCGTGCTTCTCGTCCTCTGTTTTGGTGGAAGAATTGGCAGCTGGTCTTCCTGGGCTTCCTTCTATTTCATTCAGTCAGAAGATGATTGGCAGCATCTAAAGCCAGGAGGGCCCTCCTAGTTCTAAACATTCCAGATAGAAGGAGTAGCTTCACTTGGATGTGCACAAGGAGAATGAGATATGAGAGGAGGTTATATTCAAAGGGTTTGGCTGAAAGAGCTACTACAGCATATCAGGCACAATTTGGCATTAACTGACTCAGTCCATCCAAGAGGAGTGGAAGGATTATGTTTTTCTCCAGTATCTCAAAAAGAGTCACTGCACAGTTAGGTGCGCAAGGTACTGTGAAAGGAATAGGAAATGATGGACTGCTACATTGTTTACAGCTATTTATCAAAGAGGTGTCATTTGGATGGATTTCAGAAAGAATTCCCATCTGTAGTGAAAGTTAGCCCTCCTAAGGCTGCCTGTCCTCTAAAGGGGCCTGATTCACTGTGTGCGGAGATCTCCGTATACTGACATGTGCGGAGACATTGCAATTCGGGTGGAGATCTACGCATATAAAAAGATAGGACAGGCAGAGTACACAAAGTGTAAGTTTTCCTTTGTGAATCAGGCCCAAGGCTTCCTTACTGCAAATGACACCTCTCTTGTGGATATGGTCAACAAGAAGGTGGAGGGTGCAGTTAAAATATCTTACTCAGCTTAAACCTTTGCTACACGTGTCAATGCATATGCCACCTATTCACTGGAGTCCTTGATCAGCGACTTTCACTCTTTGTCCGAATGTATGCAGCAAAGCAGGGTAACTGTACTCCTACTCTTTCAAAGATAGTACAGCAAGCCAATTTTTGCCTTCCTCTGTGCAGCTTCAGCAGTATCTGGATCCTTGGTAGCAGCTTGCCAAAATATTTGGATGAGATCGCCGAGAGCTGATAATCACAATAATCCTTGTTAATGCACCTGCTGTTCTCAGGGTCCAAATTGCTGGGCTCTCAGTTAGAAGAGATGGTCAAGAGATAGCTGATGATCGGGTGTTAATAGGCCCCTTATGTCCCATTGGTAATGGTGGTGGTCTGGGATTCAGAAGAGCCTTTGGTTCTCCTTGTGTGCTTGGGGGCCCGAATCAGCCCTTTTGATGAAGAGGTTGAGGCCAGTGGATCACTCTCTCTCTCTGACAAATCCCAGTTTCAATCTGCCTCCAATCCATCCCCATTTTCCCTAAAAGCATGACTATCCCTCTGGTCTTCATGCTTGAGAGAATCTAATGGATGACCAACTTCGGAACTTTGTAAGTGCAGAGCATTACCCAATTTTAGATATATGGTTTTCAAACTAACTCAAAATGGTTACAAAATCTTGGTCAAAGAATCTCCTCTGAATCCTTGTATTCCATATTGGCTCCTCAATGTCAACGGCACTACCAAGCTCTCTGAGTTGGAATACAGGATCTTATGTCCAAGTTGCGATCATTCCTGTGTCCAAACGATAAGAAAATCAAGGATGCTATTCAATTCTGTTCCTAGTTAGAAGCAGTCAGTAGAGTTCTTGCCAGTCCTGAATCTAAAATGACAATGCTTTTGCACCTCAGATTTCTTTCAAAATGGTGACACTGTAGTCCATTTTTTTCTGATCCATATGGGACATTTAAATCCGCCTCTTTAGATCTCAGAGATGTTTATTTGCATGTTCCAATTCGACTGGATTTACAAAGATGCCTGCATTTATAGATCCTAGGCCACCACTATCAGTTTTGAGTTCTATACTGCGGACCAACATCTAATCCAAGAGTCTTCATGAAATCTCTAGGTCCATTGGTGGGTATCCTACATTCTATGGGCATTCAGGTCTTTCTACACTTAGATGAGTGGTTAATTTGTGCCTCCTTTTTTACTAAAGAGTGCAAAGACATGCAACAGGTCTGCAACTTGAAACAGTCCCATGGGTTCATCACCAACAGTAATAGGTTGCACCTTTCTCCAGCTCAACATCTTCACTTCATCGGGGAAGTCTTTCAAACAAACTTGGAGCAGGTGTTTCTTCTCCAGTCAAGTAAGTAAACATCTCAACTACTGCTTTGCTAAAGAAAACAGAGTCAAAAAACCCAGACTGGTTAGAAGTCCAACGGGGGATGGCAATCTGCCTAACAGTGTTTCCTTGATCACGGAGTTACTTTCAATCCCTGGTTCAACACCTCCTTTCTCATTCGAGACCGGGTTCACAGAATTCTAAAACTTTAGTTCCTGTGACTCCCTAGATCCATCAAGCTCTTCTGTTGTGGCTGGTGGATCTACAGGAAAGTGTTTCCCTCACTTCCATCTCTGCAATTTTAAATTAAAACAAATTAATTATTTTTCCAAAAGTTGTTGTTACATTATTTTTAAATTCAAAATAGTTAAATATATTATTTTACATTTAAAAAATATATATGTACAATTTTTACATAATTTTAACATTAACTTATATTCATTTATATTTTTAACTATTGAACTGCAGTGACACATGGCAGGTAAAAAAGTCTTTGCCATGTAGGAAAGGCCTGGGGTTCTATGGGGAAATATTTCCATAACCTCCACTTTCCCAAGCATCTTGACTATGGATGCTAGCTGATGTTGTTGGGGAGCATCTCTGGAGTTGATGGTCCCTGGAAGAAGTGTTGAACTCTTCCCACTATTAGGAACTAGCAGCCATCCATTGAGACTTGATGCATTTTTAGCTGATGCTGCTGGGTAAAGCAATTCAAGTAAGGGAAAGCATCCAAATAGCTCAATATAATCCACCAAAGGGGTTCTCGCAGTCTGTGGTTAGCATCTTTAGCCCAAAGGATTTATCAATGGTCAGAGTCCAATATTGTTTCACTGATGGCAGTTTATCTACCAGTGAGGGAGACTGGGCCTGCAACCACCTGAGTCATTAGAGACTGTAGGAAAGCGGATTGCTATTTGGGGTGGATGGGAGCCCACCACAGGAAATGATTTATTATATGGTAGAACAAATTTCAATAATTTAAATCTAGGCTCAACCCTCTGGGTGATATAGCACATAGCAGACAGGCTTATCTCAGAAAAATGTTTAAAGTATTTAATAGTAACAAAACAATTAAAAAGTCAAAATAGGGAAAAAGGAAAAACATTTTAATGTAAACAAATGTAAATTAACTTAAAATAATTAATTAACCTAGGACTAACAAATAAACTTTTACAGTATATTAACTCATTACAATAGTTTTATAAATAATTAAAGAATACATTATTATTAGATCTTCAATTTATTATAATTAATTTTAATGTTATTAATAATGTTTCAAGAAATAAGATACAAAATTCCACTCTCTCATTTTTATATTTAATGAACTTTTTAGTAAATTGTATTCAAACATTTTTAAATTAATTTTAATTCATTTAATTTGTTTAATTAAAAGTTTAAAATGTGTATTTTCCCAAAAATAAATATTTATTTATTTAGTTGTAAAAAATAATTTAAAATAGAGTTTAACTTTTAACATCTAAGAAAAATATCGATGTAGGTTAAAATTATTTTATTTAACAATATTGTTTTTTTTTTTTTTTAAGTCCCTTCCTTCATTGTTTTCTATAGGAGTGTGTTGCAGTACCTGTGAGTAGCCATGTGTGGTGCTTGACCTACTCCAAGGCTAGGCTGGAGTACATTTATGGCTGTTTTGGGTCCTATTTGACTCTAGTAACTTTAGAAGTGCATTTTGTGAATAGCAATGGGCTACTCTTTTGTGGGTCAGGGTTTGTATTTGCATATCCCTCCCTAAACCCCCGTCCCTTAGCCCTTCCTATGCCCCTCCATAACCCCCTCCTATTTGGTAGTAAGTAGTTCCCATTTTTGAGCCATTCTCCCAGGTTACTCCCACCTGTACTGCTAAAACGGTTTCCTATGTACGCGGAGACCCAACAATCAGGGTGGAGATTTCCCATAAAAAGATAGGAGGGGCGGAGGCACAGGACTCTATGTAAGTTTGTAAATAGCATTTTTGAAGCACATGAGTGGTACTGTTGAAGTACTATTAAATGTTATACAAAGTGCAGATAGGCCCCAACATCTTGGCTGAGACAGATCCAAAAAGAAGAAAAAGCTTTTGATAAAACACTTTTAATTACTCTTAATACTTCACTATTGATGCCTGAATTTAACAGGAGTTCTGTTATAGGACCTTCAACACCCACACCCATTTCTCCCTATCTGAAGTGAAAGAAAAATTCCAAAAGTAAACTAAATATTACATCATATCTTGGGATCTTGGGACTCATTGGTTAAATAGTATTTAAAATGTTAACAAATCAAAGGTAGAAAATTGTTACATAAACACATGTATTTGAATCTGTAGAAAATTCTTGGTCTCCAAGATTAATACCTTGTTAATTATAATAATTATTATCTGCAGCTTTTCCTTATGCGAACGTTGCATTGGATTACACCTTCTGAAAAGGCAGGAACAATTTGAAAAATCAATGCAAATAACAGCTATCAAATTATATTACAGTTCCGTGTAAATATGGGTATTTTATATATTGCTTCATTAACACCAATACCAGTAGACTTTTATAGAGAATCCTTTATGCATCAATGCCCTGCACATCTGCAGAACTCTGAATGCCAATGTCAGCCTCCAATGCAATGCGATCACTTCATTAAATTTGTTGCAGTAATCAGGATACTTTCACCAAATAAATGGAGACACTTTTCAACTAACAGATTCTATTTTGCACTCAAATAAAAAAGTATGCTCCTGTCAATGCAAAGATGACATTTTAAAGATTATAGAGATGTGATTAAATTGCCTATTCCACAGAATACCAAGATGTTTGTAACAATCTGGTATTACAGACCATTATTAAAAAACTGGAGACAGCAGCGTCACCCTAAGTAAGATATAATTTGTTAGAAATCAAGCTATTAACTTGGGATGTAGGTGCTCCTACCAATTCTAAACCCGCTCTTGCACTGTCAAAACACAGCTTTGAGAAATTCTCTGGTCAACCCCTGCTCGCTTTGGCACAAGCAGCAAGCAATCCCCAGAGTTCTGGCAATGGGGTATCCTTACAGCCAAGAATGCAGGCCGCCTGCCAAATTGTATTGCGGGTGGACCTTAGAGTTAATCAAATGGAGACTACTCTCTCTCCACCATGATTAAATCCCCTCTGATGGTCCTCATTTTGATGGGTGGAATGACAGGTGAGGTTTTACTGCTCTACACCACCAGGGAAGCCCTGGTGGCAAGGGCAGCGAAAAGTGCTAAATGCTCCCCACAGCTAGGGGAGCACTGCATTTTTTATTTTCAAAAAGAAAATCTTGTTCCTGAAGTTTCACTGTTTCACTGAGAGCCAGTCAGAGTTGGGCTACTTTGGAGCTGTTGTTCAAGAGAATCAACTATGAATTGTCCGGTTTAATTTAGGCTAATTACTGACACCCAGTTTTGGACGACGGCAAGTAACCACGTGCAAAATTGTTGCAAATTGCGTAGTAACACATAGTGCCACATGTTATGATCATTTTTTGTAGGTTTATGCTAAGTCCAGCGGACAAATCATGCAGTGAAGCTGTTAATGCATTTGAACATCATGCCAACATTTAGCAGAGGATTCTAAATGTGCTTGTGTGTGAAATAAGCCATCTTTCTGCTTTGGATGCTGAACAGTTTCAGTGCACTATATTGTTCTCAAGTTTGCTTTAAGTGCATGTTGATTGTTGTCTCTTTCCTTTACACTGCATTCTGTAACTCTCTCTGCCTAGCCATCCCATGTGGCACCCCGAACAATGAATATGCGCTGTTAGGCATTATAAACATATTTCCATAATCTAATAAATACATATCCGCCCTTTCAGCCCCATAAATCCGCTTTTATCATATGGCCGTGTGACACGCCTGCTGTCTGGGATCTATACTAAATCTGACATATTATCATGTACAGACAGATCAGCTGAAGCAAGCAATTTGTAAGGAGAAACATGCTAAAAATAAAGTCCCTTTTTTCAATATGCTTAATTTGCATAAATGCCATATGGTTTGGACTGTCTACTCCTCATGGGGTGTAATTACGTGAGCATTAGGAATGGCAGCTTGTTCACATCACAATTAATGACAATGGCTTACAAGGCTGTATTTGCTGTGTTTACCAGACAGAGGAGCAGCTAGGCATCTGCCAAAGGCATAGGCGAGAGGTCACTGGCGCGTGAGGTGACGTTGCAAGGTATAGGCAGAGAGGTTCAAGCGGAAGGCGTGTAGAATTTGTGTTAACAAAATCACTTGTCAAGTCAAGCGTTCAGCTTACATTCTAGTTGGAAATATATAAACAGATTTTTAATCCTCAACAGTCAGAATATTGGCACAACAAAATAATTTTGCAGCAGGAGGTGCAATCAGCAGGGATAATCGACTCTTCTGCACGTGGAGAGACGGCTTCCATCTGAATAGTTAAGAATCACCTAGATTTTCTTCTGTTTGCGTTGCAGTGCATAAAGGTTTGATCTAAAGTTTGTGTTAAAATGTAATTTACCTACTATGTCAGAAAAATGCAAATGAGTATAAACGATAAGTATGGCCTTATGTTCAAAGCTATTTGGCAGTTGCGAAGGTTCTGATTTGCAAATTCGGAGCCTTTGTGGCCTCAAAATAGCTTTTGGGTCTGTTCAAAACCCAAACTGCGATCTGGTAACTTGTTACCGAATCCCGCAACAGGTTTGTGACTACATACCAAATTGCAAATTGAAAGAAGGGTGTTTAGGTCATCCATTCCAATTTGCGTTTTCGAGTGGTATGTACCAATTGTTTGTGACCAAATCATTGATAGGGTCCCTCAAAGGAGGTGGGAACCCACTCGCAAATGGGAAGGGGTCCCTTAGAGACCCTTTCCCTTTGACAATGTTGTAAAAACCTTTTTTTTTAGTAGACAGTGGTACTGGGACCACTGCTTACTCGTAAAAAAAAGTTTTAGAAACTTTTCTTTTTTTCTTTTTTTAAATGCATCCCATTTAATACTTTACTGACTACAGAAGTGTAGTGCTGACGCATTAACAAATTGTGTATGTAAAAAAAGAGTTTGCTTAAGAGGAGGCAGTGGTCACCACTGCATCTTCTTAAACAAACAAAATAAACAAAGAAACTTTTCTTTTCAAACACAGTCCTGTTTCCTTTAAGGGAATGAGACTGTATTTTTTTTAAAAGATTGCTTTTTTAAAAACCAATTACAGACATGGTGGTCTGCTGACCCCAGCAGACCACCATCCTTGTTATGGCTGTGATTCCTAATGGGTTACAAATTGCGACCTACCTCATTATTATTCATGAGGTAGGCCGATTTGCGATCCACTTGGAATCACTAATTTAAAAATAAAACTCCAATACATTAAGAATGGGGATGATCTAATAGCGATTCGTAATAAATCGCTAATTGGAAATCGCTACTCTACATGTTCGTATATTTGGCCCCTATATTTTATTGTGACAGGGATTTCTGTAAAACGATTCCTCAGCATTAAAATTCAGATGCTTTCTATTATGAGGTAAGAAAGAGCTTACATACTCACTCAAATATCCAAAGTTGTTACTTCTAACAGCTACCCAAAGACTGAATCATGTTTCCCTGAGCAACAACAAAAATAACAAATAAGAACTGAAGGTATATCTGTAGTATTTTTCACATAATGCAACATGCATGTTGCAATTTACATGGCTGCCTCAACTTATGAACAACTGATAGAAGATATTGCACGCTTCATTTGTAAAACCACAATTAACTATATTTAGCTATAACATGATCTATATTTGGCAACTTTCCTATCCCCTAAAAATGTACTACGTTCCTTCAAAGTACTAGGGTCCTGTACATCCTGTATTTGAGGGTTTCCTCTTCTTCAATAGATATATGGTGCATCAACTCCTCGACAGACCCTGCTCCGGTGCATTTTGCATTGACTTTGATACCAGCATTCTTAAAGGCATCAGTCATTGTATTTACACTATTTTCTGGACCAACCCCCTATCGTTTTCTTCTTGTCATCTTCATTTTTTTCACATCTCTTATATTTTATTTTCTAAAATCTCTCTGCTTTGCAGTTAGTTATGTTTTCCAAACTAGAGGAAACTGGGCATGTGCCTCTTTTTCTACACAAACATAATATCGTCTAAACCCCAATTAGAAGGCTATGTATATATGTGTTTCCTGTTGTCTTTACGTTTAAGGTGATCATGTAATTTTCACGCATGGAAGACTAAGGGACTGATTGAAATCTCGGCTGACAGGTTACTCCATCACAACAGTCACTGGTATTCCGTCCGCCGAAATATAAATCCCATAGGATATAATGGGATTTATATTTCGGCGGACAGGATATCCGACACCGTTGTGATGGAGTAACCCATGGACTTGGTACCTCATGCACAATTTTCCTTCAGACCACTGCCTATGTGTCATTTGCTTGAAACCCATCTCTCTGTTGAAAATTTTGCACAATACTTGTGGAACAAATTATGCAATTTCAGCTGTACTATGGAGAACAATTGTAACACATTGGTACTGTTTCCTCTGCCAGCGTAGTACAATAACTTCCATTGCGTTCCTTGGTATCCACCAAATCCAGGCTCATCCATTATCTCAAGGTGCACGTGTGAGTATGGAGGCAAGAGCATTCACTTACTTTTTTACCACTTGCACTCGATTCTAGAATTGTGTTGCACCCACTACCTGTTACACATACCCCATAAATGTCTTAGTGAGGCTTATCTGTTGATCTCCTAACTTAAAATTGTGAGCCATGTGAAGTCTTTAGGAGGGTAATGCCATTGAGGTGAATAGAAAATTGGGCAAGACTTTAGCATGTTGAATTACTTCAAGTTCACAAACCCAATAGGATGCTTTAACAATGACTGGGTGATGTCATCAGTGATATCATCAATGATGTAATTTGAGATGTCATGAGCTATGTAATATGTGAAGTGATAAGCAGTGCATGGCTGGAACGCAAGTTATAGTTAGCTCAGTGAACTATAAGTGGCAATTGTCAATGTTTTTTAAATGTTTTAAACATTAACGTTGGTTTTGTGTTATTTCAACACCTAACTATAACGCCACTTTAATCTTTGGATATATATACACATATGTATATACACACATATATATATATATATATATATATATATATATATATATATATATTTTATCTACTGGCGGTCGCCAGTAGATATTTATAGTTAGGACCTTTATCCATAGTAAATCCGCAACATTCTATATATATATATATACAGTTCCATGCAAAAACAATCAACGGATTTCCAATGCTTTTCACAATGATTTATTCAAAATAGCTGCACGCCAACTCCAGACGCGTTTCGGAAACAGCTGTCTCCTTGATCACAGGTCAGGGGGTGAACACTCACAACTTCATTATAAATGTGCTTCCCACATAATAAACATAAAAGTAGGACCTGTGCATATTGGTGAAAACATTTACCAAATAAACATGGACGCCATTTTGGCACAGATTACAAAGTAATTTAAACATGGATTTTTCAATTTTTTCCTTAACACTCTGCACCGTTTTGACAATTTGATTGTGTAGACTTATTAGTTCTGCACTGTTACAAAATAATTATTGCTGTACTTCGTGTATTAATTCAATCATCGAAGCAAGCATAATAAAACGAAAGTGAGCAAAAGGAAAAAATAATTATAACAAAAGGAACAGCAGTTGTACACTTAAATATATCACGCCTCTGTGGGCTATCGAGAGACCTCAATCTCAATCTGTGTGTTTGTAGAATTAACATTCACATTTTTACAAGAGTTTTTACAAAATGTCCTTTCCTTACTTAGGGGGTCATTAGGATAGCGGGCGGATCGCCACCGCCCGTATGGCGGTGGCGATCCGCCAGCTATTTCCCACCGCCCGCACTCCATTTCCCCCGCCATATTACGATGGCGGGGGGGACCCCGGCGGACGGAAAGACCGTCTGCCGGTTTACCGCCGGTCGACCGGGCGGAAAAGGAGCAGGATATGGCGGCGGTGTCTGCTAGACACCGCCATCCATATTACCATGGGCAGCGGTGCAGGGCTTTCCATGGCGGAGACCCCGCCATGGAAAACCATGTGAAGTTTGCTTTCGGGGGCCCGCTGCGGGCCCCCAGGGTATTGGGGGTGGGGTGCACATGGGGGTACCTATGGTACCCCTCTGCATTGTCATGGACATGGTGGCAGGCACCTCGCGGTGCCTGTCACCTTGTGCATGACGATGCACACAGTGCATTCCCAGCATTGTGGCGGGCGGTGCTGTGAGCACCGCCCGCCACAATGCTGGGAATGGAGGATGCCACCGCCACGGTGGCGGTGGCATCATAATACGTACAGCGGGACCGCCGCACCTCTTGTGGGCGGTCCCTTTTTCCGTAGCGATGGTCCGCCAGCCATCGTAATGACCCCCTTAGTTCGAGTTATTAGAGCGAGTTTTTAAACCAGGACTTAGTTTGGTCAACATTCATTTAATATATACTAAAAAGCAGGAGAATTACTAATCTTGTTAGGTTTCTGTGATCAAGCATTATTAAACGCCGCCCCTTGATGTAGTATCCGGGTTGGAAGGTGGAGGCGGGTTCCTTACATATCATGCACCAAAGTGGGCCCACAAACAAAACAACATTGCTACATCATAATCTCCAGTGTTAGAGGTGATCCATTCCAATATAACAAACAGTTTTTGTCAGATTGTGTGCTGTCATAGCCCACGAATTTGAAATTAACACTACTAAATTAATAAAGAAAAAAGATATCTTAGCTACTTTGCTCTCAGTCCTTATGCAGGAGTACTCAACAGAACCTAAAAAACAAAATTCAAAATGGATAAAATCAGGTAGTGAGTGTCACTTCTCCTGAAAATTGAAAACATTGAGCGGAAGGCTGAGTGGCATAATTATTCGAAGACTATAACCAGTTGTGTGAACATGTCGACTGATTACTTCAATATTCCACATTACACTCAGTTACCCCAAATGGACTGCTTACTCCTCATCATAATTAAGACCTGTCCACGGGCCGCTACTGACAGTCAAGGGGGACGAGTAATCTTTAAAGTATGACTGGATTACTATCCTTAAAGCAAAATTCTGTAACATTCTCGTTCAAAGAGCTCAGGAAAAGAATGAAACATGCTGTCTTCTTGTATTAGATTAGAGCATATTCACGTCAAGCACAGAAGTAAGTGTAAAAGAAAAATACACCTAACGAGGAAAGCACCTGAGGCCATTTTCCTCACTTGAATACTACATTTCTCCAATTTCATGCTATTCGTGGTGTACTCAACATATTCATCATGCCTCATGGTATTTATTTCTTTTTCTGTGTGTTTTCAATGCCAAGAAAAAAATACATTGATCCCACATATTTTCTATGGCAAGAGCCAGCTCTGAAAAAGACACTAACCAAAAACCCACCAAAATACATGAACTAGAGCATGGAAGGAGAAGCTGAATATTCTAATGTGCTTTTGTTCATTCAAATATAGTGAAATTTGTCGGCTACTACAGGACAGGCTCAAACATGTGCCTGTTCTTTCGTGACTGCATAACAACCAATATCATAAGACGTCAGGTGCTCTCTATCCAGCTGAATGCTTTTGCATATTCTTGGGCTACAGGACTCCCAGGAGCCCAGTGTGAGAAAACAGCAGGATCCAGTTGGTACCTAGACCCAGAAGTTATTATTGAGGCAGATCTGGAATTCAGGGTGCTAAATGAGCCTCATGTGCATTCTTCAGACACCAGGACACAGCTGCACTGCATTATGACAGTTTTATGTTCACAGAAGCAAACTAGAGGGCAAAGAGGGCTTCATATTTAGAGTTCCATCTGGGCACACACAAATGCCACACTTAAATGGCCATCAGCAATCCTTGTGATCAAGTCTCATCCTTGCTGAGTGCTTCCTGAAGCCTACTATCTTGATGACAATGCCATCAGAAAAGGAGACACACAGCTTCTTAACAAATGCTTACTAGATTAACTATGATTTGCACAAAGCTTATATGCACACACTGTAAGAACTTCAAATGTATCTGTGTGTTTTAGTATTTACATTAACAGCTATTTATAAAGCACTTACAATAAGTGGTTATTACTACTCAAAGAATCATTTTCAGTATCCCCTAGAAAAACAAAAGATTGAGATAAAAAATGATCATGTTCTAAATTTATGTCATGCAGTTTGCAGGCAGCTCCTTTGCTGTTGGTTCATAACTCACTATGTTATATTGCACAGTTTTGTAATTTGTGACCTGCAGGGAACACAAGGGTCTCTGGAACAAAATCAGTAACCCACTGAGCTGACAACATGTAACCTACATGAGAAATGTTGTGCATTGCTGTTGGCACATTAATGCTCTCTGTTATTTTATGATGAGTTAAACCTGTGGCTAGACTCTGCACAGCTCTCTCCACCAAGTGGATTAACCACCATAGTTATTTTACTATTACTGTACCCTGTAGGTGTCTAAAGCTATCTTTTGTGACTAAGGTTCCGGGTTAGAGTTTTCTCAGGGCAACAGTGACAGAGTATCCTGTCTGTCCAACTCTTGGTCCACACACATGATTTTGATTCGGTGGACAGCCAAGTTTATGTCAAAATAGTAAACTTTGCTCAACTAACGTAGACTTTCCACCGATGGTCCAACAGAGTGAGCGCCATTGGGGGAAGCACATAACACCGTCCACCCTATTTAGGATTGATGCTGTTATGTGGTTTATTTCCTGTCCATCACCACCAGGTAAAGTCTGGCAGTGTGGGGCAGGCAAAAAAACATAATGACCCCCACACCATGAGAGAAAAATGCCATGGTGTGGGTGGCATTCGTTTTTTCTTTTTTTAAAACATACTCACACTTTGGGGTTTGTTTTTGAAAAAATTAAAAGCTTTGTAAATTTTTGACGGCTAGCCTTCATGTTTGATGTTGCCGTCTGTCAAACGTTTCTCCCTTTGACAGGAACAGCTGTGATGGCAGTTCCTGACAATGTATAGAGAAGTCGACAGATAACTCTTAGTTTGGTGGATGGAGTAAAGGCAGGTTGGTGGACATTAAGTCCTACGCCACCCTGTCTGCTTTACACCATCCGCCAAACCTTAAATCAGACCCAGATTATGTAACCAGAATATATATACTATCACGTGTTCTTGTTGTCAATTCATTTGGGGGCAAAGTTTAATTTTTAAAATAAATTAACTGTCATACTCCAGTCCTCATGACTCTGCTCCTCATTACCCCACCCCTTTTAAGCTACCACTTCTTCATCTCTCTTTGTGGGATCATGGAGCAAACTTTTCCATTTCTAGCATTGCAGGGACCATTCACTACATTTAGTGTAGGGGAGGAGACATCGTTCTGCTTCCCCTATTTCGGAATCACGAGTTGCCTCTTGGGGGTCTGAGGACCGCAGTTCATTTCAGCAGTAATAGAGGACATTTACAAAGCCTTAGGAATCAACCAATGCTTTCATCATGCTTATCATCCGAGATATCAGGAAAGGTAGAGAGAAATAACAGGACACTTAAGAATAAGATAAGATGCCTGTGGTACGTCATGACCACACCTACCCAATAAACCAGACCGAGCTCCTATGAGATAATTGTCATTGTTGTTATATGTTCATTTATTTATAAAGTGTGCGATTACCCAACTGTGTCCTGGCACTGAGAGAAAGGGGGGGAATGAAGTTGCAATTTGAAAAGGTAGTTTTTCAAATGTTTGCAAAATAATAGTACATTTAGTTGAGAGAATAGATTAAAAATGAAGACAGTTCCAGTTAGGGGCAGTATTTACAGAGAAAGCTCAGTCTCCAGTGCAAGATATTTTAAAGACAGGGATAGTAACTTACCAGGAATTAGAAGAACACAGTACAGAAACAGTACTTGACAGAGGAGACACAGCAGCCCTCATTCTCCTGGACCTCTCTGCAACATTTAAGACAGTCACACACCCCATCCTTATCAGGTGCTTGCACAAGATTGGCATCTGAGGACCCGCTCTCTCCTGTATCTTCTCCTTCTTAACAGATTGAACACAAGCTGTCAGCCTGGCGCTTTACTCCTCGAAAGCCCATAAACTCATCTGCGTAGTGCCTCAGAGATCATCACTCAGCCCCACCTTCTTTAATGCATACATGATCTCTCTAGCCAAAGTCATCCATGCACACAACATCATGATTCCCTTCTATGCACATGGCACATAAATCATACTCTTCCTCTCGGACATGACCTATGACACAAGAAACAAGGTCACTGCATGCATGTCCGAAGTTGCTAACTGGATGTAAGCCAACTGCCTCAAGCTCAACACTGACAAGTCAAAAATAGTGATCTTCTGCTAGAATACCTCACAATCGGACTCCAACTAGTGGCCGTCCAAACTCGGAATAATCAACAGTAAACTGAACATGACCACACAAGTCAAATCCATCACTTTATCCAGCTTCCATACCCTGAAGGTGCTGAGGTAGATCTTCAAATGACTTCTAAGCAACACTAGAAAAAAGGTCACTTATGCCCTTGTCACAAGCGAGTTGGAACATAGGAACACCCTCTAAGCTGGGATCACCAAGCAACTCAATAGAAGACTACAAACCATCCAGAACTCAGCAGCCAGATTTATCTTCAACCTCCCACACAGACCTCATATCACACCACACCTCAGGGAACAACACTGGCTCCTGATACACAATTCAAACGCTTCACACACACATTCAAATCACTACACAACTCAGGCCTCAAGTACCTGAACAGTTGCATCTCTTTCCACCAACTACCCAGACATCTCTGCTCCTCATGACTCTTACTCGCACCCATCCCGCTCATAGAAAAACAGATCAGAAGGACGGGCATTCTCTAACATCGCTCCTGAAGCGTGGAACTACCTCCCACTCCATCAGAGTCTCCTCCTCTCTTCTTGAATTCCGCAAGAGGCTGAAGACCTGGCTTTTCAATTAACCAACTTACCATAGGCAGGACTAAGCACACACACCGGCTCAGTGCCAGGATACCCTCGCAAGTGATAGTGCACTTTACAAACACACATAACAGGATTGCAGGTGGGTTTATAGAAACAGGGCCAGCTGTTGGTTGGCACATCTCTCAAATATTTTTGCAAGAAAAGTTGGAAGCTAGATTGGCTAGCAATTAGAGGGTAATGAAGTATCCATTGTAGCTTTTTCCAAGAGAAATTATGACTGCCTGTTTCTAGGAGTCAGGGAAAATGACCAGAAGACATGGATTTGTTACAGATAGCATGAATTTGTGAAAAAATAGAGGTGTGATTTGTTACCACCTTGGCTACAATAATACCAAGAGAGAACCAGAGGATGACGCAGAGATATGACACGTGATCTCATCATAGGTTGTTTCATCAAAACATTTCCAATTATATGGGATGGTGAAGTCTGATATGATCGTGGATGGAGGAGGGTGCAGATGAGGAACAATCAAACTGAGAAATTGTTGCACAAAGATGGCGGAAGGGAGTGTGGGATATCAAGAGCCTTGGGATATGCAAGAAATTGTCAAATAGGGAAAATCTCCTTAGCACAACTGGCTGAATTAGAGTGTGGTAGTCTTGAGTTCTAGCTTGCCTTAATTGTTGTTTTTAATTGTGTAACTCAGATTTATAACCTTGTCTGGCAGATGGACAGTAAGTATGTCTCAAGTGACTTTCCAATTTCTTGCAACATCTTTTAGCTATATGAAGACCCTCATTATACCTGGAGACCAAGTGACTGCTTCTAGGGCAGTGAATGCTCTTAGGAGGGATTATAGTGTCAAGGGCATTTTGTGCCCATAAATTAAGATTGTTTTGTCAAGGTTATTACATCATCAAAATGAGATGACATGGTAGATGTAAGCTGCTGTGCAAGATAAAGGATATTAGGTTTTGCTCAGTTGTGGGCCCAGATGACTCTTTGCGGATCTAAGGAGGTTTGCTTTGTAGATAACAATGCTGAAAAAGAGACCCTTATGGTCCTATCATGCAAACCCAAATTCCAGAGAGAAGTAAAGAACATTGCTAATATTACTGCAATGTGGGTGATATATTGATAAAGCCTGTGCAATAAATTGAGAATGTATCTTAATTCTTATGGCTAAAGATTTGCAATTCCGAAGAGTATTAATTTCCCATTTAGTCACAAGTAAGGAGGATTTAAACACCAGGTCAATTCCTCCCGGATTTATAAGAACAAACAACATGGTGTATTAAGTATCTGGGGGCGGAAAGCTAGATCAATGTCAAGTGCACAATGTTCCTTAAACCAGGACTCTAACTCCTAAAATAGCATGGTTATGGTCAATGAGTAATTCTCTAAAACCTATTGTGCATTTTGCAAGGTACCTGGCATTGTGGGATGCCTTGTGATGTTGCTGTCAAACCCACCTTCCTCGGTTCCTAAATTAGACCTGCAATTAAATGATGCAGTCCTTTAACAGTGCAGAAATCTCATTCGCTGTTTCTACAGTTTCCGCTCCCAAGTTCAAGCTTCCTTACCTGATTGCCTGTCTGAGGTCTAGCATACCCTCCAGCCACAAGACTGGATCTTTATGAAGGTGCACCAGAGGAAGTATGCTCTGCAGTCCCTCTCAAAAATCCTGTACCGTGTGCTACTTATGACCAACACAGTTGTGAAATGTCATGGATTGCTGACATGGGCCCATCCTCCCAATACAAGCGTGTTACACCTCAGCGAAATGCCTGCCCACAAGTGTCCATCCCTGGACGTACACTTTCCTTAGATCAGGGCCCCATGCAGGAATTGCTCCTGCCTTGTCTTGTCGCGTGGCTCGGCTAGAAACAATGCCATTTTCATACTCACGTTTCTTAAGTTGCCATCTTTCTGCAACAAGTTGACTTTTCACATACATTTGCATACATGTCAGTGCAGATTAGGATTCTCTGAACTGTATTTGCTTACTTTTCAGCTTCTTAGGCACACTATTATGACACCTTGAACATTCAGTATGATGTATAAAGTTCACTGCACACATGTCATGGCTTATTGTTGTCCGGTAAGCGACGACACTATCTAGCTAACATAAACAATTGCGGTCTGACAAAGACCTCGACATGCCAACATGGGCACTGTTTAGTATATATAGAATTAATTTCCTCGTTTGAATCAGAGGAGAACTCTGCTGACACTTCGAGTATGCAGCATGTCGGAATTCCAGCTCAGCTGATTCCTGTCACCCCCACGAGGGATGTCCCACTCTACACCAAGACGGACAGTCTGATGACGCTTGCAGGTAAGGGTGAGTTATATCACCTGGCAGGGATTTATTTGGCAACTCACTCACCGTAGGCCATACTCGGTTAGGGAATGCTACCTAGGAGCACACTATCTTATAGCCAGCATATATTCACTGTTTTGGCACAATGGTGGAATTATTCATTTTCTCCACTGTTATTGTATTGCCAATCATGCTAATATGTTTCATTCCATTAGTAATTGCAGAACACATATTTTACTCAAGAATCTCACTGCTTCAATAAATATTGAAACTGCAGGGTGCGCATTTCTTGCATTATTTCTGTGGGCATGCATGAGAGTCCGAACGAAAAGGTTCTAGATCTGTTACCATGATTTCCTTGGGGAGTCAGAGTTGTCATGATCTGAGATAGCACATACATTTGTTACGCTGTAAGGTTAGGGGTGCAAGTGGTGCACTGTGAGATGGCAGGACTATAGGCCAACATCCCCTGAGGGGGTGCGGGGAATCAGACTCCCACCATCCCAACATCTATGTTGCCCAACAAACACACAGTTTTACTGCAAGAGGTACAAGCCGCACAACAGTCTCTTTTAAGTACACTGGAGGTTTGATGCCAACCAACCTCACCTGCTCCTCTGTGATCACTCAACAAAGCACCTATCACCCCATATCATTACAACCTCCTTATGAGGTGAGTGAACATGTCCCGAAGACTGTATCCCTCTGAGATTCTGGCTCATGCTCTTTGTCACTACCCTCAGCCACTGACTTATTTTGAGATACCTCATAGTTGTTGAATGGGGCGGGGTCACCAGAAAAGCGAATTGTACTGCACCTGTCCTTTAATGGAGCCACCGTTCTGTGTAAGAGAATAACTCCTACTTGCTGTTGCTTGAGAAAAATTGCCAAATTATACATCTTCCTGCTGGATTTGCACTGACATGCCCGCCAATATCTTGGGGTGTGCCTTTGAATGGAGTGTCTCTCAGCAAAAATGAAACTTGCCTTGAACTATCCTGCCATGGACACCGACTACCGGAATGTGTAAGCCTCTTCTCTGAGTCTTGGCAAGGTCTGGAAGGATTTAACAATCCCACCAGTTACTGTGTGACTGACATTACTCACTTTGCTTACACAGAATGAGGATAGTTTTGTGAACACCAAGAGTCTACTAATTGGGGGATATTTGTGGGCCAAGGTGAATGTGGCACTATCTTAGAAACTATACATCATGATGTGACCCCCTGTAAGCAAAGTTTTCCCACCTGCGTGCTGATCACATATGTAGTTATGGAAAGGAATATGCACATTTCATCTATGGCAAGAATGCCTATCAATGGCTGACATGAAATTGGAGTGGGGTCTGTTATGCCGGTTATGTGGTTCCTGCCAACAGACATTCTGCCATTCACCCCATTCAACAGCATTGGAGAGGCCATGAGCTCTCCAAAACAAACAGATTATTCTCCAGTGACACTTCATTGTTTTGGGATTTAATATAAAAATGAGCACAATCCCAAAATACTAGAAGAAGAAACCAATGCCACAGCAATATCTTTAGGCTGGATTACTGATCAGCTGAATAGTCAGAAAACCATGCACTTGCAGAATAGAATGGCCCTGGACTATGTCCTTGAGGCCATAGGCCCTGAGAGCCATGATACCCTCGCAGGTGATAGTATGCTTTACAAATACACACAACATAACATAGGGAGAGTTTCATAGAAGGGTCAGAAAGTTGCAATCACATCCCGAACATGCCTCTCAGTATCCATAAACAGTATCCATAGCAAGAACAGTGTAAGAGAATTGTATTAGATTAAAAGAGGCTTAGACTTGAACTGGAATGACATCTGGTCTTGGATAACTAGATAATTTGGGAAATGGATAATGAAGAATTTTTAAATAGTAATAGCAATGCTTCTGGTTATGTTGATCTTTTGTGTTTTGAATATAGTGTTTATTCATCATTCAACGTGCATGCAAAAAAAAAGCTGTTGCCTACACTCATCCCCTCAATGTTGCTGGTGTCAATGTACAATGTGATAGTGACGGATACAAAACTGAAGCGATCAGATTGTATGTTATTGAATTATTGTGAGTTTTCACCTTATGGTGAAAAAAGGGGGCCAGAAAATGTAATTCTTTGTATACCTAGTTGTTTCCCTTAGCAATTGTGAATGTATCTTTATACCTACATAAAGCACACTAAAGGCTAAACATTATTGCAACTTTACACATATTTTAAATGCGCCCTCATCTTCTTATCCCATGTTGTACAAAGCACATTGAGCCTTACTGTTTAAGTAAGCATAGCCTTCTTCTTAAGCTGGGCACAATGAAGTGAGAACAGCAATATGTTTGACACTTGCTGACTGTGTTTGCATTAAACCTGTTAGAACTCTATTGAGATCTTTGAGTGTCTGATTTCTTTCACATCGGTCAAACTGTGGAGTCCTTTCCATCATGTTTGCAGCAATTACATTCCAAAAATTCTTTGCATTTCTTTATTTTTCAAAATCTGTTCCGAGACAAAATTTACTTAGCAGGGATGCTTAACATGCTTAAATTAGAATGACATGCAAATTCAGCTTGCACCACTGTACAGGTGGAGTAAAACAAGACTTTTCAGTATGCTCCATCCGCGCACGGTTTCATTTTAACAAGGTGGTATTTCACGTGAGAGGGAATCACTGCACATATCAGGCTTTTTTGCTATGTACAGTGACGTGGTTTCAAATACAGTAATTCTACATTTGTAATAGGGCAATATCTAGGCCAGGGAGGAATGTTTGATTCTGCAGGCGAAATCGGAGGAATTGACTAATTCCGCGTTATTCTTGTAATTCAGAATAATTGATAAATTCTGCCAGCGGAATTAATCTACAGTAAACCTAGGGCCAGATTTACTAACCTTTCACGCAACACAGTGTAGCAAAGCAACTTGCTGTGCTGCGTTGTATGAAAGGGAGAGAGCAGAAATGCTCCACATTTACTAAGATCTGGAACACTTCTGCTCTCTCATAGCGCTCTTTAGTAAACATAGTGCTAATGTGTTACAAGGAGAATTGTTCTTGTGCAGGAAGGGATACCTTCCTGCACAAAAACAATCTCTTGAGGCATTTTTCTCCTTGTTACACTATCCTCTGGGAGGCATACTGATTTCACGCAATCACTGGTTTACAAATCTCTGAAAATCTGGGATTACGTGAAATCCATGGGTGGATGCTTGGGAATGCCCATGTTCCATCCATGGAACACCTCCCAGAATGAAATGCAAGGCAATGTGGCACAAGCTGCTGCATTGTGTTACATTTTTTTTACAAAGCCATGCAAGGCGGCGCAAATTACCCCTTGCATGGCTTACATTTTTTTTTACAAAGCCATGCAAGGCATGGCAAATAACCCCTTGCGTGGCTTTGTAAATATCTACTATAGGTGGAGAGACTTGCCTGCTGTGTGTTGCCCTATTGCGTGGGGCCACTTTTACCTACCTGTCTGTATTTGAATCATGTGCTAGAGAAGTGTATCCTCAGCATCCTGGGCTGCCTGCTGCTCCTGAGGACGAAGCTGTTGCGGAAAGCGACCGCTGGGGACACCAAGTCCCACAATCCTCTGCACAGTCATCACCTGTTTTTGATCAGTGCTTTATAAGCACAAGGGAGCCCTGCTAAACTGATAGAGAGACCTGCCTGATGGGTGTTGCCCTATTGCGTGGGGCCAATTTTACCTACATATCTGTATTGGAATCCTGGCTAGAGAAGTGTATCCATGGCATCCTGGGCTTCCTGCTGCTCCTGAGGACAAAGCAGTCACGGATCTTGATGGGAGACTCTTTTGTTGAATAACTTTGGGCTCTGTATTGTGACTTTGAAGGCCTTTTAATGATCATTTTGGAAGTCAAATTCAAAGTTTTAGTACTTTCCAAATTGGGAGAGATGACAAGGTTTCCCTGTTTAACTCCACACAATGAGAGTTATATGGTCAGCAAACCTACGCACGGGTTGGGGGAGAAAGTTGGAGGTCGTATCAGCGAGCGCTAGTCATGACTGATTTAGCCATCTTGGGATGTGGTAGTGTATTGTCCCTAATTTTATTGCTCCCCTTCTTTGTTTTACCTACCAGTTATGGACAAGAGGAAAGCTTTAGATGTTGCCTCCACTGTAGGTAAACCTAACAAATGAGCCAGATAACCTAGAAATTCTAGCACCCTGTCTCAGATCGATGATTTAATTGAGGAATTGGAGACCATACTGAATTTTCCAGATCCTAGTTCTTTGTAGGGACCAGGAAAACATGTTAACATTATTGTCTCCAAAATGTTTGGGAAAAAATCCATTAGGACTCAGTTGGGTAGTAGTACACCCCCAGCATTAACAGCAAATGTCAACTTAGAGCAGGACTGTGATGACTGTCCACAGGCCAGGTCCCAGCTTCCACTTGAACCATTAGTTGTATGTGTAAACAGGTGCCCCCCGCCTGAAAGCGTAATGGGTGGGTCCCATGAGGGGATTGGGGGAAAGGGGAGGCTTGTGTTACCAGCAGATCTCATGAGGTCACATCAAATCTGTATGAAATTGTGATGGACTTACGAGAGGAAATAGAGGGACTAAAAGTGGTGGTTAATTCTCTTGCGTGTAAATTAAACTCCTCAACCCAAATGTTAGCTGATGGTCTGAGATCGCAGGGCCTGGGTGCTGCTTTGTCTACTCCAATGATATCCACACCCACCCTGTCTTCTGTACCACAGGTCTTAGATAATGGTGAGTCAACAGCAGTTTGTCTTGACCCTCCACCCGTATTATCTAAAGGACATAGGGCAGGTCCTTTGGGGGAGCAATAGGAAAAGTCCCTTAAAGGCTGAATTTCTAAGTCAGATGTCCTTGATCTCCCTACTGATTGTACCCTGTATGTGGTAGTTCTTGAAAATGTGCCCCCAATTGCACCGGATGCCGTGGAAGGCTTTCATCAACTAAGGAACAAGGGGGCATATTAGCAAGACCCACGTTAAAATTATCGCCGTTTTAGCGGCAGGAAACTGCCGCTAAAACGGCGATAATGGGCTTGCTAATATGCGTTATAGAATTCCAATAGAAGCCCAGGTTAGATGTCCTGCACATCTAACATGGGCTTCTATTGAATTCTATAACGCATATTATCAAGCCCATTATCGCCGCTTTAGCGGCAGTTTCCTGCCGCTAAAACGGCGATAATTTTATCGCCGGTCTTGCTAATATGCCCCAAGGTTTCACACTGGATCTCCAGAAAAGTTGGGCTAGAGGCACGTATCCATACACAGATAAATGTGGTTCGTAGAGTGGGTTGGGTGGGCCGTAGCCCAAAATCCTGCAAGGAGCATTGTATTGCGGTTCATTTTAACAACAGTGTGGCAGCAGTGAAAATTTTGGCTTCTTATTAAGGTGTCCCGGACCAAGGGATAAGTCTGTGCCCATTGGGTTTTCTTTGCAGACCATGGAGGGACATAATGGATGTGGTCACCATGGTGTCTTGAGCCCCTAACTCTCTTGAATATGGCATGGGAAGGTATTATCAGGGGTTTGTGGTCATCCTGCCCAATCAGGTCAAGACCCGTATCCCTCACACCGGTTCGGGACGACACATAGTGTGTCAATGTCTCGTGGGGGTCTTGATGGGGACTTTTTTTGCTCCTTTTACTGCCTCCAACAGATTCAAGATATTGGGCTCTTTGGAGGGAGTGGCCTGACTGTCTAATAGAGATTCGGGCTCTGCAAGCTCCACCAAAGCAGCTGGGGAAGAAAGAATTCCTTCCAATCAAAATCTGGGCTCTGTGAGCTCAATTGGAGTATTTGGGGAAGAAGGTGCTCCACTAGAATCAGAGTCGGGGGATCACCTACAACTTTTATCCTGGAATTTAGCAGGCCTGTATGCCAAAAAAACAGACCCCAATTGGTTGGACTTTATCAAATCCTACCATGTTAGGCTTTCCAGGAACCTTGGTCCCTTAGTGGTTCCCCCTTTTTATCTAATTTTGCTACTTTTTTCTGGCCTGCACTCCCCTCAACCTTCGGGCGTGCTAAGGCGGCACTTTGGTCTCCCTAGTATTAAAGTGTGTGGTTACCAAAGTAGACACAAACTCTGCCTATGTAGGGGCGGTCTCACTAACCTTTCAGGACAACTCACTGATGTTGATAGTAAATGCATACAATGCTTATTGTAATCTTATTCATTCAGATATTATCTCCAATATAGATGCCACTATTGAGAAATTTAAGGAATACCCAAAAGTTAGGAATCTGAATATAGCGGCAAAGGTTTCAGTAGTGGTTCTAGGGGATTTTAATATTCATCCTCGTCTCGTACCTTGTGTTTTTATTCCAAGACCCTCTTGCGGAGCTATCATTTTGAACATTCCCCACAGGGGATAATTTGATCAACTCACAGAACCTGGTTATTCCCCATACTCAGGTTGCTCCCACCTATGGGCCCGATTCACAGAACTAACTTAAGGCAAAATCCTAAACTTAGTACCATTTTGGTATTCACAGAAGGCACTTACTCATTTTGGTATTCACAGAAGGCACTTACTCATTTTGGTATTCACAGAAGGCACTTACTAATTTTGGTATTCACAGAAGGCACTTACTCATCAATGAGTAAGTGCCTTCTGTGAATACCAAAATTAGTAAGTTACTCAAAATGAGTAGTTACTCAAAATGAGTAAGTTACTCATTTAGTATTCACAGAAGGCACTTACTCATTGATGAGTAAGTGCCTTCTGTGAATACCAAAATGAGTAAGTGCCTTCTGTGAATACCAAAATGAGTAAGTGCCTTCTGTGAATACCAAAATGGTAGTAAGTTTAGGATTTTGTCTTAAGTTAGTTCTGTGAATCGGGCCCTATGTTGGGAGAGGTGCTGAATCTATAGAGGATTATATTTGAATGTCTATGTCGCTTCTCCCTGTTGTGGTTGAATATTCTGTTAAATGGGCTGAATAGAGCAATCACAATGCTTTAGTGCTGGTTCTTTCTTATCAGAGCCAGTGCTCTCTTGCCTTAGTAGCAACTCCTGAATCGCTGGCTGTCTCAGACCTAGGGAGACGGATTAGGTGGGCAAAAGTTGTTCCCGATGATTTTTGTGGGGCACTTTTCAAGCATCATAGTTTAGAGTTGGAGAATTGTCTTAACCCCAATTTAAGTCCCAAAGATATTCCTTTAGCTTTTTTGACACTTTGTGCTGGGGTCATATCTGCCCTTATGGCAGTTGGCCCGGGACACCCTACCCTCAAAAATCCTCGGTGGTTCAACTGAGATTGTTCAAAGGCTTCAGGTGCCCTAAAGGCAGCGCTTAAATCACGGCCAAGGGATAGGGCCATAATACAACACTGAAGAACTGTATATAAGAAGGCAGTGAAAGACAGAAAGGAGTCCATTAAGAGTGACAGCTGGGAGGAGCTTGTACATGGTGATAGCAATGATACAGTAGCATTTTGGAAAATCTTGAAGCATCCCTTTCTGGCAGCAGACTCTATACCCAGTCTGGCTCCGGGTATACCAGAAACCGAATGGTTCACCAATTTTTCTTTTATCTATTCAATGGATTATCAGTTTTTATTCATTGGATGACAGTCAGAGCCTGTCAACATTTAATGGTTGCACAGAGGAGGCTAATCCGTCCTGTCTTTCTTTTTCCATCCAGAAGTTATTGGTGCCATCAGCTGTCTGTCTTGTCATAAGGCTCCTGGCCCAGACAGTGTTCCTGTAGATCTTTTCAAGGGAGATAGTACCACCTGGGCTCCCATATTGACAAATATTTTAAATGCCGCAGTTTCTTTTGGTCCTTTGTCCTCTTGGTCCCAGTCTATCATAGTCCCGGTTTTCAAAAAAGGGGATTGAAGGGATCCAAAATGTTATAGACCAATTTCAGTTATTGACACCACAGTGAAGGTTTTGGGCCAGGTGGTTTTAAAAAAAACTGATGGATTTGGCAGACAAGAAGAATATCATTTCCAACTGTCAGTACTGGTTCAGACCTGAGTTAAGTACCATTGGGCAATGCCTGAATCTTCATCTCCTGATTCATAATTATACTATGTCCAAGAAGGGGACTTTCTTCCTGGGTTTTATGGACCTTTCAACAGTTTTTGATCGGGTGAACTGATCAAAACTGTTTTTACTTTTATTGTCTTTGGAGGTGGAGCCAGCATTGGTTTCTTTTATGGCAGACGTTCACAGGGATATATCGGACGTGGTTAGAGTTTCAAATGAGGGTGCCTGCACCATGAGCTTTTTCATCACCCATGGAGTGCGACACAGATGTAGCCTGGCTCCATTTTTGTGGTATGATACACCGGAAAGAAAACAAATTCTTCAGGTGGCTCCTGGAGGTTCCACCGGGTATACCTCTACCCTCGCGGTGCATGAGGAACTTGGTGTTAGTTATATCTCAGACCATAACAAACTTAGACCTTAATTAAGCTGGATCTCGATGTGGCTTAATAGTGAGCTCCTACTTAACAGAATGACTATTTGGGACTGCCTTTCCCAAGATAACCATAAGGTTATCCCATGGCTAAACTAGATAAAGTCATGGCTAAACTACATAAAGTCTGCATTTTCAGGGGGCCGTGGCCAACTGCCAAGCATGGCGGACGCGAGATAGTGAAGCTCCGTACAAAGCCCTGACACTGAGCAACTTATCCTGCAGACACGGGACCATCCGCGATAATTGAACAGCGCCCGGTATCACAGAAACCCTGAGGGGAACAAAAAAGCATGAAGAAGTGAGCCGCTGTGCTGGTTACTGCACTAAAATACCGAAGATCCGGTAAGCCGCGAGGCGGAGGGCGTGGACTGGGCCGGGAGCCTGGAGGTGTCGGACTGAGCGCGGCACCATGGACTACAAGCGGTGGAACCAGAATATGTGTTGGGCGCCTGAGGAATGGCTTGGAACTTCCCCGCCGGTGAGTGAACTGTCGAGGGTACCATGTGGGCTGCGGACGGAGGCTACAGTGTGGGAGATGACAGAGGGACCCAAGATGGCGGGCGGCAGAGTTTAAGAGCACTGGACGAGGGCTGAGCTGCGGAGGAGCGCTTAAAAAGTCTGAGTGCGACACCGCGGACTAGGGGAGGCAAAAACGGAATGTGGATTGTGGCACTCGAAGGATCGCATTGAACTCTCCTGCCGGTGAGTGAACGGATGAGAGTGCAGGGCGAGCTGCAGACGGAGATCTCAGTGTGAGAGTCTCCGGTGGGATCCATGATGGCAGACGGCAGCGCTTGAGAGAAACGGACCTGGGCAGGATTGCAGAGGAGTGCTAATGAAGAGCGTAAGATCCTTCCCTTTTATATATTAGGCTGGACGTCATTGCCAAAATTAATTGTTTGCCCTGGGTTAGTGGTGAGCCCCGATGAGCCACGGAAAGGAGCGGAGTTGCACGAAGGAGAGACTGCTAGCTGCGTCACGAGCCTGAGCAGGTTACCAGCGGATGAGCGGCAGTGGACCGTGGAGGAAATACGCCGTGGACTGCTTAACGCGCTCAATTGATGGCTGATCGAGTGTGTCTTGTGTGGGCAGCGGGGCCATAAATCGGAAGAGGCTGCTGTGAAACAGTGGGCATCTTCCAGACTGAAGTGACAAGGCGGAGTGGAGCAACAATGATGGAGTACTAAATTGCTAGCAGTGGCATAATTTCGAGCACCAGAGAGTAGACGTGCGGCGACCTGGAGTGTAGGACACAGATGTAGTGGTGCGGACAGACTGAATTGGCGAAGTACGAGCGCATCGTCAAAGCATTGTGAAGGGGGCCCCTTCATTGCACGCGCCCACTGAAAGACGAAGGGGATCGCAGCTTAACGTCTCGCAAGAATGGGGCGAACCAGAAATAAGCAGCCCGACCCACCGGGCTCGGACGAACCGAACATAGTAAGACAAGGTGAATGCACGCAAATCTAGGAGGAGGTTGCGGTGCCACCCACGTAACATGGGGGCACTGTGGATAAATTGGATTTGATCCCGAAAGAGGTCCGAGACTCACGTAAGGCTATTGAAACACAAATAGGTACACTGTCAGTCAGTCTCAACCTGTTGAAAGCGGACCACACGAAATTAGCGGAAAAGGTTAAAACACACAAAGTGGCTCTCGATGATCTGATACCTCAACAAAAAGTACACACTTCACAAATAGAACATCTGCAGCGCCAGCTCAAAGGATTGCAGGATAGAGTGGACGATGCGGAAGGAAGATTCCGACGTAATAATGTACGTATCTTGGGAATTCCGGAGAGAAGTGAGGGGTCCAATCCCACACAATTTGTTGAAAAATGGCTGCGGGACCACGTGGCGCGTGAGGGACTCACAGACCTCTACAGTGTTGAAAGAGCACACAGGATGCCATCTAGACCTCCCCCCCCAGGGCGCCGCCCTGGCCACTTATAGCACGCATACTGAACTATAGAGATCGGGACACAATACTGCGTGCTGCAAGAGAAAATGCTCCCATACAATATGAGAACAAAAAAGTCTCCCTCTATCCAGACTTCACGCCCGCAGTTCAGAAAGCGAGAGCCACGTTCCAGGATGTTAAAAAGAAATTCCGAGCGCATAATTTGAACTATGCTCTATTATTCCCGGCCCGGTTGAAAGTTATTTTGGGACAAAAAGCCTTGTTCTTCGACAACCCTGAGGAGGTAGTCGATTGGATGGAAATTACTTTCACACCTACTGCATCCCAAACCTCGCTCCCACCGAGTCAGCCTTGCCAGTCCATGCCTCGGAGGAATGACGGAGCCGCGGCGGAGGAAGATCGGCACCCTAGAGCTGGGTCTAGTCTAAGCCCATCACTGGAATAGATTTCGAACAGCCAAAAGGACGCTCTCCTGATGGCGGCGGCACTGGCGGAACACAATGCCAGATTCACGGCGGAGACAGTGGACTCGTCGGAAGATGCTGCTGCTCACTCGGACTCTGAAAGTAGCTTGACACTGTTCCCCACGGTTACTCCTCAGACAGCGAATGACTACTTGGGTTGATGGCTGAGAACACCAGCTGTTGGTGTAGTATACTTGTTAGAAATGGGATTTCTGGTTGGCTAGGGCTTGCGCCTAAGCCGGGCAGAAACCACCACTCTAGTCAGGGCAAGGGAGTTACACACTGATGATAACCCCTGCTCAGCCCCTTGGTAGCTTGGCACAGCAGTCAGGCTTATCCCAGAGGCAATGTGTAAAGCGTTTGCGCAACACACACGCACAGCAGCAACCCACTAGGCACACCACAAAAGGAACTCCACACAAGGTTATATAAAAAATAGCCTTTGTATTATCATAAACACATTAGAAACATAATCACACATTTACACTGTGCCAACTGGCACTAGGCAATATTTACAGGGGATTATATACACATGACAGGGCCAAATGGGCCACTGTCTGAAACATCACAAGCACAAATAATAAGTGTAGAACACAACCAGTAATGACTGGCGAAATACTGTACTCAGCATTATATCCTGCAACATAAATCATATTATGCACTCAGCATCACATTAGGCGTAACCAGCATACACGCAGTATGCAATACCCTCATAAGCATAAACACATTACGCATTAGGCCTCACCAGCATACACGCAGTATGCAATAACCTCATAAGCATAAACACATTACGCATTAGGCCTCACCAGCATACACGCAGTATGCAATAACCTCATAAGCATAAACATCATTAGACATTAGGCCTCACCAGCATACACGCAGTATGCAATAACCTCATAAGCATAAGCATCATTAGACATTAGGCCTCACCAGCATACACGCAGTATGCAATAACCTCGTAAGCATAAACATCATTAGAGGCATAAATCAGGGTGCATAACTCACATTTCGTGCGCACCACATAAATCACATTTAGGGCCTGGCGCCCTATCAAACTCACACGGTCCCCCTGGCCAACTGGCCTTCTCGGAGGGCTCAAATGCCCTATGTCCAAAATGTCAGGGCGCGCTGCCAATGCAGCAGAATCCAAAAGTGCGCAATTGCGCTGGGGCAGAGGAGTGTATCTCACTCCTGTCTCATCCAAAATGCCCCCAAAGAATTGTTGGCCTAAACGTTGCAGCTGCCGCTAATTGCCGTGCAGCTGTGGAGGAAATAAGGCACTGGCACCGACTGTGCCCTGAGAGCCCGACTGGGACTCTAAAATTATGGTGCCCAACGTTTCCGCTGCCCGCGCTCTTGCAGGGCAGCTGTGGGAATGCACAAAGCAGGCCTGGCACTCACTCTGCCCTGTGAGCCCCCACTGGGACTCTAAACTCAAAATCGCCCCACGGTGCAGCTGCCCGTGCTCTCGCGGTGCAGCTGATGCCAAAGTGAGCCCGGGCACCACCGTGCCTTTTTAAGTCCCACTCCGGGACTTCCGAACAAAATTGCACTACCGTTGCAGCTGCCCGCAGCCTGCGGTGCAGCTGGGGATAAAACTCGCACTGGCACCAACCGTGCCTTGGGAGCACAAGACAAACGCTCCAAACGCAGCCCCCACTCACCGGGTCTGCTGGGGGATTCTGTTCCTCCCTGCTGCGGGGACGCGCGAGGCTCTGGTCTCCAGGCACCTCCCTCGGTCTGGGACAGGCGCTGGGGATCCTTCCTACTTCGCACGGTCCCCTTTCCTGGGACCGGGACTTTGAACTGGAGCCCGCGAGGTTCTGGACGTGCGTGGGGGCGCAGGCCCCGCCCACAGCCAGGCAAGGCCGCCTGGCTTCTGGGTCGCGCTTGGCAGCGGCCCGGCGATTCTTCTCGGTGGCTTCCCTCCTCTCGGCGGCCAAGTGCAGGGTAGGCTCCCGCCTCAGAGGAAAGCCATTGCGTTGTGGGCACCCGCCGACAAAATACTCGTAAAGCGGGGTGGGCACCCGCAATTTAAATATTTATAAAGCGGGGTAGGCTCCCGCTCGGCAAAGAGGAATGCGGGGTAGGCTCCCGCGTAGAACGAAGGCAATTGCGGGGGAATCCCCACGTCGGGATTCCCTCTGTCAATATCGCAGCTCAGCGCTGCGGAGCCCTCGTGCTCCTTTCTCCTTTGGCAAGGCTGGAGTACCCCTCTCTGGGGCACCAGCAATAAAAGTATAGCGCTCAGGGGGCGCAAAAAAGTCCTTAGGGATCAAGGGGGCAATGCTGGGCCCAGGGAGGCAAGCCCTCATGGCGGTTCCTCCTGGGCCCCAGCAGCAGCACGCCCCAGCAAGCTCAGGAACAGCACATTTTCATGGGGTCACAGCCCCAGTATTTATACACAGAATCTCTTTGTCTGCAGGACAGGGCTTTTGGGGGAACCAGATGCAACTGGTTCAGGGGGGATTTGGAGCACTCTGTTGACAGGGCTCCTCTTCTCTACTGTTAGGTGGGGACTCGTCATCAGACACACCACAGGGGGGCGGAGCCAGCATTCACTAGGGCAGGCACAGATCTATTCAGGGTCAGGGGATTACTCCTCCCACTACTCCCAATGCAGATGTCCCATTCAGCCTAGTGCTGACTCACCCTGCCCCTCCTGGAGCCACACACACCTCCCAGCCCCTGTCACTCACAAGCCAGACATGCAATTCACATCAGGCAGGCAGACACACAGCACATAGAAATGCCAACTTCTAAAAGTGGCATTTCTAAAATAGTCATAATAAATCTGCGCACACCATTGCGCAGCATTTATTATTACTATTTCAAACATACCAAACTTGACCACGCTGCTCCTCTCATATCCGGAATTGCCACTGACACACTTATCAGGGAATCCCCAATGCATTCCTATGGGAGGGCAGGCCAATCTTACCATATATAACAAAGAGAGCGCATGCACTTTACACTGGGCCACAGTGCTAAAGTGCCCACAGGCCTAAAACCACCAACACCATGTCAGAGAAAAGGCTAGGGGAAAGGCAAAAAGTTTAGGGATGACCCTGCAAAAGGGCCAAGTCAAACAGAACCCCCTTCCAGCCAAAACGCAGGGTAGACCAATCACTACCTTGATGGGCTTCCCTGCTTTGGGCGATAGAACACGGACGCGGGCCCGCAACTGCAGGGACACCTTCGGTTCTACGCCACTCTGAACCCATGTGGTTCCCTCTGTAAAAAACTGTCAGGCCCAACTAGGCTACCCCACTGGTACTCCCTAGTTGTCCTTGGCCAGGACCAGGCCCTAGACCCCCAGACACCTCCGGTCCTTGCCAATCCACAGAGTGGGGGGCAGTAACCCCTGGCACATAATAGCCATTTTCCACCCTTCCTCTCAGTGTAGTTCCAAACTGCCACTGATCCTCCAACCTGGGGTTCCGCACTCTCCTCCTACGAGAGGCAACCTCAGAACACAACTCACTCATCAGTTCAGGACCTCTCTCCAGCAACTGGTTTACCAACCTGGGATCTAAACCCCCAGGCTGCACCGGGGTCAGAGGCGAGGAATCCCGCCCTCTGCACCCCCTTCCAGAGTACTGCACCCTCCCCTCAGGAGTGGTACCTCTAGAAGACAAACCGGTCAGGACACTGATTACAGTTGTCCTTCCCTCCAGGTCAGGCATACCCTGAACCTGGCCTCCCAACCCAGGGACGGAACCCTGCGGCTGAGTACCCGCCTGGCGCACCAGGACTTCCTTGGGAGCACGCATGCCCCCCCTGAGGGTGACACATAACTCATGTGTCGTGTGACAGTCTGCCTGGCGCAGATTTCCCAACCTCCTGTCCACTTGACAGTGCGTGAAGATCCCCCAGGACAGAAGTGGCGTCACCATGGTCAATCATTGGTGACTCAGCCCTTCTGGCTGGCCCCTGACCCAATGGTTTTCCACTGGGGACTCTTTCCCCTCTCACCCCTCAATCTGGACTTCTGCACCCTCCACTTAGGAGTGGCACTGCCAGACACCAGAACCACTGGAGCTCCGTTTACAGATGCTCCAGGTTCTCTAGACACTGGGAGATCCCCCTCAAATGGCCTACCAGTACAGCCTAGGCCCCCAACCTGGTGTTCCTTAAGGAACCCTCCAGGCCCTGAGACTGGGTTTCGGACACCTTGGGACACGCAGTCCCACACTCACTCCTTCTCCGCAGAGACAGGACGTGAGCCCCTACACCCTCCTACTACACCGGGACCTAGCTGGGCTACTCTGAACCTCTTCCACCACGCAGGTCCGGAAGATACCTGAGCCACTCCTTTTAGGATCACTCCCAATTGCCTCTTCAGATCCTCTAACACGCAGCCAGAGGTCTGCCTCCCGTGCAAGTTCCCTGGGATCAGAGAACTCACACCCAATTGTCCAGTGCATCACAACACTCATCCACACTCCCTTCCCAGACTGGTGAGACAGTATCTTACTGCCCCTGAATCTCAACCTGTACCCCTCTAACTGGGAACTAGGTACCATCTTCCGGGCTCTGGGAATGGGACTTCCTGCACTGGACTCCACATTGCTGCCACCACTGGATCCCACCCTTACTGGGGAATCCAGAAAACTCAAACTGCACTCAGGGGATAATCTACCCTCCCGAGCTAGTTTCTCCTTGCCAATTAAGTCACCACTGTAGGCCAACCCCAACAACACGCAGCATATGACTAGTATCCTCCTTCAGATTCTCTGGTTTCTGTCCTTGGCAGGACCCCCAACTCATAGTGCAACAAGAGAACACATTCCAAAGAAATGATACTTTTAAGGAAAAAATTAATCAGAAACAATAATCCCCAAACTTGTGATTATCTAAATGCAGAGTTTGTAGTGCAACCAGTTGTCGCTGTGGTACTGTGCAAACGCAAGTCCTATCCTCACCGCTGCCAACCAATGTTAGAAATGGGATTTCTGGTTGGCTAGGGCTTGCGCCTAAGCCAGGCAGAAACCACCACTCTAGTCAGGGCAAGGGAGTTACACACTGATGATAACCCCTGCTCACCCCCTTGTAGCTTGGCACGAGCAGTCAGGCTTATCCCAGAGGCAATGTGTAAAGCGTTTGCGCAACACACACACACAGCAGCAACCCACTAGGCACACCACAAAAGGAACTCCACACAAGGTTATATAAAAAATAGCCTTTGTATTATCATAAACACATTAGAAACATAATCACACATTTACACTGTGCCAACTGGCACTAGGCAATATTTACAGGGGATTATATACACATGACAGAGCCAATTGGGCCACTGTCAGAACCATCACAAGCACAAATAATAAGTGTAGAACACAACCAGTAATGACTGGCGAAATACTGTACTCAGCATTATATCCTGCAACATAAATCATATTATGCACTCAGCATCACATTAGGCGTAACCAGCATACACGCAGTATGCAATAACCTCATAAGCATAAACACATTACGCATTAGGCCTCACCAGCATAAACGCAGTATGCAATAACCTCATAAGCATAAACACATTACACATTAGGCCTCACCAGCATACACGCAGTATGCAATAACCTCATAAGCATAAACATCATTAGACATTAGGCCTCACCAGCATACACGCAGTATGCAATAACCTCAAAAGCATAAACATCATTAGACATTATGCCTCACCAGCATACATGAAGTATGCAATAACCTCGTAAGCATAAACATCATTAGAGGCATAAATCAGGGTGCATAACTCACATTTCGTGCGCACCACATAAATCACATTTAGGGCCTGGCGCCCTATCAACCTCACACAGTCCCCCTGGCCAACTGGCCTTCTCGGAGGGCTCAAATGCCCTATGTCCAAAATGTCAGGGCCCGCTGCCAATGCAGCAGAATCCAAAAGTGCGCAATTGCGCTGGGGCAGTGGAGTGTATCTCACTCCTGTCTCATCCAAAATGCCCCCAAAAGAAATGTTGGCCTAAACGTTGCAGCTGCCGCTAATTTCCGTGCAGCTGTGGAGGAAATTAGGCACTGGCACCGACTGTGCCGTGAGAGCCCGACTGGGACTCTAAAATAATGGTGCCCAACGTTGCAGCTGCCCGCGCTCTCGCAGGGCAGCTGTGGGAATGCACAAAGCAGGCCTGGCACTCCCTGTGCCCTGTGAGCCCCCACTTGGACTCTAAACTCAAAATCGCCCCACGGTGCAGCTGCCCGCGGTCTCGCGGTGCAGCTGATGCCAAAGTGAGCCCGGGCACCACCGTGCCCTTTTAAGTCCCACTCCGGGACTTCCGAACAAAATTGCACTACCGTTGCAGCTGCCCGCAACCTGCAGTGCAGCTGGGGATAAAACACGCACTGGCACCAACCGTGCCTTGGGAGCAAAAGACAAACGCTCCAAACTCAGCCCCCACTCACCGGGTCTGCTGGGGGACTCTGTTCCTCCCTGCTGCGGGGAAGCGCGAGGCTCCGGTCTCCAGGCACCTCCCTCGGTCTGGGACAGGCGCTGGGGATCCTTCCTACTGCGCCCGGTCCCCTTTCCTGGGACCGGGACTTCGAACTGGAGCCCGCAAGGCTCCGGACGTGCGTGGGGGCGATGGCCCCGCCCACAACCAGGCAAGGCCGCCTGGCTTCCGGGTCGCGCTTGGCAGCGGCCCGGCGATTCTTCTCGGCGGCTTCCCTCCTCTTGGCGGCCAAGTGCGGGGTGGGCTCCCTCCTCAGAGGAAAGCCATTGCGGGGTGGGCACCTGCTCGTTGACACCACAAGCGGGGTGGGCACCCGCCGACAAAATACTCGTAAAGCGGGGTGGGCACCCGCAATTTAAATATTTATAAAGCGGGGTAGGCTCCCGCTTGGCAAAGAGGAATGCGGGGTAGGCTCCGGAGTAGAACGAAGGCAATTGCCGGGGAATCCCCACGTCGGTATTCCCTCTGTCAATATCGCAGCTCAGCGCTGCGGAGCCCTCGTGCTCTTCTCCTTTGGCAAGGCTGGAGTCCCCCTCTCTGGGGCACCAGCAATAAAAGTATAGCGCTCAGGGGGCGCAAAAAAGTCCTTAGGGATCAAGGGGGCAATGCTGGGCCCAGGGAGGTAAGCCCTCATGGCGGTTCCTCCTGGGCCCCAGCAGCAGCACGCCCCAGCAAGGTCAGGAACAGCACATTTTCATGGGGTCACAGCCCCAGTATTTATACACAGAATCTCTTTGTCTGCAGGACAGGGCTTTTGGGGGAACCAGATGCAACTGGTTCAGGGGGGATTTGGAGCACTCTGTTGACAGGGCTCCTCTTCTCTACTGTTAGGTGGGGGCTCGTCATCAGACACACCACAGGGGGGCGGAGCCAGCATTCACTAGGGCAGGCACAGATCTATTCAGGGTCAGGGGATTACTCCTCCCACTACTCCCAATTCAGATGTCCCATTCAGCCTAGTGCTGACTCACCCTGCCCCTCCTGGAGCCACACACACCTCCCAGCCCCTGTCACTCACAAGCCAGACATGCAATTCACATCAGGCAGGCAGACACAAAGCACATAGAAATGCCAACTTCTAAGAGTGGCATTTCTAAAATAGTAATAATAAATCTGCGCACACCATTGGGCAGCATTTATTATTACTATTTCAAACATACCAAACTTGACCACGCTGCTCCTCTCATATCCGGAATTGCCACTGACACACTTATCAGGGAATCCCCAATGCATTCCTATGGGAGGGCAGGCCAATCTTACCACATATAACAAAGAGAGCGCACGCACTTTACGCTGGACCACAGTGCTTAAGTGCCCATGGCCTAAAACCACCAACACCATGTCAGAGAAAAGGCTAGGGGAAAGGCAAAAAGTTTAGGGATGACCCTGCAAAAGGGCCAAGTCCAACAATACTGTACAGATGAGTATGTCTCATTATATACTCTGATACAGGATGGTCCATCTGCCAATTGTTCTTGAACGGCTATGGGGCTTGTACTAGAGCACTATGAAAAATGAACCTGCATACAGTGAAATGTGTGTTAGGAATCTGGTGGTTGCCGCTCCCCCTGTGGCGACTACCCTATGTTATGTACTACGCAGAGTTTCTAAAGAATTGTGTTTCATGGTTTGGTCCTCTAATGTTATAAGGGGGAACCTGGTATTGGGGCAAGTTTATGGGTGTGCAGACTCAGACACACGTTATGTTTTAATTGATAGGCCTATTGTGCTTTATGTTTATGGCAGATCATCCCACACAAGGAATTAGGACACAACCCGGTAAATATACGTACATCTCTTGGAATGTGAGGGGCCTGGGTTGCATTCATAAACGGCATAGACTCCTGGCGCAGCTAAATCGTAGGAAAGCCCATTTTGCGTTCCTCCAGGAAACTCATTTGTCGAGTGTGGAAGCGGGCAAACTGCAAAAGAAATGGAGGGGTCAACTGTTTTTCACGTCTTATTCTGCATTCGCCCGCGGGGCTGCGATATGGGTAAGGAGTAGGGGTGGGCAGAAAACTCTGCTCCGCCATCGTAGCGGATAAAGCCAGCCACCCCCGCTCCCTGGCCCGGTCTCTGCTTCTGAAAGCAGCCAGGCCGGGGAGAGCCTCCCCGGGCCCTGGTGGACCCCCGTCCCCAGCGCCCGGACCCTCGGCTGGCTTGCAGTACGGGGGGCTCCCGCACCCCGGGGCCCGCCGGACGGAGCACGAGCCCCGGGCCCGGTCCCAGCTTCCGAACCCTAGCCAGGCCGGGGAGAGCCTCCCCGGGCCCCGGTGGACACCCTTCCCCAGCGCCCGGACCCTCGGCTGGCTTGCAGGACGGGGGGCTCCGCAGCCTGGGACCCTGGGATGCAGCACGAGCCCCGGGCCCTGTCCCAGCTTCCGAACCCTAGCCAGGCCGGGAGAGCCTCCCGGGCCCCGGTGGACCCCCGACACCAGCGCCCGGACCCTGGGCTGGCTTCCAGGACAGGGGCTCCCGCAGCCTGGGACCCTGGGATGCAGCACGAGCCCCGGGCCCGGTCCCAGCTTCCGAACCCTAGCCAGGCTGGGGAGAGCCTCCCCGGGCCCCGGTGGACCACCCCGTCCCCAGCACCCGGACCCTCGGCTGGCTTGCAGGACGGGAGACTCCCGCACACCAGGGCCTGCCGGACGGAGCTCAAGCCCCAGGCCCGGTTCCAGTCCCTGCTTCCGAACCCTAGGCCAGGCCTGGGAGAGCCTCCCCGGGCCTCGGGTGGAACCACTCCTGTCCCCAGCCACCGGACACTCAGCCTGCTTGCCGGACGGGGGTCTCCCGCACCCCAGGGCCTGCCGGACGGAGCTCAAGCCCCAGGCCCAGGTCCCAGTCCCAGGCCCAGCTTCCGAACACTATGCCAGGCCTGGGAGAGCCTCCCCGGGCCCCGATGGACCCCCGTGCCCAGCACCCGGACCCTGGGCTAGCTTGCAGGATGGGGGGCTCCTGCACCCCAGGGTTAGCCGGACGGAGCTCAAGCCCCGGGCCCGGTCCCAACCCCAGCTTCCGAACCCTGGGCCAGGACAGGGAGAGCCTCACCGGGCCTCGATGGACCCTCTGTCCCCAGCGCCCAGACTCTGGGCTGGCTTGCAGGATGGGGGGCTCCCGTACCCCGGGCCCTGCCGGACGGAGCTCAAGCCCCAGGCCCTGTCCCTGCTTCTGACACCCAGCCAGGCTGGAGAGAGCCTCCCCGGGCCCCGGTGGACCCAGGTCCCCAGCACCCGGACCCTCGGCTGGCTTGCAGGACGGGGGGGCTCCCGCACCCCATGGCCTGCCAGATGGAGCTCAAGCCTCGGGCCCGGTCCCTGCTTCCAACACCCAGCCAGGCCGGGGGGAGCCTCCCCGGGCCCCGATGGACCCTCTGTCCCCAGCACCCGGACCGTCGGCTGGCTTGCAGGACGGGGGGGCTCCCGCACCCCATGGCCTGCCGGACGGAGCTCAAGCCCCGGGCCCGGTCCCTGCTTCCAACACCCAGCCAGGCCGGGGAGCCTCCCGGGCCCCGATGGACCCTCTGTCCCCAGCACCCAGACCCTGGGCCGGCTTGCAGGATGGGGGCTCCAGCACCCCATGGCCTGCCGGACAGAGCTCAAGCCCTGGGCCCGGTCCCTGCTTCCGAACCCTAGCCAGGCCGGATAGAGCCTCCCTTGGCCCCGATGAACGCCCAGACCCTCGGCTGGCTTGCATGACGGTGGGGCTCCCGCACCCCAGGGCTCGCCGGACGGAGCTCAAGCCCCAGGGAGGCCCCAGGGATGGCCACTGGGGAGGTGTTATCCGGGCCCAGCCCATCTGGTCAACGGCTGTGAACCTCCCATCCGGGAGGGGTGTCCCGGAGTACCCTGTCCCTAGTAATCCGGAGGAAAAACACCCCCCTTTCTTGTAATCCGTGCACACAGGGTGACAGAGGGGACCCAAGGCACGAATGTACCCGACCTCCTGGAGCCCTGGCTGGGATCGGGGAGGCAAATGAGCCCTCATCGGGACTTCCAGGCCGGCCCGGCCATCTGGGCGCCCCATTGGAAAGCATCGCGTGCGACCAGATGGCCGAGGGGATAGGTGCGACCAGATGGCCGGGACCGAAAGGACGCCCATCTGCCCGCCCCCGAGCCCGAGCCTTCGCGGTAGGGCTCCCGCCTGCCCTTGCAGGGCTCGGGGGCTCCGCTTCCCGGGGGCTCGGGGACCCCGGCTGGGCCTTGGGCACGGGGAGGCCCACAGGAGCTCTCGGGGCCCAGACTCCCGGGGGAGGACTGCCCAGGACCCGTGGAGCCCGTTCCGGGCACTTTGCCGTGCCACGGGCCGGAGGAGGGAGCCCCGGACGCTGGGGAGGTGTTGTACGGACCCAGCCCGTCTGGTCCCCGGATGGGAACCTCCAGTCCGGGAGGGGTGTCCCGGAGTACCCTGTCCCTAGTAATCCGGAGGAAAAACATCCCCCTTTCTTGTAATCCGTGCGCACAGGGTGACAGAGGGGACCCAAGGCGCGAACGTACCCGAGCTCCTGGAGCCCTGGCTGGGATCGGGGAGGCAAATGAGCCCTCATCGGGACTTCCAGGACGGCCCGTCCATCTGGGCGCCCCATTGGAAAGCATCGCGTGCGACCAGATGGCCGAGGGGATAGGTGCGACCAGATGGCTGGGACCGAAAGGACGCCCATCCGCCCGCCCCCCCGAGCCTTCGCGGTAGGGCTCCCGCCTGCCCTTGCAGGGCTCGGGGGCTCCGCTTCCCGGGGCTCGGGGACCCCGGCTGGGCCTTGGGCACGGGGAGGCCCGCAGGAGCTCTCGGGGCCCAGACTCCCGGTGGAGGACTGCCCAGGACCCGTGGAGCCCGTCCCGGGCACTTTGCCGCGCCACGGAGCCTGGAGCACCCGACCCGGGGCCCGGAGGGGCCCCTGGACCCAGCCGGGGCTCCCGGGCCCAGAGGCGCAGGGGATGCCTCCCCGGGCCCACGGGACCCCATCCCGGGCACCCTGCCACGCGGCAGGACTGAATACGGAGCCCGGGGTGGGGAGGCCACCCTCCCCGGGGCCCCTGAGGGCCCCGGGCGGAGCTCCTGAACCCAGCCAAGCATGGGGGGCTCCCCGGGCACGACAGAACCCCGTCTCGGACCTTTGGCATAGCGGCAGGCCAGGGGACGGGGCCCAGGGCTGGAGCACCCAACCCGGGGCCCGGAGGGGCCCCTGGACCCAGCCAGGGCTCCCGGGCCCAGAGGCGCAGGGGATGCCTCCCCGGGCCCATGGGACCCCATCCCGGGCACCCTGCCACGCGGCAGGACCGAGGACGGAGCCCGGGGTGGGGAGGCCACCCTCCCCGGGGCCCCTGAGGGCCCCGGACGGAGCTCCTGAACCCAGCCAAGCGAGGGGAGGGTCCCCAGGCACAACGGAACCCCGTCCCCGTCCCTTGGCAGAGCGGCAGGCCGGGGGATGGGGCCCAGGGCTGGAGCACAGACCCGGGGCCCGGAGGGGCCCCTGGACCCAGCTGGGGCTACCGGGCCCAGAGGTGCAGGGGAAGCCTCCCCGGGCCCACGGGACCCTGTCCCGGGCACCCTGCCACGCGGCAGGACCAAGGACGGAGCCCGGGGTGGGGAGGCCACCCTCCCCGGGACCCTCAGGGGCCCCGGACGGAGCTCCTGAACCCAGCCAAGCAAGGGGAGGGTCTCCAGGCACAACGGAACCCCGTCCTTGGCAGAGCGGCAGGCCGGGGGTGGGGCCCAGGGCCGGAGCACCCGACCCGGGGCCCGACAGGGCCCCTGGACCCAGCCGGGGCTCCCAGGCCCAGAGGCGCAGGGGAAACCTCCCCGGGCCCACAGGACCCTGTCCCGGGCACCCTGCCATGCGGCAGGACCGAGGACAGAGCCCGGGGTGGGGAGGCCGCCCTCCCCAGGGCCCTCAGGGGCCCCGGCCGGAGATCCTGAACCCAGCCAAGCAAGGGGAGGCTCCCCGGGCACAACGGAACCCCATTCCTGGCCTTTGGCAGTGCAGCAGGGTGGGGGACAGGGCCCAGGGCCGGAGCACCCGACCCGGGGCCCGACGGGGCCCCTGGACCCAGCCGGGGCTCCCAGGCCCAGAGGCGCAGGGAAAGCCTCCCCGGGCCCACCGGACCCCATCCCGTGCACCCTGCCATACGGCAGGACCAAGGATGGAGCTCCAGGGTGGGGAGGACGCCCTCCCCAGGGCCCCTGGGAGCCGCTGAACCCAGCCGAGCAGGGGGAGGCTCCCTAGGCCCGCGGGACCTCGTTCAGGCATCCTGCCACTCAGCAGGACCGAGGACAGACCTTGGGGTGGGAGGCCGCACTCCCCGGGGCCCCTGGACCCAGCCCAGCAGGGGAGGCTCCCCGGGCCTGCCGGACCCCATCCAGGGCAGCCTGCCACGCGGCAGGCCCAGGGACGGACCCAGGGCTGGGGCGGCATCCTGGCCCGCCCAGCTGCCGGCTGAGGACCGCTAGGCCGAGAGGGGTCCCAGAATACCCTGTCCCTAGTAATCCGGAGGAAGGCTATTCCGCTTTCTGGGAATCCGTGCGCACCGCGAGGCTCAGGGGACCCTGGGCCCGAACGTGCCCGACCTCCTGGAGCCCTGGCTGGGATCCGGGAGGCAAATGATCCCTCATCGGGACTTCCAGGGTGGCCCGGCCATCTGGCCGCCCCATTGGAAAGCATTGCGTGTGACCAGATAGCCGAGGGGAGAGGTGCGACCAGATGGCCGGGACCGAAAGGACTGCCATCTGCCCGCCCCGAGCTGAGCCATAGCGGTAGGGCTCCCGCCTGCCCTTGCAGGTCTCCGGGGCTCTGCACCAGGGACCCTTGTCCCGGGCAGATGGACACTTGGTAGGCAGCAGGACGGGGCTCCGAAACCCCAGTCCCTGACCGAGCACGCAGTCCCGGGGCTGGTCCTGCTTCTCAACCCAGCCAGGCCGGGGAGATCGGGAGCCTGCCCAGGCACGAGGGACCCCTGTCCCGGGCACACGGACCCTCAGGACGTGCGCTCGTTTTCCACACATTTTTTCCAAAATTCTGCGTAGTGGCGCTACGCCAACTACGCCCAGCCCTAGTAAGGAGTGGTGTCCCTTTCAAATTATTGGAACAAAAGATAGGCTTGAAAGGTAGATATGTCATGGTGCATGGACTACTAGACGGGGAGCACATTGTGAAAGGAAGTATATATGCCCCGAATACAGAGCAGGACAAGTTTCTGGAGGCTCTTAGCACTGTATTAGCGGGCTGGAAAGAGTATCCCTGGGCCCTGGGAGGTGATTTTAATGCAGTGTTGGATGTAGATTTGGACAGGTTGCACCCCCCCTTGCACAATACGGGTTGTAGGAAGTTAGCCAAAAGACTTAAGGGTTGGGCTGAGGGATGGAGAGTGGGTGACGCCTGGCGTATGATACACCCCACTAGCAGGGAATACTCCTTTTTTTCGTTCCCACATGGGCTACATACTCGCATTGACCGGATATACTGCTCCTTGCATCTGGTGGGCTTTGTAAATGACACAACTTACTTGGGTAAAACTCTATCGGACCATAATCCTCTGGAGCTCACCCTCCGCTGGGGTAGGGTACCTGCACCGATACCAACCTGGAAACTGCAACCCTCACTGTTAGAAGACCCGGTCTATCATAGTGCACTTTCCACGGCAATAGTTAATTATTTTCATGAAAATGCAGACACAGCGAGTTACGTCAAATTGAATGGGACGCTTTTAAAACAGTGATTCGGGGGGTGGCAATAAGCACAGGGGCAGGAGCGCGAACTGGCCTGATTGAACAACTTACGGAGGTTGAAAATCGACTGGGTAAATTAGAGCAGGAAGCAGGAAGCAACATTGAATGAGGCACAGAAGGCAACATTGCAGGAGGAATTCATTTTGAACGACTCTAACCCATACCATGAAAATCTATGCCTCTGGAAGCGGTTTATAGATGATATAATCATCTTCTGGCGAGGCGATGTGGATACATGTAATGATTTCTGCGTGTGGATTAACACCTTGAATCCATACCTCAGATTCACAAGCTCCATTTCAGACAACCAAATACCGTTCCTTGATCTCTTGATAAGGCTAGATAATGGTACCTTGAGCACAACAATATATAGGAAGCCAACGGATCGCAACAGCCTTCTACTGTTCAGTAGTTGCCATCCGCGTGCCCTTAAAGAGAATCTTCCAGTGGGACAGTTTCTGAGACTCCGCAGAAACTGTAGTCAAGTGGAGGACTATAAAACAGAAGCAGAAACATTGGCAAAAATCTTACCCATCGTGAATATCTTGCCCTTTCAAAAAACGTGCAAGAAACAATAACAGGGAGGCTCTATTAGAACCTAGACAAAAAGCACAAACAGAGACCTTGACATGTGTAACGACATACACTCCAGCCTCCAATAGGATAAAAAATGTTATCAAGAAACATTGGGGCATATTAAATACTGGGAGCATGACCCTTGAACAACCACGCTTTGCTTTCAAACGATCAAGGAATTTGAAAGACATACTGATCCACACGAGGCCTAAGACACGAACGGTTAACGCACAAAGACAGCTGTGGGACCTTCCGCCTGTTCAGGGTCACTACCAGTGCAGCACTTGCACAGTTTGCGCCCTCACAGCTGTGACTAAGAATATCATCTTCAATGCAACCTTCACATGGGAATTGCGTAAGCACACTAATTGTAATACGACAAATTGCATTTATATTATTACGTGCCCTTGTAATCTCAGATACATAGGGATGACCACACGTCCAGTCAAAGTGAGAATCACAGAACATCGCAGTAATTTCCGGTGTCAAAAAGTGAATACCAAAATGTGCACACACTTCTTTAACACCCAACATTCACCAGACTCTTTCCGTTGGGTGATTCTTGAAACATTCACTAAAATCAGCAAAGAAGCTTTGTTTTACAAAGAACAAAGATGGGTGCATCGTCTGTCTTCTGACACACAAGGACTGAATGAAGACATTCCTTGGAGTACTTTACGCACTTAAAACTCCTTTGGAATAGTATCTTATTACTGCATCATTGACACCTTTTGACCTTCACTGGAACCCGTACATTAAGATTCACATTGCATGTTATATTACATACTGGGGACACCGTTTAGGAGATGATGATGAAGCCTTAGTGTGACTTTTACTCCACTCCAAAATGGCCTCCAAACTTTCCATAGACTTCAAAATGGCCCCCATTTTTCTTTTCTTTTCTGTTTACCATGAACAGAGGTAGTGCCAAACTCATGGTGGTCGCCAACCAGTAAAATCCCTCAATAATTTTACTAATTCAACAACCTCTCAAACCCTGCACCCAATCGAGGATGTTTCCAGAGCAGTTATAGGTAGAATCTGACCAGCGGCCCAAGTTATCGTACCCACTTCAATATGGCGCCCGCAGTGTGGAGACCAGCACAATGACTGCCCTCACACACGCGAGCGGTCCAGCAACAGCTGGTAGCAATCACGAGTTAATGAGGAGGAGTAGCAAGTATTTAAACCGGGCTTTCGCACTACACCATACCTCCCGGTACCGGCAGCAGTGGGTAGGTCCCTGACATATTGCGTACTACGCAAACGTGAGTACTTTGTTAACCTGGGTGGTCTGTTGTTGTTCCCTACTGCTAACCCCTGTTAAATGGTTTCTCAGCCATTTTAAACACAGTCAACTAGGTAGATGCACCTTCCCTACCCCCCCCTTTTTCTTTTTTATTTCCTTAACCTAACTTCGGTAACAAATATGAAGCCTGTGTATTTCCATCATAACAGGGACTATGACTTTTATGATTTGGACAACTTTAAAGAACTCCCTTGAAATATGTTCACTTTTCCATTTAACAGATAGCGTGATGTAGGAGCATGTTACTATACATTTTAAGGAGGCTTATCAAATCCTCTAGTTTATTTAATTTAAGCGCGATCAACTTCGCAAGCTGGCAGTTCTTAACTGTTCCTTTCATCTGTATACCTCTCTAGTATATGGGGAAGTTCCTCATATCTTGACCTGCCAGGGATTGATGAAGCAGTAGTATATCCCAAATAGGGTGAGTCTTGTGCTCTTTCTGCAGTTTTGGGTTTTTAATACACTGATTTGGTCACTACATACATGAGACATAATGTGACCACAACAACATTTGGCACCTGGTGTATATATGCCTGTAACACCCTCACCACTGTGTGCTGTGAATTAGACACACAGGGAACAGGACAGTAGTGTTTGATACTTGTATTATTGGTTTGATATCATGCATTAATATGTGATTTTCTCTCCATAATAGGTAGAACCAGTACTACCAGTCATTAGACAGAGTAAGTCATGGTGGCATAAACCTCTATCATTAGTTCATTATTGTTTTTCGGTCCACCTTAGTGTAGATAGTTTTTTAACTTTAGGTCCTGACGAATCGCCTCTAGACTTGTAGAATAGGCGAGAAACATGTTGACCAACTACACGGAAGAGCGCCACACCTGAGACATTAACTTAGCATTGCGCCTTTCCTTTTTATTTAATCAGGGTAGGAGACCCCACAATTAAAATTATTTTTGCTGGTACTCCCAACCCTGTTTTAATTCACATAAACATCACACACCACTCATTCATCTACACACACTAATCCCCTCACCCCCACGGCACCAAACGGCTATTTGTAAAAAGATCTCCGCCAAAGTGCCCCTCATTGGGAGCCCGTCAGGCATTGCAGCGCCGGCCAGACGAGGAGCAGCACGATGATGAAGCATGACACCCAACTGGGTGTGTGAGGGCATTATATTCCAAAGAAATGGATTCCCATCTCTTTGACTCTGTAGCCTACTGTCTTTTGTTTATTGCTACACTCTAGATTATTTAGGAACAGCACAACTCTAATTTTCATATAACATTGCAAGAAGCACACATAAAACATGCTGAACTATTAGAAGACTTACTCATTTTGGACTACCGATTATATACACAGAAACAGCATGCAACAGCAGATAGAGCAGGCCCACTACTTGCTAAAATTATTAAAGATGCCCCGTCAGTATCTCCCATACTAGAAATCCGAAATATGGACGGTGATACTGTCTGTTCTCAATTAGAAATAAACGAGGCCTTTAAAAATTACTATGAGAAGCTGTATGAGAAACCAGGGGACCTAGAAGATACAGAGTATGAGCCCTTTTTTGAAGGTCTACAACTCCCACAATTATTGAATGAACATAGGGAGGAGCTGGAGAAGCCGGTGACTAACATGGAAATCAGAGTAGCGATAAAGGCACTGTCCCGTAACAAGGCACCAGGCAGTGATGGACTACCTATTGAATTTTATGCCGCATATCTGGATTTGTTGGTTCCTCACTTACAGTGGCTCTATCAAGCGTCACTTGATACTGGCATGCTCTCCTCGACTACGTTACAGGCAATAGTGGTCTCGCTGCCGAAGCCAGGGCGGGATGGAACAGATATGACAGGTTATAGACCCCTGTCGCTCCTAAATACGGATTATAAAATCCTGAGTAAGCTATTGGCGAATAGGCTGGTCCAGTTCATTCCTCAATTAATACATACTGACCAATGCGGTTTTGTGCCAGGAAGAAGTACGGCCCTTAATATCAGGAGACTGCACCAGGTAATGACACACACGCCTACAGCGGTTAATGCACAGGGATGTATATCGCTTGATCTCCGTCAAGCATTTGACTCCATACACTGGCAGTATATGTTTTATGCCTTGTCGCGGTTTGGCGTCCCGGAGGTCTATGTAAATTGGGTGAGGCTGCTCTATACGCAACCCACGGCACGTGCACGTACAGGTGCTCACATCTCGCAGCAATATGGGATAGCAAGGGGTACTAGACAAGGATGCCCACTGACGCCATTGTTATTTGTCTTGGCCCTTGAGCCTCTGCTGCACAGACTAAGGAATATGGCAGGACATAGAGGGATAAAAGTGGGCACTACTACACATATTATCTCAGCGTACGCAGATGATTTAATACTATACCTCGGTGATTTGGACGAGGATTATGAACCCATACCTACCATTTTTGCCACATTCCAGAGGCTTTCTGGCCTTTCGATAAATGAGAGCAAGTCCTACGTATATTTCTTCAGGGATACAACACGCACAGACCCAATGCCGTTTGGTGGTTGGCTGTTTCAGACGGCACCAGTTACATTTAGGTACTTGGGAATTCAGATATACAGAGAAATGGAGGCTGTGTTAGATGGTAATCTGAATCGTGCTATAGCTGCACTTAAGCCCCAAATAAAATTTTGGACCTCCCTGCCAATATCGGTGGCGGGTAGAGTGGCTATCGCCAAGATGGTGATGCTCCCTAGATTATTATATTATTTTACTAACCTACCCATTATTGTCCCAGGACAGGTGTTCAAACACCTAGACTCTCTATTGGTGGAACTGATATGGGGGACGGGCCGAAGGCGAATTGGGCTAGCGAAGTTACAGCTGGACACGAAGCAAGGGAGAATGGGGGCGCCGGACTTGAAAGCGTACTGCTATGCAAGCCAGCTACAATGGTTGGCATATTGGATCTCAGGTCGCAATTTACACGAGATTGCAATGACCCAACAGGCTTGGGAACGTGGGGAACAACATACACTCTTACTACCTAATAGCAGGATTCCTCGAACTGCGCCACCGCTGCTACAAGTAGCATTACTATACTGGAGAAGGGCCTTACGTTATACGAAGTCGCGGGCCCCTTACGCCCCTAATATCCCCCTTCTGGGACTTCCACTCCAGACGGGTATAGTTTCATTTAGGAGAATATTGGCTTGGGGGGATGCAGGTGTGACCACAATGGGCATGCTCTTCACGGATGGTGCACTGATGACACATGATGCATTTGTGCGGGAACATGGGGTTCCAGGCACATTGTTTCTGCTGCACGCAAACATTACACGCTACATTCGCACTCATTGGTCCCCAGATGGGACAGAGCCATTGACACATGAACTAATAAACATGCAGTATTTGATGGGAAATGGTGGCAACTTGACAAAGTGGCTATACCGCGGTATACGAGCGGTTGCGGCAGTGTCACTTCAGATCATCCGTGACAAATGGGCTATGGATGTGGGCCGTGAGCTTACTGATAAAGAATGGGAGGCTTTGCTGGAATATCCAAGGAAAGTATCCAGGAACCCTAAGTTTAAATTTATACAGCTTATGATTGTGCATAGAGCCTACCTGACTCCACACCGATTGAACTCCATGTTTCCAGACATAGTGGATAGTTGTCCTCATTGCCACTCGACAAACGCAAAATTACTGCATATGATATGGAGTTGCCCGAGATTGGCACATCATTGGTCATCAGTGCATAAGATGGTCAATGACGTTGCCCTGATGCGAAATGGCGACTCGCTGCAATATTGTGTATTGGGACTGGGACCAAGAGGCAAGAAGGGAGGGCCCATTCGTAAATTTGCTAACCTGGCCGTAATACTAGCGAAACGCAACATAACCATGCGATGAAAGACAGCTAAACCACCATCGGGGCTAGAATGGTATAACGAGGTGATTAGATGGGGCAGAGCAGAGGGCGCTGAATTAAAAAGGGAGGAACAAAGGGGGCTGCGGAAAAAACCTATTTCGCTGGAGTGGAATACGATGCTAGAAGAATTTATAGCTGTGGATGTATAAGCATATTGATGGGACTGTCCCGCGCTTCCCCGAGCCTATCACCAAAAAGCTGGGCCGCGCAAGAGCGTATGTATGTATATAAACAATCGGGATAACTATTGATCATAAAATGTGTAGTTGTAAGGAAATGAATATATTGTGCTGCTGTTGGGATATCGCACATGGGAGTTCTGGCTGAGTCTGTAAGGGGTGGGGGGTGGGGACAGTTGTTAGCAATTCAGTTTTTATCATGCAAATGGAACAGCGAAGAGGGATTATTGCTAAGGTCGGATAATTATTGCTGCATGTTAAAATGAGAAGAGATCATACCAAGCAATAGTGGATACTAGGCACCAGGATACAGCCGTTATATAATGGTAATGTGGATTATTGCAGACATGGTTGCTGAGGTGTATGTGTATGTTTTATTTCCACACACTATGTAGTTCACTCCTTTATGTGAATTCATATAATGTCAGACATAAGATAACAGCTATTGTTTCCTGGAGTTTGTAGTGAAAAATCAATAAAATATGTTTTAAAAAATAAAAGTCTGCATTTTCAGTCTTGGGTCACCCCAGCCTATTCATGCAGCCAGAAGGCATTATTAAAGAGGACTACCAGTGGGTTAATCAAAATTTTCTAATGCGTTTGTCAGCCAACCGTGAGGATACCGAGACTCGTAAACCATTGGTTCGGGCTTACTTTTTGATACAGACAGTCAACTCTTTGGAGCCATACCTAACTTGGGTGAATAATATCTACCATCAACATCTTCTATCCAGGTTTAGTATGAACGTGTTTTTCCCACTGGTAAGTTTTCCTAAAGGCTGGGTGGCAGGTAGCCTTTTAGTGGCCTGTGAGCCTGATGGTTTCTCAGGGTAGTACTTGTTGCATGTCGTTATGTTTTGTAATTTTTACACTCTGCCTAGGAAAAAGTACTTGATTCCGATCTTGAGGGAGGCCAAGTTTACCCAAGTGAGGCCGGCCATGCTTTTCCTTGCTATGCTGGGGAACGTTCGTGCATGTGTATGTTTGGGGCACTTTTTAAGTACTGTAGTAAAGATGCGAGGTGCTTGGCCATAATGTATCTTGTTTACATTGGACCAGCTGGTACCTGCGGATAGATTGCCTCGCTTTTTATGTATTGTGTACTGTAAAATGGCACCTGCTGATAGTCTGACTCACGTCCTACTTTTCTTTGTATGCATTTGTTTTATTGTGCTTTTATTGTATTTGATATTTTTTATGGTTATTTATTTAACCAAAGAAAGAAACATTTTCTTCTTCTTCTTCTACTAGCATTTTGCATCATGGACGCCTCACAAAAGTGATGAAACCATGACAAAAAATGTTAGTAAATCCGGTCCTAAGTTTCTAAAGAGGGCTGTAAGAGGGACCGGTCCCTCTGTATTTAAAAATCACTTAGCGCTTTTGAACATAGAGGGACTGCTCCCTCTTCCAGCCCTGTTTAAAAATCACTGCACACCAGTGCATAGCCCTCGGTGCCCACACATACCATTTTTAGATGCGAGGGGGCATTTCGCACTAAGAAAATAGCGCCAAATGACCACTCCACCCTGTTGTTGCAGAATTCCATGGAATCTTGTCAAATTTTAATGTAATCCCGCAAAATTCCACAGAATGAATTCTGCCCACCCCTGTTAATTCCACATTACTTTACAAAATAGTCCAGAGCGTGAGCCCAGATCAAGCTGAGTGCTGATTATACACGAATAAAAGCATATAAGTGCTTCTGAAATGTCTTCCTTGTTTAGAGCTAAATTTGCGGTGATACCACAAATACTGAGTGTGGCAAAGCACTTATAGATGTGTAGTTTTTCTGCAAATTTGCATAAAATGTCTAAATGCTGGACTGAGTATGATGCACATCAGCCACACACTGAGGGCCTCCCTTAAGGAATTAAAAAATCAAATGATTTCACCTCCTTATTTCTCCTCAATAATTCGTTTTTAAGTACCCAATCTAGGACATTTGTGATACAATGTATGCACATATAAAATGCACTACTTAAAAATAATAGATTGCACCTCACAGGGCTCTGAAGCTAATAAGCATTGCTTCTTCCTTGAAGCTTATTCCGGTCCCTAGCTGACAGTCCCTTCACGAGCCACCATGTGCCTCAGGGATGGAGTGTTGATTTAAATAAACTGACAATGCCTTGTCTTGCCAGATTGCGAGGGAGACAGGTTACACGCAGAGAGCTTGGTATGGAGATTAAACACAACTGAGTGCAATATATTTACATAAATAAAATGATTTCCGGGACAATATAGGGAGTCACGGCTGTGGAGTCATAACGTTATTATGTTAATACCTTCAGTGTTGGGGACCTTGTCAATGCGATACAGCTAATGAAGTGCCGTTTTCTCGGCCCTAGTCTGTAGCTGGGGAGATAACGCGCAGGGCACAGCATCTTGTCGCTCGCAGTACACAGCAACAGAAACCAGATGCCTGTATTGTGTGTGGTAAGCGGTGCGCGGTGGCATACATGGCCCACACCATAAACTAAGAGAGCACGCGCATCATGTCATTTGCTGATGTAACTGGGCCAAAATTGATCTCTGTAAATATAAGTAACTTGTTAATGGCAATTGTTTTTATGAAGATTTCATTCTTATGATGTACAAGTGAGAAATGGGGGACTCTGAAATGTAATTGACAGAATATTTGCCCAACACCTTGAACCTGAAATAACAAAGCAGCATTTTTAAAATCTTCACTGATATTTTATTCTTGCTACCGATGCTCCTTTAAAGTGCCAGACCCTTTCCTCCCCCCTCCCCCGTTTCCTTTCTCTCTAAAGGCCATTCTAGAAAACGATGGTGCAGCAAAACAAGCAGATGTAAAAACTGAAACTGTACAATCTGCAATCTCACATTCTCTACTATTTTATTAAGCTTTACCATTATTTGGACGGATTCTTCTAGATCTAATAGATATTTGTAAACTTAATGACACTCGACTGGCGTTCGTTTCTTTTGCTGGGCTTAAAGTGTTTGATCTGGTGAGCTGAACCTTTTTGAGAAAAAGCTCTTCAAAGTTTGGCTTCCTCTCTCTCTGTTTGTAGATCTTCTTTACACCTTTTAGGAAGCTCATGTGCCTTAACGGGTGGAAATTTGTCAGAATGGTTTTAATCACAATGGTCCACCGGGGAGGGTTGTCCCTTCTTCCCATTGCTCTTTGATTTGTTACGTAATCCATTTCTTGCTTCCAGAAGTGGGGATAATGACGTCACAGGTGTTGGGCACACTTATTAAGAGTAAGAAGATTTATCATTTGTTTATGATGGAACCCTTTTATTATGATGAATTGAGGCGGCATGTTTTATGGATAATTCTCAAATAGAGTGACCTATTGAGTATTCGTTGAATATCGGGAAAACTGAAGATTTTCCTATCTAGAGATCATGTCTGGAAAGGTAAACAGCCATTACAACAAGTTTTTTACTTCGCGATACCATCACAACGCATGCATTACCACGCATGCGTAGTACATCGCGAAGTCATTACTACGCATTTTTATAGAACGCATGGTTATTTACCACGCATGCCTTTACAACTAATTTCGTTGTAAGGTATGTATAGTAAATGACCATGCGTTCTAAAAAAATGTAGACGATCCACATCGTTGTAAGGAAACAGAGGATGTTCCGTTTCCTCATCACGGCGTGCCACACTCCTCAGAGACGACGTGAAGCAGGAACCAGGAGGAGAGAGGAACCACGAGGAGAGAGAGGAAAGGGGGATTGGGCATGGGGTGGGGGTTACGTTTTTAGGGTTTAGGGGGGTGGGGGGGTCATGCTGGGGGTAGTGTTTTAGGGTTTAGGGTAGTGTTGTGGTGTTTGTGTAGTGTAGGGTAGTGTTTTAGGTTTTAGGGTAGTGTCAGGGGGTCGTGCAGGGTAGTGTTTGAGTGTAGGGACCGGACTGGGGGTCGGGGGGGTCGTGCTGGGGGCAGTGTTTTAGGGTTTAGGGTAGTGTTGTGGTGTTTGTGTAGTGTAGGGGGTCGTGCTGGGGGTAGTGTTTTAGGGTTTAGGGTAATGTTGTGGTGTTTGTGTTGTGTTGTGTAGGGTAGTGTTTTAGGGTTTAGGGTAGTGTTGGGGGGTCGTGCAGGGTAGTGTTTGAGTGTAGGGACCAGACTGGGGGTCGTGGGGGTCATGCAGGGGGTAGTGTTTTAGGGTTTAGGGTAGTGTTGTGGTGTTTGTGTAGTGTAGGGTAGTGTTTTAGGGTAGTGTTATGGTGTTTGTGTAGTGTAGGGGGTCGTGCTGGGGGTAGTGTTTAAGGGTTTAGGGTAGTGTTGTGGTGTATGTGTAGTGTAGGGTAGTGTTTTAGGGTTTAGGGTAGTGTCAGGGGGTCGTGCTGGGTAGTGTAAATGTAGTGAGAGGACTGTCACTTACCTTAGAAACTTTTACCACGACTATACCTTTACCACGCATGTTTTTGCGTTGTAATGGCATGCGTGGTAAAGGCATAGTCGGGGTAAAAGTTTGCGTTGTAATGGTATCTCGTTGTAATTGACAACGCGTACTAATACCCGCGTTGTAATGGTACGAGTTGTATTGGTACGCGTTGTAACGAGTGCTATTCGTCTGGAAATTCAGATTGACAATGCAGCCTAAGGTAGCCTAAAGAAACTGTAAACTAGTTGGGTTTTGGGATTGTGCACAATCTCAAGCCAATAGCTCTTTTTAATTTCAGAGGTGTTTTTAATCAAAATTAAAGTGAACTATGATAAAGTGAGTGAGCTCAGTCTGAGAATACAAGAAAAGGCCTATCTTCTAATTTGTGTTGTTTGCCAAGGCTCTGGTGCAGTGGTTCCCAAACATTTAGAACCATGACCCACTTTTCAGAATGACAAACTTTCGCGTCCCACCCTAAAGGGCATGAAGAGGGGGATTTTTTAAAGTAACTACAGCCGTGGCTGTGCAGGTAGGAGCGGTAGGGCGGTGGGGCTGGGTGGGGGGGAATTTCGACAGATGACCACGAGGGATAATTAATTATTTATTTAATTTTCCCTCGTGGTCATCTGTCGAAATCCCCCCCCCCACCTGGCCCCAACGCCCTACCGTTCTTACCTGCACGAGCCGCGGCTGAGTAACTAAAGCATTGCTTGGTAGCGCATTGCCATTTAGAGACTGCGCATTTTTCATCGAAATGGTCACTAACTTTGCACAGACAGTCTTATTGATAAAACTATATAGCAGTCAATTGATAATCTATGAAAATTGGGTTTCTGTGAATAGTTTTCAGTTGTGCCTCACCAAGTAAAATGTCTTGATTTGTTTTGTTCCTATTAAAGTTTCTGTTTCCAGCGCACTACAAGATTGCAAACAAATGTGCTTCATTTTTGCTTTCCTAACCGCTAAATACATACAGTTCGTTTACAAGTATTTACATTTTGTTCTGTGTTGCAAAACATGATATCCAAGGGCATTTCATTTCAAACTCCCTGTACTCCAGCAAGATTGTCACATAATTCACTTTAAAAACTCTCACTTTGCAGTCAGAGAAAGAAAAGTAAACACCAATCCCATGTTAATAGAATAAGCAGCAATTTCTCAGAAGACATAGCCTGACATTCGACCTCTTGCTTTGAAGCAGGCAAATGCGTATTGGGAAAAAAGATTAGCTGAGTGCTTATAAAAATTGCAGGGCTTCTTGTGGGGACCTCGAAAACATTTGATTTCCCAAACAATTTTTATTTAACTGGAGGTTAAGTGGGGTTGTTGTGACTTTCCTCACCTAGAACACTATTTATTTGGTTTTACCTTGCATCACATCATTCAGTGCACCTCCTCATCTCAAGATCAAGCTTATTGGGAGCACATGAATAGTCATGCAGTATATGCCTTTTCTTTCAAATTGTCAATGTCTAAAATCACCAACATCAGATTTCCTTGAAAGTTAGCGTTGACTATCTTAATAAGATGGTGGAAAATTGCACATTCTGTAGGGTGATTGTTAGATTTGGGGGTCTCTAGTTGGCAGAGGTATGTACCTTTGTCCAAATAGGGACCCTTGAGTCTAGTCAGGGAAAGTAGGTACACTCCCGAAATAACCCCTGCTCACCCTCTTGGTAGCTTGGCACGAGCAGACAGGCTTAGTTCAGAGGCAGTGTGTAAAGCATTTGTGAACACATACAGTAATCAAGTGACAACACTACAAATGGACACCACACAGGTTATATATTTATAAAAATAGGTATACTTTATATAGATTTATCACAAGACCATAAACGACAAAAATAATCCACAATACTGTTAAGAATACTTAGTTCTGATCAAAAAGGCTTAATTCAAGGTTCTGTGCGAGTCGGTAGCCTCCTCCGGCTACGGCGATGTCGAGAACAAACAGAGTCTAACAAATCCAGCTGACCGCGTCGAGACGGGCCAACACAGCGTAGACAGACTCGGTCACAGTACCTTTACTTGAAGCGGCAGGCACGGGCGTGCGAGCCGGATGGCTGTTCGTCGCGGTCGCGATGCAAAAATGGAAGCGTTGCAGGACGCGTTGTCCCTCGATGCGGTGCAGGCAGCGGCTCGTTGACGTCGTCGAGACGGAGTCGGTGAGACCAGGGCCGTGCGTTGCAGGGCGAGACGGTGCTTCGATGCGGTGCTGGCAGGTTGCGGTGCGGCGGCGGAGCCGGATTCAGGAGCTGGCGTCGATCAGTCCGGACAGCGGTGCGAGTCGGGCGGTGCGTCACAAAGCGTGCGAGCGGTGCCCAACTCCGGTGCGGTCACAGGACTCGAACTCAGCAGCAGTGACCGTGTCGGTCGGACCAGTTCGATTCGGCGTAGCGAGCGTTGCAGGACGCGTTGTCCCTCGATGCGGTGCAGGCAGCGGCTCGTTGACGGAGTCGGTGAGACCAGGGCCGTGCGTTGCAGGGCGAGACGGTGCTTCGATGCGGTGCTTGCAGGACACCGAGTCGGTCGTGAGAGTCGGTCACAGCTCCCTACCTCTGTAGCCACTGAAACAGAGTTTCCAGCAGCAATTCACAAAGGGGGTGAAGTCCAATGGTCCTGGGACTTCGGTCAGGGGGCAAGCTCTCTTCCAAGCCCTTGGAGATCCTTCACAAGTTGATGAAAGTCACAGCAAAGCAAAAGTTCCTTTCTCCTCTCTTTGGCAGTCAGGCAAACCACTGCAGGCCAATCCCCCAAGCAGCACTTCAGGCTTAGGGATAGTCTCTCCTCAGTTTCTTCTTGGTTCCGCTCCTCAGCAAAGGTTTCTTCTTGTTCCCAAAAGTGATCTAATCTTCCTGGGGTCTGGGTGCCCCTCTTATACCCTGATTCTCTTTGTTCTCTGGAGGCAGAGAGGCCTCTGCCTAGTCCAAAACCAGTTCTGGTCAGTCCTGGAGCACTTTGTTTTTCTGACTCCTTCTTTCCTTTCAGAATGTGGGGCAGAGTGCTCAGCCGCCCGGCAGGAGGTGGAGCCAGCATTGTGGAAGGCAGGCACAGCCCTATTCAGACCCAGGTGCAACTCCTCCCTCCACTCTGGATGCAGATCTTTCTATTCAGCCCTGCGCTGACTCACCCTGTCTCCGGTAGCCACCCCCAGCCCCTGTCACTCAATCTCCAGACAAGGAATACACAACCTAGCAGAGGCAGGCTTGGATAGTTAGGCAAGAAAATACCCACTTTCTAAAAGTGGTATTTTCGAACACAGAATGTTAAAACCAACTTCACTAAAAGATGTATTTTATCATCCTGAGTTCAGGCATACTAAATTCGTTTTTCTACCATGTTCCCTGGGTCAGTTCTGACTATAAGGTGTAATAGTCAGTCTGCCCATTCTGGCCTATGGGGAGCAGGTAGCCTTGCAATAGTGAAAAACGAAAATGGCTGTAATTCACTATTAGGACATGCCACACACACCAGGGCATGTCCTACCTTATACTTACAATGCACCCTGCCCTAGGGCCTACTTTAGGGGTGACCAACATGCAGTAAAGGGAAGGTTTTAGGGACTGGTAAGTGGGTGTACTCACCAAGTCGACATGGCAGCCCTAGGCTGCACACAGGCTCTGCGATGGCAGGCCTGAGACACATTTTACCAGCCGCTTCTGTGGGTGGCACAACCAGTGCTGCAAGCCCACCAGCGGCATTGGATTTACAAGCCCTGGGCACACTGAGTGCACTGTACTAGGGACTGACAAGTAAACCAATCATCCAATCATGGAGTCACTAATACATATATCAATTAACGATAGGGAGCACTTGCACTTTGGCACTGATTAGCAGCGGCAAAGTGCCCATGAGCATCTAGTCCAGCAAAAACATATCGGCAACAGTGGAGGCATTACGAAAAAATGGAAGGGAGACCCACGCCAAGGATGCCAGGTCTAACACGTGTCCCCTCCAGCTGAAATGTGGGGAGAACTATCCTACCCCTAGGGAGTTCTCATCGCTAAGGCGGAAAAATCTGGACAGTCCATCAGCATTGGCGTGTTCTGTACCAGGGCGGTGTTCCACCGTAAAGTCCATCCCCTGTAGGGAAATGGACCACCTCAACAGCTTTGGATTCTCACCCCTCATCTGCATCAACCATCTGAGGGGCCTGTGGTCTGTCTGAACCCGGAAGTGAGTCCCAAACAGGTATGGTCTCAGCTTCTTCAGTGCCCAGACCACAGCAAATGCCTCACGCTCGATAGCACTCCATCTCTGTTCCCGGGAAGTAACCTCCTACTGATGAAGGCTACAGGTTGGTCTAGGCCCTCCTCATTGATCTGTGATAGAACAGCCCCTACACCATGCTCTGAAGCGTCGGTTTGAACAATGAACTCATTGGAGAAGTTGGGTGCCTGGAGCACAGGCGCCGTGCACATGGCAGTCTTCAAGGTGTCAAAAGCTTTTTGACAGGCGTCAGTCCAAATCACTTTCCTGGGCTGCTTCTTGGAAGTCAGCTCGGTCAAGGGGGCAACAATGCTGCCATACCCCTTGACGAATCTCCGGTAATACCCGGTGAGTCCTAGGAAGGCTCTCACCTCTGTCTGGGTCTTGGGGGCTCCCAAGCCAGAATGGTATCAATTTTCGGTTGGAGGGGCGCCACCTGGCCGCTCCCAACCTGGTGTCCCAAGTACACCACAGAACCCTGCCCAATCTGGCACTTACTCGCCTTGATTGTGAGGCCTGCCCTCCGCAGCGCCATCAACACTTCCCAGAGGTGGCGCAGATGCTCTTCCCAACGGGCACTGAACACTGCGATGTCATCCAGGTAGGCGGCACTGAAATCCTCCAGTCCAACCAACACCTGGTTGACCAACCTCTGAAAGGTGGCAGGGGCATTCTTCATCCCAAAGGGCATCACCCGGAACTGGTAGTGCCCATCTGGTGTGGAGAATGCTGACCTCTCTTGCCCCATCAGTCAAGGCGATCTGCCAGTATCCAGACGTTAAGTCAAACGTGCTGAGGTACCGCGCAGCCCCTAACCGATCTATGAGCTCATCAGCTCTGGGGATGGGGTGGGCGTCAGTCCTGGTGACGGAATTGAGTCCCCTGTAGTCCACACAGAACCGGAGTTCTGGTGTGGCACCAGGCGCGGCAGCTTTTGGAACCAAGACCACGGGGCTGGCCCAAGGGCTGTTAGAGGACTCAATCACCCCTAGCGCAAACATCTTGGAGACCTCCTCCTTGATGCAGGCTCTGACCCTGTCAGTCACCCTGTAAGCCTTGTGCTTCACAGGAAGACTGTCCCCAGTGTCCACATCATGGACGCACCAATGAGTGACACTGGGAACCAGGGAGAACAGGTCAGGGAACTGTCCCAACAAGTGGCGACAGTCACCCTGCTGCTCAGGCGTCAGGGAGGTAGAGAGGTTTACTCCCTCCACTGATCCATCTTGCTCTCGGGCTGACAGGAGGTCAGGAAGAGGCTCGGTCTCCTCCTCCATTCCATCATCTGTCGCTAAGAGCATGCCCACTTGGGACCTCTCCAAGTGGGGCTTCAGGCGGTTCACATGCAGGACCCGCAAGGGGTTCCTGGGAGACTGCAAGTCCACCAAATAGGTAACTGGACTCTTGCGCTCCACCACCGTAAAAGGGCCGGTCCACCTGTCCTGGAGCGCACAGGGCTCCACAGGGGCCATGACCCACACTTTCTGACCAGGCTGAAGCTCTACCAGAGTGGCATTCTGGTCGTACCACCGCTTCATCTCCTCCTGGCTGGCTTCCAGATTTGCCTCAGCAAGTTCTCTGAAACGCCTAGTCTGGTTCCTGAAGGCCAGCATGTAACTGTATACATCCTGGGGAGGTTTCCTGGGAGATTGCTCCCAGCCTTCCTTGACCAAACTCAGAGGTCCTCGCACCGGGTGTCCATAGAGGAGCTCAAAGGGACTGAACCCTAGAGACTTCTGTGGCACCTCCCGGTATGCAAACAACAGGCATGGTAAGAGGACGTCCCATTTACGCCTCATGGGTTCTTCCAGACCCATAATCATGCCCTTGAGGGTCCGGTTGAATCTCTCAACCAGCCCATTTCCTTGAGGGTGGTAAGGAGTGGTGAACTTGTAAGTTACACCGCACTCCTGCCACAGGGACTTCATGTACTTGGACACGAAGTTGGTACCTCTGTCAGACACCACCTCTTGAGGGAATCCCACACGTGAGAAAATTCCCATCAGTGCCCGTCCCACCACGGGGGCCGTCACTGTCCTCAGAGGGATGGCTTCAGGGTACCGGGTGGCATGGTCCACCAAGACCAGGATAAACCTGTTGCCCATGGCTGTCTTGGGGTCCAGTGGCCCCACAATGTCAATACCCACCCGTTCAAAGGGGGTGCTGACCACAGGGAATGGCTGGAGAGGAGCCTTGTGCTTCCTCCCACTCTTTCCACTTGCCTGGCAAGTCTGGCATGTTCTGCAGTGAGTGGCGGCACTCCTGCGCATCTGGGGCCAATAGAAATGGGTAACAAGCCTGTCAAAGGTCTTGTCCTGCCCCAGATGTCCCGCTAACGGTACATCATGAGCCAACCCCAGTAGGAAGGCTCTGAAGCGCTGGGGTACCACCAGCACACGGGCTGACCCAGGCTCAGCAACCTTAGGCTCTGAATACAGGAGACCATTCTCCCAGTAAACCCAATGTGATCCAGACTGAGCACCTGCTGCCTGGTCTGTGGCCTGTTGCCTCAGACCCACGAGAGAAGGGCATGTGTTCTGCTCCTTGCAGAACTCTTCCCTGGAGGGTCCTCCTTCTTGCTGCCAATGGGTCAGCTCAGGTAGGTCCCCCAGTTCAGCTACCTGTTCCCCTGTAGGCTCCAGGGCATCCCCCTCAGGGTCTGCCTCCTCCTGGACCGTGGGAACCTCGGGGGCCGGTTTCCCGCGCCCCTGCCTCCTCTCTCTCCGGCAGGCACCTGGGCCTCCCTCTCAGGCTCCAGGTCCTCTTGAACACCTTTAGCTGCCATTGACCGGGTGGTCACACATGCCCAATCAGGCAAGCCCAACATTTCTAAATGCGCACTCCGCTCCACCTTAGCCCAAGGTGAGCTCTCCAAATCGTTCCCTAACAAACAGTCAACAGGCATGGCTGGCCTCACAGCTACTTGAAGAGTACCCGAGACCCCCCCACTCAAAGGGAACCTGAGCCACCTTGCAGTGACTCTCTGTGTTGTCAGCGGCAACAACCGGATAGAATGCATCAGGGATAACCTGCTCTTTAGACACCAGGTGACACTTGACAGCTGTCACACTGGCTCCTGTGTCTCTCAGAGCCTCCACCCTATGGCCATTGATGGTCACCCACTGCCTGTATTTCTTAGTGTTCTCAGGCAGCGGGGTCCTAGGGACCATCTCAGAGTCTCCTAATGAGACAAGGGAAAACACTGTGGGATCCCCCCACCTTGGGCACCCAACTCCTCCCCCAGGGCTACACTAGCCAACTGCCGGGGGACTGCACTGGTGGGTGCTGGTTTTCCATGCAAAGGGCAACGAGGATCGTTTGCCTTGTGGCCAGGGGCGCCACACTTGTAACATACCAGTGGTCCCTGGTGAACAGGGGGCCTGTCAGGGCCACTGGCTTCTTCTCAGGGGGAGGCTGGGAACCTTTCCCTTGGTTCCCTTGGGGTCTACTTTGGGGCCCTTTATGGAACTCCTTCTGTTTACCCTTGTCCCCCCACTCTTCTGCTGGGGACCCTGCCCACCCTTGGCGGAGTCTCCCACGTGACCCTTGTGGACCCGGGTACTCACCCAGCGGTCCGCCTCCTCAGCAAGCTGCCTAGGGTTAGTCAGCTTACTATCAATCAGGTGCTGGCGTAGCTCAGGAAAACAATTACCGGACAAGTGCTCCCAGGCAATCAAATCAAAGAGCGCCTGAAAATCAGTCGCTTTGCTACCCTTTACCCAACCATCCAAGGCTCTGCAAAAGAAGGTCACATATTCAACCCAGGTACTGCTTTCAATCTTACTACAGTTCCTGAACCTTTGCCTATAAAGCTCAGGGGTCAAACCATATCTAGTCATTAAGGCATCCTTCATGTGGCTGTACGAATTATAGACTTCAGAGGGCAAATCCAACAAGGTATCCCGCCCTTCACTGAGGAACCGTCCCCACAACCCCGCTCCCCAATCCTTCTCAGGGACCCGGTGGGAAGACATGGCTACCTCATAGGCTTTGAACCACTGCCCTATGTCGTCATTTTTAAAAACTCCTTCACCACATCTTTGGGAATATACACCCTAGCTTCAACAGGCACAGGCGGTACACTGCCACCAGAGGGAGTAATCTCTAAGCTCTTGGCCTTCAATTCCAACTCCCTCAAAACTTTCTCATGTTCAAACTGCATTTTCTTTTCCTCTAGGGCTAATTTCCTTGTTTGCATTTCGAATTCTAACTGCTTATTCAGCTTGAGTTTGGTCAGCTCCATTTCGTGCATCCTACTCTCTTTCCTGTCCTCCAACTCCTCTGGAGACAGTCCTCTGGCAGAAACACTGCTACCTACTGGGGAAGGTGGTCTTCTAGCCCCTAGACCCAATAGCCCCTCCAGCTGCCCTTCCGCATTCTCAGCCCCCTCCACAGGGGCACTCCTTGATTCGACCCAGGCCCTCAGCGCCTTTTGGAGGTCCTCCTTCCTGGAGATCCCGGTCATGGACACTTTAAACTTTTTGCAGAATTGCTTGAGCTGCTTAAGGGTGTAGCATTCTAGCCTCTCTTCTTCCCAATCACATTCAACAGAGGCTACTGATGCTGGTTTCTCCATAGTGACTGAACTTGGCATTTGCAAAAATAGGAAATCCCAGAAAAAATGCTATTAAAGTATGTGGTTGCGTTTTGGTCTGCACTCACTAAGTAGTGTTCACCAATCACTGTACATGAGTCACAAATGCAAGTCCAGAATCCTCACCGCTGACCACCAATGTTAGATTTGGGGGTCTCTAGTTGGCAGAGGTATGTACCTTTGTCCAAATAGGGACCCTTGAGTCTAGTCAGGGAAAGTAGGTACACTCCCGAAATAACCCCTGCTCACCCTCTTGGTAGCTTGGCACGAGCAGACAGGCTTAGTTCAGAGGCAGTGTGTAAAGCATTTGTGAACACATACAGTAATCAAGTGACAACACTACAAATGGACACCACACAGGTTATATATTTATAAAAATAGGTATACTTTATATAGATTTATCACAAGACCATAAACGACAAAAATAATCCACAATACTGTTAAGAATACTTAGTTCTGATCAAAAGGCTTAATTCAAGGTTCTGTGCGAGTCGGTAGCCTCCTCCGGCTACGGCGATGTCGAGAACAAACAGAGTCTAACAAATCCAGCTGACCGCGTCGAGACGGGCCAACACAGCGTAGACAGACTCGGTCACAGTACCTTTACTTGAAGCGGCAGGCACGGGCGTGCGAGCCGGATGGCTGTTCGTCGCGGTCGCGATGCAAAAATGGAAGCGTTGCAGGACGCGTTGTCCCTCGATGCGGTGCAGGCAGCGGCTCGTTGACGTCGTCGAGACGGAGTCGGTGAGACCAGGGCCGTGCGTTGCAGGGCGAGACGGTGCTTCGATGCGGTGCTGGCAGGTTGCGGTGCGGCGGCGGAGCCGGATTCAGGAGCTGGCGTCGATCAGTCCGGACAGCGGTGCGAGTCGGGCGGTGCGTCACAAAGCGTGCGAGCGGTGCCCAACTCCGGTGCGGTCACAGGACTCGAACTCAGCAGCAGTGACCGTGTCGGTCGGACCAGTTCGATTCGGCGTAGCGAAGCGTTGCAGGACGCGTTGTCCCTCGATGCGGTGCAGGCAGCGGCTCGTTGACGGAGTCGGTGAGACCAGGGCCGTGCGTTGCAGGGCGAGACGGTGCTTCGATGCGGTGCTTGCAGGACACCGAGTCGGTCGTGAGAGTCGGTCACAGCTCCCTACCTCTGTAGCCACTGAAACAGAGTTTCCAGCAGCAATTCACAAAGGGGGTGAAGTCCAATGGTCCTGGGACTTCGGTCAGGGGGCAAGCTCTCTTCCAAGCCCTTGGAGATCCTTCACAAGTTGATGAAAGTCACAGCAAAGCAAAAGTTCCTTTCTCCTCTCTTTGGCAGTCAGGCAAACCACTGCAGGCCAATCCCCCAAGCAGCACTTCAGGCTTAGGGATAGTCTCTCCTCAGTTTCTTCTTGGTTCCGCTCCTCAGCAAAGGTTTCTTCTTGTTCCCAAAAGTGATCTAATCTTCCTGGGGTCTGGGTGCCCCTCTTATACCCTGATTCTCTTTGTTCTCTGGAGGCAGAGAGGCCTCTGCCTAGTCCAAAACCAGTTCTGGTCAGTCCTGGAGCACTTTGTTTTTCTGACTCCTTCTTTCCTTTCAGAATGTGGGGCAGAGTGCTCAGCCGCCCGGCAGGAGGTGGAGCCAGCATTGTGGAAGGCAGGCACAGCCCTATTCAGACCCAGGTGCAACTCCTCCCTCCACTCTGGATGCAGATCTTTCTATTCAGCCCTGCGCTGACTCACCCTGTCTCCGGTAGCCACCCCCAGCCCCTGTCACTCAATCTCCAGACAAGGAATACACAACCTAGCAGAGGCAGGCTTGGATAGTTAGGCAAGAAAATACCCACTTTCTAAAAGTGGTATTTTCGAACACAGAATGTTAAAACCAACTTCACTAAAAGATGTATTTTATCATCCTGAGTTCAGGCATACTAAATTCGTTTTTCTACCATGTTCCCTGGGTCAGTTCTGACTATAAGGTGTAATAGTCAGTCTGCCCATTCTGGCCTATGGGGAGCAGGTAGCCTTGCAATAGTGAAAAACGAAAATGGCTGTAATTCACTATTAGGACATGCCACACACACCAGGGCATGTCCTACCTTATACTTACAATGCACCCTGCCCTAGGGCCTACTTTAGGGGTGACCAACATGCAGTAAAGGGAAGGTTTTAGGGACTGGTAAGTGGGTGTACTCACCAAGTCGACATGGCAGCCCTAGGCTGCACACAGGCTCTGCGATGGCAGGCCTGAGACACATTTTACCAGCCGCTTCTGTGGGTGGCACAACCAGTGCTGCAAGCCCACCAGCGGCATTGGATTTACAAGCCCTGGGCACACTGAGTGCACTGTACTAGGGACTGACAAGTAAACCAATCATCCAATCATGGAGTCACTAATACATATATCAATTAACGATAGGGAGCACTTGCACTTTGGCACTGATTAGCAGCGGCAAAGTGCCCATGAGCATCTAGTCCAGCAAAAACATATCGGCAACAGTGGAGGCATTACGAAAAAATGGAAGGGAGACCCACGCCAAGGATGCCAGGTCTAACAGTGATGATGCTGTATATTTGGACTTTCTACTTGTTGAGCAGTTTGGGTATTAATAAATACTTATTCTAGAAACTCAGGGGCTTATTTACAAGCCCCTTGCGCTGTGCGACACTTTTAACATGGGAAAAAGTAAATAAGTCCGATATATTCTGCGTGATTGGAACCTTACAAAATTTCCAACACTTTGACGGTGTTATGACCTGACTGTGCGAGATTATGGAATATATATGCATCCTAAAGAGGTTTTCACCAAACGGACGGAGCTCCCCAGCAGCAGCAGTATACTTGGAGTCCAAGATGCGGAGCACATAAGGAGGCAGTGAAACGGCGGAAACACCGCTCGGCTGAGCAGGGACGCGACGAAGAAACTGCCCAACACAGTGAGTGCATACAACAATTTCAAGCATCTGGCGAACAAAAGCGCTGCAGGGGTGGGAGGTGTGCATACTTCCCTTAATCTGGACTGTGATATCGTATCGTTAAAGGATTGGAGGGAATAAATCTTAAACATTTAAACCAAGTCACAATGTCTGCCGACGCGCTCAGAAATCGCGAGCTTGCAGCAGTAGAAATGTTCACGGATTCCTTGGGGGATCAGAGTGCAACAAACAAAGAGGGATTAGAAACCCCGAGTATCAGCATCAATGGGCTTAAAGAAAATTTTAGATTGCTGGAAAAATACAAACGGCAAGAGCAATCTAAATGGTGGGAGGCGTGCTCATTAAAAAGGTATCTGGATGTAGGGAGAATCCCTACGGGGCTACGTATTATGATAGCCCCCAGTTATGAGACGCCGAACCCCCTAATGATGGCTGAGTGGGGTGAATGCAACCTCGAATCGTCAAGGAGGTTAGTACAAATACTCGTTAAATACGCCGAAATAGATAGGGCAGATTTACAAAGCAAGATTGAAGCCCTTGAAGAGAAGATTAAACAACAGGAAGGTGACTCACGCCAAGCGCTGAAAATGAGGGAAGAAATGATGAGTAGACTGGCAAAAGAGGAGGATAAAATAAAGGCCCGTAAAACATATAAATTCAAGAGAGACCGGGAAGATTATGCTAATGGACAGATCTTCACATTTGCACGCCGGTATGATTCACTAAGGGCAGCGATGGCCAATAAAAGATTGCAGGGAGACAAAGGAACAAAAAATCAACATGGTGAAGCATCCTCAATGTCGGAGACAAGCTCTGTTCCAGAAAGTGAATCAGAGAATGAAGGGACAAACAGAAAAAATGAAGAGCATGGAATAAGGTTGACATTGGGGGAAGAATTGGGAATTTTAAAACAGGGCAGGAGAGAGACATTAAGACTACGCAAACAAGACATGGCAATAAAACCAAATCCCAGAGGAGACGGGGGAGACGCCAGGCCCGCAGGATACGGAGAATCAAAGAAGCGGGGCCGAGGACGGGCCAAACGGAACTAAATAATAATGTAAGAAGTATACAAAGAACTGATGGGAAACAAGGCAAACAAGAGGAAAATACAATAATAAATCTTGCCAACATCAACCTATCAGAATCAGAGGCTCAAATTTTATCCCTGGGACTGTCTTTTGCCCTAGTACAGATTTCCAATACACCAGAACTAGAGCGGATGTGTATCAGTTTACGCGGAAATTAAAACTTAAAAAATTTCATCTATTAAGGCCCACTGCTGAGGCCGCTACGACAGTCTCTGCAACAAGATTGGAAACAGATATGTTGGGCCTTCAAGTCTCGGATGTAGATCTATACCGGGACATGTGCCAGTTGGAAAATGGGGGATCATCCAGTAGTCAGACCATCCCCCTTGCAGGCACTCAAGCCAGGCCTCAAACACCATTTAAAATGAAATCAAAATTTGTCCCCATATTGGTACGAGATGGTTTAGATGCCTTTAGTGATCATGTGGTTAATCAAATCAAAAAACTAACACATGCAACGAATAGATCTAAAAGAGTATATACCAGCAAAGAGACCAGATATAATCAGTTGATTTTAAGATTAAGAAAGGAAGATGTAGTTATTCGGACATCAGATAAAGGCGGAAATATAGTCCTTTGGCCCATGAAAGACTATTTAGAAGAAGCATACAGCCAGTTGAACGATGTCCAGTGTTACAAAAAGTACTCCAATAAAATACAAAAACACTCAGGATTCTCTTTTTAAGAACTTGCTTGCTTGGAAGAGTTTGGGCCTTTTAAGTTGGGATGAGTATAAATTTGTTAAAAAGGAATATCCAATGGTACCCCATATTTACTTCATACCCAAAATACACAAGGACATGGCGAAACCACCGGGCAGGCCAATTATTGCGGCGTGTGATGGGCCATTGGAGAATCTCTCAAGATACATTGATTATTTTTTACAGGTGCACATGAAGCAGTTGAAATCATACATCCAGGACACCAGTGATTTTTTAACAAAAATTAATGCAATTGTGTGGGAATCTGATTTTTGTTAATCACAATGGATGTCTGCTCTTTGTATACATGTATCAGGAACCAAGATGGCTTGAGAGCAGTGGAGTTCTTTCTTAATACTAGATCCATAATATATGCACAACATACTCGTATGCTCTTGGATATGCTGCTTTTTAATCTGGAAAATAATTTTTTTCTTTTAACGGGCAGTTTTATCAACAAATCCAAGGTGTAGCTATGGGGGCCAGTTTCTCCCCCAGTTACGCCTGTCTGTTCATGGGCTGGTGGGAGGAACTGGTCCTCATGCGCAAATATGAACATGTATATACTACCAATATTGTATCTTGGATGCGTTTTATAGATGATATATTTATTGTGTGGAAGGGGAGGGAAGAAGGTGCGTTGAAATTTATCAATGAAATCAATGAAAACAACTTTAACCTCAAATTTTCCTCGAGCATAAGTAAACATACAGTGACCTTTTTGGATGTGCAGGTTTTAATTAGAAATGATGTTTTAACTACCACCCTTTTTACCAAACCAACTGCAGGAAACACACTTTTACACGCGTCGAGTGCACATCCCCCACATCTCATCAGGAGCATCCCCTACGGGGAAATGCTCCGTATCCGCAGAATTTGCAGTGATTCAGAGGATACAAAGATGAGGCAGATGGAGAGCTGTGCTAGATTTTTGGCTAGGGGATACAGCAGCGAATCAGTAGATTCTGCGATTAGAAAGTCCCAGGCAAGGTTGAGGAGGGATCTCCTCGCCTACAAAATAAAAACGTCCCAGGGAGAGGCATACACACAGCCTGTCAGACTAATCCTAACCTATTCAAAACAGGAAAAACAGTTACGGAGTATTATGAGACACAATTGGCACTTTATTCGTGAGGATCCAGTAATAGGTGATCTGATGCCTGTCAATCCATCAATCTCCTTCCGCAAATCATTAAGTATGGGGAATATGTTGGTTCAGAATAATCATGACAGTAGTCACAAAGACATGTGGTTAACAATAAGAAAAGGTTTTTTTAAATGTCTCTCTTGTAAGGCTTGTCAGTTTGGAATAAATGTCAAAACGTACACAACTGCTTTTTCAGATACAGTCAAAGAGATTAAACAGCATCTTACGTGTAAGACAGAATATTGTGTATACGTATTGGAATGTGACTGCCAATTGAAATATATAGGCAGCACAAAATTAGCAGTGCACAAACGTGTTCTTCAGCATATCAGGGCGATCACTAATAAGGATCAAAATTACCCTGTTGCAAGACATTTTCAAACTGTACACAATAGCAATCCACAATTTTTACGCTACTATGCTATTGAAGCTATACCTATCATGAAAAGAGGGGGTGACAGGGAAGCCAAACTGAGACGCCTGGAAACGAGTTATATTTTAGAGTTTGATTCTAAGCATCCAGGCGGGCTCAATATTACAGAAGATTTACATATGTTTTTATAAACGTAGGCAGTCAGTCTCCCATAGGTTAAGCATGTACAGCGGGCAAGCTAATTAGAACATTGCAATGAAGGGACACCTTTTCTTGCATGCACTTAATGTCTGAAGAACCTTGGGCAAGAAGCAAAACTATATTTATCCAATCAATAAAACCAGTATGATTTTTAGGAATGGTTTTAGAATTGGGGTGGTATTTTATAGTGATTTCTTAAAGCCCTTTTTCTAATGTTTTTTATAGATCTACATCTGGGTTCTTTGTGTTAAGACTTTAAAAGCCAACAATTTATTGACAGTCTTAGAAACCTCCCTTGCAATATGAAGTAATGTATGAACTTTAAAGTAGGATGTATTTAATGAATTTACTATGACAATTTGTACTTGTATATAATGAATTTATTTATTTAGGTATGATAATCTGTATGTGTATATAATGAATTCATTTGTGTACCCCTTTAGATATTTAATATTTATAGCACTATTGGTTTTTAACTCTAAGTAGTAACAGCACTGAGTCACTTTATCTGTCCATTCACAGTATGTCGACAATGGTAGCAAATGATTTAGAGATGTGCACGGATGCATTTAGGCAAGTATAAATCAAGAAAAGAAAGTATTGCACAACTAATCCATTGGCACAATAGAACAATATTGAATTTACAGATTTATCTGTGGTATATTTATATATATAATAAGAATAAATATATGTATTAAAAAAGACATGAATGGCAGATATTGCGTGGTGCAGAGCAATCCGTGAAATGGCAAAGTATTTAAACTTAAGGACACAAAATAGGAAATAGGTGTTTCTTTAAAGAAATGTGTCCTTTATACACAAATTTTTACAGCACATAGTGGTAGGTGATAGGTTTGTTTTCACTTTTATATTAAGATATGTATTTTTTATATGTGGATGATGTCTTTATTCCTATATATGCTATAATTTTAATGGAAATCGTAAACATGTGTCAGGAGACATTTAAGTGGATATTTAGCCTGAATCAAAACATATATATATTAAAAAATTATTTTGTAACATTGTTTCACTATAATGTGGGCAATCATATAGGAGGTTGAATATTAATTATGAATAACAACTAAATGAATAACAAACTATATTGTGTAATGGAACATGAGTTATCATGGTATGTAAAGTATGTAAAAAAACTCTGTAAAAAATTCTTTAATATGTTTTCTATTTCCATGGTTTTAATTAAGCACGGGCACTTTAAATATGGGGGTAAAGCTGTTGAGCGTTGTCATGTGATCAAGGCCGCTTGTACGGCCGAAACGCGTAATGGCAGAGGACTGGTAAAAATAAAAAGAATTTTGGCACTGAATGAGGTCTGCACTCGTTTTTCCGGAGGATTGTGGCGAGGAGAGGAATATATATATATATATATATATATATTCACTGAAAAAACCATAGGTTTCAGGCACGTTATAGTTAGAAATTAGCATTTAAAAAACCTTACAAATTCACTGAAAAAACCATAGGTTTTAGGGACAGTTATAGTTAGTTGGACATTGCACTCGTACAAAACCCGTGAAATTCCCCCGTTATAGTTAGTTCAGCTAACTATAACTCGAGCCCCCGCAATGCACTGCTGATGACGTCACATATTACATCACTCATGACATGGTCAGTGACATCACTGATGACATCACTGATGACATCTCAAATGACATCACTGATGACATCATCCAGTGACTGTGTGTTTCTGTAAAGTTTAAATATTTTTAATATATATAGGAAAAGGCGTATTGAAGAATGAGTGGGTGTATAAGTGTCTGTATGGATGATTTAGTAGGTGCGTGACTAACTCTATAAGTGAGTGATTAAACGTATCTTACTGAATGCATGGGTTAGTGACTAAACTGGGTGAATGTCTGTATCCGTCTGTCTATTGCTGTGTAAGTGGCTGCATGGGTTTGTGAATAGCTACATGAGTGTCTATATGAGTTATTGATTGGTTGTCTGAGTATCTGTATGGGTGCCTGAGTGTTTGTGTGGGTGGGGTGTGTGCGACTCTGTGCATAGATGTGTGAGTGGGTGATTCACTGGGTGGATGGTTTCAAGAGTGCATCTGTGATAGACTGTATGGGTGGGTAAGTGTGTGTAAGAGTGTGTTAGTGAGTGAATGTATGTCCCAGTGGTACATGTGTGAGTAACTACATATGTGAAAGGCAGTATATATGTGTGTTGGAGTATATAAATAGCTATAAGCGAGAGTGTGTGATTGTGAGAGTGACTGTATGGATGAGTGTGTGCTTGTATCAGTGATTGTATAAGAGCGTAAGAATGTGCTAGTATTTGTATGAGTAAGTGAGCTGGTGTGTGTATAACTGTATAGGTGAGTAAATGGCAGTGTGTTTAATTATTTGCATGACTGTTTAGGTGTGTGAGTACCTCTATGGATGAGTGGTGGTGTTTGAGTGTCTATATAGGAGTATGAGTGCATATGATAGTCCTGTATTGAGTGACCGTAAGTATGAGTGACTGTACGGGTGAGTGAGTGGATGTGTGTGTAGACCTAAGAATCAGTGAGTGGGTATGTAGTTATTGGTGTTGGAGTGTCTATGGTTTTGCGAATGGCAGTCTGTAATTTAGAGTGAGTGTATCAAAGGTTATATTAGGGTGTGAGGAGGTGCATCAGATTATCACGTGGATGATGTCATCAGTGATGTCATCAGTGATGTCATCAGTGATGTCATCAGTGATGTCACTGACCATGTCATGAGTGATGTAATATGTGACGTCATCAGCAGTGCATTGCGGGGGCGCAAGTTATAGTTAGCTGAACTAACTATAACGGGGGAATTTCACAGGTTTTGTACGAGTGCAATGTCCAACTAACTATAACTGTCCCTAAAACCTATGGTTTTTTCAGTGAATTTGTAAGGTTTTTTAAATGCTAATTTCTAACTATAACGTGCCTGAAACCTATGGTTTTTTCAGTGAATTTCAAAGGTTTTTTAAATGCTAATTCCTAACTATAACATGTCTGAAACCTATGGTTTTTTTCAGTGAATTTCAAAGGTTTTGTAAATGACAATTTTTAAATGTATTAATTGTTATATTTATTTTTTTGATACTGATTTACTACATTTTTTAAACTATTTATTTTTACATATTTTATTTTTAAATTACATTGTAATTACATTATACATTACATTACAAAATATACTTTCTCAGAATGAATTACTTTAGTTTAAATACTTTGCAAATAGGCAATAGACTTTTAAGTACAGTAGTTACAGTTGTTGCAATGGGCAACACAATTTCAAACACAATGCAACATTGAGCTAATTGTGAATTTCTAGTTAAATGCAATTAGTTACTTTATGGATTACTTTTTCTAACCACAGGACTGGATCCTAGATTCAGTCCTGGGACATCTCCTGTAAACAGTTGAGTAAAAGCGTTTTGGTTACAGTAGTGATTTTTAAGGAATATTATTGTATTTTAAAAGTTGACACTTAGAAACTTTTTCACATAGAATCACCAATGTTATCCTATGGGAGGAAATTCACTTAGCAGGTAAGTAGTGTTATCGTTACTTTTTCTTACTCAGTGGTGGATCCTGGATCCAGCACTGGTGCATCTCCTGTAAACAGTTGAAAGAATGCATTTAAGTCATACAGGCGATTTTTAAGGAATATTTGTAGTTAGTGAAAATCGACACTTTGAAACTTTTCTGCTGAAAACCAGACAATGGATTCCAATGGAAGGAAATACAAGTTACTGGTAAGTACGGTTAGAATTACTTTTCAGGGTCAGTGCTGGGCTAAAAGATGCAGCACTGTGTTCTCTCCTGATAACAGGTGAGTAAATCGGAATTCGTAGTTCGGCTGATTTTAGAGGAATATTATAAAGTTCCAAAACTCCACACACAAGAATTTCCAAGTGAAACCAGTCAATGTTAGCCTATGGAAGGAAATTCAAGTTACTGGTAAGTACGGTTAAAATTACTTTTCAGGATCAGTACTGGGCTCACAGATGCAGCACTGAGGTCTCTCCTGATAACCGGTGAGTAAATCGGAATTCGTAGTTCGGCTGATTTTAGAGGAATATTTGTATGTTTCAAAAATCGACACTTAGAAACTTTTTCAGCAAAAAGCAGGCAATGATATCCTATGGAAGGAAATTCAAGTTACTTGTAAGTACGGTTAAAATTACTTTTCAGGATCAGTACTGGGCTCAAAGATGCAGCACTGAGGTCTCTCCTGATAACAGGTGAGTAAATCGGAATTCGTAGTTCGGCTGATTTTAGAGGAATATTATAAAGTTCCAAAACTCCACACTTAGAAGAATTTCCAAGTGAAACCAGTCAATGTTAGCCTATGGAAGGAAATTCAAGTTACTGGTAAGTACGGTTAAAATGACTTTTCAGGATCAGTACTGGGCTCAAAGATGCAGCACTGAGGTCTCTCCTGATAACCGGTGAGTAAATCGGAATTCGTAGTTCGGCTGATTTTAGAGGAATATTTGTATGTTTCAAAAATCGACACTTAGAAACTTTTTCAGCAAAAAGCAGGCAATGATATCCTATGGAAGGAAATTCAAGTTACTGGTAAGTACGGTTAAAATTACTTTTCAGGATCAGTACTGGGCTCAAAGATGCAGCACTGAGGTCTCTCCTGATAACAGGTGAGTAAATCGGAATTCGTAGTTCGGCTGATTTTAGAGGAATATTATAAAGTTCCAAAACTCCACACTTAGAAGAATTTCCAAGTGAAACCAGTCAATGTTAGCCTATGGAAGGAAATTCAAGTTACTGGTAAGTACGGTTAAAATTACTTTTCAGGATCAGTACTGGGCTCAAAGATGCAGCACTGAGGTCTCTCCTGATAACAGGTGAGTAAATCGGAATTCGTAGTTCGGCTGATTTTAGAGGAATATTTGCACAATGGTGAAGGAAGGGGGTGGGGCCTGAAGTGACATGTCTGCAAACACGCCGTGTGGCGCGTTTTAAGTTGGAGAATTAATTCCTCCTCAATCCCGAGGGTCCCTAGGGGCCAACTGGCCCACCAGATACCTCCAGTATGCGCCAGAGAGCTGCGTTGCAGAGAGGTGTTCAGAGGCCACGCCCCTTTTACAACACTCTGCAACGCAGCTCCGTGGCGCTTACTGGAGGTACCTGGTGGGCTAGTTGGCCCCAGGGACCCTCAGTATTGAAGAGGATTTAATTCCCCATCTTAAAACGCGCCACGGGGCCTGTTTGCACACATGTCACCTGAAGCCACGCCCCTCCCTTCACCACTGTGCAAACGCGCCCGTGGCGCGTTTTAAGTTGGGGGATTAAGTCCTCTTGAATACTGAGGGTCCCTGGAGTCCAACTAGTCCACCATGTACCTCCAAAAGCGCCACAGAGCTGCGTTTCAGAGAGGTGTAAAAGGGGCGTGGCCTCTGTACACCTCTCTGCAACACAGCCCCTGGCGCATACCGGAGGTTCCTGGTGGGCTAGTTGGCCCTCAGGGACCCCAGTATTCAAGGGGAATTACTTCCCTTCTTAAAACGCGCCAGGGGCGCGTTTGCAGACTGCTACAGGGAGGGGCGGGGCACGATGCCGGTCTTTTTTTTGTTGTTGCTTTTTTCTTCCCAGAGGGTCCTTGTGGGACCCCCTGAGCAGACCTAGGGGGTCAGGGTGTTTCTACCCTGCCCCCTTTGTGCGTTTTGCGCACTTGTTTCTTGTGTTTGTTTTTTTTAATCGGCGGGATCCGCGCACCTTAAGCGCATCCCGCCGATTTAAAAAAAAAAAAAAAAACGCTTTTTTCTGCCCAGGTGGTCCTTGTGGGACCCTCTGAGCAGACCTAGGGGGTCAGGGTGCTTCTACCCTGCCCCCTTTTTGCGTTTTGCGCACTTGTTTTACTGCTTTCTTGTTCCTCGGTTCTACCGAGGAATAAGATGGCTGCCAACACTTCCTGGTTTGGAGTGTTGACAGCCAATTAGCATGCAGCTCGTGGTCGGGAGGGTGCGCGGATCCACCGCGGCCATAGATATCGAAACTTTTATTTTGGATTTTCTCAGCAACTACTGAACGGATTTACACCATTTTTAAAAAGAGTACTTTCTGAACCAAGCACTACCTTTTTGCCAAATTTGGTGTAATTCCGTTCAGCAGTTTTGCTGTAGCCTTGCATAAAGTTTCCTATGGGAAATTGATTTTTTCACTCTTATTTTTTGAATTTCTCCGCAACTTACTGAACGGATTTACACCATTTAAAAAAGGTCGCTTTCTGAACCAAGCACTACCTTTTTGCCAAATTTGGTGTAATTCCGTTCAGCAGTTCGGGCTGTAGCCGTGGCTAAAATTTCCTATGGGAATTAACATGGAGAAAACACGTTTTGGGACCCCCTTTTTTCTCGGCCCTCGCTTGATGAATCACCCCGAAACTTTCAAGAAAGGAGCGGACCGGAGCGCCCCACTAGTTTTGAAAATTTCGCGATGATTCGTCAAACGACGCCAAAGTTATTGGGAATAGAATGTTACGGATTTCTTATGGATAACAGGTCCTAACTATAACTATCTACTGGCGACCGCCAGTAGATAATATATATATATATATATATATATATATATATATATATATATATATATATATATATATTGTTGTGTTCTGCAACCATGATCAAAGGAATTGTTAGTGCATGACATCATAGGACAAAAATACCTCTATGTCTCTAGAGTGTGATCACTTCAGAATGTGGTTTAGCATTTTTTTAAATCACTAACAAAGCCTATGGATTGCTGGTTTGTAGATTTAGATATGGCCTTGTAGCTCCCAGATTGGGAAAATATCTTAATAAGTATAACAGCTGCTGCATTAGTTTTAGGTCTTTGAATAATACAAGAGAATTATGTGTTGAGAACATATTGCACTCCACTGTTGATGAGGTAGTGAGGATTGACAGATTCAGAGTTAGGTTGGGGAAATTGCAAAAATATGCAGTTTTTTCACATGTTGTTTGTGACAGAGTTTTTTTGTTTGTAATGATTGCTTGTAAGGCTGAAGATACTGCTTCAATACTGATTCATTAGAAAAGCCACTCTAAAGTGGGAGGTTTAGGCTATTAAGTTGTTAATGCACTGTTAGATCTGTCAGCTTAGGATTTTGCAAACCTTACCACTGCTAACCAGTGCTAAAGTGCTTGCACTCTCTTCTTTAGACATTGTGAAATTGGCTTACACTCATTTGGCATATTTAATTTACTAGAAAGTCTCTAGTACAGTGGTAGTGCATGTACCCATAGCCTGTAAATTGAATGCTACTAGTGGGCATGCCAGCACTCATTGGGTCACCCACTTAAGTATCCCTTTAAACATATCTCAGGCTTGCCAGTGCAGGCTGTGTGTGCAGTTCTCTTGTCCTAAACATTTGGTGCTTGCAGCCTGTATTCTGGGTTACATGAATAGATGTAGCTGCCTGTTAGTCTTTGAGTATTCCTCCCAGATAGAGAGACAAAGGGGGAATAGGCGTGGGCAGGATGGGCCATCTCTGACTTGATAGGGGGGAAGAGCTGTCACCTACCGCACTTGCACATCACAAAGACCCTACCTGAGCACACTCACAAAGGGTTTCACACCAGTCTATCGTGACCCCACACAAGTTAGGGCCAGGGCAGGGAGGGAGTTAAGTTCAGACGCCTCTGTAAGAGGAGGACCCAAGAGGTTTACCCTACTCCAAAGCTGGCACCATCAATAAATATTGGACCCTCAGACCCAACTCTTCTGTACACATCTGGACCTGTGGAAGACTCAGAAGAAGGATTGCTATGCTGCTCTGCTGCAAGAAGGACTGATACTCTGTTGCCCTGTTGCCTGAGTGAGAAAGACTGGACCTGCGTCTTGAACTTAGAACCACCAGAGTACAGAAAAGGCTCCAACCACCTACTTGAACCCAGCGCCTGATCTTTGTCTGCTGTGAGTCTTGCTCCCAAAGTGGTACCACCTAGTCCAGGACCCTTAGAAGTGGGCCTCAATGTGCTCCACTAGCCCAGCTGTTGTCTTTTGGGCAGAACCGACAAAGTGCGAAGCGTCTCCTCTCAGCCGGGCATTTGAACCGCCGCTGCGTGCTGCATCTCTGACGCAGGACCCCACAACTCTTTGGAACCGCAGCTGCACGATGACTTCTCATCGCAGAACCTTACATCGCAGCCCTGTAACTCTCTGAACCACCGCTTAGCAACGCACCCTCGATGCAGGACAGCGCATTGCAGCCTACAGCCCATTAGAACCACTGCTGCATGACGCATCTTCAATGCGGGATCTCACAATGCTCCGCAACCCGGATTTAAGGTACTTTGTTCAGTGGGCCTTACTTGGTCTCCATATCCGGCCCACACTCCATTGTGGTCGGCCTGAGCATGTGACTTTGTCCTGGTTCGGCACGACCAGATAACCACAGTTGGTGCTTTGTGCTTTTAAGCACTATTTTACTAAAATCTTAAAAATGTATTTCATATCTCTGGGTTTACTGATTGGATTTTTGTCATTTTGGTGTCAAATAATTGATTAAACTTTACTATATTTTTTAAAATTAATGTGGGATTTTTCTTGTGTTGTGTGTTCACATTATTACTGATTGAAGTGCTGCATAAAAACTTTACACATTGCCTCTAAGTTAAGCCTGTCTGCTTTTGTACCAAGCTACCAGAGGGTTAAGCACAGGTTGATTTGGGGTTTGCTTGTGACTTTACCCTGACAAGAATTGTGGTTGCTGCTTGAGAAGGGTTTTACCCCCCCCCCCCAACCAGTAACCCAATTTCCTACCCAGACCTTTAATAGTAGCGAGGAAATACATAATCCATCTGTGGAAGCAGAAATTAAGTGCAGAGTTTTCGAGTTTTTTTTCCCTAGAAATAGCAATGGGCCAAATTTGGAATTTTATATAAAAATTATCACAAATAGAGCTCTTCTGTGTTGTTCTTTTCAAATATTTTCCCTCCCTTACTTTTCTTCATCATTTTTAACAGTAGCGGCTCCTGGAGGGAGTGCTGCAGGGCGGGGGAGGGGCAGAGTGGGGGGTAGTAAACTCCGGCTTACGGCCAAACTGAGTTAAGTACATAAATAAATAAATAAAACAAATTACATTGCGTGCGCTGCATCGCAATCGATAAAGCGCGTGCAATGTAATTCGTTTTATTTATTTATTTATGTACTTAACTCAGTTCGGCCGTAAGCCGGAGTTTACTACCCCTCACTCTGCCCCTCTCCCACCCCACCGCCCCGCAGCACTCCCTCCAGGAGCCGCTACTGATTTTTAACTGTATTGATTTATGTATTGTATTTTGTGTTCAGTGCCAGAGTTGTGAGTGGGAGGTTGAGGAGTGAAGTTTTAAAAAATAATACCCCTTCAGTTCATCATTTCGTAATGTTACAGTTCTTATAATGTTTGCTGTCCTCTGTACTTTAAGCATTTGTTGCTCTGGTGCCCACTTTTTATTAATAACAAAACATTAAAAAGCTATTATTTAGCAATATTCTTTCGGGAATTATTTATAATACTAAGGCCTCGATTACGCATACCCTAGCAATTAACAAGCCCTGTTCAAACATCTGTTTGTGCAGGGGTCAACATAACAAGTGTATGTGAGTTTTCCACACCATTGAGATCTTTCCCAGGTACATACCGCATTTCAAACTTGCTGATACACACAAGGGGAAAATGGCCAAAAAATATGGTGATGTGCAATGTTGTTGCAGAAAGCACCAACATCTTTGTGTTATTCTTCATTTGAAAGGTGAAAACTTGCAATATGTGCTATATATTGCACCTGATGAATTTCAAACCCCAGTGGATCAAATTTAAATGTTGGAGTACATTTTGTCTGCCCCAGCATAGCATTCGTAATTCGGGACTTAGCCATCTAATTCTCTAAACTGATTTCAAACTTCTACCTCCTTGCTAAATCTGTATTTTAAAATGTACACATTTGTTGATTTTACTATTCCTGAAGCATTTTTGTCCTATGTGTTTTCTACTATTTATTTTTATCAGAATATATTATCACATAAGGAAAACACCTGGCATGGGGGCCAATATTTAGAATGAGGGTGATATTCAATTCAATTCAATTACTTTATTCGAAGACATATTGTATCCATAAAAGTACTATTACAATTCATACAATCCAATACATTAAAAAGAAAAATCATAAAAACATACATAAATATAACATACAGTAATTAAAATATACACCCGAATGAGGGTGATATTTTCTCCCCATCTGCCCAAAGAACAATCTTCTGGTTGCTGGGAGAGGTGTGTAGCAAGCTTACACACATATTTGTTTCTTTGATCCCCATATGTTTTGCTCCAGTTTCTCTTGTTTGTCCTTGTGTTAAAAAGTGGGTTTCTGGTTGACAGAGGTATGCACACTGTCCAAGCAGGAACCACAATCCTAGTCAGTGTAATCAAGATACACACTAAAAGATAACCTGTGCTCACCCTCTGGTAGCTTGGCACAGAGCAGTCAGGCTTATCTAAAGAGGCAATGTGTAAAGTATTTACACACACACACACACACACACACACATACAAACACAGTAACACAATGAAAACACCAGAAAAAGACTCCACACAGGTCTAGAGAAATAAACAATCATTTTATAAATAAATCAAGACCAAAATGACAAAATTCCAATAAGCAGAAGTTGAGACATGAATTTTTAAAGATTAAAAAGAGTTCTAGCGGTTAAAAGCAATACGCACCTATGGGGATTATCTGGTCACAATGGACCGGGCAAACTCAATAGTTTGGGCCAACGGTGATATAGCGCAGGCCAAATACAGGACCCATGCAGGCCCTGGTGAACAAAGTACCTTTTCCTGGTCGCAATAGTAAGATGCAGGGCAACGTCGAGCGATGGTTTCAGTGATGCGTAAGTCGATCCCGCAGATGATGATGATGATGCATCGATCTTCTCCATGCAGTTATGGCGATGCGTCAGTTCCATAGATGAAGCACCGAAGCCAAGAGGCATTGGTTCTGAAGTGTGATGTGCTGGGTTTCACCACACAGATGAGTGGATGCATTGATCTCTCCACATTGCAGTGGTAGTGATGCGCTGTTCCGATGCGTCAGGTTCTCAAAGCGAGGTGTTGGTTCCGAGAGTGATACACTGATTCTACTCCTGCAACAGGGTCGATGCGCGTGTTCTGCTCCAAGCAGACTGGAGATGCACTGATTTCTCTGGTGCAAGTATCTTCCAGTGAACCAGGCACAGGAGCAGGGGTAGAGACTTTGATATCCCTGAGTCTCAAACAACAAGAGGCAAGCCAACAAGCCCTTGGAGATCACTTCAGTGCAAGGCAGAGTCCAGCTCTCCCCATCAGTTTGGGAGAGCAGCAGGCAGCAGGGCAGGGTGAAAGAAAAAGCAGGCCTTGCAGATCAGCAGTCCAGCAGGGTGTCAGTCCTTGATGTAGCACAGCAGTTCTTCTGACAGAGTCCAGTTGTAGGTCCAGAAGTGTCTGACTTGGTGGGGTCAGAGACACAGTACTTATACCCAAATGTGCCTTTGAAATGGGGGTGACTTCAAATAAGGATCTTTGAAGTGCACAAGTATCCTTTCCACCTCAACCCTGGCTCCAGACTATCTGTGGGGGGTAATCAGTCCTTTGTGTGGGGTCAGGTCACTACCTATTCAGATGTGAGTGTCAGCCCCTCCTTCCCTTCCTGCCCAGGAAGAGCCATCAGAATGCAGATGAATGCAAATGAGTACTCAGACACACTAACCTTCTTCTGTTTGTGGCTGTCTAGAGGGAATGCACACAGTGTAGCTGTCACATACCCCAGACGTGTATTGGAGACAGGCTGCAGGCACCCACAGCAGTAAGAGAAGAGAAATGTGTACTTTCTAAAAGTGGCATTTCTAAAATAGTAATGTTAAATCCAACATTACCAGCAAAGAGGATTCATCGCTACCATTCTAAAGATATAAAGCATGATGCAGCAACTCCTTTCTAATCAGAAATTACAGCATAAAAGTGTATTAAGGATTTCCTAATGTTAACCTATGAGAGGAGTAGGCCTCGCAGTAGTGAAAAACGAATTTGGGTGTTTGTCACTACCAGGACATGCAAAACTTATACAGCACCCTGCCCTGTGGGCTACTTAGCGCCTACCTTACGGGTGACGTATGTGTGATAAAAGGGGAGTTTAAGGCTTGGCAAGTAGTTTTAAATGCCAAGTTGAAGTGCCTGTAAACTGCACACACAGACCCTGCAATGGCAGGCCTGAGTCAGATTTGAAAGGCTACTTGTGTGGGTGGCACAATCAGTGCTACAGGCCCACTAGTAGCATTTAGGTTACAGGCCCTGGGCATTATGGTATACCACTTTACAAGGGGCTTACAAGTAAATTAAATATGTCAATTGTGTATACACCAATGTTACCACGTTTAGGGGAGAAGCACATGCATTTTAGCACTGGTCAGCAGTTATAAAGTAATCAGAGTCCTAAGGCCAGCAAAAAGAATCAGCAAAAAGAGGAGTTAAGCAGGCAAAATGTTTGGGGGAAGACCACCCTAGGAATTGCAGGTCTAACACTTTGTCTGAAAGCAGTGCAGTGTTCCAAAAAGGACTGGGTAGTCGAGCTTTGATACAGCCACCGAAGTGACAACTGTGTCCACACCTTCAGGTGCTGGAATGTTGCAAGACTGCTTTTCACTCACTTATATGAAATTATGACTGAGCAATGATGAAACTTTGTAAATGTATTTAATTTCAACTTTTCCTGAAGGTCAACATAGCACTGTGAAGAGACAGTACCATAACTTAAAATTATATGTATATATTTATTTTTGTGCTTTATAATAGTTAAATGCATCATCAATGATTATACTTTTTTACACACTACCGTATAACAATGGTGAAATAATAGAATGTGACTAAAAGCTGAATGAAAAAAAGAAATCACCAGCAAGCAAGTAGAACAAGGGCTAAAAGTGCATTAAATCTCACAACTATTATTGACATCATCAAACTAAATCATTACAACCTTCCAAATCTTCTCAAACAACACAATCCGCTCACTGGATTGAAACTTCGCCTTCACAATGTACCAATGCATCCCACCAATCATAAGAAAGTGGTAAGGACGATCCTTTCCATGTCTGATATTCATGGACCCCAGCAATTGTTGTAGACTAGAAAATAAAATGTCTAGCTTCTGAACCTCTCCCACCCTCACTACATTGTCCAAACAACTGCATGACTGGTTGTTTAGAGACCTCAAACGTCAACGCACTTAGAAAGTCTAACAAAAATTATATCCTAAAGTCCTTGCAGGGCCTTGTAAATTGCAATCCCATTGACCACTGAAGCTAGAGTCATATGTCAGTAGTGTAGTTATGCATTACTGAGCTTATTGATGACAAAATATTGATATTGACTGTGTATTTGCTGTAGTAAGGACACAATGGCCTCAATTATAAATAGTGGGGAAAAATCTGATCCATGACCAAGCAGGAGTTTGCACAGGGTTCTAGCCTGCTCCTTCAAAAGTTTTCCTTCACACATTTGTCCTGCTAAAACCTGGGCAAATTTACCAGGGAAAACTAGCTGAAAAAGACACATTGTGCAGAAAGTGGTGAAGGAAACAATGATACCATGTGTTATGCCTCATTCGTTCATGAAAAATTTGGAATAATAGGCTTTCACTGCGCAGTAAATACCCGACCCTTTGACCTGACCTACATCAGTATTTGGACTAATTTGTGGCTGCTGGAAGTTAGTGAATGGACAAGAAGATTGATAATATATGCATGTATTGGTATTTTAATAGTACAACCCTAGCTAGGGAACAACAGAGTGCTGTTCTTTAGGTGGGTTGTTGAGAGACAATCAAGATCATGTACATCAAGTGGGAGTTATACAGTTGCATTTTTTAGGCGCAGGGAGAATGAGTGATAGGCCTAGAATCACACTTAAGTCAAGCTCCTAGGCCAGGATTTGAACCTCTGTCCCAAGGGTCCACATTAGGCAGTGCTAGTCGCTAGACCACCAATGAATGAATGGGCATAGAAACTGACCTCCAGGGTTACATTAAGTCAATTCAGACACAAAAGTTCAAAAAAAGACAATAAAACCAAAGGAAGATTTGGAAAATGATCAACATTTATGAGAATATTATGACTTAACTACTAAAAGCCCAGTACTAATATTGATTCGCAAACATTGTATAGGATCATTGCGAGTAAAGCAATTAACACTGTTTTAGTAAGATGTAAAGTAAGCTTTAATTGCAAACTGTTTGAATGAATCACAGGATGGGGTTAATGAATGAATCATAATGGCAGACCTATAAATAACTGCAGAGTACCAGGGAAATTGCAGGGCTCCAAATATGAGTCAAGGCTTTATTGTTATCCTCTTCACAGTCCCCATGTATCGACGCTATGCATGGCTGAAGAAAAAGGGGCATATTTATCATAGGGTTGCATTGCTTTTTCACCTCGCAACGTGGTGCAAAAGTGATGCAGCCCTTAAGTTTGATTTATCAAGCCAGTGGCTTGATAAATCCAGAGTAACGCAACGCTGCAATGTGTTACTAGGCCTGGGAAGGCGTTCCATGGGTGGAGGGTGGGTGTTCCCACTCATCCTCCCATGGATTCTGAAGTTGTCCAGATTTACCAACACTGGTAGACCTGGGAATGCTTCAGAATGCTATGCCTTCCCAGGGGAGGCGTAACGAGGAGAACTATCTTAATTGCTCCACGTTTTTTCCTCTCTCTATTTGTGCTGTATTCTGCAGCACACATAGAAAGAGGAAAATGCCTCTGGGAATTGTTTTTGTGAATGAAGTTGTCACTTCCTGCACAAAAGTAACCCTGCTTACAATGCAGGCACCCTTGCAATATGGCGCAAAGGTGCCTGCGTTGGTGCTAGGCAGCACATTGTGCACCAGTCCAGGGAAAATACAGGAATGCCCTGTATTATGTTAAATATGGTGCATTCCTGCCCTTCCCCTGTCACGCAGCAAGGTGATTTGCTGCGCTGCGTGACTTTTTGTTAAATATGCCCCAAAGTATTTATTAGGGTATGTTTAATATATGGAGTGTGGATATTAGATGCTGCTTGGGGGAACAGCAGGCTGGTTCCTTTGTTTAGTACATGAAAGTTAGAATGTAAGGAAGGTACTTATGATGTCCCTGGTGACTGATATGATGAGAAGGTGACAGTGGGTTCCATGCGTATAGGCAGGGTCGAACTAGCCTTTAGGGCAATCTGGAAATGCCCAAAGGCTGGTCTGATGGGCCAGTGTGCGGGCCTTTTTTTATTTTTTTATTTGTGGGCCTGTTATATGGTCTGGTCAGCCAGTTTTTTACTGTTAATTTCTGTGATATTACCATAAACATTGCCTGCAGCAAGTACAAATGTTTGCAGTCTACCGTACCTTGCAAAACACTTAGATGGTATGTCTTTATAACTTCAAAATTGCCCCGCTTTGCAAACTTGGACCACTTTTTATTTTAGCTGATTCTCTAATGGGAGCCACTTTTATTTTAATGCTCAGGTCTAGTTTCTGTCCCAATCCGACCCTGAGTAGAGACTACAAAACAAGAGTTCTTTACTTTCGTTGGTACAGGTTGTCTAGCATGAATCAATACCCTGATGACACTGGTGTGTGGTGTAACTGGTTGCATCATCAAAATGCATTTGGGCATGTGCTAGCTGTGCATTTCATGTTTTACTGTGGTCCTAGTAATGTCAGCGGACAAGTCACTGTTTCTTATTTGTATTAAACTAGGGCAGTTAATATGTGTTTAACCTTTATAGATACCTTAATCTATATCTCACACCTATGATATTCCAGATCCAATCCAATAGAGGATTTTAGAGCCCTGGAGAGGCAATTGACCATGGAACAAATTATATTGGCACCATAGCTCAATCAATAAGAACACTTTAAACCCGACGTATAATCCATCTATCCATTATCCATCTAGATCTAGTAATGAAAATGGGTAGTAGTGGCTTAGTTTTCGCACCTCGATTACAAACACGCATATTTTGTGGGTTCAGTCCAGGTAACAGTAGTGAATATAAAGAAAGTGGCGCTATATGGTTGTCAACGCCCTACTACCCCTGGTGTCGTTTACACATTGGGTCAAAGGACCCCAACTGTATACAATCTTTATACAAAAGAAAACCAAAGCACTCACATAGTGCTACATAATAGTATAAATCCCAAACTGTAAGGATTGAGTTTAAATAGAAATGCACTTTATTAGCAGATGTAGTAGTCTTGTATTCTTCTGTACATTCCACTCTGACAAGGTCTCTTTTTAGTTTACTTCAACAGACAGCTGACACGTATTTTGTCACTGCATGACTTTTTCGAGGCTGTGACATTATTACAAAGAAATTCTAATTAGTATAATAAAATATTTATATTTGAAGTTGAGAAGTTTTTAGACTGTGATAGTGGAAACGTCTGTGAGAAAAAGTTTAGGTCTAAAGAGAAGGGACAAGCAAAAATGTGTCCGTGCGGTACCTGTTAGTCCGAGATATAGTAATCCAGAAGGAAAAATAGTAGAACAAATACCTGTGATTCAAATTCCCCAAAATGTGATGTGAAATATAGCCAGTTTTTCAAAGAAAAAAGAGAGTGAAAAAACGAGCAGAAAGAGTCCCAGTAGCTTCCATAGAGTGTCTTGTTTTTTTCAGTCAGGTTAGTGAAGACAAATGTTGTAAACATAAGTGAGTATCTACCTAGTGAAGAGAAATGTTGTAGTAGAAGACACAACGATAAATTAAAACCAACCTTAGAAAAAAGGTAATTAAGCGGATCATATAGCCAAATCCGGATGCACTCTATGTTGGTGGGGTAATAGCCTACCGTATGGAGTGTAGTTGTGTCCAGTGCAACTAGTAAACAGAAAACATTTCACTAAATTACGGAAACGAAAGGTAGTGGACACAATCCAAGTATCAAAGGATTTACATTCTGGTATCTCAGAGGGAGACTTGTCTCAAATTATAAGACTTATGGTCTAGTAGGACCAACCTTTTGAATATTGTAGGTTAATCGTAACAGATTCCTGCGAAAGAAATCCAAATGTACTCTGTTATGTAATGTTTCAGACGTGTGTATGCGGATCCTCCATGTAATCTGTAGCAATTTCTAATAATAATAGAAAATAAGGCCTAGTTCTCTCGTAGATCAAGTGTATTCCATATTCAATCAATCTGAGAATAGTTGTATATAGTGGACTATCATTACTCACATGTGAAAATATTAGAAAAAACAGTATAGACAAGAGTAGCTTAGAGGAATAGTCTTTGCGTAGAGTAGCGCCAAAGGGGAAATTCTAAAAATCTCAAAGAAACACTCCTATATGATACAATTACAAAGGAGTTACCAATGTATATTGTAATAGAGACAGCCGGAAAAAAAAACATATTTAAAATAATCGCTTGTCACTGTTCATAAAGTTCAAGTCCCATTCCACATGCTGTGACATGTGGAGAGCATGGCTGTCATTATAATGGTAATAACATCTTACCTACATATCAAAATATCCTAAAGTAGACATCCAAGTGAATTAGGGTGTAAGGATGGAGTCCATGATAAGCTCCTCTTCTGGAACGTAAGAAAGAAATAGTGTTGTCTTTGACTCTAACAATGTGTATTTTTAGCGACTTGTCTATACATCTTTTGTGAAACCCAGAGTATATGTTTATATGCAGTTTTCCAAAGGAGTTGTTAAAAACAATAGGTCACCAATCGTGTAACCAGTAAGTATCATATGTCAAGAATATGCACTATAGTTTGCGAAGGTAGAAACCTACATACAATGCACTGCAAGCAGTCTTACCTGGCAGTAGTCTTCCTCGCATCTCCAGCAGCAACGAGACCTGCCACGTGGGCGTCCTTTAAACACGTGGTATGTAGAATGCACGTTTCCAGATATAGATGAAGGACTAAAGTAGGTCGAGGTCTGGAAAAATATTGTGATGGCCATGTTTGAGCAGTGATGTGTTGTATTTGTATATGCCCCAAAATAAATAGTAGAACGCATTGTGTTGTCTCTATGTTGTGTGAAGAGTATGCAAAAAGTAATATAAATGAAGATTAATTTTCGGGAGTAACTTCGCCTCTTAAGAAAGAATCTGTTATACGGTGTGCACACCATATTATGTAAAGAAAGTTATGTAGGTTCTATACGATAAGAAGTGAAAACGACAGAAAATACCTTAACCCGAAGTAGTGGAAAACGGTATACATAAGAAGTAGTACATGTTAGTAGAATATCACATTTCCAATTCATTTTCAGCAGTTGTATATGCAACATTGTATTACAACATAGGATTATACATGTTAAAGTTGTTATGAGAATATGAGACATATTGAGATTGACATTGGATACGTATATTGCTGGTCAGTATAGAATGAAACAATGGTTGTAATGTGTGGCTATTTTTGACATTGTAATATCATAGACAATATAGAGAAAATACACCCTGACCCCTAACCTCAAGTAGAGAATTGAACATTTTCGGTCATGGTCATGGATATATGAGGAAGCAGATTTTCTTATCAAAAACAATGTTTTTTTGTTTGTGTTCAAGTAGCTACATATATGTTACAGCTAAGAAGATGTTAAGGCAAAAGTACATATAGTAGTATACAATATTGGGATCATAGCAGATTCTGGGAATACAAGCATTTGTACAACCCTGTGTCATGAAAAGTTGTTAGTCTGTAAGAAACACATGAAGTTCTCTGACTATTTTGAGGCACCAATCTACTGCTCGCAATCTAATTATCCATTTTGTTTCCATTCTCCTAAGAGCCTGTGTTCTAATCCCTCCCCTAGGGTTAGATTCAGCCTGTGGTATGCCATGGAACTTGATATTGATCAGTTTCGTGGTGGAGTGGGCTGTGTTGTAATGCATTGCGAATGGATAGTTAGGATTCTTCTTTTTAATGGCTCTTATGTGTTCCTGTACCTGTTCCTTGAGTGGCCTAATTGTACTGCCTATATAAATAAAGCCACATTCTCCAGTATTGTATCTTTTATAGATTCACATGCTTGAATCTTCCCCGTCGTCATGGTGGGAGCCCCACGGTAACAGTAGAAATAGTAGTACTGAATACATTACATAGACCTCTATAGAGAGAAAATTCAATTGAGCACTCTATCAACCTCATTTTATAACATCCAAAGTTCAGCCAATCACAGCAGAGACCTCAGATTAACCCTCTCCACAGAGCCACCACACCTCAGATTTCTAGCACAAGTGTGCAAATATATATATATATATTACTCTGAGGTAGAATGGTGAGCGTAACCGGGGAGGGCGGGTCGCATATGAATCTATAAAAGATATCAATACTGGAGGACCACAGTGTACTGGTAAGTAACTTGTTTTTTCTCCAGGATTGTATCTTTTATAGATTCACATGCTTGAATCCAATTAAAGAGCAGTATATCTATGTATGAATAGAAATAACAATGAAGGCGGGAAGGCAAACAATCCCACCATGACAGTATCAGAAAAGAATACATATATAACCAGAATTCTCTTAATGCAAGTAGAAATAATAATCAAATAGATTATACAAGAATAAACACAATAAGTAGATAAAGAAATCAGGATGGCTACAAGCCTCCTACCTTAGGCAAAGCGATGACGAAGAGCCGCTTGTCCCACGGCTATATCTGCCTTCCGCCAACCATCTAGGCAGTAATGCTTTGTGAACGTGTGCGTCCTCGCCCACGTTGCTGCCCTGCATATGTCAGGGAGAGAAGCCCCCGCAAACAGGGCTGAAGAAGTTGTGACCTTTCTCGTCGAATGGGCCTGCACTCTTGCAGGCAATGGATGTCCAGCTTTCTCATGGCAGAAAACAATAGCTGAAGTGACCCAGCGAGCAATATTGGCCCTAGTTAGGGCGAGTCCCTTCCTGGGTGCAGAGTAAGAAACCAGCAGCTGAGAAGACTTACGAAAGGATTTTGTCCTTTGCAGGTAAAATTTCAAACAGCGTTTGATGTCCAGAGAATGGAGAGATTTTTCCGCCACCGAGGACGGATTTGGAAAAAATGTAGGTAGAATTATAGGCTTGTTGAGATGATAAGATGATGGTACTTTAGGTATGAAAGAAGGATTTGTACGCAGAATAACCCTATCTGCTAAAAATTGAAGAAATGGTTCCTTTGTAGAGAATGCCTGGAAAGGACTATATGCAGAGCCAAACATGCTGTCATCCTCAGACTCCTGGAATTCAAGCAAACGTGTAGGTGGCAACGGAGACATTTTTTTAAAATCCTGTCGCCGTTGACACCACCACCGTCGGTGGAAAGGAGGGCAACGTCGTTGACAGAGTGGTCGTAGACGGAGAAATTCTCGTCGACGGAGGAAGGGTCATCGACGAAGGTCTCGTCGTCGGAGATGGTCTCGTCGACGTTGACGCCGTCGTCAGAGTTAACTGCGGGCCCGTCGACGCAGCGGCCGTTGACGTAGTGACAGTCAACACTGTCGCTGTAGAAGCCGTCGACGGTGAAGGAATCACCTCAGGTCTGACAGAAATAGCTCTCGTCGACGACGCCCTCGACAAACAAGAAGAAAGATCTCTCACAGGTGTTATAGAAGCAGAAACTGGAGCAGAAGATGATTTTAAAGTTCCTTCTACCTGCTTTCTGTGGCGTTTCTCCTCAGATTTTTCCTGCTCCTGTGATTTAGATCTCTTGGAGTCCCCTTGGTGAGAAGAGGATCTACCTTCTTTTCTTTTCCTGGAGGAAGAATGGGGCTTTTCCTCAGTGTCAAAGCCATATTCAGAAACTGCCTTTTTCTTCTGGAGCCAAAGGAGCAGTCTTCCTTCCCTATCCCTGAGGGTTTTGGCCGAGAAGGTGCGGCAGTATTTGCATTCCCTGGGCTTATGGTCAGGGTAGAGGCAATAGAGACATTGCTTGTGGGGATCTTCTGAGAAAAGTCTAGATTTGCCACAAGACTTACAGGGCCTAAACAACCCTTTTTTATCTGGCATTATCAAAGTCACAGAAAGGAATACCTTGAGCTGAAAGCTGGAAGTAAAAAGTTGAAAAAACCAACTGTCACTAAGCAGAGCTTAGAGAGACTCCCAATCATACGACGTGTGGTAAGAAATCTGAGGTGTGGTGGCTCTGTGGAGAGGGTTACTCTGAGGTCTCTGCTGTGATTGGCTGAACTTTGGATGTTATAAAATGAGGTTGATAGAGTGCTCAATTGAATTTTCACTCTATAGAGGTCTATGTAATGTATTCAGTACTACTATTTCTACTGTTACCGTGGGACTCCCACCATGATGACGGGGAAGATTCAAGCATGTGAATCTATAAAAGATATCAATACTGGAGAACCACAGTGTACAGGTAAGTAACTTGTTTTTTCACATCTGATACAGTAGACCACACATTTAGTATTGCAGTTAATAAACTGCTTTATAGAATACTAATTCTGAGTGTTATATTGAAATTTCTTCATGTTGTTACAAGCATATTGGCAGACATTGCATTGCATACATTTGAAGAAGCCTTTCGGTTTCTCAAGTAGCCATGTACTTCCAAAATGTTGTTTTGTGGTTGGATTAAAACTGTGGCATAGCATATTTTGCAGAGCCGGCTTTAGGGCAGTGCTACCAGTGCGGCCGCTCTGGGCGCTGACCTGGAGGGGGAGCACTGACCTGGGGGAACGGGGCTTTGTTTAGCAGTAACTTACGATTAAAAAGCACCTGCTGCAGAGTTCCTTGTGTGTTCAGCAATAAAAATGTGACGATAACTGTGATTAATGTTTTTGCTTAGAGAGAGAGTTTGAAGTTTTGTTTAGTAGCAGTTTTGGCTCGCGGTAAAGTAGCACAAAGGGTTCATATGCGTGCTGCAAAGAACAGATCTGTATTTTATGTGGATAGCTGAGTGGATTAGTAAAGCCAGCTTTTACCAGCGCTTTAGAGAAAATGAAATGTATGTCACAGAGGGGCTATGGAGAGATGAGGGGCACTTTTTCTGGGTGGTAGTGAGGGAATCCGAGGAGGAGATAATGGGGGTGGAGCGCCAAAAAAGATTGCCGCATCAGGCGCCACCAGCTCTAAAGCCAGCCCTGTATCCACGTATATTTGTTAAATGTGACTATTTTCTGTTTGTGTTTTATATGTGTGCATATCTTTACAGTGTATTTGCTTACATGGACACCTGCATATTTGTTACCTATGTATGTGTGTGCATGGTTGTTTCAAAATTTGAGGTCAGTGTGCGCATGGGACCCTGCATGTACATTCCAGTGGCGGCTCACAGAGGGAGTGCTGCGGGCGGTGGGGCGGGGGAGGGGCAGGGTGGGGGGGTAGTGGACTCCGACATACGGCGGAATGGAGTTAAGTAAGTAAATAAATAAATAAAACAATTTACATTGCGCACGCTGCATCGCCGAGTTGGCGATGCAGCGCGTGCAATGTAAATTGTTTTATTTATTTATTTACTTACTTAATTCCGTTCTGCCGTATGTCGGAGTCCACTAGCCCCCACCCAGCCCCTCCCCCGCCCCGCAGCACTCCCTCTGTTAATCCATGTTCATGGATTACTGTGTGCTTGAGTGCCTCTCTGAGTTGGCCTGTGTGTGCATGGATGATTGTAGGTGTATTTCTCTGTGCTTGCATGTGTGTGTTCCAGGATGTCGTGTTTAGTTGAGCACTATATAAGAGCCAGACCTATTGGCTTTGGTGGTGCTTGCTGTCTTCCCTTCTCGCACTTTCCCCTACATTTCTCATTCATTAACCTTAATACCTAGTCTCTCTAAGACCCATTTGGAAGGAATAGCCACAGTACAATGAATTGTTTTATAGGTGCTCTTTTTTTTAACCACATAAGCAAGCCAACAAGCGGTAATACAACTCAGAATATTAACAGAAAAAAATTAAATAGAGACAGTGTGTACCCATTCATTATAAAGATTTTGAGCCAGATTTATCCCTTGCACCACACAAGTGTGCGCAATGGCGATGCAAACCTAACAGATTTGTCAAGCCATGCAAGGCCACCTTGTGCGGCCCTGCATGGCTTGATAAATCGGGAGTAACGCAAGGCAGTGCAAATCACTGCCTTGTGTTACTCTGCCCAGGGAAGCGGTCCATGGATGGAGCGTGGGTGTTCCCACGCATCCACCCATGGAATTTGGCGCATTCCCAGATTTTCCGTTAGTGGTAGACCTGGGAATGCGGCAAAATGCCACCCCTCCCCAGGTGAGGCGTACCGAGGAGAAATATATTTATTTCTCCTCGTTTTTTCCTCTTTCTACATGTGCATTGTGCAGCACACGTAGAAAGAGGAAAATACCTGTGAGGATTGTGTTTGTGAAGGAATGTGTTCTTTCCTACACAAAAACAATCCTGCCTGCAACGCAGGCACCCTTGCAACATGATGCAACGGTGCCTGCGTTTACGCTAGGCAGCCAAAAGTGCGTCAGCACAAGGAATGCACCATATAATGTTAAATACAGTGGGGCAGATCTACAAGAAACTAACGCAGCGCAGTGCTGCAAGTCATTTTGCTGCGCCGCGCTGCATTAGTTTCGAAGCACAGGGATGCGACATATTTACAACAATATGTTGCATCTCTGTGCTTCCCCCTGCACTGGCGCACAAACTGCTGCCATGCGCCGGCACAGGCACCCTTGCACCATGGTGCAAGGATGCCTGCGTCGTGGGGAGATTGTTTTTGTGCAGGAAGGGGCACCTTCCTGCACAAAAACAATCAATTGAGGTGATTTCCTCTTCCAATGTGTGCTGTAGAATGAAAGAGGAAAAAAACGAGGAGAAATGAAAACATTTCTCCTCGTTGCACCTCGCTACGCCACCCCGTGGCGTAGCATTCTGACGCATTTCCAGATTTACGATTTCTTGTAAATCTGGAAATGCATCAGTGGACATGGGTGTTGCGAGGGAACAGCCACAGCAACACCTATGTCACCCCCTAACACGCAAAGTGTTGCGTGAACAGGGGCGATATTTACAAGCACAGGTTAAGTCACGCAGGGTGACTTTACCTGTTCTTGTAAATATCACTTAGCAGGCTGCGCCACCGGTGCGTCACGCAACATGATGCACCGGCGGTGCAAGGGGCTTGTAAATCTGCCCCAGTGCATTCCTGCCCTTTCCCTTTCATGCAGCGCAGTGCAGCAAGGTGGCTTGCCGCATTGTGCTGCCTGAAAAAATTATAAATATGGGCCTTAGCAGCCAAGGTATGCAGCAACAGGTAGAACCATACCACAGCTCCCCTGTGCCCTCTTTTCCTGCTTATTCTGGGAGGCGCAGTAGGGGTGTGTAAGAGTTCTAAAAGCAGCAGGGTTAAAAGCAAGACACATAGCTTGGGGCACACTCGGAGATAGCGCCTGTCCCTGCGGATTGTTTACTGGGTGAAGCCAAACACCTAGGATAAAAACATGCTCCTGACACCCTACTTCAGTTCTACATGCAAGGAGAGGAGTAGGTGCGCAGTATAAACAAAGGACGTGCTTGGTACGTGCTGCATCTATGCAACGATCACAAACATCACCTGTGGTTCACATCTCGACGAGTTAGGTGCCTGCCGAAGGAAAACATGGCCACCATTAGATATTTTAATACATTTCCGGAGATATAACCACTTTATAAATTGATTTCAGAAATCAAAAGCATTAGACTAAAAAAAACCTTTCATATTACCGAAACTGCTGTCCTGTGACAAGTCATAGCTGCCGAAAAAATATCTGCGCTTTTGTTTATTTATGTCAACAAATACGAGTTCTGACCTCCCGGAGAGATGCAGGCACCGAGATCCGCAATTGTAGGGATTATCGCGCTATTGGACTTGATAAAAAAGCAAATCTCCAAACAAGACCACTTACAAAGAATTATCTCTATAATCCCGTAGGAGCTGCCTATCGAATTTTAAAAGGCGCTTATACTGAAACTGCAAAGAATGAAAACTTTCTATGAACGCTGCCAAGGCAGATAGTCATCACAGTGTTATCATTTGTCTCACTTTCAAGTAGCTCGCACACACTTTAGGTGTTAAGTGCATACGATTAATAGAAAAACATTACAGTGGTCGAGATGTGACAGAACAAGACAATTCTCCTCATATTGGTTGAGGATCTTAATCCTCTTCTGTCTGTAGTAAGAGAAACATTTGCTGATGATTTGACACTCCAGCGATTCCTGCAAGCTACTAGAGCATGGCTATGCGCAAACATCTTCCCAGGGGCCAAAAGGTGTGGTCTATGATGTAATCGAGGGCCACATTGATGCTAGCAGGGTGCGGTCAGGTCGGGGGCGTGGGGGGCATTGGAGGTAAGGTGGATGTAGGGGAAGCAAAGCATATACATCTAGTTGATGAATTGCACAATGTGAAAGCAGAAAAGCTGGGATTAATCCTGGCTTCCCCACTTTACAAAATTGTGTGATCCTAGACAATAGATTTATTTCAAGTTCCCGTCTTTTTCTTCATTATCACATATAGGAGGACCTCGAAATACATGACTTCAGGATGCATGCTGTACAAAACCGTCTCCTGTGTTTGATTTAATAAACTATAATGTTGCACTTTATTAATAGGAACCCCCGTCACTCAAAGAGTGCACATAACAACTAACTTGCCTCTTTAGTTCACAATTGGCATTGTTGTCAGGGTGGGGGGAAGAATTAATGTTTCTAAATTCATGTTTAAAAATGTTCACTTTATAATAATACTTCTGAATGCCCTGACATTATTTGATGTACTAAAGTGAAAAGGTTCTGATTGCTAATTAAATACACTTTTGAATCTATCATATGTTTTTACTTTTGCTGCAAGATGGCTTTAAAAATGAAGGTGCTCCTAAAGTTAAGTGGTGCACGGCTCAACAGTTACTTCCTTTCTTTAACACCAATTAACTTAAAAAAAAATGCTTGTCTTTTTAATTAACATCGTTCTTATTGTTAGCATCTCTCTAGTAAGCAGCAGACGAGTGCTGCTGTAGGGGGGGGCGCATGTAAGGGTAAGGAGGGATCATGCGGCCCCAGGCCGTACTTTGAGTATCGATGTACTAGAGAGATAATTTGGGTTTGTCGGCACGGGGTTACTGCCTTAAAGTGCCTTAAAGTGGGAAGTGTTACTGTCCAACTCCCATGATTACAGTCTCTTGTATAGAGATGAGGATTCACTTGGTTTCCCACGGAAGATGCTCTGTGTCAGAATGCCCCTTCTATAGGTCAGGCCTTCCTATGCTGATTATTCCTCTTCTCCCAGGCACGAGGGTCCAAAAAGTGCAACAGTGCCATTGTTTTGTTGGTTTTTTTATGAGCAAACCTACAGAGATGCAAGACCCAAATTGGCAGTTGGTTGCAAAGATTCACATCTGTTCTGCATTTTAGAAGCGGCCATATCATTGGATGTTCAGCTGAAAGTCCACGGTGATGCCCAACCTTGAGTCGAGCTATTCAAGAAAATGTATACTAGATAGGTGAGTTTATATAATGTAGAGCCACAGTTTGTTTGGTAAGTTATGGTACGATAAAAAAACGTTTCCCTCGTCCTTTTTCCATTAATAAAGATGTAAAAATTACCAAAAAGAGGAAGAATGCATCAAGGCTAGAAAACGTTCTGACAGATCTCTTGACATAAAACTGGAGGGCATATTATCAAGGGCTCTATCGCCGCTTTAGCGGGACTTTTTCCCGCTAAAGCGGCGATAATTCAAACGCCCTATTAGCAAGCTGTCGCTAACTGCTGTTAGCGACAGCTTCTAGGCGATAGCGACCGGGTTGAGTGCCGCTTTGCATGCCAGCAATATTTATCGCTAATGGCATGCAAAGTAGGCGTTCCCAACCTAAAAGTGACTGGAAACAGTCGCTAAGGTCGCTATCGCCTATTAGCGAGGCAGGGGAGGTGATTAATCGAACCAGCGCTAAACACGTTTAGCGCTGGTTTGTTAACGCCTGGTCTAAACCTGACTTAGCCATGTAATCCAATGGGAGGTGGATTACATGGCTAAATCCCCCTCGCCATATCGCCAAGCTAACACTGGTCACAGTGTGAATATCGCTTGTTTTCAAGCGATATTCACACTGTTCTCCAGGGTTTCTATCGCTTTGGAGATAAGCGTTGCTGATAGCACGCTATCTCCGCGATAGAAACCTGCGATAGCCGGCGATAATTATCCTAGCGCTAACTGCGCTTAGCGATAATTATCACCGGTTATTGCTAATAGGCCCCTGAATTCGTTGTGCTCCCTACAGATGGAAAGTGTTAAACACAGTGGCAACCTTGGATCATCAGATACAATCTTCATTGCATGGAGAACAGTCAACACTGGTTCAGTTTATAAAAAAGAAGTTGGGATGCTTCCAAACACCAATTGCCCATTCTCTTTGCATCAGTTACATTGGAACACGTAGGCCTGTTGGTGGAGGAATACAAGAATATCAATGACATTCCAGGAAGGATTTATTGCTGAAAATGGCTATATGTAGCCCTGCCCTGAATTGACAAAAGAAATCATGGCAACTGTAATCAGCTTTACTACTGCAGATTTCTCCACCACAAGTGTGGAGAAATCCGCAAAAGAAAATTTCAAGCAAGAGGTGGAAGTGGGTGGAGCAAAACCTGGTTTGCTTTGCAAGTTTTTGAATGCTCACAAACATGTATGTTTGTGGGCATTCAAATGCAGAACTCTTTCCCGTCTCCACGTTGGAAATGGTGAAAGATTTATTGCAGTGCAAAGGAGTGAGAAAAATGAATAAAAGCAGCTGAGGCAAGCAGATCCATTTTCTTCTTTAAAGTTTATTTCGACTCAAATTGCAGGAGCCCACTGGTGTGCGTCCTTGCCCAGTCCCTTTCCGTCTGCAACTCTCTAACAGTAGCATTCGGAACACATCGGCGAGCACGCAGTCACGGGCCACAAATAAACATAAACATTTGGTCGCCTGCATGTGCATAAATGTTAAAGCATAACAAATCTAGAATACAAGTACGTAAAGGGAAAGATAAGTAACAAAGAGCGGACTACTACAGTAAAGCACCATCATTACATCTTCCCTTTTTTGAAGAGAAAATGTAATAAAGATAAAAATCTCTCTACTTCGCAGGTACAGAGCTGTTACGTAACATCCTAGAAACTGTATCAACTTTATCATGAGTGGCGCTTATGTCCAACGTGTTTTGTGATAAGACTGCAGGTTCTTAAGAGGGATTCACACAAACTTCCTGATCAGCTACCATACCAGAAGATGCTGACCCAGGTTGAGAATGCAAGTCAGCAATTAAAGAATTCACACCCTTTCCTTGGTTGACATTTCTTTATACAATAAAGGTGAAAAGTCCTCTAAATCATCACCAAGCCAACTTTTATTAAGCAAAATCTTACTCGCCTGATCAGGAGAAAGTTTGACTACACACCTCCTACTCCACCATCCCTTTTTTATCCCCCAAAAAAGAGTTTTTTGATGTTTTGATGTTTTCAAGACCCGAACCGGTGGCCAAAACAAAGAAGCCCCTTTTGTTACTCTAATTGGGCATTTGATCATGACCCAAACACCAGCCACAAAGTCTTGATCTTTCACTTTGTGGTAATACATCTTTTGCATATTTTGCTGTTGAGGAGTGATGCGTAACATTTTCAGTCTATCACTACATGCAGAGCAAGAAACATTTCTGTCTTTTAAGTCTTTGACCCAATCCGGACATACATTCGCCCTGGGTTCCTTTTTCCTCAAAAGCCGGAAAGGAGAGATGCCACTTGTAGAATGTGGAGTAATTAGGTAAGACCAAACTTTTCTGCTTAAAAAGTCTTCCACAGGTGCATTAATGTCCAAAGCAGTTTGTATTACCTCCTTCATGAACATAGTTCATTCATTCCACAAGCCCATTGAAAGAAGGGGAATAAAGAGCCACAATGAGATGTTTAACATGATGAAATAACAGGAAATTATCCATCTGAGCTGACACGAAATGAGTCCCGTTATCCGTTACCAACTCTTTGGGACTGCCCTCAGCGTTGAAGACCCTGTTCAAAAATGTAACAACCGCCAATGTGTTGGGTATAGATGTCAAATCAAATTCAAACCATTTTGAGTAATAGTCCACTAAAACCATGGGATACTCAGTCAAAAGATCAAAAGGACCAGCAAAATCTAATGCAAGTTTGCACCAAGCCTCATCAGGAATAGCCAGCACATGCAGAGGAGTGTGAGTGGTTCTCCAGTGTTTATCAGATAACAGACAGGTTTGACACTTGTTGACCCATTGCAACATATTATTATCCATTGAAGGCCACCAAATGTGCTGTTTTAAAATTCTGCAGGTACCACCAACGGGTTTACCACGCAGAGCCAGCGGAGAAATACAAAGATCAGCACGCATAACTACCCCTTCAACAACTGACAACTCATTAGAAATCTGTGCACATGGTTTCAGAGGAGATGGAAGTGAGTGCTCCTTGAACCCACCTTTTCTTACCAAGTCCATTGTTGCCTGTAGCACTTCATCTTCTTTAGAGGACTCCAACCAAATATTGTAATGTACCACACCAAGAGACCTCAACATGTCATCAACGATAGCCACAACACATTCCACATCCTCCTGAAAGTCATCCGGCACACTGTTTTGCAAAGGCAATCTGGACAGGCAGTCGGCTCTGACATTTCGCCCACCAGAAATGCACTTGATCACAAAGTTGAATTCTTGTAAACGAGATAAAAGTATCACTAAACTTGTAGAGGCCATGCCTGTTCCATTGCCTTTTAAAAGATGTAATAAAGGTTTGTGGTCAATGAAAATCTCGAACTGAGTTCCCCACAAAAATGTTTTACATTTTTCCACAGCCCAGGAACTGGCAAGAGCCTCTCTTTCAATCATACTATAGTGAGACTCTGCTTGTTTCAGGCTTCTGGATGCAAAACCAATCGTATGCTCATTACCTGAAATCCCCTGACACAGCACTGCATCTAGACCATGATGGCTGTCATCCACATGGAGAAAAGTTTCGGGCCAGAAATATAAGATGACAACATAGGTGCATTAATAATTAAATTTTCACCTTCTGAAATGTTTCATTGCAGTTGGTTTCCCAAGTAGATGGGACACCCATTTTAAGCAAAAAATGTAGAGGCTGAACAACCTGTGCATATCCAGGTACAAACCTTGAATGATATTCACTAATCCAGAGGAATGACCTTAAAGTATCCTTATCCTTGGGAGGAGGTACTTGTGTGACCCAAATAATCCAGACTGTCTGTTACAAACTTGCACTTGTCACAACCCAGGAAGATCCCAACATCTTTAAAGATATTCAAAACAATTTCTCAAAATTGGCACATGATCAGACACCGACTAAGAAAATATCAGAACATTGTCCTGATAGGCCTGCTCACGACAAATCCCTTCCAAAATGTGATCCATAAATTTCTGAAATACACTGACTGCTGAGGCCAGGCCAAAAGGTAATCTCAGAAATTTATATGCCCCAAACGGGGTTACAAAGATGCTAAGATCACTAGATTCTGAGGTCAAAGGGATCTGATGGTATGCAGACCTTAAGTCCAAAATGCTGAACACTTTAGAACCCCCAATGTAAGCAAGCAAATCCTGGATTTTTGGGAGTGGGTGACAGTCAACCATGATATTTTTATTGAGAATGTGCAAGTCAGCACATAAACAAATATCTCCACTCTTTTTGCAAACTACTACAATGGGACTGACCCACTCCGAGGAATCTGTGAAAGTAATCACTCCTTCAAGAACCAAATTGTCTAATAAACGCTTCAGGTCATCCCTTACGCTCAAAGGAACTGACCTGACTTTATGAGCATGCATGCAAAAAATGAAACGAAAACGTTTCATTTCATTTTTTTAAAAATGCATCCCTTTTTCCTTTATGGAGAACGGGCTGCATTTAAAAAAAAAATGCTGCTTTATTAAAAAGCAGTCCCAGACATGGTGGTCTGCTGAGCCCAGCAGGCCACCATCCCTGGGAGGGCTGGCATTAACAATGGGCTCGCAAATTGCGAGAGGCTCATTAATAATAATGAGCCTCGCAATTTGCAACCCCATTGGGAATCGCAAAACAGTGTAAACACACTGTTGTACATTTCATTTAGCGCCTCGCAATTTGCGAGGCGCTAAATGAAAGGGTTGTACATCTGGCCCATAGACTCAAAAAATCCTGGAAAGTTTCCTAAAAGTTTTTGTAAGTCTACACCATTAACACTCAAATCTGAGACCAGGGCAACTTGTGAGTCATTAATTTGAGCAGAATTCTGTGAACCAGGAACAAGTTTCAAACCCATTTGAGCGAGATCCTGCCACACTACAATGTTTTTGCCCTTGACCGCAACATAAACATTAGTTTTAATGTATCTACCCAAACAAGTCACATCCTCTAGAAAATAGCCCAGCATATCAATGTCATTCTCTCCATCAGCTTTAGGAATAATATTAGTTTATAGTAGTTTCACCTTAGAGGACCAATGCTGTGTGAAAAGTTCATCAGAAATAATGATGACTGGAGCACCAGAATCTGCCATCATATTCAGTGCCAAGTCTCCTAGCAAAACTTGACAAAATGGCCCCTTAGCCTTGTCAGCCAAATGAGAAACCACATCTTTATCAATGATTAATAGCTTTTTGTTAAATTCGTCCTCCAAATATTCACCATGCACAGACTCATCCTTAAATTGAACATCATTCGTCTGTACGCTGCTCATTTGTACTACACTTTTTCCTCTGCACACAGACTGAAAATTACCAAACTTGTGACATTTGATACATTTCTTTCCAAGTGCTGGACAAGTGGGATTATTACCTAGGTATGTGCGAGAATCACACCTGAAACATTCTGTTCCAGGAGGTTTGTTTGCCCTGTATTTAAAAGAAGCAGCATTAAGAGACTCTGCATCATGTACCAAATTAGCTGTAGAATAATTGAGTGACTCATTAGCAATGCATTTCACGAAACAATTGCACGTTCAATCCCCTTTGCCATATCATTGACATCTGCAAGGGTCTCTACAACTCGGGATCCGCTCTTGTATTTTTTTAGAAGAGCAACTATAAACAAATTGATCCGTAATACAAGTATCAAGTGCTGTCCCATAATCGCGACTAGATGCCAAGTTCCTGAGAGCTGAAATGTACTCCTCCACACTCTCGTCCAGAGGATTCAAAATTGGCAAACTGTCAAATGTTTGCTAACCTTCGAAGCCCAAATAGCTGAAGAGTAGAGGTCATTTTCTTTTGGGTGAAAATTTTTCCGCATCAATTGCCACCACAAAGTTTTCAAAAGAGCAAAAACAAATTTTCCAAAGTATCTTTGGTTTCCCAGGCAACGGTAAAAATGATGACAGTTGAACAACTTGTTGCTAAGTAGCCATAATAAAAGTAAATTCGATAGATGTGATGGAGCCAGATTTCATCAAGATTAAGCATCACTCTGTTTTGTGTTTCAGACAGACTGCATTTGAAATGGCACGCAGATTTTGGTGCAAGTGAAAACACATGGCACATGAAATATGAAATGAGGCCTAGTCAAATGCTTTTTAAAAAGGGGCACTTTTGGTGCATGCAAAGTGAAAGACATGAAATGAGGCTTGGTCAAAATGCTTTCAGTCTGAAATGCTTGTGCTAAATTAACATGTGTTTTTGCAGTGTAGAGAAACTTGTGATTTCAGTTTCCTTTTAGCTTTGAAGATAAGCATGGAAATGTGTTCTCTCCTCCCAGCTCCTTTTCCTTGTAATCTACACTCCCTGTTCCCGTATCAAGAGACCCTGGCTTTGTTGCATATTTAGACAATGCATATTCAGTTCATAACACATCTTTCTTATAATGTGTATTAATTAATCAACCATGCACCAACACTACACGTGGGGCAAACGCATTTTGCATGAAAAGCTATCTAAAACATTAGAGCATGTTGCTATGAGTATGTATTAACTGTTTGCGCTTTGAAAATTTGCACTGGTGCATGTTTATGCTATGTTGTACATTGCACATTTTGCATGTGGTGCACAAATGATAGAAAAGCTGCTTTAAACTAATAGCTTTTGCTAGGTAATAACTAATACAGGGTACTAGTATGGGGGAGGTAAACATAATGGGTCTTATTTCATAAATTAATATTCTTTTGTGTTTGTTTTACTTTTGGGCGCACAATAAAAATGGCTGCCTAGGAATCCAGCATGGCTGAGAATTGTTAGCAGTGTGCTGAATGAGAGACGCATGCGCAGAAGATTGTGCCAGCTGCATGAACTGCCAAGTGCCTCAAGTGAAGACACATGGGTCAAGGCCACAATGAACTGTACACTCTTGTCACCGTGCCAATGTAACAGTGTTTGTGGGAGAGCGTCATCCCTGCGTGCGATGTGAAAGCGAGAAGGAAATGGACTGATACATTTTTCTGCTTAAATGTTGCAATATTTGTATAATTATTGATGGTGAAATATATGACTGTATTAAGCCTTAACGCTTCCTTTGTTAAAACTGGTATGAATTGGATTTGCAATGAGAACAGGATGATGAGACCCTCATGTCACCTATGCTAACCAATGACAGTGCGAGTTTCTACTGAAACTGCAACATTATTAGTATAGTCAGCCTAGAATTAGAGTATAAATAATGACCCCATAGGGGGAGTGTCAGTCTTAGAGGAGAGATGAGGAGGGAGCAGATCTGACCAGACATCATATGGGTTAGGTACGTGAACGTTGCGGGTGCAACCTGGGAGGAGATTGCGTCCGAGGAGAGACAGAGGGAGGTGGGGGTCTTGCTCATATTTTTTTCAGAGAGTCCTTGCACGTCATATTTTTGGCAAGGCAGATCATATTCCTCTGTGGTCTTGTGAAGGAGGGGCATTTTCAAGGAGCAGCCTTTCTGTCAGACAATGGAGAGGGAGAGAGACAGATGAACAGACCAGCGAAGAGAGAGCAGCTGAGAGATCAGGACAGGTTTTTGTCTTATGCATTTATTTCTCTTTATGGGAGATTTTTGCTAATTATTAATTATTGATTAGCCTTGCAAAACTCACTCTTGAATTATACTTTTCCTGAAACTCTTTAAAGAGTTCTGACTGACATACAATTAGGGGTTTTCCAGGGCAGGACTGGCCGTAGCGGGCACCGGGCATTTCCCCGGTGGGCCTCCAGGGTGGGGGCCGGTTTTGGGCCCCTGGGGGGCCGTTTTTGATACAGGGCCGTTTTTGCAGCACAGCTGCAATATCGGCCCCGTAACAAATTCGGCCGAAACCGGCCCTGGCAAACAGCTCGGCCGAACCCCCAAACACCCCCTCCCCCCCCTGGGGGCCAGCCGAGCACTCTGCCAGGGCCGGTTTTGGTTCCCAGTCCGGCCCTGGGGTTTTCCCTCCTTTATGTAGTGCTTTGTATGCAACCTATAATATGTTCTGTATTAATTCTATTTTTCCTATTTTCCAATTCTGTAACCTGATTGATATTTGACTAATGAATAAAGGGTCAGAGAAACTTAACTTTTGACTAGAAAATAAAACCCTTTAAAATACTCACAACTCTCTTTATTGGCTTAAATTTAATTGTATTTTTGATTTTTCATGTTTATGTAAAGTCTCCTGAAGGTGATAACACGGTGGCAAAGGTCCATCACCTTTTAAAGCGGTAAACTAGAGGTAAATGATGTTTTGCATTGAGAAATTACCATGAAATTAGCGCTGGATCAGATGAAACTATTAATATAAATCTCAACACACCAAAAATAATAAAGGCAATGAACCCACTGCAGGGTGCAATAGAGATGTGCAAGGAACCTTAATTCGCAAGAGTAGAAAAGCAAATGGAAGTGCTCTCATACCAAAGAGATGTTTGAAATGTTGAAAATCAACAAAACGCCACTCTTCTTTAATTAATAAATGAAAACATTCCCAATCAAAGATGGCCGCTGTGTGTGTGGATGTAATGGTACTTGTCACATGAGGCACTAGAGGCGAAATGAAAGAAAGGAATCAGACATCCCTTTCAAATGATGCTTGCTCACTTGCGGGTGTGCAAGCCAGCAGTAAGGTGAGAAAAGGGAAATCCTTACTTTCTGATAATCCCAAAGTCAGAAAGTGGCAATTCCAGGAGAAAGAAACATCCAATAGGCATCTAATGCTGAACTTCAAACTCTCGAAGGAGGAAGATCATATGGATCAAGCGGCACTCTCCTGAGTGTAGCGTGGAAATGAGGAAACCAGAAAGAAAAATGGATGGGCTCCTGCAGGGCAACATCAACTGGTCGCCATATGTAAATAAGTGAGGAACAGGAATAAAAGCAGCTGAGGCAAGCAGTTACATTTTTCTTCTTTAAAGTTTATTCCAACTCAAATTGCAGACGTCCACTGGAGTGTGTCCTCGCCCAGTGCCTTTCCATGCGCAACTCTCTCACAGTAGCATTAGGAACACACCTGGCAAGCACACAGTCACGGGCCACAAATCAAACATAAACATGTTGGTCGCATGCATACCAGTACGTAAAGGGACAGGTAAGTAGCAAAGAGCAGACTACTACAGTAAAGCGCCATCATTACATACAGCCAAGGGCTGGAGTAATTCCCCTTTGAGGATGAGAAGGGTTATGGATCACCCCCAGATTTGATGAGGGGAGAGGTTTTCTCTAAGGGGGAAAAATGTGCTGTTAGAAAATGAATTATTACTTGTGGATGTTGTGAGACCTCACCATGTAATAATGTCACTATTGCATATCAGTTCCTGTTAGGTTACCATAACTAAAACCTTAGCTCAGGCCTCCTGGGTAGCTGTGGCAAAGAGCAGTCAGTCTTAAGTCAAAGGAAACAGGTGTAAAGCATTTATTTGTACCAAAACAGTTAATAAGTAATAAACGCAACACAATAAAAATCCTACTAAAATCTATAAAAAATAGTATATATTTTTATCTTTCAATAAACACCACACCTTCAAAAATCTAATTTAGGGAATTGGAGTTATGATTTTTCAAAGATTTTCATAAATCATTGGAATTCACCCACTACATTTTACAATTCACTGATTTTCATTTGTAGGGTAGTGTTAGAACTGGGTGTCTCTAGTTGGCTGAGGTAGGTACCTTAGTCCAAATAAGGACCCTTGCTTCTAAGTCAGGGAAAGGAAGGACACCTTCTCAGATAGCTCCTGCTCACCCCCTCGGTACCTTGGCATGTGATAACACCACAAATGGACTCCACACGAGTTTCACCAAAAAACCAATTATATGTTTATAAAAAAAAGATATAAGATGAGACCACACGATAAAAATCCAACATATGCGTATTTGTAATATTTCACCTTGACGGTTATTAGGCCAGCAAGCACTGGTAGGTTCTTGCAGTATTAATGAGCAATTCTCGATGATTCAATGCAGTCCTAATGCATTGCTATGCAGTTCGTAATGCAACAATCGGCAGTTCGTAATGCAAAAATAACGCAATTCGTAATGCAACAATCAGGCAGTTCGTAATGCAAAAATAATGCAATTCGTAATGCAACAATCAGGCAGTTCGTAATGCAAAAATAATGCAATTCGTAATGTAACAATCAGGCAGTTCGTAATGCAAAAATAATGTAATTCGGCACCTATCGCGGTGCTCTGGACGGTTTCTATGCCACTCTTACTGACTCGCGGTCAGCTACTGCCAAAATATGCCCCCAACACTGTTATGATGGAAAACAAAGTGCAGCTCCACACTCCGGCCCCGGTACTGCCACTCCTCGGCAAGTATGGGCCGTGATACGGACTTGAGCGGGAGCTCGCTGGAAAGATGGGAAAGGCTGAGAGCGTTTCTCTCGTAGCTCGCACCCCGCCCCAGACGGCGACACACGCACGCTCGCTGAGCGTTACCTGGGGGGTGCAATCTCACTCTCCTCTCCTCGCGGCTTGGGCCTCCGGTGCGACTTCGTTGATCTTGGGCAGTGGAACTCGGACCCCCGACGGTAATGGTTTGAGGTCTCTCCTTGGCAAAGGCAGGCTCGGGCCGGCGGCGGTGAATTCTCACAGCTCCTCTGGGGATGCCAGTCCGGGCTGATGGCAATGACGATCGCAGCAGTTCTGGTCACACTGTCGATCGAAGCAGAGAACAAGACTGCTCCGGGACAAACAGTCACGGGGCAATTTCTCACGAAGGTCTCAGTCTGCAACAGGGCACACGCACACAGCGTTGTTGAGACTCACTTGAGCTCCGGGTGCACACGATCACAGGGCAATCCTCACGAAGGTCTCAGGCTGCACGAAGCACACGCACACAGCGTCGCTGAGACTCACTGGGACTCCGGGTGCACACGATCACAGGGCAATCCTCACGAAGGTCTCAGGCTGCACGAAGCACACGCACACAGCGTCGCTGAGACTCACTTGGACTCCGGGTGCACACGATCATGGGGCAGTTCTTACGAAGGTCTCAGGCTGCAAAAAGCACACGCACACAGCGTCGCTGAGACACACTTGGAAACTTTTATGTTCCTGAGTTTCCACAACAGGGAGCCAGCTCTCCTCGGGCCCTTGGAGACACGCTACTTAAGGACACAGCACACAGCAAAGTCCTCACAAGCAGGGGGACACAGCACACAGCAAAGTCCCTTGTCCTCTCCTTAGTCAAACCAGAAAACTGCAGTCCAGCCCCAGAACACACAGCAAGGGCAGTCCTTCTCTTCAGACTCTTCAGCTGTTCTTCTTTGGCAGAGGTTCCTCTTGATCACCAAGTAGGTTCAATCCTTTTTCTGTAGGGATTTCAGTCTAAAGTCCAGGGGTTTCAGCTCTCGTAGTTATACCCCTAAATGTTTTTGAAGTCTTTGTGTTCAGGGGGCACTGACCCCTGTCCAAACCAGTTCTGGGTGTCTCCCTGCCAGTGACACCTTCTTCCTTTGGTAGTGGGGGTCCGGATCTTCAATCACTCAGCAGGAGATGGAGCCTTTGTTTTATGGCAGCAGCCCAGGCCTCTTCACCTCCAGGGGCTACTCCTCCCCCCTACACTCCAGGTGCAGGTCAACCGTGGCTGTCTCACCTACTCCTCCCCTGGGTCAAGACATTTCCCAGATCCTATCACATTCAAATCCAGACAGTCAATCCACAACCAGGCAGAGAAACACAGAATTGTTAGAACAAAAAAACCAGCCACTTCTAAAAGCGTGGTTTCTAAACACACAATTCAAAAACCACCTTCCCAAAAAGATGTGTTATTAAATTGTGAGCTCAGGCACACTAAACTTCACCTCTCCATCTTAAACCTATGGGAAGATAGGCTGGAAACATATTACACAGCCTCCCCCATTCTGTCCTATGTGCAAGATAGCATTGCAACAGTGAAAAACGAATTTGGCAGTTTTTCACTGTCAGGACATGGTACACACCTTAGTACATGTCCTACCTTTCACATACACTGCACCCTGCCCAGGGGGCACCTTGGGCATACCATAGGGGTGTCTGATCTGCATAAAAAGGGAAGGGTAAGGCCTGGCAATTGGGTGCACTTGTCAGGACAACATGGCAGTTTAGCAAACTGCGCGCAGGCCCTGCAGTGGCAGGCCTGAGTTCTCTCTTTGGGGGCTACTTATGTGGGTGGCACAATTAGTGCTGCAGGCCCACGAGTAGCATTTGTATTACTAGCCCTGGCACACAAAGTGCACTTTACTTGGGACTTTACTAGTAAGACAAACATGCCAATTATGGACAACCAATTACCATAACAATTTAAACAGAGAACATATGCACTTTAGCACTGATCAGCAGTAGTAAAGTGCCCAGAGTCCTAAAACCAACAAAAACAGGTCAGAAACATTACAGGAGGAAGGCAAAAAGTTCAGGGATGACCCTGCAAAAAGGGCCAAGTCCAACACAACCCCCTTCCAGCCAAACACAGGGTAGACCAATCACTACCTTGATGGGCTTCCCTCCTTTGGGCGATAGAACACAGACCCTGGCCCGCAACTGCAGGGGCATATTCCAGTTCTACGCCAATCTGAACCCAATTGGATCCCTCTGTCCATACTCTCAGGGCCCCGTAAGCTAACCCAGGGGGGACCCATCTCCTCACCTGGGGACCCCATCTGTGCAGTGCCTAAACACACTGGTAGACAGTACCCACATGGCCAACACAGTGGTGTGGCCCAGTCCACCCTCGAGGTGTCACTCCAGCCCCCCTCCCAGGGGCAACTCTGTCCACCAGGACAACCAGCCACAGTGGCCACTGACAGCTGTCGGTGATGAGAGCCAGGCCTCATGCCTTTCAGGCCTCTCTAACCTCTGTGGCGTCAGAAAGCGGGGGGCAGTAGCCCCAGGTGCCTGGCACCTTTTCTCCACTCTCCCTTCTGCCAAGTCAGGTATGGCATCCTGACACTGGCCCGCCAGCCCAGGGTCTGTACCCTCCGGCTGGACAAGAGACTGGGGTGGGCTCTCCCACACCCTGCCTTCCTCTCTGGACCCATGCACCCTCCCCACTGGAGCGGTGCTACCAGACACCAGAACTGGTGGGATGCTGGTTACAGCAGTCCCCCTCAGTTCACCTGACACTTTGGGATCCCACTCAGGAAGTGGCCTCCCGGTACAGACTAGGCTCCCCTCCTGGTGTTCCCTTATGGAATCAACCAGGTCCTGGGACTGGGTATCAGGCACCTTGGGACACAGCCCCCTCCCACTCCTTCTCCTCTGAGACAGGACGTGGGACCCTACACCCCTCCCACTACATTGGGACCTATCTGGGCTTCCACAAACCTCCCCTACCTCACTTGGTTGGGGAAAACCTGAACCACCCCCTTCTGGGTCACTCCCAAAAGCTTCCTCAGACCCTCGGGAATCCACCCAAAGGTCTGCCTCCTGCGCAAGCTCCCTGGATCAGAGAACTCGCACCCCACCGGGTGTTGGCATAGCTCTGGAAAACAGGGTCTTAAAATATGCTCTCCAACAAATGAATCACACAGCCCCCCACAGTAGTTAACCAAGCTATCCTTTGCCTCACCCTCCAGTGCCTCACACAAGTACCCCACACCACTCTCCTGAGATTGGCAAGACAGGGTCTGACTGTCTCAGTCACTCAACCTACACTCTTCTGGGCGGTCTCCACACTCACACACCAAGGTTTCTACCATGGGGTAACCCCTCTCCCTACACCTCTCATCTAGGGTCAGTAGGGTGTCCCTCCCACCACTAGGAATATGATCCCCTGTGTCAGTTCCCCAATCTACTTCAGGGACACTGCACACCACTGGAGCTACCTCATAAACCTGAACCCCCTGGTGTATGTTAGCCCCCTCCCTCAAGTCAGGCGCCACATCTCTGAGTGTATGTACTTTTCTCTCAGCACTAGACACTACATTTTTGCTGCCACCATCTGAGCTGGACTCCACCTCCAACCCAGCAGAGCTCACTTCCTGAGCTACACACATCTCTTTTGGCTTGACTGAGACACTCATGGCCTCAAGCCTTTGGAGCTCCAAATCAAGCTCCCTCATTCTTAACTTATGTTCCAAAAGCAATCTCTTTTCCTCCAAAGCGAGAGCGTTCTTGCTCTTCTCTGCCCACCTTTTTCTCTCAATGAGCAACTTCTTCTCATCCGCCTGATCCTTTAGTTTCAAAACCTCCAACTCACGCTCTCTGACCCTTTGGTTTTCCTCCAACTCCTCTGGGGAAAAGCTCCTCCCTGAATGGTTACTACCAGCCCCTGAGGCTGGTCCTCCCACTGGCAAATCCTGTTGACCAAATCCATTCCCTGGGTCATCCTCATCCATCTCAGCATCACCTGTCTCCTGAGCCTCTTTGGCTTCCCACCAGGCCCTCAAGGCCGTTTGCAGCTCCTCCTTCTTGGCGCTACTTTTCATGGGACATCCCAAAGCTCTGCAGAATTGCCTCAATTGATCAGCTTTGTAGGTAAGCAATGCCTCAATGTCGAATTCCAATTCTGCAGCCTCACTGGCTACTTGACTCCTTTGAGACATGATGTGTGGCTTAAAGGTCGCTCAAAAATAGAACCAAAAAATCAAAAACACAATATGTGGTTGCGTCGTGGTCTGCGCTAAAACTAGTGATGTACACCAATCACTGTGAGTCAGTTGCAAATACACGTTCAAATCCCCAACCGCTGACCACCAATGTTAGAACTGGGCGTCTCTAGTTGGCTGAGGTAGGTACCTTAGTCCAAATAGGGACCCTTGCTTCTAAGTCAGATAGCCCGTGCTCACCCCCTCTGTAGATTGGCACGAGCAGCCAGGCTTATCTCCAAGGCAAATGTGTAAAGTATTTGCAACCACGCTCTCAGTGACACAGTGATAACACCACAAATGGACTCCACACGAGTTTCACAAAAAAAACAATTATATGTTTATAAAAAAAAGATATACGATGAGACCACACGATAAAAATCCAACATATGCGTATTTGTAATATTTCACCTTGCCGGTTATTAGGCCAGCAAGCACTGGTCAGTTCTTGCAGTATTAATGAGCAATTCACGATGATCCAATGCAGTCCTAATGCAATGCTATGCAGTTCGTAATGCAACAATCGGCAGTTCGTAATGCAAAAATAATGCAATTCGTAATGCAACAATGAGGCAGTTCGTAATGCAAAAATAATGCAATTCGTAATGCAACAATCAGGCAGTTTGTAATGCAAAAATAATGCAATAGTAATGCAACAATCAAGCAGTTCGTAATCAAAAATAATGCAATTCGGCACCGATTGCGGTGCTCTGGACGGTTTCTATGCCACTCTTACTGACTCGCGGTCAGCTACTGCCATAATATGCCCCCAACACTGTTATGATGGAAAACAAAGTGCAGCTCCACACCCCGGCCCCGGTACTGCCACTCCTCGGCAAGTATGGGCCGCGATGCGGACTTGAGCGGGGGCTCGCGCTGCAAAGATGGGAAAGGCCGAGAGCGTTTCTCTCGTAGCCCGCACCCCACCCCAGGTGGCAACACCCGCACGCTCGCTGAGCGTTACCTGGGGGGTGCGATCTCACTCTCCTCGCCTCTCCTCGCGGCTTGGGCCTCCGGTGCGACTACTTTGATCTTGGGCAGTGATGGTTTGAGGTCTCTCCTTGGCAAAGGCAGGCTCGGGCCGGCAGCGGTGAATTCTCACAGCTCCTCTGGGGATGCCGGTCCGGGCTGATGGCAATGACGATCGCAGCAGTTCTGGTCACGCTGTCGATCGAAGCAGAGAACAAGACTGCTCCGGGACAAACAGTCACGGGGCAATTTCTCACGAAGGTCTCAGGCTGCAACAGGGCACATGCACACTTCGTCGCTGAGACTCACTTGAGCTTCAGGTGCACACGATCACAGGGCAATCCTCACGAAGGTCTCAGGCTGCACGAAGCACACGCACACAGCGTCGCTGAGACTCACTTGGACTCCGGGTGCACACGATCACAGGGCAATCCTCACGAAGGTCTCAGGCTGCACGAAGCACACGCACACAGCGTCGCTGAGACTCACTTGGACTCCGGGTGCACACGATCACGGGGCAATCCTCACGAAGGTCTCAGGCTGCACGAAGCATATGCACACAGCGTCGCTGAGACTCACTTGGACTCCGGGTGCACACGATCACGGGGCAGTTCTTACGAAGGTCTCAGACTGCAAAAAGCACACGCACACAGCGTCGCTGAGACACACTTGGAAACTTTTATGTTCCTGAGTTTCCACAACAGGGAGCCAGCTCTCCTCGGGTCCTTGGAGACACTCTACTTCAGGACACAGCTCACAGCAAAGTCCTCACAAGCAGGGGGACACAGCACACAGCAAAGTCCCTTGTCCTCTCCTTAGTCAAACCAGCAAACTGCAGGCCAGCCCCAGAACACACAGCAAGGGCAGTCCTTCTCTTCAGTCTCTTCAGCTGTTCTTCTTTGGCAGAGGTTCCTCTTGATCACCAAGTAAGTTCAATCCTTTTTCTGTAGGGATTTCAGTCTAAAGTCCAGGGGTTTCAGCTCTCATAGTTATACCCCTAAATATCTTTGAAGTCTTTGTGTTCAGGGGCACTGACCCCTGTCCAAACCAGTTCTGGGTGTCTCCCTGCCAGTGACACCTTCTTCCTTGGATAGTGGGGGTCTGGATCTTCAATCACTCAGCAGGAGATGGAGCCTTTGTTTTATGGCAGCAGCCCAGGCCTCTTCACCTCCAGGGGCTACTCCTCCCCCTACACTCCAGATGCAGGTCAACCGTGGCTGTCTCACCTACTCCTCCCCTGGGTCAAGACATTTCCCAGATCCTATCACATTCAAATCCAGACAGTCAATCCACAACCAGGCAGAGACACACAGAATTGTTAGAACAAAAAAACCAGCCACTTCTAAAAGCGTGGTTTCTAAACACACAATTCAAAAATCACCTTCCCAAAAAGATGTGTTATTAAATTGTGAGCTCAGGCACACTAAACTTCACCTCTCCATCTTAAACCTATGGGAAGATAGGCTGGAAACATATTACACAGCCTCCTCCATTCTGTCCTATGGGCAAGATGGCCTTGCAACAGTGAAAAACGAATTTGGCAGTTTTTCACTGTCAGGACATGGTACACACCTTAGTACATGTCCTACCTTTCACATACACTGCACCCTGCCCAGGGGGCACCTTGGGCATACCATAGGGGTGTCTGATGTGCATAAAAAGGGAAGGGTAAGGCCTGGCAAGTGGGTGCACTTGTCAGGACAACATGGCAGTTTAGCAAACTGCGCGCAGGCACTGCAGTGGCAGGCCTGAGTTCTCTCTTTGTGGGCTACTTATGTGGGTGGCACAATTAGTGCTGCAGGCCCTCGAGTAGCATTTGTATTACTAGCCCTGGCACACAAAGTGCACTTTACTAGGGACTTTACTAGTAAGACAAACATGCCAATTATGGACAACCAATTACCATAACAATTTACACAGAGAGCATATGCACTTTAGCACTGATCAGCAGTAGTAAAGTGCCCAGAGTCCTAAAACCAACAAAAACAGGTCAGAAACAATACAGGAGGAAGGCAAAAAGTTCAGGGATGACCCTACAAAAAGGGCCAAGTCCAACAGGTAGTCTATGAGCTTTGAACGAGAGGGTCGCAGCCAAAGTCAAAGTTTCAAGCTGACTGCGATGAAGTGGCCTTCTGATCTAGGGGACAGGTTAGTTCCGGTCAAGTTTTTACCTTTGAATTTAGAAACTTTTCTGGTTCATTTCTTCGTTGATGGGGCTCATCGGCAGGATACTCTGCAACTTGAATCCGTCGCGGACAGGCAAGATCCAGCGGTCTGGTGAGACCCTCAGTTCTTGAATGGAGTTCAAGGCTATTAACCACCTGGCAAAACTTTTAAGCGGGTGCAATCTGAAGTCTGTTGGTCCAGAGAGGCTTCAACAACCTTTGGGAGCTTTTTAGTGGCAATGTATAGCCTCTCGTTCTTTGTAAAAAAAAAAATATCTTGTAGCTCTAGACTTACAAGTTGCAGTTCTTCCATGGGAAAGAGTACACTCTAGTGCCAAAAATGGGCCTGGGACCTTCTGGGCATCATGGGGAGGCTAGGACCCCAGAAGAGTCTGGGGAAAATCCAGTTGCTACTGATCAGCTGGGCTTGTGCAGATGCAGGGCTTCTTTAGCTTTTGTGTCCCTGGAGCTTTAAAGAAGGCTAGACAATTATTTGGTGGAGTTCATTCTCTGGTCATTGGCATGAGTGAGGAGTAGGTCCAGCTCTTGGAGTCTCTCGCCACGAAGTCAACAGCAGGAGTAGCCTTTGTCTCTGAAGTCCTGTCTTTCGCTCAGCAGGTGCAGTTCTATTTGGTGCAACCTTTGTTTCTGAGGTTCACAGGTTCCGAAGGTGCAGTCCTTCTTCTGTTCTTTCCTGGTCCATTAGTGTTCCAAGGCTGTTAGCCAGGGTTGCCTCTTTAATGACAGTTTTGAGTTTATGGGTAGGGAGGATTCTCTAATCAATGAGAAACAAATTCCCACAGACAAGCCTACCCACTCTTTCATCAGTTTCAGGGGCATTGGCACTGAACAGTCCAACAGTTCATCTCTCAAATCCAAGCTCGCCCAAATCCAAGATGTCAGAACGCCTCTTCCCAGGGTTAGCACTATGGGCACACCCCGAAGTGTGTTCAGTAAAATGAGCAATCCCTCCTGGAAAATCGCTTCTGCAACAGGCTATTCCTTTCTGGGGGGAGATGCCAGCTTGTCTACCTCAACAAAGGAAAGGGCAGGATACAGTATGATTTGCATTTGCCTATCAGAGGTGGCTGCCCCTTTGAAGCTGGGCCATCTGTGGCTGCAACCCTCTGGCCATCCTGTCAAAAGGGGGTTAGCCTCCTCCCCCCATGGGTCCTTTGTTCCCTTGTCCAGTGAGCCATTCACACTCTATTGCAGAAAGGCAGAAATGGCAGAAAAGCATCAGGCTGTCCCAGGTGACAACTGCTGCAGTTAATCAGAAACAGCTACTAGAAACTTGGTGCAAGAAAGTGGTGACTTTCTATAGTCACCTTTACATTAATAGTTACTTTAAATCCAACTTTAGCAATAACTCTGTGTATGAAGTTAGGTTACTCTCAGACAACAACCACAATCCTTGTCAGGCTGAACCACAAGTGTCACTAAATTAGCCTGTGCTTAACATTCTGGTAGCTTGGCACAAAGCAGTCAGGCTTAACTTAGAGGCAATGTGTAAAGGATTGATGCAGAACACAAACAGTAATAAAGTGAAAACCCAACACAAACAAAATCCTAAACCTCGAAAAATAGAGTAAATTGTAATAAATAAAATGATGTCAGTACAACAAAAACCCAATCAGTAGAATTGAAGATATGACATTTCAATGTTTTCAGTAAACATAGTGCCTAAAAGCACATGCACCAACTGATGGTATCTGGTCATCAAAGTCACAAGTTCAGGTCGACCGTGATGGAGTGGAAACCGAGCACAGGGCAGAATTCAGCCAGCTGGGACGTTTACCTTATGACGTTGGTGCGCGGTCTGCACAGCGTTGCTTTGCGAGGCTTTCCAGTTGCAGATCCAGGTAGGTCCAGTTTCAGCAGGTCATCTGGACAAAGGCAGGAAAGACTTTGAAGCTTGTTGCGTTCATGCAACTCACACAGGAGGTCAGCTAACTGCCCCTGGGAATGACTCAGGATAGCCTGGGATGAAGGCAAGAAGATCCAGTCTTGTTTCTCAGACAGCAAGGCAGTCGCAAAAGCAGCAGTTCAGTCCCGTGGCAGCAGGACAGTCCTTCTTCTGTAACTTCCAACAGGTCCAGGAGTGCTCTGAAGAGTGGCTCTGGAGATCAAAATGTATATCTGGTGCCAGCCTTTGTGTGGGGGGGTTTCCCTATACGACCCCCACATCTGGTTCTGGAATGTTCTTCCCCTTTCACTGTCAAGGCTCTGTACTGTCTGGGGCAACAAAAGAAAGGGCAGGCCTATGTCAGATTCCATTGGGTTTGCAGGAGGCAAAGCCCTTTGAAATGTAAATGGGAATGGATACAACCCCTACCAGTCCTTCTGCCAGGATGGCTCATCCTGTCTATAACTAAGCCCCCTTTGCTTTACTCTCTGGAAGCAATACACAAACCCCAACAGCACAGCCATTCACAGTCATGTAACCCACGACACTGGCAAAAGGCACAAATAGTTAAGACTTTCAAAAAATGGCCTTTCCAGAATTGTGATTTAAAATATGACTTTTCCATTAAGGAGGTTTTTAAATTACACTTCATTTGAGTGGAAACAGTATATCTCTATCTGCTTCCAACCCAAAGTTATCACTCATTAAATGTGATAAGGTAACTTTAGTGTGTGGTACAATGAGTGCTGCAGTCCTACTAGCAACAATGTCTTTACCGGTAGTCACTTAAAAAGGTAAATATCATATATAACAGATCAATGTCAAGCACATGGAAAATGGAGACCACAAAGATTTAAAGAAGACCAGGGAAGTGGTTGGTATATTTTGAGGCAACAGTAGTTGTATCAGCACTACATTACATTATTTATATGGTAACCCAAGGTACACTGTGCACAAAAGTGCTCGTGGAAAGGTGAACGGCGCAAGTGACAAGTGCAAAAGGTGAGATAACAGCGAACAGCGGCGCAAAAAGGCAAAGGATAGTAGACGGTTACAAAAACAGTAGGTAGAACATTTTTACAGGATTTGCACTGTTTTTTGGATCGACGATGACGCCTAGAGAAGCGCTGAATAATCGACTGCGTTTCGACCCGGATGATTTTGAGTCATCATCAGGACTGGGTTACTTAAAGTTGGATGGTGCTGTGGGACGGGTAACCCGATTAACTTTGCAAGAAGGTAATTCACAAATGGAAGGTATCCAGGTGTGCTCGGGTCAGCATGGTGTGTAGGATGTGATAATCAAGGAACCTGGTATCAAGTAAATCCGTGTCTATGGCGCACCTGGATTCATTCCGCGCCCAAGGAAGCCTGGATCTCACTTCAAATGAGCTACGGATCGGTCCCACTCCGTTTTCGTTTACTGGGCATGATTGATACTCCCAGCCCATGGATTACTACGAAATCTGAACACGTTGAATTTCTTCCTTGCCCATTCTGACGCTATACTGATTCGTCGAGCAAAAGGATTTACTCGATACCGGGCTCCTTGATTATTGCATCCTACACACCATGCTGACCCGAACCCACCTGGAAACCTTCCATTTGTGAATTACCTTCTTGCAAAGTTAATCGGGTTACCCATCCCACAGCACCATCCAACTTAAAGTAATCCAGTCCTGGTGATGACCCGAAATCACCGGGTCGAAACGCCGTCGACTATTCAGCGCTTCTCTAGGCGTCATCTTGGTTCCAAAAAACAGTGCAAATCCTGTAAAAATGTCCTACCTACTGTTTTTTAACCATCTATTATCCTTTGCCTTTTTGTGCCGCTGTTCACTATTATCTCACCTTTTGCACTTGTCACTTGCACCGTTCACCTTTCCACGAGCACCTTTGTGCACAGTGTACCTTGGGTTACCATATAAATAATGTAATGTAGTGCTGATACAACTACCGTTACCTCAAAATATACCGACCGTTTCCCTGGTCTTCTTTAAATCTTTGTGGTCTCCCTTTTCTATGTGCTTGACATTGAGCTGTTATAAATGATATTTGCCTTTTTAAGTGACTACCGGTTGAGACATTGTTGCCTTATATAACGTAATTACCCGGTCTCAATTGGACTATCGGTTTCTGCCTGTTGTTTATTTTTGTTTGCAATCCTACTAGCATCATTTTATTTACAGGCCCGGGTTACAAGTAGTACCATTTACTAGGAACTTGCAAGTAAATTGAATGCCCCATTTTGGTGTAGGCCAATTTTACCATGTTTTAAGGAGAGAGCACAAGCACTTTAGCTCTAGTTAGCACTGGTAAAGTGCACAGAGGCCAAAAGTCAATAAAACTGAATTCAGCAAAACAGGAGAGATGAAAGCAAAATGTCTGGGTGCATACCACGCCAAGGATGTCAGGTCTAATACTCTGGTTTAATGTAAAAATTAATTTGATATCTTGAAGTACTACTTTTTGTCCTCCCAGGTGGAAGTTACCACTTTATAAGAGTAAAATTGTAACTCCATGTCTGTCAATGGGACTACCTGCCTTGCTACAGCGAAAACAACAATGGTGAGTTTTCACTGTCAGTCATGTAAAGCATAAAATGAACATATCCTTCTTTTTAATATCCTGCACTGGCACCCTGCCTTCTGGGATGATAAGGACTGCCTGAGAGGTCACACATATATTGGAAAGGAATGTTTGGGCTTTTTGCCAAATTGAGTTGGAAGTTTAAAAGCTGCCCAACTAGGCTGCATTGCCAGACCTAGGGCCATATTTTCAGCTTGTCACTCTAGTGGTGGCACAATAAGTGCTGCAGTCCAGGGGTGACATTTCACTTACAGGCCCTGGGTACCCAGAATACCATATACTAGTGACTTATCAGTAAGTTAAATATGCCAAACATGTATTAGCATTTGCACTCATCTTTTAGGGGTCAGGGCACATGCACAGGGGCCTGGTCAGCAGGGTCCAGTGCACTTCAGAGTAGAAGGCATGGGTGGATGGGCAGTGCAAGCAAGACGTTGTGGAGGACCTTGCGGGCTGCTGCCAGGATTACCCCTGGTGAAGATGCCAACGGGGCTGCACTGAATGGCACGTTCTGGTCCCTAGAAGCATACTACAGCTAAGGCGGAGAAAGTAGCAGTGTCAGAGGCTGTTGTTGAGAGGCTGCACAAAACTTCCCACAGAGCTTTAGGGGATAGGAGGCCCTTGGAGAGTATCCTGGTGGCAGGAGCACACCACTAGGAAGAAAACTCTGAAGACCCTGTGCAAATCTTTGCCCTGGGGCCTGAATTGTTGCATAATGTAAAATGATGGGGCCCCTCTGAAGAATCTGAAGATGGGCCCATGAGTCTCCCAGTCTCACAGATAATCATTAACCATAGGAGAAATGGGGCCCCTCTGAATATGGGGGCTCTTTGAAGGGGTAGGACCTCGCACCACAGGGGCTGGAGGAGTTTGCGTTATGGCTCTTGTTTGAAGATGATGCTTGATTAAGTTTGGAAAATGACCTGCACGGGTGCTCTGAGGAGTGGGTATCTGGAAGACCAAAATGACCTAAGTGTGGTTCAAATTTCTTCCGAAGTTTGTTTCGCATTAGGTCGCTGCAGTTGACCTTGCTGCAAACCAATGCGTATTTTGAAATATTCCCCAGGTTAGGTGTGAGAGAACATGTGATGTCACCCAGGAGCTTCACTTGCTTCATGACTGCTCCCCGCGCCCTAGCATAGGAAGTTGTAAGACAGGCGGGTTTCAGCTGGAGAGAGGACTATCTGGCTCCACAGAATGGGACTGAAAGAACCTGTGTTGGGTAGGCAGAGGAGCAAACATTACTGCACTGCTGTGCAGGTCCTGCAAGCAAGATGAAAATTAAACTTGCATATTTTTAATGGGTGCCCAGGAGGGGCCAGTGCACCCTCAAAGTATAGGAGACTGTTTGCGGGGGATGGGTCATGTCAAATAGCAGCAAAAAGTACAATTGATGGACGGAATGCTGAACAATGTCAAACATTCACCTCCAGTACAGAGATCTGGGTCTAAATCCATCGTTTTTTGCTCACCATGTCATTACAGTTTGGACCCAGCCATATTCAATTCAGTCTTGATTCTGCTCCCCATGTGAACAATCCAGCCCAAACTGCCACCCTGCCAAACTGCCTCCCTGGACCGGAAACAAGTATCCTGGGACCGGTTTTGGGGTATCACCCCATATCAGCCAGGCTAGCTTGACCCTAGTGGCATGGTGAGCACGGGACCACGTCTGGGCATACACGTGCTACTCAGGGTGACAAATACAAAAAAGAACAATTAATGAACGGAATGCTGAACAGTGTCAAACATCCACCCCCAGTACTGAGATATGGGCCTAAATCCATAGTTTGTTTGCTCACCATGCCACTCTCATTTGGATCCAGCCATATGCCATTCAGTCCTGACCCTACTCCCCATGGGAAAAGTCCAGCCTGAACTGCCAGGCCAGATCCTCCCTGGACCGGAAACAAGCATCCTGGGACCAGTTTTGGGGCATCACTCCTTATTAGCCAGGCTAGCTTGACTCCAGTTGCATGGTGAGCACAGGACCCACGTCTGGGCATACCTGCCCCACTCTGGGTGACAAATACAAAAAGAACAATTGATGGACAGAATGCTGAACAATGTCAAACATTCACCCCCAGTACTCAGATCTCTGGACCTAAATCCATCATTTTTTTGATCGCCATTCTAGTTTGGACCTAGGCACATGTAAATCAGTCTTGACCCTGCTTCCCATGGGAACAGTCCAGCCCAAACTGCCAGGCCAGGTCTCCCTGGACCGGAAACAAGTATCCTGGGACGGGTTTCGGAGTATCTCCCCTCATCAGCCAGTGCAGCTTGATTCCAGTGACATGGTGAGCAAGGGGCCCATGACAGGGCATATACATCCCACTCGGGGGGGACAAATGCAAAAAGAACAATTGATGGGCAGAATGCTGTACAATGTCAAACATGCACCCCCAGTACAGAGATCTGGGCCTAAATCCATTGGTTCTTTGCTCACCATGCATTCTAGTTTGGACCCAGCCATATGCAAATCAGTCTTGACCCTGCTCCCCATGGGAACAGTCCAGCCCGAAATGCCAGACCAGGAAAGAAGCATCCGGAAAGAAGCATCCTGAGACCAGTTTCGGAGTATCACCCCTCATCAGCCAGGCTAGCTTGACTCCAGTGGCATGGTGAGCACGGGACCGATGTATGGGCATAGCCATCCCACTCGGGGTGACAAATGCAAAAAGAACACTTGCTGGACAGAGTGTTGAACAATGTCAAACATTCACCCCCAGTACAGAGAAGTGGGCCAAAATCCATTGTCTTTTTGCTCACCATGCCATTCCAGTTTGGATCCAGCCATATGCAAATCAGCCTTGACCCTGCTCGCCATGGGAACAGTCCAGCTTGAACTGCTAGGCCAGGCCCTCCCTGGATCGGAAACAAGCATCGTGGGACCAGTTTCGGGGTATCACCCTCCATCAGCCAGGCTAGCTTAACTCTAGTGGCATGGTGAGCACAGGACACAGGTCTGGGCATACCCTTCCCACTCAGGGTGACAAATGCAAAAAGAACGATTGATGGATGAAATGCTGAACAATGTCAAACATTCACCCCCAGTACAGACATCTAGGACCAAATCCATTTTTTTTTTGCTCACCATGCCATTCCAGTTTGGACCCAGTCATATGCACATTAGTTTTGACCCTGCTCCCCATGGGAACAGTCCAGCCCGAACAGCCAGGTCAGGCCCTCTCTCGACCAGAAATAAGCATCCTTGTCCAGTTTCGGGGTATCACCCCTCATCAGACAGGCTAGCTTGACTCCAGTGTCATGGTGAGCTCTGGACCCATGTCTGGGCATACCTGTCCCACTCAAGGTGACAAATGTAAAATGAACAATTGATGGAAGGAATGCTGAACAATGTCAAACATTCACCCCCTTACAGAGATCTGGGGCTAAATCCACAGTTGTTTTGCTCACCATGTCATTCCAGTTTGACCCAGCCATATGAAAATCAGTCTTGACCCTGCTCCCCATGGGAACAGTCCAGCCCGAAATGCCAGACCAGGTCCTCCCTGGACCGGAAAGAAGCATCCTTGACCAGTTTCGGGGTTTCACCCCTCATCAGACAGGCTAGCTTGACTCCAGTGTCATGGTGAGCTCTGGACCCATGTCTGGGCATACCCTTCCCACTTCCCACAGTTGTTTTGCTCACCATGTCATTCCAGTTTGGACCCAGCCATATGCAAATCAGTCTTGACCCTGCTCCCCATGAGAACAATCCAACCTGAACTGCCAGGCCAGGTCCTTCCCAGACCGGTACCAAGCATCCTGGGACCGGTTTCGGGGTATCACCCCTAATCTGCCATAGGGCATAGTGAGTACGGGACCCACATCTGGGCATAGTGAGCACGGGACCCACATCTGGGCATACCCGCCCCACTTGGGGTGACAAATGCAAAAAGAACAATTGATGGACGGAATGCTGAACAATGTCAAACATTCACCCCCAGTACAGAGATCTGGGCCTAAAGTCATCGTTTTTTTGCTCACCATGCCATTACAGTTTGGACCCAGCCACAGGGAAATCAGTCTTGACCCTGCTTCCCGTGGGAACAAACCAGCCTGAACTGCCAGGCCAGGTCCTCCCTGTACCAGAAACAAGCATCCTGGGACAGGTTTCGGGGTATCACCCCATATCAGCCAGGCAAGCTTGCATCCAGTGGCATGGTGAGCATGGGACCCAAGTCGGGCATACCCGTCCCACTCGGGGTGTCAAATGCAAATTGCAGCGGCAGCATGTCATGACAAGAGCCCCTGTGAATGCAGAGTTATAATTTCTGACTCTAAATCTTCCAGTAGGGAGAAGCAGGTGTCCAGGAAAAACAGTGCAGCGAGGGGCAAGAAGCCTGTTTAGAAGTCCCTGCGACCCTGTTGCAGGTGTGGCTGTTAGGCAGTCTGTATGAAGAAGAGAAATGATGTTAAAGGCTATAGGACTTGCTTGTTTTAAGTAAAAAACAAATGTTTTGCGCATCATGATAAAGCTAATAGGCTTGTGGTTTGAAATTAAACATGTATTGCTGTATGCCTGATATTTTGATTTGAAAAAAACAGTAGGCATGCCTTTTTACCAGTGAATAACCTTTTATGGTATTGCTTTAGGGGTTCATAATGGTACTACTGTTTTTGGTTTTAGGACTTCCTGTGTGCAAACTGTAACAGGGTACCTTGTATGTAATTCGGAACATGTTGAAATTAGGGAGTTAGTTGCCCTCTGTGACCTGTCTCTAAGGTGCTTGATTTGCTCCCTGGTTATTATACGAGGGCCTTTTATTATAGGATTAGGACCTGTCATTCCACCTATAATCTTATAAATATTTGTAATTTTGTGTGTAGTTTAATTGTGTGTGTATTAAAGTACTTTTCTGTTTTTAGGAAAAACACTGACTGGGCAGTGGCTTATTGAGTGTTATTTTGTGTGTTTCTGTATTCTGAATTTCTGTTTCAAAGCGCCTACCTGAATCAGCCTTTGACTGGTATGCTTCACTAACTTGAGAGTCATGTGCTAACAGGGTACCTGGTCCTACGACTGAAGGTCCATGCCACAGAGGCCCTAGAACAACAGAAGTAAATTACCCTCATTGACACAACTGGGGCCCAGAAACATTTGATTGTCCTGGGACCTCACAAACCGGATTACTCACACGGCCGACATATGGTGATCAACAGGAAGGGAGGCTTTCCTTAGACATCTACTTTTCACTTTTTATTAAAAAAATTGTGCAAAATTCTGAAGGCTAAATGCACAGAAAAGGTATACATTCCCGTATAAATAAATAAATACAATAAAAACTGAAATGAAACATCACCTCCACAATGACAGAAGTATCTCATAGAGACAAATAATATAGTATGACACATAGATTGACCACAGATAACTGACTTGCACCCAATAAAATCAGAAGTCAATATGCCGGGCGTCTTTCTAAATAAATAGTTTTAGGAAACTTGTACCTAACATGCCAATAATGTCTAGAAGGAAATCACATTTCACACTCAAGGGTCCAGTTTGACACAAAAGGTATAATAAGCATGCCCGTTGCTTACCCCTATGCAATACAGATCAGTGACAGTCCTCTCAAAGAAGAAAGAAGAAGAAGACATGGGGGCAGACCAAAGGTGATCACTTAGGGTTAAGGCTCCCATTTTCCTCATTTAAAAACATTAGAATTGTGCCTGAAAGCTGAGCCGAGCACAGGTTTTCAGGCATAATCCTGGGAAGGTCATGGAATCTTTGTAGCGGGTCCTATTCCCGCTGTCCGGAATTCTCCATACCTGAGAATAGGCAAGTAGGATCCCCAGTGGAAATGCACTTTTCTCCCCATGGAGTTACCTCTTAGCCTGCACCAGCAGCAAATATGGAGGTGATCCGTTGCTGTTCCCACCCTGGAAAGGGATTTATGCCAGGCCTGTGCTGGAGTAAAAATATAACCCTTTTCCAAGGTGGAAAGGGAGGGACTGGAGTTTGTGGCTGCCCACAATAGTACAAGTGTGTGTGTGTTCCCAGACTTCTAAGGCTAGCTTCCATACCTTGGAACACCAACTTCCCACCCCTTGAGTGGGATTTCGGGCTGGGAAATTTGCACCTGTGGCGGAGATGTCCCCCCGTGTAAATGTGCCTGCACCTGCCAGGAATCCCCTCGTGAATTCCTATCACGCATGAAAAGTTAAATGGGTGCTCCTTTGTTTTGGTTCTCTGTGATTTTCAACCCACATATAAAAAGAGAATTAGCCATAGGCAGGCACAGAAAGATAGCGTCATAGGAGCACACTCCCTGTGCTCAGCCTCAAGCAGGGGTGGTGCTCTGTATGTTAAATCTTCTTATCTGTGAATGCCTCATATACATGCACATTGAACATGGGAAAGCATGGATGAGACAGCCATATTTGACACTGCATAGTATACGTGAACATGGCGGGGCCTTAGTATCTTTGCTACACATGCATAAGATAATATAAACAAAGCCCTATAATTTGAATCTTCACAACCATTTGGATCTTGACTGGTATAAATTACTAGTGAGTATGAGTGAACGTTGCCCACATAGACAATCACAGTGATCTAACCGTCTCACCCCTGTGTTTCGGTGCCTTCCGATGCTACGTGCATTCCTATGCCTCCACTATCAAGTGTAAGGGAAACAGACAAACCCCCTCCATAGTATTCAGGGACAGGATTCTTTGCTACTCCAATTTCAGTCTCCAGTGTTTGGGGAGAAGTATATTTTTGAGTGCCCCATAAACACTTTCCCCAAATATTCTCTGACAGGAGTTTGAATAGCAAAATATTTTGTCCCCAAATAATTAGGGAATTTCTATGCTTGCCCTTCTTTTGCAAGGGAAACCATGGAAATAGGGCTTCTTTTATGACACATAGGTACACAGGGGATTATGCAAAAGTATTTATGCACCTTCCCTGTAGGTTTGAGGAGACGCATTATAATGTGGCTACACAGAAGAGTAAGGAATGCAGCAGTATTTCTATGCCTCCCCTTTGCTTTTGCAGGGGAGGCATAGAAATATGGATAGCCGAATGAAAAACAGAGCACTCTTTAGACTTCAACTCTAGACTTAAAGGGTTACATCAAAAATCTTCTAAGGAGCCTCGTGGAACTGGCTGGATAATCAAAGGCTATTACATTTAACTGTAGCCTTCTCTATAACATGGTAAGACTTTGAACTTTGAGGTAACTGAGCAACAGCAACATTAATGCTGCTTCTTCTCTTTAGGCTTTTTAGTAATGCATTCAGCATCAATGTCCAATTTGGCACCTTGTTTATTTTCTGTGTGTAATTTCATCGACATCAAGTAAAATAGCATTTTGCTTTGAAGAAATTGCTGACATACTTTCGGTGTAAATTTCAATCACTGTTTGATGACAGCCCTTGATAGAATGTTGGCAAAACCGCCCACAGATTACCACAGTAAGAAACTGGAATAAATGTGAAAGAAAGAGGGTAGCTGTAAGCACTGACATAACGAAACTTGAGGGCCCCCCTTGCAAGGTACGTGGAGGGGCCCTCTCTGGACTAAATCGGGAGCTCTGTAGCCAGAGTACTGTGCTGAGGGGAACCCCTGGAGCATGGGGGCCCCCCGCGCTGTGGGGGCTGCGGGGGCCTGTGTTATGCTACTAGCTGTAAGTAGAGACCATTGTATTTAAGCACAAAGATATCCATACTCTGATTGGACCTCCTGCTTGTTATGGGCTTCTAATCTCAGAGGTGGCTAAAATGCACAAAGAACAGAGGACACCATTTTATTATCTTGCGTAAATTGACAGTAAGTGGAATGGTGGGCGTGCTTTGAAATTGCAGGGAGATGCCCCTCAGTGTCACCACTCCCCAGAGCAGGCGCTGACTCAGCCCCACCTTCCCTCCTACTCTACCCCATGCTTAGTCTCATGACCAAGGGTGTAGGAACCGTGGGGGACAGGGGCGATATATCCCCCCAAAGTTTGGACTGTTGGGATGCATGGGACAATATCCCCCCAGATTTTGAGGTGGAAACTCTGAAGCAATGTTGCACATAGCCGAAGTCTTCTTTAAGGGTAATAACCTGATAAGCAAACTCTGTGGGAGTTCTATGACCTCTTTGTTTTGTTAATTATTTATTTGCGGTTATTGAGGTGTTGAGTCTCTTCTAAAATCATTCTGTTTGGCGAGCCTGTAGCGTAAGGGAAGACTGGAGATACTATTTTATGTTAATGGAACTGCTGGCTTTGTGGATTTGAGAAAATGGACAATTTACGAGCTGCTCAACACCTCAATGATCACAATTGATTAATTAGAAAATATTTAGAGGTCTCCGAGCCCTCTCTGAGTTTGCTGCTTAGGTTACATATCTGCAAATATCGTGTTTGTGTTTTCTTTGTGTTACCCTTCATACGCGCCCTCTTATACTGAAGAGGAGCGGCAGTTTTTTAAATATTGTGCTAGGACCATATATAAATACATCTTTTGGAGGATTTTACAAAAATACTTGAGGTGAGAAATTTTCCACTTGTCCATAACTTCAAACTATTTACTGTAAACACGAACAGTCTTTAGATTGGTTTCTGGCTAATGTCACTCCTTGTATTATAATTTTGGCAATGGGTACAAATTGACCCTGCACCTGGCACCAATTTATCTTACTGGCTTAAGGCTCCATATTGGTGATTTGTGTCCTTTTGTTATATGATATTGACGAATTGTTTTCTCATTAGAGATACTTGGACCAATCGCAATTGGATTGAGTATATGTAGTGATCAAAATAGGTGACCTTATACCTCTATGGACAATTTGTGATCCTTCTGTATATAAGTAAGGTGAGATGCTTTCTCATATTATTGAATTTACTGTGGTCATTTTTATTATTATTTATTCTTCTATTTTCCTACTCTTCTATTTTTCTTAATATTCACTCTCCCGCCTCTTAGCTTGAACCCCTAGATAGTACGCTTTAGTCACGTTGATGTAAATCTTTTCTCTTTTTCCACTACTGTGGAAATCAATATGTATTATTCTTCTTTTAGATTCTATTCTTTTCCACCTCTCTTATTATTTTATCACTTTTTTATGTTTTGTCCATATTGTATGGATATATGTGCCCCCATTTGTACTGTATGTGTTTTTTATTAGTATTATATTGTGGGTATGTCATTCAATCTGAATATTGTTCTTCCTTTTAAACGTTCGCTTTTGGATTTTGGGTCATCTTATATGTATTGTGTGTTATTGTCTCTCTAATACAGTCTATTGTCTATTGTATAGTGTGTAAATGTAAGTTTTAATTGTATATTTATGTTACTTATGTTATAATTATTACAGCCCTGACGAAGTTCCCGTGGCACTAGGGAACGAAACGCGTTGGCTGTGTGCCGGTTTTAAAGCAAACAACTTTAATAAAAAGAAGAATTTTAAAGCAAACAACTCTAATAAAAAGAAGAATTTTGAACTATACATGCTTCATGAACGACTTTAATTAGAGTGCACCTTCCTTGTGTATAGACTTTCCTGTACATTTAGGTTAAGTAGGAAAGGTTTGGCCATATTAATCTGAAATCCTGATACGGATTCAAAGTGTTGTAGCTCTGTCCGGAGAGCTCTCAGAGCAATCATGGGGCCGGTAATAGTCATCAGTACATCATCAGTAAAGAGAGAGATCTTATGTTCCTCTCCACCAAAGTTGATGCCCCGAATAGCGGGTGTTGATTGAATCTTTGCGGCAAAGGGCTCAATGCTGAGAGCGAACAGTAACTGGGAGAGGGGCCATCCCTGCCGTGTTCCTCTCTCTAAGTGAAAGAGATCAGCGCTCGCTCCAGTGACCAGGACCCGGGCACAAGGTCATGTGTAATTAGCTTTGATCATAGTCACAAAGTGGTCACAGAAGCCGAATTTTTGTAGGGTGTGAAATAAGAAGGGCCAATCCACCCGATCGAAGGATTTCTCTGCGTCTAACACCAAGGGGCTGCTGGTATGGATTTTTTAGTAACTTTCTCGACTTTCTCGACCCTTCGCAGGTTATCATGTGCATGTCTTCCTGTTAGGAAGCCAGACTAATCTGGGTGGATGAGTTCTGGAAGTAAGCTCTCAAGCCTTCAGGCGATGACTTTCGTGTACAGTAGTGTGACATCTAAATTAAGGAACACTATCGGTCGATACGAGTCACATTTTTGGGGGTCCTTCCATGGTTTCGGGATAACCGAGACCAGACCTTCCCTCATTGAGGTAGAAACCTCCCCTCCCCTTGCCATGGAGTTAAATAGATAGATGGCATTTTTTCAGACAATCCTCACTTATCTTTCTCGTCATCCGGGCTAGTATGGTCTGACTACGTGGCAGTTATGTTTCAGCTAAATCGGGCCACTAAGGTTCCAACTAACCAAGCCCACATTGCTCGTAAGAGCCAGCGACCTTGGCACAAAATCAACTTTGATGAATTAAATCTCTCACTAGCTCAATCAATACCAGAAATGAGTTCGGATCTTAACAATGTCCCCCTTATTTTTAACCAATGGATTAACAATTCAATCAATTATCTTGCTTCGATTAAACCATGTAAAAATCACAGAGAAACTCTGTCAAAATCCTGGTTTGATGACTCACTCAGAGTACAAAAGCAAATCTGTCGGCGACAGGAAAGGAAATGGTACGTCAACTACGAACCCAGATACAGAGATCAATATAAAAAGGCCATCTCAGTCTATAAAGCCATGATCATAAAACCCAAATCACGCTATTTAACAGCTAAAATTCAGTCCTCAGTTAATTCTTCTAAAGAACTTAACACAGTAATAAAACAATTGAAAAAGGCTCCCAATCCCAAAAATAATTTTGTTGATCAAATCTTTTGCGATGAACTAGCCGTATTTTTAGATCCAAGATTAAGATCATCAATAGTGCACGTTCATCTAATGCATCTTTCTCCTCTTTGTCTGAAGAACAGGAGAGTAAGAGGGAGCAGGAAATGGTAACCTTGACTCCTTTAAACAACTTGGACCCGCAAGATACCAGCTTGGATGGATATCTGGTGGATAATAAAACCTCAACATCTTTTTCCACCCTATCCACCACTATGATTAAAAAATTACTTAGTCAGGTCAAGTCAGGCTCTCCACTTGACCCTTGCCCCCCTAGAATTCTCCACCTTGCACCAGAGACAGTAGCTATGTATCTTACTGATATTTTCAATAGGATGTTCGAGACAGGTATTTTCCCCAAGGAATGGAAAAAAGCATCCACACTCCCCACTTAAAAAACCCCACATTAGATGCTAAAGATCCCAACAGTTATTGCCCCATCTCACAGCTCCACTTTCCAGCTAAGGTGATAGAGAAGGCTATAAACATCAAATTGTCTGAGTTCATTAGGAGCAATGGCCTCCTGGCTGACACCCAGTTTGGCTTTAGAAGCCAACATAATACTGATTCGACCTTATCACAAACTCGGAAGAACTTAGACAGACCTTAGACGCAGATGGGAATGCTTCCTTGGTCTTATTGGACCTCTCGGCAGCATTCGACACGGTAAATCATAGTCTTCTTATGGACCGTCTGTCTTCCCTGGGTATTAAAGAGAAGGCCCTCCCGCTCTTAAGGTCCTTTCTTTCTGACCGAGAACAGTTGGTTGCCTTGGATGAGCTCTCCTCCCCAACTTTTTCCTTGCCTTGTGTGGTTCCGAAGGGTTCCTCCCTAAGTTCCACGCTTTTTAACATGTATGTGACCCTCCTGGTGAAGCTGATCAAATCATTTGGGTTTGCAGTAGTGTCCTACGCAGACGACACCCAGATTGTGGTGCCTGTGGCCAGTAACCCAGAAGATACTGCCACCAAATTCCATGATTGTATGATACAGATTGGAAAATGGATGTCCCAAAACTATCTTAAATTGAACTCAGACAAGACGGAGGTATTACTGTTCGGCAAAGACTCATCTGTCTGGTCTCCAGAATGGGGCCTCAAGAATTCGACACAGCGTTTATTCCTGTCCCTAAAGTAAAAAACCTAGAAGTGGTCTTTGATAGTAACCTCTCTTTTGAGGGACACATCAAAACTATTACATCAGGATCTTTTTACTTGCTCAAAATGCTAAGGACAAATTTACTGTTCATTCCGACAGATCTAAGGTACGGCATAGTATCCACTCTCATTACCTCAAGAATAGACTACTGTAATGCACTCTTCATTAATACCAAGAAAAGAGACTTACAAAAATGCAAATACTTCAGTACGCGGTGACATGACTTCTTTTGGGAATTTCCAAATTTCAAACTGTTTCCCAAGGTCTTGCACAGCTTCATTGGTTGACTGTGAAGAAAATAATTGAATTCAAGGCACTCTGTATCGCCTTTAAGGCATTTCATGGGATGGGACCAAAATATCTCACACATCGCTTTAAATGGTACCTGCCCAGCACACTTCTTAGGTCATCCTCAGCTTGAAACTTAGTGGTTACAAAATCAAAAAAATTTAAATGGGGTCACATGCACCACTAAACTCTGGAATTCAATGCCTTTTCATCTTAAAGAAAAAACTGAGCTGCTCTCCTTTATGAAAGCTCTTAAAACTTGGCTCTTTAATAAAATTTAGGATTATCTCTGACTTTTTGAAGGATTAGCATCTATTTTGCGGAGCTGCTCACTGGACACACCTCAGGGTAGTAGCGCGCTCTATAAATGTAATTTTCATTTCACCTCCCTGGGGCTAATAAAATAATAATGCGGGGGCCGCACAGACTCCACATGTACCGGGGACCACCACCTCCCTGGGGCTAAAATTATGAAATAATATGGGGGGCCATGCGGACTCCCGTGCCCCGGGGACCACCACCTTCCTGGGACCAAAAGCAGATTTTGAAGTGGGAGGGGGGAGCGTGGTCACTCTCCAGGGCCATACTACGCCCCGGGGACCACCATTTCCCCAGGGCCAAACACACATTTTAAAGTTGATGGGGGGGGGGCAGATACGGCCCCAGGGACCACCACCATACCGGGGCCGGCCGTGCATAACAAAAAAGGGGGGTTGTGTGACCCCCCCACCTGGAGCCATTAATGGCCCTGGGAACTGCCACCCCCCAGGTTCGGCTCCTGCTATGTCCCATGGTGCCCACCCCCGTGACATAGCTGTTTGCTTTTGCTTAGCGGAAGCTCCCAGTGTGCAAAAGCAATGCCTGCTCCTGCAGGAGGTGGGGAGCCGGCTGGGACCGCTGGGTCCTTGAGGCTCCCCAGCTGTCCCATAGCACACTGGATGCCCTGGGTAGGCTCCAGGGCACCCAGGGAAACATGGGTGGGTCCCAGGGGATCGGGTCCCCTGGGCTGAAATCGGCCCGGAAGGTGAGGCGGCACAGCCCCCCTCCACCATTGATTAATGTCTGGGTCCCAGGGGATGGGGTCCCTGGGACATAATTGGCCCACCTCCCTCTCCCATTCAGTTAAGGCCGGGCCTCAGGGGATGGGGTCCCTGGGGCTGAAATTGGCTCAGGGAGGGGGCTACATGGCCCCATCCCCCATTCAGATGTGCGATGGAGGCTCATCGATGCTAGCCATATAGTTCTCATTGTTCTGCTTCCAGTTGTGGCTGGCGAGAGGGCTTTTCACCATCACTTTTTTGTTTTCCCAGAGATTAACTAGGCCCTCGATGTATCATTTTGCTTTGATGCAACATAAATAGATGTTTGCTTGGCCATTGCCCACCCCAACTTAAAAGTATCTTATCCTTTACATGTTACACATTGCTCCTATGTTGAGGAAGGGCCATGGGAAACATGATTTTTGCTTCTTTCTTCAGAAGGTCTCTGCAATAGGAAGGTGAGGCAAGCGGTCTCTTCAAGGTACTTTAGAAGTGACAACAACACGCATTCACCATCCACCAATGGTGCATTGGCACTAGATCTAAACAGGGCTACTAGAATTATGCAGCAATCAATCATTCAATCAATCAGCATTTGTAGTACGCAGCACTGCCACCCCTGGGGGTATCTGGGCACTGGGGTACAAGTTCTCAGTCAATAAGCCAGGTCTTGAGGAAACAGTGGGAAGAGGGAAGACACGAGCAGAAAAAGGCAAAACATAGGGCAGAAAAACGATCAGAAAAGGCAAACAGAGGGCAGAAAAATGAGCAGAAAAGGCAAAACAGAGCACAAGAGGGAAAAGCAGAGGGCAGAAAAACGAGCGGAAAAGGCAAAACAGAGGGCAGAAAAATGAGCAGGAATAGCAAAACAGAGGGTAAAAAAACAAGCAGAAAAGGCAAAACAGAGCAGAAGAGGGCAAAGCAGAGAGCACTCAGACACTCACACACACAGTCACAGATCCACTCAGAGACTCACAGACCCACTCACAGACTCACTCACACACCCAATCACAGACCCCCTTAGACACTAAGGTACCCAGTCACAGACCCACTCAGAGACTCACACACCCACTCACAGACACCCTCAGGCTAATGCACCCACTCACAGACCCACACAGGGACTCATGCACTCACTCATAGGCCTACTCAGAGATGCATGTACTCACTCACACACCCACTCAGACACTCAGGCACCCACCCATAGACCCACTTAGACACTCACATACCCACTCACAGACCCACTCAGAAACTCATGCACCCACTCACAGACCTACTCAGACACTCACATACCCACTGATAGACCCACTCAGACACTCTCACCCCCAAACACAGACCTACGGAGACACTCATGCAGTCGCTCACACACTTCCTGTCAAAGATTAGTGGTTACAGTTAGGAAATGAAATGTAAAAAAATCTTTAAAATTCACTTAAAAAACAAAGGTTACAGGGATGTTATAGTTAGGAAACAACAAGAACCTTAGAATTTCACTGGAAAAAACAAAGGTTACAGGGACGTTATAGTTAGGCTCACATTTCACTCATACAAAACCATTGAAATTCAGCAGTTATAGTTACCTGAGCTAAGTATAACGTATGCCCCCGCAATGCACTGCTTATGGCCTCACATATTACATCACCCATGACATGGTCAGTGATATCACTGATGACATCACTGATGATATCACAAATGACATCATCCTCAGAGCCACTCACACACCCACTCACACCCCATAGAACATCTCTTATACCCACTCTCACACAACCACTCACATACCCATTCATAGACCCATAGAAGCACTCACACAGCCACTCACCTATCCATAGAGCCACTCACACATCCACTCACTTACTCATAGAGCCACTCAAACAACCTCTCACTTACCTATGCAGCTACCCCTACAACCAATCACTCACCCATACAGCTACTCACACACTGATGTATTCACCTCCACAGCCACTCACACATCCACTCACTCACCCATACAGCCTCTTAACACAGCCACTCACTCACCCATACAGGCACTCACATACTCACTCAGACACCCACACAACCACTTACATATCCATTCACACATCCATAGATGCACTCACACATTGGCTCACTCACCCATACATCCATTCACACAGACACTTACTCTACAATTCATCCACTCACACACCAACTCACTTAACTAAACATCCACTCAAACAGCCACTCACTCACCCATACAGCTACTTACACAGTCAGTCACTCACTCATACAGCCATTCAGACACCCACTCGCTCACCCATGCAGTTATATACACACCCAATCACTCACCCATACAGCCACTCACTCACACATACAGCCACTAACACACCCACTCACTCACTAAAACAGTCACTCACACAGCCACTCACTCACCCACACAGCTACTCACGCAACTACTTATGCACCCATACAGCCACTCACACATCCACTCACACACCTATATAGGTACTGAAACACCCACTCACACATGAATACACACAGTCACACAGCCACTCACATAATATATGTTAGAAATAGTATCACTCATTAGTAGCACACAAAGTATACTACTTTAACTTTTAGAAAACACACACACTCACTGGATGATGATGTTATCAATGATGTCATTTGAGATGTCATTAGTGATGTCATCAGTGATGTCACTGACCATGTCATGAGTGATGTAATATATGAGGTCATAGGCAGTGCATTGCTTAAGTTATAGTTAGCTCAGGTAACTATAACTTCTGAATTTCACTGGGTTTGTTTTTTTCAATGAATTTCTAAGTTTTTTAAAATTCTGTTTCCTAACTGTAACACCCCTGTAACCTTTGTTTTTTTCAGTGAGTATAATATATATATATATACATGTATGTATATATACATACAAATAAATACACATTACATATATATATATATTTTTCCTTGGCCCCCGCTTGACAGTTCAATTTGGAACTTTTCATGTACAAACTAGCCAAAAAATAGCACCTTCTTGGAAAGTTTCGTGGTGAGGCGGTTGCCACTAGGTAGGTCAGCTAATCCATAGGAAAAGCATTTTTTGTGTTGCTAATAACTCTGACCCCATTTGACAAATCTCCATGACAAAGATGCTACTTTTTAACTAGTTTGCGCTACCTGGGAGCCTCAGCGAAACTGCATGCCCCAGACTACCTCTCTACTCCCGTTACACTTCTCAGATCGCACCTGGCGGCGCATTTTACATTGCGCTTATCAGCATTTGCCTGCACCAGCAGCACAGGATCTTCATCGCTGCTACCTGGGGGCCTCAGCATGACTGCATGCCCCAAAATGCCTCTCTCCTCCCATGACACTGCTCTGATCGTGCCTGGAGGTGCATTTTACATCGCGCTTATAAGCACTTGCCTGCACCCGCAGCACAGGACCTTCATTGCTGCTACCTGGGGGCATCAGTGGGACTGCATCCCTCAGACTGCCTCTCTCCTCCCATGACGCTGCTCTGATCGTGCCTGAAGGTGCATTTTACATCTCGCTTATAAGCACTTGCCTGCACACACAGCGCAGGATCTTCATTGCTGCTACCTGGGGGCCTCAGTGGGACTGTATGACCCAGACTGACTCTCGCCTCAGGTGACACTTCTCACATCACGCCTGGATCCACATTTTACATCGCACTTATAAGCGATTGCCTGTACATGCAGTGCAGGATCTTCATTGCTGCAACCTGGGGGCCTCAGCGGGATTGCATGTCCCATACTTCCTCTCTCCTCCTGTGACACTGCTCAGATCATGACTGGAGCTGCATTTTACATTGTGCTTATAAGCGCTTGCCTGAACTCGCAATGTGGGATGCGTGTGAAATGCACCCGGGCACATGCCTGGGCAAAGACGAGGCCAAGGCCGAGCCCGTCTTTGCCCGTTTTCGTCCGGAAGAGGACGGGCCGGGCACCTTCTATTCATTTTTCTATCTGCTGAAACAATTGACTGACCAAAAAGTGAATTTTTCATTTTTTTTACATTGTGGAGTTAATCCTAAAGAATTCTAGCCTAAGACTTTAAGAATGGGCTAGTGGCTTGGGCGGTTGAAAAAGGGGAAGTGTAAGGCATCTGAACTGGTAAAAGCAAGCGCCAAGAAATCTAAGAAACCCACTGACGAGGCCACTTTTCCAAGCTCTATAATAGGGTAAAACTCTACCCTGGAAGATATCGACCATCTGATAAAAGAGGTTGAGACAATATGAAAAACCAACCTTGCTAAAGAGCGTGACCCTGCTTTAAAAGCTAAAGCGAAAGTACCAGCGATGTTCAAGAAAAGAACATGTTAAACTGTAATTGAGGATGGCTCAATGGTAACAAACCATAGAGAATCTACATTTAGAGTCACAATGCCCTTACCATCCACTTTACCACTGTCTCCTAAGATTACCCTTGTTGCGAATGTTCCATGCACAAATAGATTATAGCTTTAATGGAGGAGGTTACATCAAGCTTGCATTCAAATTCTGTTATAATTCAGCCCTGTGATTACCCTGCATCTGGGGGGTGCACTGTCACAAAAGGAATCTCAGTTGCTATTGTGGCGACTGAGATGTCGGAGGCATTGGGAGATAATGGCTGACAGACAAATTTGACAAGATAAATGTATATGATAATCACTGCTGTCACAACTGTCATAAAAATCCAGTAATTATTTGCAAGAAGAAAATAGCAACTAAGACTATTACCCGAGGCATTGAAGTACCAGTGCCGGCAGAAAACGTAACTATAACTCCCTATATATCACAGCAGAACTATTTTCGTGACCCCAAGACATCTAGTGAGGACACTGAGTCCAAGATTAAGCAATGGCCAAGTGGCCTACACCTTAGAAAAGCCCAAAGCAAGTGACATTTTGTTCCCATACGAGACTAACCCGTCTGGGCCTGTAAAAAGTTTTTGACCCCCTCCAATTCATCCACGAGTATCTAGGTCACCCCTAAATTTTAAATCTCCTGATCAACAGGTACCTAGGCATTCACTGCTGCAGCATCCCCATAGACCTTTTATCAAGCAACTGTTTCTTTAATTTCAGTACCCAAACTAGGGAGTGGCACCTTCGAGGATGCAGATTCCTTAATTAACAAAATGATCTACTGGTTCAGATTCAAACGTGGTTGTCTATCTATTGTGCGGTCTGATATATTATACGCCAAAAGACAGAGTGATGAGTCCTCTTACAGGGACTATGTTGAAGTGATACTAAATAACAAGACGATGTCTGAGACCTTGAGAAATTTTGAACAACGTACCTGTTTGCTTTCGGATTCTGACATTCAAATAAAGAATACCCCTCTGTCTATGTCATCATCTTTTGATAATCAGATCATTCCCATGGTTGTATCTCACAATTGTTTGAGCAGACAAAGATCAACTTCATCCCACAATCAAGCACCGGAAGGGCAATCTTGCTTGAAACCAGATCAATTGAATGGGGCAGCGAGATAAAGTTACAGACGGGGGTGATTTAGACAAGCTTTCTACTGTTAATCTACAGACTGCAGTATGCAGTCATGAAACTAGTTGCTGTAATAGGCTGAATTGTAATGAAGAACCAGATTCTAGTATTGGTCTTTAATCCTTCCTGATGATGTAAGATGATTGTATTGTGCCCCCTTTGAATTTTGCTCTAAAATATGGTATTTCATTGCTCACATAGAACTTGGTTGGAGTTAAGTCAAAACTCAATGAGCAGGAATGGTTATCCTTTATTGGGGGCTTTGATGTTGGTTTATTCCAGGAGACTTGGGCAACAGAAGAGGTTTTAAGTAATGGATTTGTTACTTATAATGGAAGAGCGTTCCCGCCTAAGAATTCAGGGCGGGCGGTGGGAGGCATGATGATTTTGGTCAAGACTGATATGGCCTGCACCCATGAGTTATTGAATATTGATTCCCCTGATTTAATGGGTATAGTGTTTACATTTCTGAGTGGCTTGAATTTGGTTATATTGAATGTCCATGCCAGGTCCACGCCAGCTTGTAGTGATTCACTGACTGTAGCTCTATTGGATGAGCTGATTGCTCAGTTCCAACAGAAAGCCAAAATACTAGTAGTGGGTGATTTTAATGCCTCATTTGAACCCTCTCAATTTATTGATATGGTAACTGAGAAGGAAGATGAATACTGAGGTATCCCTAGTCTTACTGGAAAACCGTATCATCACTCCTCCAATGTTGTCCTGCAAATTACATCTGCAGTTGTGGGGAGGAGCTTGAGAGCTTGTAATGGGAGCACTTGTTCTGATCCAAATAGAGCACTTACATTCAAAAGGGGGTGTATATCTAGTGTCATTGATTACTTCCTACTGGATGTTAGTTTGTGGCCACAGCTTCATGACATGGAGGTAATCAACTGTATCGACAGTGATCATAACCCTCTGAATGTCATTTTAATTGGGGACAACTTTCAGGAGGAAGGGGTGGGAGCACACTGCTGACCTCCCAGCACAGTTCGCCCCTTAGCATTCTGGTAAATGCAGTTTGTAGTGCATGCTTACTTGGTATTTTGCTGGAGTGTTCCACCAAAGTTGGTGCAGATTAGTGCTGTCATCTCTAGACACATGTGTTTCTGGATTTTATCCGTCATCAGTAGAGATCAAAAACGATTTTCTTCTGGGGTTGCTGAGCAGGCTGCCACAATTCTTACAGGTCTCAGTACCTCTCACAGGCGCACAGGTGCATCTCCACTAGCTCGTCAGCTCAATGGCTCAAGGGAGCCTTTTTAAACAGGAAGGGGTGGGAGCACACTGCTGACCTCCCAGCACAGTTCGCCCTTAGCATTCTGGTAAATGCAGTTTGTAGTGCATGCTTACTTGGTATTTTGCTGGAGTGTTCCACCAAAGTTGGTGCAGATTAGTGCTGTCATCTCTAGACACATGTGTTTCTGGATTTTATCCGTCATCAGTAGAGATCAAAAACGATTTTCTTCTGGGGTTGCTGAGCAGGCTGCCACAATTCTTACAGGTCTCAGTACTCTCACAGGCGCACAGGTGCATCTCCACTAGCTCGTCAGCTCAATGGCTCAAGGGAGCCTTTAAACAGGAAGGGGTGGGAGCACACTGCTGACCTCCCAGCACAGTTCGCCCCTTAGCATTCTGGTAAATGCAGTTTGTAGTGCATGCTTACTTGGTATTTTGCTGGAGTGTTCCACCAAAGTTGGTGCAGATTAGTGCTGTCATCTCTAGACACATGTGTTTCTGGATTTTATCCGTCATCAGTAGAGATCAAAAACGATTTTCTTCTGGGGTTGCTGAGCAGGCTGCCACAATTCTTACAGGTCTCAGTACCTCTCACAGGCGCACAGGTGCATCTCCACTAGCTCGTCAGCTCAATGGCTCAAGGGAGCCTTTTAAACAGGAAGGGGTGGGAGCACACTGCTGACCTCCCAGCACAGTTCGCCCCTTAGCATTCTGGTAAATGCAGTTTGTAGTGCATGCTTACTTGGTATTTTGCTGGAGTGTTCCACCAAAATTGGTGCAGATTAGTGCTGTCATCTCTAGACACATGTGTTTCTGGATTTTATCCGTCATCAGTAGAGATCAAAACGATTTTCTTCTGGGTTGCTGAGCAGGCTGCCACAATTCTTACAGGTCTCAGTACCTCTCACAGGCGCACAGGTGCATCTCCACTAGCTCGTCAGCTCAATGGCTCAAGGGAGCCTTTTAAACAGGAAGGGGTGGGAGCACACTGCTGACCTCCCAGCACAGTTCGCCTCTTAGCATTCTGGTAAATGCAGTTTGTAGTGCATGCTTACTTGGTATTTTGCTAGAGTGTTCCACCAAAGTTGGTGCAGATTAGTGCTGTCATCTCTAGACACATGTGTTTCTGGATTTTATCCGTCATCAGTAGAGATCAAAAACGATTTTCTTCTGGGGTTGCTGAGCAGGCTGCCACAATTCTTACAGGTCTCAGTACCTCTCACAGGCGCACAGGTGCATCTCCACTAGCTCGTCAGCTCAATGGCTCAAGGGAGCCTTTTAAACAGGAAGGGTGGGAGCACACTGCTGACCTCCCAGCACAGTTCGCCCCTTAGCATTCTGGTAAATGCAGTTTGTAGTGCATGCTTACTTGGTATTTTGCTGGAGTGTTCCACCAAAGTTGGTGCAGATTAGTGCTGTCATCTCTAGACACATGTGTTTCTGGATTTTATCCGTCATCAGTAGAGATCAAAAACGATTTTCTTCTGGGGTTGCTGAGCAGGCTGCCACAATTCTTACAGGTCTCAGTACCTCTCACAGGCGCACAGGTGCATCTCCACTAGCTCGTCAGCTCAATGGCTCAAGGGAGCCTTTTTAAACAGGAAGGGGTGGGAGCACAGCCCTTCCTGTTTGAAAAGGCTCCCTTGAGCCATTGAGCTGACGAGCTTGTGGAGATGCACCTGTGCGCCTGTGAGAGGTACTGAGACCTGTAAGAATTGTGGCAGCCTGCTCAGCAACCCCAGATGAAAATCGTTTTTTGATCTCTACTGATGACGGATAAAATCCAGAAACACATGTGTCTAGAGATGTACAGCACTAACCTGCACCAACTTTGGTGGAACACTCCAGCTAAATACCAAGTAAGCGTGCACTAAAAACTACATTTACCATAATGCTAAGGGGCGAACTGTGCTGGGAGGTCAGCAGTGTGCTCCCACCCCTTCCTGTTTGAAAAGGCTCCTTGAGCCATTGAGCTGACGAGCTTGTGGAGATGCACCTGTGCGCCTGTGAGAGGTACTGAGACCTGTAAGAATTGTGGCAGCCTGCTCAGCAACCCCAGATGAAAATCGTTTTTTGATCTCTACTGATGACGGATAAAATCCAGAAACACATGTGTCTAGAGATGTACAGCACTAACCTGCACCAACTTTGGTGGAACACTCCAGCTAAATACCAAGTAAGCGTGCACTAAAAACTACATTTACCATAATGCTAAGGGGCGAACTGTGCTGGGAGGTCAGCAGTGTGCTCCCACCCCTTCCTGTTTGAAAAGGCTCCCTTGAGCCATTGAGCTGACGAGCTTGTGGAGATGCACCTGTGCGCCTGTGAGAGGTACTGAGACCTGTAAGAATTGTGGCAGCCTGCTCAGCAACCCCAGATGAAAATCGTTTTTGATCTCTACTGATGACGGATAAAATCCAGAAACACATGTGTCTAGAGATGTACAGCACTAACCTGCACCAACTTTGGTGGAACACTCCAGCTAAATACCAAGTAAGCGTGCACTAAAAACTACATTTACCATAATGCTAAGGGGCGAACTGTGCTGGGAGGTCAGCAGTGTGCTCCCACCCCTTCCTGTTTGAAAAGGCTCCCTTGAGCCATTGAGCTGACGAGCTTGTGGAGATGCACCTGTGCGCCTGTGAGAGGTACTGAGACCTGTAAGAATTGTGGCAGCCTGCTCAGCAACCCCAGATGAAAATCGTTTTTGATCTCTACTGATGACGGATAAAATCCAGAAACACATGTGTCTAGAGATGTACAGCACTAACCTGCACCAACTTTGGTGGAACACTCCAGCTAAATACCAAGTAAGCGTGCACTAAAAACTACATTTACCATAATGCTAAGGGGCTGAACTGTGCTGGGAGGTCAGCAGTGTGCTCCCACCCCTTCCTGTTTGAAAAGGCTCCCTTGAGCCATTGAGCTGACGAGCTTGTGGAGATGCACCTGTGCGCCTGTGAGAGGTACTGAGACCTGTAAGAATTGTGGCAGCCTGCTCAGCAACCCCAGATGAAAATCGTTTTTGATCTCTACTGATGACGGATAAAATCCAGAAACACATGTGTCTAGAGATGTACAGCACTAACCTGCACCAACTTTGGTGGAACACTCCAGCTAAATACCAAGTAAGCGTGCACTAAAACTACATTTACCATAATGCTAAGGGGCGAACTGTGCTGGGAGGTCAGCAGTGTGCTCCCACCCTTCCTGTTTGAAAAGGCTCCTTGAGCCATTGAGCTGACGAGCTTGTGGAGATGCACCTGTGCGCCTGTGAGAGGTACTGAGACCTGTAAGAATTGTGGCAGCCTGCTCAGCAACCCCAGATGAAAATCGTTTTTTGATCTCTACTGATGACGGATAAAATCCAGAAACACATGTGTCTAGAGATGTACAGCACTAACCTGCACCAACTTTGGTGGAACACTCCAGCTAAATACCAAGTAAGCGTGCACTAAAAACTACATTTACCATAATGCTAAGGGGCGAACTGTGCTGGGAGGTCAGCAGTGTGCTCCCACCCCTTCCTGTTTGAAAAGGCTCCCTTGAGCCATTGAGCTGACGAGCTTGTGGAGATGCACCTGTGCGCCTGTGAGAGGTACTGAGACCTGTAAGAATTGTGGCAGCCTGCTCAGCAACCCCAGATGAAAATCGTTTTTGATCTCTACTGATGACGGATAAAATCCAGAAACACATGTGTCTAGAGATGTACAGCACTAACCTGCACCAACTTTGGTGGAACACTCCAGCTAAATACCAAGTAAGCGTGCACTAAAAACTACATTTACCATAATGCTAAGGGGCGAACTGTGCTGGGAGGTCAGCAGTGTGCTCCCACCCCTTCCTGTTTGAAAAGGCTCCTTGAGCCATTGAGCTGACGAGCTTGTGGAGATGCACCTGTGCGCCTGTGAGAGGTACTGAGACCTGTAAGAATTGTGGCAGCCTGCTCAGCAACCCCAGATGAAAATCGTTTTTTGATCTCTACTGATGACGGATAAAATCCAGAAACACATGTGTCTAGAGATGTACAGCACTAACCTGCACCAACTTTGGTGGAACACTCCAGCTAAATACCAAGTAAGCGTGCACTAAAAACTACATTTACCATAATGCTAAGGGGCGAACTGTGCTGGGAGGTCAGCAGTGTGCTCCCACCCCTTCCTGTTTGAAAAGGCTCCCTTGAGCCATTGAGCTGACGAGCTTGTGGAGATGCACCTGTGCGCCTGTGAGAGGTACTGAGACCTGTAAGAATTGTGGCAGCCTGCTCAGCAACCCCAGATGAAAATCGTTTTTTGATCTCTACTGATGACGGATAAAATCCAGAAACACATGTGTCTAGAGATGTACAGCACTAACCTGCACCAACTTTGGTGGAACACTCCAGCTAAATACCAAGTAAGCGTGCACTAAAAACTACATTTACCATAATGCTAAGGGGCGAACTGTGCTGGGAGGTCAGCAGTGTGCTCCCACCCCTTCCTGTTTGAAAAGGCTCCCTTGAGCCATTGAGCTGACGAGCTTGTGGAGATGCACCTGTGCGCCTGTGAGAGGTACTGAGACCTGTAAGAATTGTGGCAGCCTGCTCAGCAACCCCAGATGAAAATCGTTTTTTGATCTCTACTGATGACGGATAAAATCCAGAAACACATGTGTCTAGAGATGTACAGCACTAACCTGCACCAACTTTGGTGGAACACTCCAGCTAAATACCAAGTAAGCGTGCACTAAAAACTACATTTACCATAATGCTAAGGGGCTGAACTGTGCTGGGAGGTCAGCAGTGTGCTCCCACCCCTTCCTGTTTGAAAAGACTCCCTTGAGCCATTGAGCTGACGAGCTTGTGGAGATGCACCTGTGCGCCTGTGAGAGGTACTGAGACCTGTAAGAATTGTGGCAGCCTGCTCAGCAACCCCAGATGAAAATCGTTTTTTGATCTCTACTGATGACGGATAAAATCCAGAAACACATGTGTCTAGAGATGTACAGCACTAACCTGCACCAACTTTGGTGGAACACTCCAGCTAAATACCAAGTAAGCGTGCACTAAAAACTACATTTACCATAATGCTAAGGGGCTGAACTGTGCTGGGAGGTCAGCAGTGTGCTCCCACCCCTTCCTGTTTGAAAAGGCTCCCTTGAGCCATTGAGCTGACGAGCTTGTGGAGATGCACCTGTGCGCCTGTGAGAGGTACTGAGACCTGTAAGAATTGTGGCAGCCTGCTCAGCAACCCCAGATGAAAATCGTTTTTTGATCTCTACTGATGACGGATAAAATCCAGAAACACATGTGTCTAGAGATGTACAGCACTAACCTGCACCAACTTTGGTGGAACACTCCAGCTAAATACCAAGTAAGCGTGCACTAAAAACTACATTTACCATAATGCTAAGGGGCGAACTGTGCTGGGAGGTCAGCAGTGTGCTCCCACCCCTTCCAACTTTCAGGAGATTGCCACATACCTGTTCTACTGTGATTCCCAAATCAATTGTGGCCAAAAGACTTTCCTGGCCTAGTGTAATGGCAAACATGAATCTTCACACTGAGATTCATTATTGGTTTGTACATTATTTGTCCAATTGTGAGGATATTTCTAGCTGTGTATGTACCTATACTAGATATTCATGCCAACTTTTTTAAAGCACTTGAGAGTATCTTCTATAAAGAGACTCGTAGTCAGTCAAACGTTTCCTATAAGGACCCTAAATGATTTTCGGCTAATTGTGAATCAGCTAGACAAGTATTAAAATGTGCTATAAGGGTATAAGGGAGTGTAATCGCTTGTATATGTGTGTAGCGCTCTCAAGATATAAATCAGCCATTGCCCATGTCAAATGGGACTGGGGGGATAATAACTGGCAACAGTTGCTTCAGGCTCTTAAAATGAACGATGGCAGGACCTTCTGGTATATTATTGCTCCTGGGCCTGCTGGGAATGCTAATCCCAGACGTTATAAGATCCAACCAGAGAAGTGGGAAGAACATTTCGCAAAACTGTATGGCCCCGATTCACCATTAAACAGTCTTGCAGTGAGGTGAATGATTGCCCCAATGGTGATGAGTTAAAATTGGGAAATGGTCAGTATGCTAAAGTAATCTTTACCTAGAGGATACTCTCTGTGCCATTGGCAGCTTAAAGCCATCAAAGGCACCCGGTCCTGATCGAGTACCGGAGGATTTATATAAATCAGAACCCCAGCTGTGGACCTTTTATGTGAACATTTTATCAAATGTAATAGTAGAGGCTGGAGAAATTCCAGAAGCGTGGAGAGAGGCGGAAATAATTCACATCTTTAAGAAGGATGCCCTAATAAAATAGCCTGATCAGCCTAATAGATAATCTCCAAAAGATTTTTGAAAGGAAGGTACTGAATACATTGCAACACTGGATGGATAGAAAACAGATATTGCTCCCCCTCCAGGCAGGGTTTTGTGCTCAAGTGAGCACTTTAGATCAAGTCTTCAAGCTCTCCCTCTTATATTGGAAATATGCCCTGCTCAGGAGTCAAAAACTATATGTGGTATTTGCTGGCCTACGAGCAGCGTCTGACTTGGTCCACCGAGAGAATCTTTGGAGTGTTTTAGTAAGCATGGGGGTTCCTCAGGGGTTTTAATTAAGTTACTAATTAGACTGCATGAAAGGAATTATGCGCAGGTCAGGTGGGGTGACAAAGGGGAATTGACAAAGCATATCCCAATCTCCCGTGAGGTTTGTCAAGGGTGTGTCTTGGCACCCACCCTGTTTACTTTATATGTTAAGGATGTGGTTAAGGAATTATTGAAGTGTGTTAACGACTCCCCCACTCTAAATGGGGTTAAAATACCCATACTGCTGTTTGCAGATGATTCCTTACTAATATCTAAAATCCCGCTGCATTTACAAAATCTGCTAGACAAATTTCTAAAGTTTTGTGTAGATAGGGGTCTGGAACTCAATACAACCAAAACCAAGTTGATGGTATTTGGCATAAATGCAACCAAAAGTCGTATTGTTAAGGCTGGCAAGGATAGATTGGATAGAGTTTATAGTTTTGATTATATAGGTGTGACCCTGATTGATAAATATAAGTGGGGGGTCACAAACAAATAAAGGTTCACTTGTAATATCCCATAGATCTAAAGCCATACTCTGATTCCAAAAGAACACATACATGAGTTCCATTTCCCCAGCCTTCGAGGCTTACCGAGAAAAAGGCCAAAGTGCTGCCCTATATGGAGAGGAAGTTTGGGTATACTCTGACACCTATAAGCTTACTGTAGCTGAGAACAACGTTATCAGAGCATTTGTCTCTGTACCAGCAAGCACCCCCCTTATTCCACTCTATTTTGACTTAGGCATAAAACGTGTGTCTGACTTGACTCAATAGAAATCTTTGTTATTTTGGATTCATATTTGGGTGACCCCTGAGCTTGTAGATTACAGAGACTCTTCGAGAGATGTAATGGTATCCGATCATGCTGTGAAGGTTCCCTGGTTAAGCTGTATACATAGTGGTGTAAAAAATTGAGATTACTTAGATTATGGAATGCACCAGAGTTGATTTGTAAAGATGACAAAATGATTTTAAAATCGTTATTTTGGTCTTGTGTGTTTGAGAAACAAAACTTGAGGGGAAACTTGGGGCAATTGACTGAATAGTTCTTGGCTTTCAAGCCAACCCGGCTTTTGAATCTTATGTGGACAATATTACTCCTCCCTTGGCCAAGAGTCTGAACGTGAGGTTTAGATTAGATTGTCTCCCTATAAGATCCTTCACTAGAAAATGGTGTGAAGACCAGGTCAGGTCCCTGCAACTTGTCCAGCCTGCGGCACAGCCCTAGAAACAATAGAACATATCATGTTTGTTTGTCCGGAGTATCGTGACATGCGTAGAAGATGGCTTCGCCCGATCTGCCTGACTATAGGGGCTATTCATTGCATTGATGTTAGGAGAATCTTAAGGACTTATACATCATTGCTTTCTGCTTTTTACTTTTTAGATTGTCTCTTGGTTTGAGCCTAACAGATTTAACTAGCTTGTTATGACTTGTATCCAGCTGGGCTTCTATGGCAAAATTATTATGCAGCTAAACTTTCTAGAGGGATTAATGGCGCATTGACCCTTTCCACATTTATGTCTGTATTGCCCTGATTACTACAAATTGAGTGATTTTTTATGTGTAATATATGAAGATGTGCTTTAAGCAAGATGTTTTTAACAAGTGATGTTAACATTTCTTTGCTTTTAAGCATTTTATGCATTAGCTTTAATATATATATATAAATATATATTACCTACTGGCGGTCGCCAGTAGGTAGTTATAGTTAGGACCTCGTTTCTATTCAAATAGCATTTTTTCTTTTGCCAATATCTTTGGTGCCGTTTGACGAATCTTCGCGAAATGTTCAAAACTAGTGGGGCGCTCCGGTCAGCTCCTGTCTTGAAAGTTTCGGGGTGATTCGTCAAGCGGGGGCCGAGAAAAAAGGGGGGTCCCACCATGTTAATTTCCATAGGAACTTTAGACAAAGCTACAGCCCGAACTGCTGAACGGAATTACACCAAATTTGGCAAAAAGGTAGTTCTTGGTTCAGAAAGAGCCCTTTTTGTTAAATGGTGTAAATCCGTTCAGTAGTTCCTGAGAAATTAGAAAAAGAAAAATATCGATATCTGAGCACCGAGGAGGGTTCGCGAACCCTCCCGGGCACGAGCTTCACTCTGATTGGCTGCCAACACTCCAAACCAGGAAGTGTTGGCAGCCATCTTGTGACTAGGTAGAACCGAGTCACAAGAAAAGAGAAAAAAGAAGATGAAAAACAAGAGAAGGGGGCAAGTTAGAAACAACCTGACCCCCTAGGCCTAATCAGATGGTCCCACAAGGACCCCCAGGGCCAAAAAAAGCATTTAAAAAAAAAAAAGAAAATTGTCAGAATTCGCGCTGCGGTCACGAATCCTGCTGAGAAAATAAAAAAAAATGTGAGCCCCCGGGTGGGCCAGGTCCCGGGGCAATGCCAAAATTAAATAGCGGGGCCCCCGCAGCCCCGGGGACTGCCACTTCCCTGGGGCTATGCAAATTATATGTGGGGGGCACGCAGCCCCCCCGCAGCCCCGGGGACCGCCACCTCCCCGTGGCTTTGTTAATAAATGCATGGGGGGGTCCCAACCCCCCCATGCTGCCCCGGGGACCGCAACCTCCCCGGGGCTTTCAAATTTAAAATGTGGGGGGCCTCGCTGGCCCCCCAAGCCCTGGGGACCGCCACCTCCCCGGGGCTTATAATAATTATAAGGGGGGCCTCGCAAGCCCCCCCAAGCCCAGGGGACCACCACCTCCCCGGGGCTATGCAAATTGAGGGAGGGGGGCCGCGCAGCGCCCCTCCAGGAGCCCTTGATGGCCCTGGGGGCCGGCCCCCGGGACATTGCTGTTTGCTATGGCAGGGCGGGAGCACGGCTCCCGCCCTGCCATAGCAAACCCTGCTTTGCTTCATTGAATCGAGAGCAGGAAAACCCGCTCTTGCTTCAATGAAGCAAAGCAGGATTGCTTTTGAGCAAGGGGAGCTGCATGTTAGCAGCTCCCCTTGCTCAAAAGCAATGCCGGCTTCCGCAGGAGGCAGGGAGCCAGCGGGACCGTGGGGGCATTGGGGCTCCCCCCACGGTCCCCAATGCAAAGGGCCGGCCCCGGGGGATGGGGTCCCCCGGGCCAGGAGTGGCCTGGTAGGGGGGCCACGCAGCCCCCCTCCACGTTAATTTAAAAAAAAAAAATGGCCGGGCCCCGGGGAATGGGGTCCCTAGGGCCAGAAATGGTCCAGGGGAGGGGGGGCCATGCGGCCCCCCTCCCCGCAGATATATAAAAAAAAAAAACAGGCCAGGCCCCGGGGGATGGGGTCCCTGGTGCCAATAGTGGCCCTGGGAAGGGGACTTAATCCCCCAACTTACAACGTGCCAGGGGGCACGTTTGCACAGTGGTGCAGGGAGGGGGCGGGGCCTGATATAACAAGTGTGCAAATACGCCCCCTGGCGCGTTGTAACTTGGGGTCTTAAGTCCCCTTCAATCCTGAGGGTCCCTGGGGGCCAACTAGCCCACCAGGTACCTCCAGTAAGCGCCACAGAGCTGCGTTGCAGAGAGGTGGTCTGAGGCCACGCCCCTTTTTACACCACTCTGCAAACGCGGCTTCTGGTGCACTGCTGGTGGGGCGATGAGATCCTCTTGTGTCCTCAGGACCTCAGGAGACAAGTGGACTTCATCCTCCGAGCAGCAGTGCGCCAGAAGCAGCGTTTGCAGCGTGGTGTAAAAGGGGCGTGGCCTCGAACACCTCTCTGCAACGCAGCTCTGTGGCGCTACTGGAGGTACCTGGTGGGCTAGTTGGCCCCAGGGACCCTCAGGATTCAAGGGGACTTAATAGGGATGTTATAGTTAGAGATTAGCATTTAAAAAACCTTAGAAATTCACTGAAAAAACCATAGGTTTCAGGGACGTTAAAGTTAGAAATTAGCATTTAAGAAACCTTAGAAATTCCCTGAAACTTGAGAACTACCCAGAGATCTCTGCTTCTTTTTTTTTGCATAATTTATGCGTCACTCTATGCCTGAAAGGGAATTGTTTTGACTTATACTGGGTGCTCCCTTGTGTCTGGACAAATCTATACCTCTCTGAAGAGCTCTCATGAGAGCGAAACACGTGTCAGGGGTTGCTTTTATTCATTTCAGGTTGGCTTGGATGGTATTTTATCAATCCAAAGCTGTAATACTGTGCCTGGAGTGGTAAAAGGCATTGGCCATTTTACAGCTCCGCAAGGATAGCACTGTGCTAATCCTATGCTTAAAGACTTTGCTGTAGACATGGTAAAAGACTTTGTCCCTTTCTATCTCGGCGTGGATGACACTGTGCTAATCCTATGATTAAAGACTTTGATAGAAAAGCAGACATTTGAGGTGAACACATTTAGAGTGTCGCTGGTGTTGAGAGTGCTCTATACTGGAGCTGCTTTCCACCTAAACTTGAGAACTACCCAGAGTTCTCTGCTTCTTTTTTTGCACAATTTATGCGTCACTCCATGCCTGAAAGGGAATTGTTTTGACTTATACTGGGTGCTCCGTTGTGTCTGGACAAAGCTATACCTCTCTGAAGAGCTCTAATGAGAGCGAAACAAGTGTCAGGGGTTGCTTTTATTCATTTCAGGTTGGCTTGGATGGTATTTTATCAATCCAAAGCTGTAATACTGTGCCTGGAGTGGTAAAAGGCTTTGGCCATTTTACAGCTCGGCAAGGATAGCACTGTGCTAATCCTATGCTTAAAGACTTTGCTGTAGACATGGTAAAAGACTTTGTCCCTTTCTATCTCGGCGTGGATGGCACTGTGCTAATCCTATGCTTAAAGACTTTGATAGAAAAGCAGACATTTGAGGTGAGCAAATTTAGAGTGTCGCTGGTGTTGAGAGTGATCTATACTGGAGCTGCTTTCCACCTAAACTTGAGAACTACCCAGAGTTCTCTGCTTCTTTTTTTTGCATAACTTATGCGTCACTCTATGCCTGAAAGGGAACTGATGCTATATATATATATATATATATATATATATATAGCATCAGTTTCAGTTAAGGTGCGATAAATGTAGTTACAGAACTCCATAGACCAGTGGTTCTAAACCTTTTGACTTTTGTGGATTCCCACTGAGTCCTTACTGTCTCATAATTGGAAGCTGGGGACTCCCAGCCAAAGCAATTTCTAAAATACACCAAACAAATGCTCAAATATTGAAATAATTTGTTTAATTCAGAATCAAATATAGGAAAAGTTTTTACATATTCCATGTTGCTTCTTTATTTGTATAAACTGTAATAAATTAAATATATTATTTTAATTTGATTTATTTAGTAACACAGTTGCGGACCCCATGAGTAGGCCTCACAGACCCTAAGGTATAGTTGAACCACACGTTAAGAATCGCTGTCATAGACTAACACTAATTGAATAAAAATAATTGAATAACTCAATAACAAAGCATTGACCTTTGGTGCTAAATGGAAGAAAGAAAAATGTAACCCTATATTTTCTGAGATGCACAAGATGCAATTTTGGACTCAAATCCAGCCTTACCCACTTGGCCAAATTGTGTGATCCACGGGCAATCACTTTTTAATTTTTTTTTATATAGCACGAACTTGACCCGAAGGTATCAGAGCGCTATACATGCACATCAGTTGCATTAGAGGCGTACACATTCATTTTTAGACACAAGGAGATTAAGTGATTTGCCGAGAATCACAAGATGTTTGAGCCTCTGGCCAGACTCAAACCTGGTTCCCCAGCTTCAAAGTCCCTAGCCGTTAAGCCACACCCTCTCCCCATGACACTATGTGTCATTATACTTTAGCATCCAGTTTGAAACCACATTAAATTAATTCAGTACACTGGAGTAACTTTACTTGTATATTGTTAATATAAACCAATCTTGCTTCACATTCAATAACAATATAGGCAACCTAAAGAGAACCTGACAAGCTGAGGAATTTCGGGTAACTCATTAGGTATTCTTGAATGTTTCATGTTTTCAAAAAAATATTAGTTTCAATTCAGCGATAATTACTTAATTGAGACACCGAGAACAGGGCCGGACTGGGAACTGAAAGCAGCCCTGGCAAATTTTGCCAGACCAGCCCCCGTCCGGCGCGTAGCGAGCGAGCGCAGCGAGCGTGCCTGACCACTACTAGGGGGTTTGGGGGGGTTCTCCCCCAAGAAAATTTTGGAAAAAAACAGACCAAAATGGTGAATTTTACAGCACATTTTTCATTACATATTCAATTGTATCAACTTTCAAAGCACAGTAAATAGTAGATGATGACCTTAAAGAGCACCAGGTTACCTGCCCAGTCATATGTACCCATATACATTCTTACAGAGAGCACCAAAAATAGACACGAGTAGTGAATCAGAGTGCCACACTGATACATTAATTGAAGGATTTGGCAAAATCTATTTATTAACCTCTGTCCAACATAACCATGAAATCATTATATTGAATGGTAAACATATTCTCACCATAGCACTCTGTATTTAATTATGCGTTTTTATATAGCGCGTACTTTACCCGAAGGTGTCAGAGCACTTTACAACAAAACCCGTTAAATTTCATAAGGACTTCAGAGTACATGAGTATGTGTTTCGTATATTGGATTACAGTATTTTATCGAAAATGTACAAATATCCCTTATGTCTAATTGAAGCTAAACGATTGTGGTGAATATTTGTGCACCTTTGTGTACTTTTTGGCTGCTTAACTTTAGACTCCGCCCACTTCATCCCCATAGCGCTACGAGTCCTGATTCTAATGCCAGAATGCGTCTTAGCACAATGCAGGCGAGGGGGGGGGAGGTCCTAGGATTCAAACGGCATGAACTCACCCGACCGTCTAATCACCCCCACGCCCAAGAAGGTCGGTCATACATTTATTTGCTGTGCACACAGATGTGCAATTGTGCACACAGCTTATATTCCATTGCAGCTACAGTTGTGAAGCAGGGGCTGAGACGACAGCAGGCAGTAGTGACGGGCGTCACGGCCGTTGCGATGCGCGCACCAAATCAAAAATTTTAATCATGATGATTGTCACGGTCTCTGAGGGTGACAATCATCATGATTAAAATTTTTAATTTATTCCCTGCAGCCGCCCCGCGACGGTGCCAGGAGCAACTCAAGCCACCTGACCTTGGTCCGCCCTGCTCACAAAAATCCACTGCGCAGATTAGCGCCATAGGCCCATAGCGCTACGAGTCCTGATTCTAATGCCAGAATGCGTCTTCTTAGCACAATGCAGGCGAGGGGGGGAGGGGGAGTGGCGATGAGGAATCTATGTGGTGCCGTCCTTGTCCCATGTGACTTGTGGCACCAGTGTGCACCCCCGCAGTGCTACCACCTCACGCGGGCAGTTGTTCCTACTCCTAGGGGCCCCCACTGAAGAACTCAGCCTATGTGCCTCCTTCACCGCAAGGAGGGCACAAGTTTGATACTGTGATCCACTGCACTACCTCCCAGCTGGCCCAATGTGCAGTGGGAAGATGAGCTGCCGAGGATAATAGACTATTACCCGCCAATGTGAAGCACCCCTGCCACGTGCCATGTGCAGGGCACACACGCATCTGCCATAGACAAAACAGCTCCTCAAAAGCGGGGGCCCTGGCACGTACACCGTGCTACAAATGTACGCACAGCCTGCATCTCACCTCGCAGCATTCAACAAATACAGGTGAGCACCCCAGAACTCAGCAAACTGTGAGGCAGAGCTTTAGAAAAAAAGAATATCTATTATAGCACAAGCCCTACAAGACTTCCATGTCACAAAACTCATCCAAGCCAGGACACCCTGCAGCCACTCCTAGGATTCAAACGGCATGAACTCACCCGACCGTGGTCGGGTGAGTTCATGCCGTTTGAATCCTCCCCCACGCCCAAGAAGGTCGGTCATACATTTGCTGTGCACACAGCTTATATTCCATTGCAGCTACAGTTGTGAAACAGCCAGGGGCTGAGATGACACCAGGCAGTAGTGAGTCACTAGTGACAGGCCGCAGGCGTCACGGCCGTTGCGCTACGCGCACCAAATCAAAATGTTTGATCATGATGATTGTCATGGTCTCTGACGGTGACAATCATCATGATTAACATTTTTGATTTATTGCCTGCAGCCGCCCCGCGATGGTGCCAGGAGCAACTCAAGCCACCTGACCTCGCTCCGCCCTGCTCACAAAAATCCACTGCGCAGATTAGAACCGGGCCGGGCCTATACCTTTTGCTTTGTTTTAATCCCAGGCCCGGCCCGCCCGCCCAGTGCCCACTGCCCATGATGATTGGATTGATTGCAGGCCGGACAAACTCCATAGCTGCCAAGGTTTCAAATTGCTTATGTGTGACATTTTCATAATTTCAGTGTAATTTTGAGCGACATTCAACTACTATGAGTGACACTTTCTCGCAAGCAAATTCAAGTCCAGGGACACAGATAAATATCAGAAACTACCCTCATTTGAGCAACAAGAAACTATGGTAGGGTGTAGACCGCAAGGCTTCCCAGAATGCGCGGCTCCTCCTTCACCACCCCTTGAGCCAACACCTTACAAATGCTGTTTCGCTTATGGTAAATGTATGCTCCCATAGTAACATCTTGGACCAAACATTTTATGAAACTATCTTTCCAGAACAGAGCACAGCAATGAATTGTGTATCCACACTTTCCCTTGCATCAGCAATGACAAAATGGCTGCCTGTTGAGTTCTCCAGCCACTGCTGTAGGTGGTGTGTGTCAGGCTTCCACAGATCCACTGAATGATGCGTTTTAATTAAGTTCCTGTTTTTGGCATGGGAATAATGCGTTTCCAGTGTGTTATGTGATTCTTATGTTTTGGAAAAGTTTGTGCATGTGCAGTAATTCCACGTATGAATTAATTGGAATTAGCAGGTGCGATATAATCACATGCATCTGCAGAATTATGTGAAAACATTAGGATGTTTTTTGCAGCGTGTGATACCCCGGCTAACTGACAGCTCGCTGCCTGTGTCCCCATCCCAACTCATCACTAGTGTACATCAAGTCGGGCTTACGTTCCCTTCATGAGGGGTTCTGTGTGGGCTGACGACTTAAAGTTCCCCAATTAATAGGCGATGAGCGCTCTGAGAACACACACATTTTTTTTATGTGATCAACATTACTGGCATTGTGTAATAAATAACAAAAATACTGAAAGTTAAGTGACAACTACTTGAAGTCTCTCTCTGACTCAGACCCTCAACCGGGCGCGGGGGCCCAAAATAATTAGCCGGCTGCCATAATTTAGCCCCCCAGAGCGCGAGCGTACGGCGCGAGCTGCACAACCAGTGGTGATGGGGGAGCACTGTGACTTCTGAGCCAGCCTTAGCCGAGCACCAGGATTACCGCGCCGCCCCGGGCGCTGTGAACAGGCAGTCACAGTGAGCAGCTAGGGTGCTGCCGGCCAGTCCGAACAGGACTTGGTCACTCACCTCCGCTTCCTACATCACTTTCCATGCTACGTCTGCCCCTACCCCGCGGCGCCACAGTAACAAACTTGACTTGGGCAGGCCGCTCCCGGGTATCTCAGCAGTGTAGCTATTGGGCACTAACCCACGGGCCAGGCAGTGACATCACGTCAGGCTTTGTAGTGACTCTGCGGCACCCCGGGAATCAATGCAAAAGAATACATTGTACATAGTGGCCAAATTCAAGCACCACCACAGTTTGTCCTTTTTCCCCGCACCACGGAGCGGAGCCATGGAGTAACACAGTCTGTCTGACCTCCGCTCCGCTGCTCCTCCAAAACTGGCACCCTGTCAAAAAACCGGCCCCCACCCCATCCAGCCTACCGGGGGATTGCCCGGTGCCCGGAATTACCAGTCCGGCACTGGGGTTAGTGCCCAATATCTACACTGCTGAGATACCCGGGAGCGGCCTGCCCAAGTCAAGTTTGTTACTGTGGCGCCGTGGGGTAGGGGCAGACGTAGCATGGAAAGTGGTAGTAGTAGTGGTCAGAGACCGTGACAATCATCATGATCAAACATTTTGATTTGGTGCGCGTAGCGCAACGGCCGTGACGCCTGCGGCCTGTCACTAGTGACTCACTACTGCCTGGTATCATCTCAGCCCCTGGCTGCTTCACAACTGTAGCTGCAATGGAATATAAGCTGTGTGCACAGCAAATGTATGACCGACCTTCTTGGGCGTGGGGGAGGATTCAAACGGCGTGAACTCACCCGACCACGGTCGGGTGAGTTCATGCCGTTTGAATCCTAGGAGTGGCTGCAGGGTGTCCTGGCTTGGATGAGTTTTGTGACATGGAAGTCTTGTAGGGCTTGTGCTATAATAGGTATTCTTTTTTTCTAAAGCTCTGCCTCACAGTTTGCTGAGTTCTGGGGTGCTCACCTGTATTTGTTGAATGCTGCGAGGTGAGATGCAGGCTGTGCGTACATTTGTAGCACGATGTACGTGCCAGGGCCCCCGCCTTTGAGGAGCTGTTTTGTCTATGGCAGATGCGTGTGTGCCCTGCACATGGCACGTGGCAGGGGTGCTTCACATTGGCGGGTAATAGTCTATTATCCTCAGCAGCTCATCTTCCCACTGCACATTGGGCCAGCTGGGAGGTAGTGCAGTGGATCACAGTATCAAACTTGTGCCCTCCTTGCGGTGAAGGAGGCACATAGGCTGAGTTCTTCAGTGGGGGCCCCTAGGAGTAGGAACAACTGCCCGCATGAGGTGGTAGCACTGCGGGGGTGCACACTGGTGCCACAAGTCACATGGGACAAGGACGGCACCACATAGATTCCTCGTCGCCACTCCCCCTCCCCCCCTCGCCTGCATTGTGCTAAGAAGACGCATTCTGGCATTAGAATCAGGACTCGTAGCGCTATGGGCCTATGGCGCTAATCTGCGCAGTGGATTTTTGTGAGCAGGGAGGAGCCAGGTCAGGTGGCTTGAGTTGCTCCTGGCACCGTCGCGGGGCGGCTGCAGGCAATAAATTTAAAATTTTAATCAAGAAGACCGTGACAATCATCATGATTAAAAATTTTGATTTGGTGCGCGCAGCGCAACGGCCGTGACGCCTGTCACTACTGCCTGCTGTCGTCTCAGCCCCTGCTTCACAACTGTAGCTGCAATGGAATATAAGCTGTGTGCACAATTGCACATCTGTGTGCACAGCAAATAAATGTATGACCGACCTTCTTGGGCGTGGGGGTGATTAGACGGTCAGGTGAGTTCATGCCGTTTGAATCCTAGGACCTCCCCCCCCTCGCCTGCATTGTGCTAAGACGCATTCTGGCATTAGAATCAGGACTCGTAGCGCTATGGGGATGAAGTGGGCGGAGTCTAAAGTTAAGCAGCCAAAAAATACACAAAGGTGCACAAATATTCACCACAATCGTTTAGCTTCAATTAGACATAAGGGATATTTGTAAATTTTCGATAAAATACTGTAATCCAATATACGAAACACATACTCATGTACTCTGACGTCCTTATGAAATTTAACGGGTTTTGTTGTAAAGCGCTCTGACACCTTTGGGTAAAGTACGCGCTATATAAAAACGCATAATTAAATACAGAGTGCTATGGCGAGAATATGTTTACCATTCAATATAATGATTTCATGGTTATGTTGGACAGAGGTTAATAAATAGATTTTGCCAAATCCTTCAATTAATGTATCAGTGTGGCACTCTGATTCACTACTCGTTTCTATTTTTGGTGCTCTCTGTAAGAATGTATATGGGTACATATGACTGGGTGGGTAACCTGGTGCTCTTTAAGGTCATCATCTACTATTTACTGTGCTTTGAAAGTTGATACAATTGAATATGTAATGAAAAATGTGCTGTAAAATTCACCATTTTGGTCTGTTTTTTTCCAAAATTTTCTTGTGGGGTGAACCCCCCCAAACCCCCCTAGTAGTGGTCAGGCTCGCTCGCTGCGCTCGCTCGCTACGCGCCGGACGGGGGCTGGTCTGGCAAAATTTGCCAGGGCTGCTTTCAGTTACCAGTCCGGCCCTGACTAACCCGCGGGCCAGGCAGTGACGTCACGTCAGGGTTTGTAGTGACTCTGCGGCACCCCGGGAATCAATGCAAAAGAATACATTGTACATAGTGGCCACATTCAAGCACCAGCACCACTGCAGTTTGTCCTTTTTCCCCGCACAGCGGAGCGGAGACATGGAGTAACACAGTCTGTCTGACCTCCGCTCCGCTGCTGCTCCAAAACCGGCCCCCTGTCAAAAAAACGGCCCGCACCCCATCCAGCCTACCAGGGGATTGCCCGGTGTCCGGAATTACCAGTCCGGCACTGACCGAGAAATGTTGAGAAAAATATGTTTTCATTTTAAAGTCTTTAGCCTATGTTTTCATGGCCTTTGTTGCCTGATTTATGGCTATTTTCATGGCTAGGCTCGAGTTTTGGCTGTTGGCCCTGTCTCTGCTCTCCCCATGACTGTCCGTGCCCCCTCCACACCACCACCAGCTAGGCTCGCAATGTAGACATCACTATTCTTTCCTGCTTAAAAGGAAAACAGAACCATATCTGGGCAAGTCTTGAGCGCAACATGGCTAGCAATTGCCAATTCAGCTGTAGGGCTGCAATTTGGCCGAAGGGTCGTGGCCAAAGGGGAATGGGGTGTGGAGGCAGGGGTCACATTTGAAACAAATATTCGTAGGGCAGAAAGAAGAAAGTATTCTTTCGAATAAGGGGAGAGAATGTGGTCTAACGTCTAGGGTGTCGACCTCAAATCTGGGGAACCGGGTTCGAGTCTCGGCAATGACGCTAAACATCCTGGGGCTTATTTACAAGCCACTTTTGCGTCATTTTTAACATGGGAAAAATGACGTAAGGGTGGCGCAAGGGGCTTGTAAATAAGCCCCCCTGTGATTCTGGGCAAATCACTTAATCTCCTCGTTCCTAGCAAAAAATGAATGTGTCCATCTGTAACGAAACTGGGGCTCATGTAAAGCGCTCTGATACCGATACCTTCGGGTCAAGTTCGCGCTATATAAAACTCCGAAAAAAAAATACATAGCAATACTCATAATTCTATCTTCTAATGGGCGACACGCTGTAGTGATTCTATGGGGCAGATTTACAAGGCCCTTGCGCCACTTTTGCATCATTTTTAACATGGGGAAAGTGACGTAAGGGTGGCGCAAGGGGCTTGTAAATAAGCCCCTATCGGGCAGATTTACAAGCCCCTTGCGCCACTTTTGCGTCACTTTTCCCATGTTAAAAATGACGCAAAAGTGGCGCAAGGGCCTTGTGAATAAGCCCCTATGGGGCAGATTTACAAGCCCAGTGCGCCACTTTTGCGTCATTTTTAACATGGGAAAAGTGACGTAAGGGTGGCGCACGGGGCTTGTAAATCTGCCCCTATGTATGTAAGCGATAGCATATTGCGCAGTTCCGAGAAAAAAACGTAATTCAGAATGGAACAATCATCTATATATCATTAATTCCGTTATTGCGATTATAATAATATTGACATTTCTGTCAACTAAATGAGGAAATAAGGATATAAAGTAATAAAAGACTGCGGAGAGTGGATAGCTGAACAGTATAAAGGTGAAGATTTCAGAAAAGAAATGACTGCCATAATTGGTGCGCATATGGAAAATATGGTTGAAAACCGATGCGCTAGAACTCGAAGGGCCCATTCAGGGAAAGGTCAAGCTTCTCCCACGTGGACGTATGGCTACAAGATTTATGTACTGCTCACAAGAGTGCAATGAGCCAGATTCACCAAAGTAGTTTTAATGTATATGCAAATGTGTGACTTTTTAGGGTAAATGCATAACTCATGCTTATATTTAGGCCTTGTCGAAACTGCGATTTTTTTCATGCAATGCATATAATTTTTCTGAAAACTACATAATTTATGTGAAATATTATTGGTCAGTCAATCGACTGAAAAGTATGCGCAAAGTATGCTGCTGTGTACAAAAGTTACGTACAATACATGCTCAGTTTATTTTCCTTATATATTCTAAAGAAAAGTGGAGAACATATTAAGTGCATCATTTTGTGCTGCAGCACACCTCCAATTTCACAATTCCTTCCAATAATTTTCAGCTAGAACCTGCCTCTTAGGGGGCTTCTATAGTGAAGAAGCATTGTCAAAGCTGATTGGTTTCGTCTTTGAAACCTATTAGATTTGCCAATAGTTTTAGCCATGCTGTACAGCATCCCCAATGCTTGCAGCATAGATAAAAAAAAAAGAAACAAGCATTGGCATAGCCAATAGGTCTCGCCTTTTGGACTTTATAAGTGTTTAGCCATGCTGCGAGACCAGTGAGAGGATGGGTGATGTTAGTGGATGCTGTCTAAAGGTACCATGGATTATTGATGAGTCCCGCATACTGCATACTCACCCAGGCCAGAAGACTCTAGAGCATTCCCTCAAGGTTGACTGTGGTAGATAGTTTTTAGTGGGTGTTGGATACAGTATGACTCATGATATTAATGATGAATGCAGGATGCCATCTTTGGATGCTGGGTGTTGTAAGTAAGTACTGGTGGTGTCTCAAAGTGATGGAATTAGGTGTGCGATGGCTAGTGAGTACCCGGTAAAGGGTTCAGTCTGTAACATGCAGGATATTCTGAGAGGGTACTGATGGTGTATGAAGGTGATAGGGAATAGGAATGGCCAGTTGTTTATGGAGACTAACAACAATACAGGATGATGATGTGCTATCTCTGATGGCGTAGAGTGTTGTAACTCTATGATGAATGCTGTTAGTGATTGGTGCCCTCAAGTGAAGTGTATGTGATGCAGTTTAGTCAGTGGGCTCTGGATACAGGGTGCCTGAAGCGATGCCTGTTTGGTGCTGTATTTTGTTGCCAGTGATTGATGACTGCGGAGTATTGTGTTCGGTGGGGGCTGGAGACAGGGTGCTGTTAATGGTGATGCAGCCAGTAGTTTCTGTGTGTTGAAAGTGGGAATGGGCGCTGTCTGTCAGGTTGGTTTCAATCAATTCATTGATCTTTCCTACACTTAACATCTGAGAATTCCTAATGTTACTGGCAGAATTTGAAAACAGCACAACTCAGTTGGGGAGAAGCATATTAAAGGCAGCAGCAGACCTTAAGGAGGACTTTAGCACCTGCTGTTATCCACCTATACCTGACAGTAGTGTAGATAAAGAGGAAGCAGTATTCCCGCCAGGAATCACTTTCACTTTATCAAGGGATCCTGCTTGTGCCGGGCTTCCACCACCACTGGCAGGATTATGAGTGGAAGAATATGTAATGCATGCTGCTGCATCCCAGTGGGTTACACAGAGCCATGCCTCCTAAAACTTGGTTGTAATCTGTAACGCACTCCAATTTATAACAAAGTATAACCAAACGCAAACCTGCATTGAGGGTTCTAAACTGTCTTTTCGCCTGTGCAACGTGTGACTCCTTATACTGCATCTGCTTTAGGCTGGTACAACTCTCATCCCATCTCATTTTAGGTCCAAACCTTAGGCTTTTTCCACTTTCTCTTTGTCCAGAAATACGCCATAATGCATTGTGGTATGACAAATGCAGATTGATAAATGGCTTGCTGGCAATTTGTAAATTCTTGACCTGCGCAATTCAATGTACACACTATAAAGAGGCTTTTAAAATGTAGCGTATAATTAAACTTCGCAGCTGAAAGCAAGCGCTGTGCATTCGTATTGCAGAAAAAAAGATGTTGGGGAAGAGAGCTGCCGACTTTGAAACTACAGAATCGGGCTCGAGCCCCGGTGTCTGCTTATTATCCTGTGATTCTGGGCAAATTACGTAATCTCCTTGTACGTAAAAAAAAAAATCTGACCTTGTGTAACGTATAATGTGGGGCTCATGTAAAGCTGCACGTTGTTTTATATGTAGCTACTCGACAGTGAAAAGCCAAAAAACGTACAGAATATATATATATTTTTTTGCCACACTTTTGACCCCTGCCTTCTCTCAATGCAGCATCACAGTTCCTATACTTTTTAAATGCACTTTAACCACTGGTAGGTCCTATAGTTTTACAGCAGTGCCTATGATTTTACTCATCACCTTAATATCTGAGACATCACGTTGCGCAGCTGTGGGCAAAACCCTAGTTAGCTATTAGAGCTGCTCCTTTGTTACTCAAATCTTGGTAGCAGCTAAAACAGCAGAGCTCGATTTACACAGATCTAACAGCCGAGACAACAAAAACACTCCCTGTATTAATTATGAATTGTCACGGGCAGCCTCAGCACACAAAACCTTTTCTTTCCAAACCACAAAGAGGGAATGGCGTTGTTAATGCTTGGTGCAAGGCATAGTTACGGTGCGGAAATGACTTGGTAAGGATTTTATTTCCTGAAAATCAGGAGGCTAGTGGTAGGGTGTCACAGACTACGAAACAAGTGCATTCCTATTGGTTCGAAAAATACAGACTTGCACAGTATCTACTGTGTAACGGACAGCAAGTTATGTTTTCTTTACTGTATACTCACTTATCAATGTTTTGCTGCAGATCACCTGCACAGGATTACTTATTTGTATACAATATATGAACAGCATTTCGAAGAAAATCCATGTCTTCTCATCTGCGTCTTTCTCGGCAGTTGCAAGAGTTCTTGTAATCAATCGTACATTCGGTCGATGTTTTCCCACTCTCTTCAACTCTCTTTACAAGCAGGGCCATGAGCTGAGCTCTGCTGTTTAGTTCTGATCACATGGCCAGAGAAACGTCCATGCTTTCTCATCTTTACAAGGAGTGCGCACGGACGTGGGCCCAATGTCTCCGGTCTTTTTTTTACGATATATGGGTGTGCTTTACACGAGCAACAGCTACATTGCTAAGTTATATGGTGCAAACTCAGCCCGGAAGTGCGGGTGCACTTTACACGAGCAACAGCTACATTACTAAGTTATATGGTGCAAACTCGGCCCGGAGGAGCCGATGTGCTTTACTCGAGCAACAGTTGCATTACTAAGTTATATGGTGCAAACTCGGCCCGGAAGTGCGGGTGCGCTTTACACGAGCAACAGCTGCATTACTAAGTTATATGGTGCAAACTCGGCCCGGAAGTGCGGGTGCGCTTTACACGAGCAACAGCTGCATTACTAAGTTATATGGTGCAAACTCGGCCCGGAAGTGCGGGTGCGCTTTACACGAGCAACATCTGCATTACTAAGTTATATGGTGCAAACTCAGCCCGGAAGTGCGGGTGCGCTTTACACGAGCCACAGCTTCATTACTAAGTTATATGGTGCAAACTCGGCCCGGAGGTGCGGGTGCGCTTTACTCGAGCAACAGCTGCATTACTAAGTTATATGGTGCAAACTCGGCCCGGAAGTGCGGGTGCGCTTTACACGAGCAACAGCTGCATTACTAAGTTATATGGTGCAAACTCGGCCCGGAAGTGCGGGTGCGCTTTACACGAGCAACAGCTGCATTACTAAGTTATATGGTGTAAACTCGGCCCGTAAGTGCGGGTGCGCTTTACACGAGCAACATCTGCATTACTAAGTTATATGGTGCAAACTCGGCCCGGAAGTGCGGGTGCGCTTTACACGAGCAACAGCTGCAGTACTAAGTTATATGGTGCAAACTCGGCCCAGAAGTGCGGGTGCGCTTTACACGAGCAACAGCTGCAATACTAAGTTATATGGTGCAAACTCGTCCCGGAAGTGCGGGTGTGCTTTACACGAGCAACAGCTGCATTACTAAGTTATATGGTGCAAACTCGGCCCGGAAGTGTGGGTGCGTTTTACACGAGCAACAGCTACATTACTAAGTTATATGGTGCAAACTCGGCCCGGAGGTGCGAGTGCGCTTTACACGAGCAACAGCTGCATTACATAAGGTCACACTAATGTTTTTAGGCATGGGGTAGATTAGGTGATCTGTCCAAAATCGAAGGCTGTTGAGCCGAGCGGAGACTCAAACTCGCTTACCCAGTTCCAAATCGACAACCCTGGCTGTAACGCCACACCCTCTCCAGCATAATAGGCAACAATGATCTGCTACCATCAGCTGCCTTTAGTCGCGTGCATGTCACACCTCCTGCCACTGAATTGGTTATTTCAAACAGTGGTCGAAGTACATTTTAACGAGCCTGTTTAAAAATAGCAATTTAGAGATATGCCGCTATGAAAAATGTTAATAAAACAGTGTATGTTTATTAGCGCTACAGCAAGCAGGAGCGGTGAACGCTTAATGGAAAAACAAGATAAAAGCACGCACATAGCCACGCAGAGACATGCCGCTATGAAAAATGTTAATAAAACAGTGTATGTTTATTAGCGCTACAGCAAGCAGGAGCGGTGAACGCTTACTGGAAAAACAAGATAAAAGCATGCACATAGCCACGCCGCTGTAAACAGAGACCTTCAAAGCCCCAGCCCTTGCCCCCTGACCCCTCCCAGAAGCGCACATAAATGTAAACAGCCTTGTTAAAGGCACCGGCTGTGGAAGGAATGCAGCTGCCACCCTGCGCGCCGCTGCTCGCTCCCGAGAGCGAAACGCTGTGGGAGTGAACATTTGAAGAAGAGGTGGGACATGCACCCGCCTTTGGCCATTTGCGCGCTTTCATTATTGAAAGACACACGCAAAGGCCAATCCAATGTGTAGGAGGAGTCAGACCCACACAGAGAAGTTTTGAGCCCTCACAAGAAGCCTCCCATAGAGCAGCGCATGGGCGATGCGCTAGGCTCGACCTAAAAAGTAATATTGACAGGCGCACTTTTATTTCCCTTTAGTTTACCGATCCAAGTTAAATTGGTAACTAAAAAGAAACAAAAGTAGCGAGCGAAGGAAGCAACAGGGGTGGGAGGAAAGCAACACGGTTTGGGGGGTTGGAGTCACAGATGGTGGAGATGCAACATAAGGACGGGGAAGCAACATGGGTGTGTGGGTGGGGGAGGCAACATGGAGGGGAGAGGGAGTGAAGCAAATTGAGTGAAGGAACGTGAGAAATCAAACAGACGAGAGATAGAGTCCAACATGGAGCAAGGGGGAGAAGCACATGGGTGAGAGAGCAACATGGGAGGGAGAAGCAAATGAGGCTGAGCACATCAGGAGGGTGGGGAGAAGCATGGGGCAGAGAAAAAGCATCATGGGTACTGCAGAGGCGGAGCAGGGGAAGTACATGAGTGAGATAGATGGGAAAGACATGCACGCTGGTGGAGTGCTTAAAGAAAAAGAAAAAAGTTGCAACTGAAAAGTGAGCAGTGGAAGTACACAAATAATGGATCCATACTCCCAGGAGGGACAAAAGCGTGAAGAGGAAGTATTATCCACACAAGCTAATGAATAAGAGTTAAGCACATGAGAGTAACAATGAAGACAACAATTTTTAACCAATAGACGGGGTCTCACGCTCAGCCCACTGTAAGCTGACATAACGTGTTGCAACAGACAGCACATGCGCTGTCTAGTAGGCAAGACCTAAAAAGTGTAAGCATAGGAATACAAAAACTATGCGAAATGCGTGAAATCACATTAAGTGTGACTTTCACAAGATTAGCCTTGTTTAATAAAAATTGTGACTGAGCGATCAAAAATGGGCGTACGAAGGTGAGAGTGAAAGAGTCCCATATGACATGTCAGGCAAATTTTGTTGCCAACCACAAAGCATGCCATTTTTGGAGACATAGAAAAATGTAGGTAGCAACTTGCTGTATGTGCCCACATATCTACTGAACGACAAATTGGAGTAGGTAATACATTGTTACGAAAGTAGGATGAACACCAATACCATCGGTATCGAAACTGATCCATAGGAAGCGTTGCATTTCGGAAAAATAATTTAATTGAAGAACTTTCACACGTGTAAACTATGCATTGCACGCATTGATCGTGTTTAGGATTAGAATAGAAAGTTTGAGGCACTGTTCTGTGTGAACACCATACATGAACTAAGATGATGCCTTAATTACACGTTTTCCCCAATATCAAAAAGAAGTTAATTCCTCTCTTTGACCCTCTGTGGATTAACCTCAAAGCCTTAATAATGGGACATAAATATAGTTTTATAAAGTTGACATGGAAAGCTATATAATTAATTATGCCAGAAAGTGTATTTTTTCTTGTATGTACTAAATAAGGGGAGCCCATAGAAAATGCACCAAATTAGATTCTAAGGTTAGTGGCCACTCCTCAGCTGTGGGCAGTGTCCTGCACCACTCTTTGCAGGCCCACTAACACACATGGTGAAGTTCTTTAAGTGGGATGCAAAAGGGAAAGATATTTAAAGTGGATTTAGAATAAGAAGCACACATAATTCTCTTTTATAACAGGCAAGGCTTTCATAACTCAAGGTTTAGCTTTAGTAAAATTTGTGTAATTTCTTTTGAGGAAATTACAGGACATGGCAAAATAAATTATGCAAAATTAAACGTTAATATGCGGAATACCGACTCTGGCCCTAGTTTTAGTGTGAACGGCATCCTCACTTCCATCTCTAGCACAAAGACACATTTTGTGCCGAAAATAAAAGTGCAAAATCGTGATTAATGGGTCATCAAATGTTTCCTTTCCTCGCCAATACCGCAATAGGATCTTATACCCTATCGAAGTCTCAACTACAAGACATAGTATAATAGAAAGCCTGACAGGGTTTTTATAAAATGTAAGCAAGCAATATAAAAAAAAACATGAGGACCAAAGCTAAATAAAGACCGCAAAGCATATGGAGGCAGAAGTGAGTGGCTCCAAGACCCTAAAACAAGTTTTAAGTCAGCTCCTCATAATAAGTGCGGGTGGTCTGAGATAGGCGCTCGCAGTATTAATAGACCCGAGTACGTAGACGTCTGCTATGCCCAGCATTTGGGTGGTGACATCAGCTGAGCTTTATCTTCTAAATTTCACATCAAAATAGAACTGCAACCCACAGAAAGGAACACAACGCTCAGGTGGCAGCCAAGCTCCAAATCAAAAACAAGAGAATTCATCATAAATGTGAGCATTAACATTCCCATGGGGAGAAGCCTCATTTAACAGATGAGAGCCGACAGCCTTTTTCAGTTCTTGCAAACATCATTGACTACAGACAGACGGTGCTACGGCATCATTATCAAGAATTAACGGTACTGGTAAAATAGGCTTCTGTTTCGTTTCCTGTAATAGTTTTATTTTGTTCTAAATAAACTAGCATGTCGACATGTTCTGTTTCCCCCCACTAGATGGCAGTAGAATGCTCTTTTCTCTTATTATGCACAGCACAGTCATTTCACCATTATTCGTGTGTTTAAAGAAGGCCTCAAAGGAAGGTTCAGATTGGACCCTGGCACACCAAAAAAGTGTCCATCTTTGTAGATCATGACATTTCATGAAGCATTGCATGGCTCGCAGCATATGGCAGATTTAAAAAAAAAAAAAAAAAAATGGTTGGCAAATGAAGAGTATTAAAACTTGAAAGGCCTTAAACTTTGGCCAACACTATAGCTCTGAAAACTTAGTCCTGTCTGTCTTATTACAAGTGCATTATACCCTATGTAAGAAATTGGGTTATTAGCTGGGAGGTCTGAGAGCAGCACCACTCAAGTAATAAACACAACCCTTTTCAGGGTGAACTTTAAAAGTCACTAAATAAACGTGCTTATACCCTCTGGTAGCTTGGCACAAAAGCAGTGAGGGTCAAATTAGAGACAATGTGTAAAGTATTTTTGCATCACTCTAAAAAAACAATTTAGAGAAATAGAGTACATTTTAATTAAAAAAAGAGCACCAAAAATCGCAAAAATTCAATAAGTAGAACGAGAGATATGAATTTTTGAAGCTTTAGGTAAAAATGATCCAAGAAGCAGAAAGTGTCACTTGCAGTTATCTGGTCATGCTGGACAGAGTCAAAGTCAAAAGTTCAGGCTGACTGCGATGGAGCACGGGTCGGATATAGGAACCAGGTTCATCCCAGTAGAAAGTTTACCTTCTAACCTAGTCCAGTTCCACACGAGGTGCCTCAGTCGGAGCTTTACGTTGGCGGGGAACCGCAAGGAAATTGTTGTTGGCGCAATGAGCTGGTCGCCAGTCAAAGCCTTGTGTTGGTGGGAAATGAAGGGCAGTCATTGCTGACCAAAAGAGCTCTGTGCAAGTGAATGAAGTATGTGGCTGGGAAGGTCACCACGGCAGTCAGATTCAGGTCTCGCGTTGGCCTCGGTGAAGTTCACTCGCATTTGTGAGAAGACTTGGGACAGTTCTCTTTGACACAAAGGACCCAGAACCTCTGGAGTTTAACTTAGAGACCAGTTCCTGCTGTTTTTAGGTTGAAGGAGTGCACTCTGAAACCAGCCAATGGTCAAGGACCTGGGTGGGCAACTCTTGGGAGTCAGGACTTACTCCTGCAGAGGCTAGCAGCAAGGTCCAGGCAGGTGCAGTTGTTGCTGGTCAGCTGGTTAGTTACAGAGTGGGCCTCTGTTAGCTTGTGTCTCAAATGTTCAAACAGGAGGTCAGTCAACTGACTTTTGGAGCCACTTCCGTGATCCTGGGTTCAAGGCAAACAGGTCCGGTCTTCCTTCAAGCTCTTTGCCTAACCCTAAACTGGTTCTGGTCAGTTCTTCCCTTTCCCCTGGGTTTGATTCTTATCTGTCTAGGGTACCAACGGATAGGGAGGCCCAGGTGTGAGCTGCATTTTCCATTTAAAGCACAGGCAGCATCAGAAGTCAGGAAGAAGGTGGGCACAGACCTCAGCTACTGTTTAAAGCTCGGGGAGGGGGGTGAGTACAAGTCATCCTGCTTAGAAGAAAAACACCCTTCCTCACACACAGGGGACAAGGCCATTTGTCCCCTGTGTGAATTGAATACACACCACACCACAAGAGAGCCGTTAACAGTCCTGTGACACTGGACACTGGGAGAAAGGCACGTTTGATTTAGGCAAAAATGTCAACTACCTAAAAGAGGCATTTTCAGAATAGAAATTTAAAATCCAACTTTACCATTAAAGAGGTTTTTAATTTTCAATTCAAATAAGAAGCATTTCTCTTTCTGCTCCCAAACTGAAGTTGTCACTTATAAAGTGTAATAAAGTAACCCAGTGTTAGTCTAAGGGAGCGCTAGACTTGCTGCAGTGAAAAATGACTTTGTTGTTTTTTTCACTGCTAGGACATGTAAAGCTTAACTACACATGTCCTACTTTTAAATACCATGCACCCTTGCCTATGAGCCTTTAGGGCCTACCTTAGGGGTTGACATATCTGTATTAAAAAAGAAAGTTTAGGCCTGGTAAAATGATTAATTTGCCAGGTTACAATGGCAGTTTAAAACTGTACTATATGTTGCAGTGGCAGGCCAGAGACATGCTTTACAGTGCTACTTTAGAGGGTGGCACAACAAGTGCTGCAGCCCACATGTAGTAGTCAATTCAAAGACCCTAGGTACATGTCGTACCATTTACTAGGGAGTTATGAGTAAATCAAATATGCCAATTTGGTGTATGCCAATTGGAAGGGAGAGCACAATCACTTTACCACTAGACAGCAGGAGTAAAGTGTGCAGATTCCTAATGCCAACAAAAACCGGGTCTGCCAAAAATAGGGTAGTAAAGGCAGAAATCTGGGGGAATACCTTTCAAAAGATGGTAATTTCCAACACACTTGTGATGAGGCGGATGGGATATCTGTCACATTTATGATTTAGTACCCATTCACTAAAGTCTAAATCAGGCCCAAAATTCTTACTTGCAGTCTCAACACCTTGCGTAAAGTTGCGAGGTAATTGCTGACAAGCAACTGTATCCTGTAATTTGATTGCCACATAAGTCAGAAGCAAAGCATAGCAAAAGAGTTAGGTCAGGACCTTTGGGAATAGAACCTATAAGGACAAAAATAGATTCTCTCTTAGTTCAGGATCTTTAGGAATAGAATCTATAAAGACAAAAAAAGAGTAGAAGCTGGGAAAAGTTTCCCTCCTTGATGATTCACAATGAATGAATGAATGAGAGATTTGTAGGGTGTGCGGCTACTCAGAAGAGTGTCCAGGCGCTAGAGGAGGGACAAATGATAAGCAAGCAACAAACAAAGCCCTAAAGCCCAGAAGTAAAATGCCTAGTTTTAAATTTCCTACCAAATGCGTACTCAAGAAGAATTTTAGGCAGTTCATGAGGGAACTCGTTCCAAGCTTTGGCGGTGATAAAAGAAAAGGCTTTACTACCCCTCCTCATGGGCCTGATGAGAGGAATAATCAGCAGCGAGGCGGAGGCTGAAAGCAGCATTCTGGAAGAATAGTACAGTTTGAATATCCTCACAAGATACCCTGGGCTGGCCAGAAAAAAAGCCGTATGGACCAGAACAAGGGCTTTGAATAAAATCCATTTTCTGACAGGTAGCCAGTGGAGAGATTTCAGAACTGGTGAAATTAAGGAACGCCTCAGCAGGCAGATGATGATCCTGGCAGCAGTATTTTGGACCACCTGAGGGCAGTTCAGCAAAGCATCCGACGCTCCCAAATAAAGAGCATTAGAGTAATCCAAACGCGATGTGATCAGCGCATGGATCACAACTCTCCTACAGTCTAGAGGAAGGAAGAAAAGAAATGTCTCCAGTGTAAGGAGCATAGCGAAGCATAGGCCCACAACAGCAGAAATCAGCGGTCGCATTGAGAGGGCATTGTCCAACTTGACTCCTAAGTTTTTTACCACCATAGAGTGAGGAGGAGAGACTGGCAGAGCAGGGGACCAAATGTCTTCCCACCAGCTTGACACATGTGATCCAATCATAATGATTTCAGTCTTATCAGCATTATAACACAAAATAAAAACATAAAATAAGTAATGAAAAAAGATTAAAATCAGCAAGGTGTGTGTTATACCACACTTTAAAAAAACCTGTGTTTGAACATCATACTTAATGTGTAGTTAAAAGTATACAATTACCCATGGATATGTTGGTGCTGAAGAACAGACATTTAATGTTACTCAACTCAGTGGTAGTGAAGACTTCTGATGGTCAAGATCTGTGGAGGTGTCCCACTGGAAACTGTACAGGAGCTCTTGCCCATCTTTTTTTCAAAATACTGAAGATTACTAGACCTTTCAATATATTTTGAAAACAGTGTTGTCCCTAAGTCAACCCTGTCTTTAATACAGACCTCCACACAAACTCAAATTCCACGAAGTTGCTCTGGAGGAAAGCAAGCAATCTTAACATAGGATCATCTTTCAGCTGTGCTTCCCTGGCCCAAGTCCAGCTTGCTCTCAGTCCACACAATCAGGTTAAATAGCAATAACTTGTGAGATACTCACTCAACTATCTGGTTCACACTCCTATCACAAGACTACCTAGGGGCATAATTTTTAATTTACGCACTACCAATGAGCACACATGTGTTCTACAGAGACCTATATGTAATTTGTTGCACAGAATTCCAGTAACATAGCCCAGCAAAGTTAATGTGCCTACTGCTGCAATCTAATCTGTGTGTAATATGCTCAGATGATTAATATAATCTCAGTAACATTACTCAAGTTAATTTGCCTGCTGCTGAAATCTGGTTGTAGCCTGCTGTTCACAGGTTCAGATATCTGTTACATAGCCCATTGGATTGATGAGTGTTGCATATATGTGTGTTGCCAGCAAGTTGCAGGTACTAATTGCAACTGGACTGCACAGTGTTTTAGTGTGCCAGTTACAGAAATCTGTGTGCAACCTTTAAGTAACAAGTTCCAATCCTGGCAAGCCTGACTCAACCTTGCATCCTTTTGAGGTTTATAGAACAAAGACAACTGAGTTCAAAGTTGGGTAAAAATGAATGACCATGATGCAACATAGGGCCTGATTTGGAGTTCAGTGGACAGGTTACTCCATCACAAACATGATGGATATCCCTTCCACCGTGTTACAAGTGCAATTGGATAGAATGCACTGGTAATAGGGGGGACAGGATAGCCATCACGTTTGTGATGGAGTAACCAGTTAACCGAACTCTAAATCAGGCCCATAGTTTGATGTGTCTGTTTATCTTACTCATGTGATCAAAAACTGTGGTGTTCATCATAGGTCTAAGAGGGTTGAATTCATAACAGATTTCGGGATAGCTGCTAACTGTTAGAAATGGGGGTCTCTTGTTGGCAATGGTTTGCACCGTTGTCCAAGTAGGGACCCTTCGTCCTAGACAGGGGAAGGGGGATACACTTCTAAAATAACCCCTGCTCAGCCCCTTGGTAGCTTGTCACGAGCAGACAGGCTTCTCTCAGAGGCAGTGTGTAAAGCATTTGCGCACACATACAGTAATACAGCGAAAACACTACAAATGGACACCACACCAGTTTAGAAAAATGAGTAATCTTTATCTAAACCAAACAAGACCAAATACGACAAAAATCCACCACACAGTACTGTAAAAATAGATACTTTGCAAGATCAGATTTAGCTGGAAAACACAGTTCTTCTGAGACGGTAGCTCTGTCCGGGGCTACCGCGATGCTGAAAACAACAGAGTCTAACAATTCCAGCTGACCGCATCGATGCGGGGTCCGCTAAAGCGAATACAGACTCAAAAACAGTACCTTTCTCGATGCGTCGCCATGATGGTATGAGCTGGTCAGGGCAACTGTTGCGGTTGCGTTGCATACAAATGTAAGCGGTGGAGGGTGCGGTGCCCTCACGATGTGGTGCAGGCAGTGGCTTGGTGACGATCCTCCAGATGGCGTCGGTGAGACCAAGGCTTACGGTGCAGGGTGAGGCGGTGCTTGATGTGGTGCTGGCAGGCTGCGGTGCAGGCGATGGAGCCGGTCTATGTACTGGTCGGGCAGTGACGGTGTCGGTGATGTGCAGGCAGGGTGAAATGAGGCGGTGAGGAATGCAGTGCCCACAGGACGCGGTGCGAGCAACGGCTTGGTGATGATCGTCAAGATGGCGTCGGTGAGACCAAGGATGCGTTGCGAAGTGCGGTGGTGCTTTCTGCGGGGCCTTCAGGACACGGAATCCTGCGACAGACTCGGTGACAGAGTCAGTTGCCCTTGTCTTCTGCGGTGATTGAAACCAGCGGTTCCAGAGACGGTGCCCAGAAGGATGGTGAGGTCTTTGCTGTTCCTGAGACCTCTTGAACAGGGGGCAAGCTCCACTTCCAAGCCCTTGGAGATAGTTTCTCAAGCAGGAGACACACACAGTTCCACTCATTGGCAGAAACAGCCACTGCAGGCCAACCCCAGGCAGCACACAGCAGAGGGGCAGTACTCCTCCTCCAGTTACTTCCAGCTCTTCTCCTTGGCAGAGGTTCCTCTTGAAGTTCAAAAGTGATCTAAAAGTCTGGGGTCTGGTCCCCTCTTTTTATAATACAAATCCTTTGTTCTCTGTGGCAGAGAAGCTCTTTGCCCAGCTGAAACCAGCTCTGTCCTCTCTGATGCAGCTTCCTGGCAGGGGAGTGGAGACAGCATTGTCTAAGGTAGACCAGGCCCATTCAGGTGTGAAAGAAATCTCCTCTCCCTACTCTGAATGCAGCCCAGGTCTATTCAGCCCTGACCTGACTCACCCTGGAAAGGCAGGACACACCTAACCCCCCCAAGTGGCTGTCTGAACAGAATGCACATCCCTAGCCCCTGTCACTCCCACGCCAGACAGTCAATACACAACCTAGCAGAGGCACACTTGCTGGTTAGGCAAGAAAATACCTACTTTCTAAAAGTGGTATTTTCAAACCCAGAATGTAAAAATCACCCTCACTAATAGATGCATCTTAACATTCTGAGTTCAGGCATATCAAACTTTATTTTACAATCTTGTTCCTATGGGCAGTTATGCTTATAAGTTGTTATAAGCAAACTCCCCATTCTATCCTATGGGACAGATAGCCTTTCTATAGTGAAAAACCGAAATTGACAGTATTTCACTATCAGGACATGCCACACACATCAGGGCATGTCCTACCTTTCACATACACTGCACCCTGCCCACAGGAGTATCTTGGGCCTACCTTAGGGGTGACTAACATGTAAGAAAAGGGAAGTTTAGGGCCTGGGAAGCAGGTGCACTTGCCAGGTTGACATGGCAGTACCATACTGCGCACAGACACTGCAGTGGCAGGTCTTTTTTTTTTTTCTTTATTGAACTTTTTGCATGTAATTAAACATAACAACACTGCACATTTTCATAAGACGACATTTCAATGACTTCAGGTTGCATTTTAGGTGCATAATCAATAACACAAATTATCACGAATATAAACAATAACGCCCGCCGTTTTCCTGTTTCATCATTCTTTACCACACTTAATTTATAGCTTGCCAGTATAGCCAATTATGGCGATAGCTTTGTTATATCTGCACTAGTAACATACGCCATGTCCAGCATCACAACACCATTGTTTGGAATTCCTTCCGCAGCCCATGACTATCACTCCATACAGGGTGTCTTAGCATCTCTTTTTTGGGGATATCCCGTCGATCATCTGTCCCCACAGGCTTCCATGCCGCTTGCTCTCAGCCAAGTTTCAAAGGGCTCCCAGATATCCTTTGGTCGAGATCTGCTAGGCATGAGCTCCCAATAGAGTGACAGCTGATCTTTACAATAAGTCGCATCCTTAACCCATTCTGTAATAGTGGGGGGTGACGTTTTCTTCCAATGTATCGCCACCTGCCTTTTCGCCAGGAGCAACAGGGTTGCAGTGAGTTTTCTCGTAGCCTTGGGTGAATTAAGGACATATCCCAATAAGGCGACTAGCGGGGAGCAGAGCAAGGGATGGCTTGTCATTTGTGCTATGTGGGTAACTACTTATTGCCAATACTGTGCTATCGATCGGCATTCCCAGGGGAGATGGAGAAAGGTGGCCTGTTGAGAGCCGCATCTCCAGCAATTCGTGTCTGGGTGGAGGCCCATGCGATGTATCTGTGTAGGTGTACGATATAATCAATGTAAATAGTTAAAATGGATTAAGCGGAGTCGGTAATTTGGCGAAAGGTGTTCCAATTGTGTACAACAAAACGACCATTGTTTATCAGTTATGGTAATGCCCGCATCAGCTTCCCATTCAGTTTTAGAGTGGACTACTGTAATAGGTGACTCCTGCTGTGTGATCTTATATAAACGGGTGATCAGTTTACGGGGCGAGGGTACAGAGAGAATATTCTCTAGTGCCGGTAGTGTGGGGGTATTTATGAAATTCCTCATATCTGGCTTTGCATGCCGCTCTAATCTGGTAGTATAACAGCATATCCAGTGCCGTATATGGTGTCGAAGGGCACATCTGCTGTAATGTTAAAAAATTACCATCTGGGAATAAATCGCCTCCCGTTAACAGTTTGTGTGATGCCGCTCTTCGCTGTGCGGCCTTGTCAAGTAATGGTGAAATAAGTGGGTTACCCCATATCGGCATTGATGGGGCAAATAATACCTTCTGGTGTGCCCTTTTCGCTAAACCTTGCCATGCCCATCGAAGTGCTTCAGCCGTGTCTATCTCTTGGTGATGGCGCTTATATTTTTGATAGATTGCCGTATTCAGTGGAAGGGGAGCTACCTTGTCCAGTTCGATTGCCACATGGGGCTGGAAAGGCGTGGGATGTTGCCAATAGTGTAGGTATTGTGCTTGTGCGCAGTATGCATATAACTTGAAATCGGGTGCACCCAGACCCCCTTGCGAAAACGGCAATGTTAGAATATCCCAAGAGACGCGGGGTTGCCAGCCAGCCCATATCAATTCCAGGATAGTCGATCGGAGTCTCGTAAAAAATGAGAGTTCAAGGGCATCGGTATGTTTGTAAAGAGGTATAGTAATTTGGGGAGGACTACCATCTTTGTTAATGGTATACGACCTACTAGGGAAAGCGGCAGGTGTTTCCACCGTTGTATTTTTCCCTCCAGCCAATCCATCACCCTCCCATAATTTGCCGTTCATATCTCCTGCATGTCTCTACTTATCCAAATACCCAAGTACCTAATCGGTTCCGTCGACCATGTTATAGGGAATTCTGTATCAAACGAAGTTTTGCTATCTGTTAGTGGTATAATCGTTGATTTGGCCCAGTTTATCTGAATTCGCGTCAGACCTCCGTATCTTACCAGTTCTCTCATTACTGGCGCGAAGTTCGTTTCCGGGTTTACTAAATATATCGTCATATCATCAGCGTACATTGAGATTAGCAACTCCCTAGAGGTGAAACCAATACTACGCTGCGTGTGGTGTTGTCGGAGTCGGGCTGCTAAGGGCTCCGCTGCAATCGCAAAGAGCAGCGGTGACAACGGGCAGCCTTGCCTCGTGCCCCTCGTTATAGTTATGGGCTCTGAAATGTGATCATTTACCTTAATTCTCGCCGTGGGTTTGGTGTATAGTAGTTTCATTTGCTGTATGAAAATTGGACTCAGTCCCAAACGGGTCAATAACGTGAATAGGAAGTTCCATTCAAGAGAATCGAAAGCCTTTGTGGCGTCTAATAGGGCCGCAATAGCTTGTACATGCGGGGCTAAGTAGTGCAACAGCGCAAATATTGTGCGAAGATTATGTGCCGTGGAACGGCCCGGGGTAAAACCCGACTGGTCCGGTCGCGCTATCAATGGGTGAAGAGGCTGCAGCCTGTTTGATAAAAGCTTGGCGTAGATTTTAGCATCTAAGTTTATTAAAGAAAGCGGGCGATATGAGTCTGGTTGTGTGGGGTCTTTATCTGGTTTGAGCAGGGTTATTATCATAGCTTCACGCATAGTCTGTGGTAACAGACCCGTCTCTTGTGCTTCCTGATAGACCTGAAGAAGACGTGGTGCTAGGATATCTACATATTCTTTATAAAAAGCCACGGTCAGACCATCGGCTCCTGGGGCCTTGTCAGCTGGCATACTATTTATTACTTGTCTTACATCATCTGCTGTGAACGGAACGTCCATGTATTCTCGGTGCCCTGGCTGAACCACAGCAGCTCCAGAGTATCTAGATACGCCGTGATGTCAGACGTCGGCGGGTCTGTCTGGGATGTGTACAAGGACTGGTAAAAGTGGGTCATGGTTTGCAATATGTCCGGCGGCATGCGTGAGGGCGGAGCATTTTGATTATTAAGTTCGGTAATGTATGCCGAGCCCCTGGGTGTACGCAGGAGGCCAGCTAGCATCCGCCCTGGTCTGTCTCCTTCCCCATATCTGCGCGCTTGTGTATATTTGTGCATATATTTGGTTTCCCGTTCAGCTTCTTCCTGAAACGCCGTCAGTTTGCTTCTAATGTGTGCCAGTGTGGATTGCGAGGGGGTTGTGTAATATTTACATTCTAAATCTTTGATCTCTCCCTCCAACCGTGCAATGGTGTTGCGTATGTCTCTAAGCACTCCTGCCTTTAAAGCTATACAATCACCACGGGCTACCACCTTGAAGGCCTCCCAGAGTGTGCCCGGGGAGTCTACTGAGCCCTCATCCGCGAAATAGTCTGTGATTTTATTGCGCAATTCTTCTCGAAAGACCTGATCCAATAGAGCCCCCGACGGAAATCTCCAGCTGAAAGGCAGAACATACGGTTTGGGTATGTTAAGTTTAAGTTGTACTGGTGCATGGTGCGAGAATGTTCGTGGATGATGTGTGGCGTCTACTACCCAGGTGTGCAGATCTTTGGTTGTGAGCCAATAATCCAGCCTTGACCAGGCATTTTGATGGTGTGTTATGCAGGTCCCTTCCCTCACATTTGGGTGTAATGCCCTCCAGGAGTCTATAAGTTGATATTCGTCAATTATATCTTTTAACACTGACGCTGCCTGCGGGTGGTGTGTCCGAGACGTCCCCACTCTATCTGCCTCATTTGACAGAACTACGTTAAAATCTCCGCCCCAGAGTAATGCCGCATTGCCTAGTGTTTGGATATCGTGCCAAATTCTGTGAAAAAATTCTGGGCAGTCTGTGTTTGGGCCATACGTATTAGCAATTATTAGCGACGTGTTATATAGTTCGCCTCTGATTAGAATGTATCTTCCCTCTGTGCCTATAATTGTTTTGTGGGAGTTCCAATGAAGTCCTCTGCGTATTAAGACCGCCACCCCTCGGGAGTAGTTTGAGTAACTTGAATTATATACTTCCCCCCATCTTTTATTTTTCAGTGCAGCGTTCGATGCAGTGGTCAAGTGCGTCTCTTGGATTAAGCAGATGTCCACATTGTGTCTGGTTAAATAGGAGTGTATCAGCCTGGTTTTTCTATGGTCATTCAACCCCCTTACGTTCCAAGTAAGGCATGTAAGTGTAGTCATGACGCTGCTACAGGGTGTTTGTGAAAATCTGATGCAGTATTATCCTTAAGGTACGTGTATGTTTGAACATGTCTGTGCCTGTGTCCCACCTCCTGGGCATAGTGTGGGCTATGGCATCTCTGATATGTGTACATGTGTATACGTGCGGTCTTCTCCATTTCTTGTTTAATACTGGCAGCACTCGTTGTAAGACCTGGGGTACTTATCCACCTGTGCTCCCACTCTGTGGCACACAAGTGATTATACTACTTTCTCCCAGCAGTGCCCCCAGACCCAGCCCATAATGCCCCCCACGTTGAGTCATTTTAATATCCAAAGCTACTTTTGTACAGTGTCAACCATATGACAGCTTACTTATCTGCATGTTCATGAGTCCGTGACAGTGTTCGTGCAGGTCAATCATTATCGCTGAGATTATTTTCAGAGTTGTCGCCTGTTGGTGATTTTTGCCATTTTTGATCTTTGGCCACCTGTTTGGCGTAGTTCAAGGTCGCTTTTGCATCTGTGAATAAAGTTGGCTTGCCTGGACCATGGACTTTTAGTTTGGCGGGATAAATCAAGGCATATCTGGTGCCTGTCTGTTGAAGCATCTTTTTTGCCGGAATGAATTCTCTGCGTGCTGCCAGTACTTGTAATGTAAAGTCTGGATACAGTGAAATCCCATTGCCTTGGTATTGAAGGGCTCCACGCTCCCGAGCCAGCCGCAGTACTGTGTCCCGATCTCGATAGTTTAAAACTCGTGCCAATATAGGTCGGGATGGTGCTCCTGGCGGTGGTTTGGGTCCTAGTGTGCGATGTGCACGCTCAATTAGAAACATTTTTGAGAGGTCTTGCCCGAATAGTTCCATCAACATATTTTCCACATACTTCTCCATATTTGGTATCTCTGTGGATTCGGGAATTCCCGTGATGCGTATGTTGTTCCTACGCGATCTGGCTTCTAATTCTTTGTTCTTGCTTTTTATTACATTTAATACTGCATCCATACGTAGCATTTTCTCGCGTGCCTCTGTTTGCGTGTCTTCTACCTCAGAGACCCTGGTCTCCAAAGTGTCCAGGCGGTTTTCGTGTTTTTCAACTCTCTGCATGATCCTCTCCATACGCTCAGCCAGTGTGTCCATTTTTGAATCCAGCCCTTGTAAGCTAGTTTTGAGGTCTTTGAACATGACTCAGATGTCTTCTTCCGGTATTGAACCATGAGCCGTATCTTCAACGTTATCAGCCGCGGCTTGATCCCCTTCGGCTTGTTTGTTCATCTTTTTGTCAAATGTAAGTCGTGGCTGCCTGGTGTCCGGTTTCCCCATTTTCCCTCCGGTGGTTGGTGGCCCTTCTTGGGGAGGGTCTCCCAGTCTTTCTCCGCGGTGCCTTATTGCACCTCCCGTGTCACCAGCCCTGTCTGTGGTTCTTTTCTTCCCTGGGTATTCCACTACACACCACTGCTTATGCCTATGTTGTCCTGTCACAAGGATCACCTTGTTTCTCCTCTGATATTGCTGGATATTGGGGGGTGTTACCCCTGCTGCCTGTAATTTATTATTTTAATAGTGGCGTTATGTGTATGTCCGGTCACACCACATAGGTTGTTTGACACCTTGTCCTAACTGCAGCTCAGCTTCTCAGCGCGACGGCTGCTGGCCACACCGTCCCTATTCGTGGGTGGACGGGCAACAACCTGCCGCTCCGATGCTTAAGCCGAGTGCGCGTTATTCTGTGATGGCAGCGGCATGTTATAGTATCTTTTTAAGTCACGGGCTTTAGTGAGGTGCACTGATGTTCGTCACTTATATCATGAAAAATATCGTACTGGCCGCGGGGTGAGGATCGTATACTGCACAGTGTGCGTCCCTTGGTAAGGCCGGTTTTCCCCCCGTTCCTGTGGGCTGGTGTTATTCCCGGCGTCTACTGTGTCTAAAATGGCGGCCACTCCGTCCCCGCCTTGTCAATGGTGCGCTGGGAATGTTGTGTGTGACCGCCAATGCACGCTGCCGTTTCACACTGAGCGCCGATCTTCTCCGCCGCTACGAGGTTTTTCCCAACTTGGAGGTGGGGTCGCAGTCTCACCACCGGACAATCACGGCCCCAGCGATGCTACCTGTTTGCTTCGACGTGGCGGGGTAAGTTGCTGCCATTCGCTTCGGTTTTGCTCTAGGCGGTGTGCGCGCTTGGTTGTTATGAGGCCACTTCTACACAGGGCAGCCTCGTCATGTAGCCTGCGCTGCCCTGTCTGTTTATTTGTAACTGTGCCCGTGGTCGCCCCCGCGCAGTCGGTGCAGCACACTCACCCACCTCGTCTTTTCACTTGTGCTGCTGCCAGGACACGGCCTTGGAGTCCAGGTGTCTGCACCACGGCCCTCCGCTCTGGACCGATTGCTTCTGGGCACGCCCGCCGCATCCTTCTTCTTTCGCCGCGGGCCGGCCGGGTAATTGAGTCCCCAGCTTCACCCTGCAGCCTCGTGTTTAGGCCTCTTCTGGTCACGGGCTATACACCGGGTCTCTCAGCCGCACCGGAGCTGCGCGACGAACCGCCACCCCGCACGGACTTCCATCTGGGCACGGGGCTGAGTTCTGGGTTGTTTCAGCGTCACCCCACGCCTGCTGCACGGATGTCTGATGGATTTATGGGCTCGGCCGGCGGAGCCGACTTAAAGTGCGGCCATCTCGCTGCTCAGCTTAGCCACGTCCCCCGCAGTGGCAGGTCTGAGTTATATTTATAGGCTGCGTATGTGGGTGGCACAATCAGTGCTGCAGGCCCACTAGCAGCATTTGATTTACAGGCCCTGGGCACACACAGTGCACTGTACTAGGGACTGACTAGTAAATCAAATATGTCAATCATGGAATCACTAAACCATAACAACAATCTACAGGGAACAGCAGTGACAAAGTGCCCAAAGCATCCAGACCAGCAAAAACGAAGCCCAATCCACAGCTAAATAACAGGAGGCAAAGGCAGAAATACAGGGGAAATCCACGCCAATGATGCCAGGTCAAACACTAACCATGTATTTGAGTTCCATCTAGATTCACTGTATCTTATGTGGATATCCAGGAAAAGTCAAGAATGGTGCATGAAATTGCAAAATTAAATGTACACATTAAAAGAGAATAGAAGACAAAATCACAAAAAAGAAATCTGTTGGACCTGGCATCCTTGGAGTGGCTTATCCCCTAACTTATGTACCTTCAACCCACCTGTTTGCTGAATTTGTTTTTGCTGGGTTTAGAACTCTGCACACTTTACCACTGCTAACTAGCTCTAAATTGCTTGTGCTCTCTTCTTGAACAATCATAGAATTGATTTATACCCAATTGGCATATTTAATTTACTTGTAATTCCCCAGTAAAGTGGCACTACATATGCCTAGGGCCTGTAAATTAAATGCTACTAGTGGGCCCACAGAACTGGTTGTGCCACCCACACAAGTAGCAGTTAAAACATGACTCAGACCTGTGATTGCAGTTTGTGTGTGCAGTTTAAACTGCCATTTGGACCTGGAAAAATAACACTTGTGCCAAGCCCAAGCCTTCCTTTTGTAATACATATTTCACCCCTATGGTAGGCCCTGGAAAGCCCAGAGGGCAGGGTGCAATGTATTTAAAAAGTAGGACATGTACTTTTAAGTTTTACATGTCCTGGTAGTGAAAAACTCTTAAATTAGTTTTTCCTAGTGCAAGGCCTACTTCTCCCTTAGGATAACATTGGAGATTGCATTTAATAAGCTGTAATTTAATTAATTAAGATGCAGATTACTTAGAATAACAGCTATATGTACAATGATTAACATAATATCTAAAGATGAAATGGCACGCATTTTAAATGTGCAAACTGCAATATGCAGATATAGTTATTCATATAGGCTGCAGAAACGCTTAAATGCTATGTTTCTTTTAACTAGAAGTGATCTCCACAATGCTGAAATGTGCACAAAGGAATTTAGAGACCTGACCTTAATGTGACATGCTTAGAAATGTTCGTCATAACTGCAGAATGTTCAGGTTTAACAAATGTAAGAAACATTTGACTGTGATAACTAAACTTCATATTTACCCCATATTTTACATAATGTTTGAAAAGACAGTATTTCTTGTTCGTGTTAATGAAATGCATTACTAAATAGTGTTTTACAAGCCGATGTGCAACGGTCAGAGGCGGAAATATGCTGGTGGTGCCACAGTGGCACTGCCAGCATATTCTGAGTTGCCTCACCACCACCGTTTTCATGGCAGTGAGCCCGCCATGAAAAGGTTGGCAATGAGGCAACCAAAGGGACCCTAATAGGGCCCCCTGCCACCTCAGGGCCCAGGGGGTGCATTCGGGGTGTCACATTTAGTGCCCCCCTGGATTTGCATCCCCAGTTCCTGCAGGGTGTGGCATGTATGCCGCACCGTGCAGGAAGGTGCAGTCAGCTCTCTGAGAGTGGCGGTCTGCATGTTAGGCTCTTATATGAGCCTAGCTGAACGCCGCTGTCAGACCGCCGCATGATCGCCCCCAGACCAGGAATTAAGTCCTAATCTAGAAGGCGGTCGCACCACCATGGGTTTGGTGGTCCTACAGCAGACGGCACATTGCACCATCCACTGTAGGACTGCCAATCTTGTAAGGCCCCTATTTCATTTGGGCTAGAGAGGCTGATAGAAAAAGTGGTATTGACAGGGACTTGGGTTTGTCTAATTTGGACATTACTTGGGTTGGCCAGAGAGGGTTAAAGTGACATAAATTGCTTCCTTTGATTAAAAACATTGTGGATTCCCAACTCCCTGTGGTGGCAATGATCTAGGCACACTGACTGGGGTAGGACTGGAAATCCTAATGAAGGATACCTTTGCATGATTAATGACACTTTTCCCTCACACTGCCTTGGTGTTATCCAACATATGCCATAGGCAGGAATGGAAGTGGTCAAATCAATTCTGTTCGCAGATTGACAAAGCCAGGAAACATGGTAATAAAACTGTTTCTGCATCCTCAGAGACCTTAGCATGGGCTCTATCTACAATAACAACATGTATTTTGACATGCATGCAATCTATAGAAGTGATGGAGTTCATTTCACAGACGAAGGCAACAGAGTGTTTCTCAGCAACCTGAAACTCTTCATCCGGTCTTATATGTAGCCATCACGTACACACAATGAACACAAAGGCTCTTCTCAGAGCCACCCTATTGTCCAAAATGTTGTTCATTTTCTTTATAAATATCTTTTTTTCAATTTTGTGATATATTTGCAACAACGTCGCAATATTCTTGAATATGTCACGTAATCGCAAAACAAAAGCAGACATTAAATAGCCACCAGCACATTCAAAATGTATAACTATATCATTGAGACTAACCATCACACTAGATATATCACTATCTAAATAATTCTAGTAAAACATGTATGAATCTCTCAATTTGTGACAGCGTGTATGGCTGTTTCAGTGGGATCTGTGACTGGGTGTGTAACTGTGTCAGGGCCTCTCTGAGTGGGTTTATGAATGTCTGAGTGGGACTGTGAGTGGGTATGTGACTAAGTGGGTCTGTGAGTGGGTGCGTAAGTTTCTGAGTGAGTCTGTGAGCAGGTGTATCAGTCTCTGAGTAGGTCTGTCAGTAGATGCCTAAGTGTCTGAGTAGGGTCTGTATGAGTGCCTCACTTGGTCTGTGGGATGGTATATGAGTCTCTGAGTGGGTCTCTAAGTGGATGCATCAGTCTCTGAGTGGGTCTGTGACTGAGGTGTGTGAATCTCTGAGTGGGTCTGTGAGTGGGTGCATGAGTGTCTGAGTGGGTCTGCGAGTTGGTGCATGAGTCTCTTAGTGGGTCTGTGAGTGGGTGCATCAGTGTCTGAGTGGGTCTCTGAGTGTCTGAGTATGTCTGTGAGTGATTGCTTCAGAATATCAATGGGTCTGTGAGTGACTGCATTAAGTGTCTGTATGGGTCTCTGAGTGAGTGCATGACAATATGAGTGGGTCTCTGACTGAGTATGAATGAATGAATAAATGAATGAGAGTTATTTAGACGGCGCAACTCCTGACTGGGGTCGTCTTGCTGCTAAAAGTGTCTGAGTGAATCTGTAAGTGGATGCATCAGTCTCTGAGTGGGTCTGCGAGTGGGTGTGTGAATCTTTGAGTGGGTCTATGAGTGGGTGCGTAAGTCTCTGAGTGGGTCTGTGATTGGGTGCATGAGTGTCTGACTGGGTCTGTGAGTGGGTATGTAATGTTTCTGAGTGGGTCTGTGAGTGGGTGCATGAGTCTCTGACTGGGTCTGTCAGTGGGCGCATCTGTCTCTGAGTGGATGATTGAGTGGGTGTGTGAGTGTCTAAGTTAAACTGAGGGTGGGTGTATAAACATATTTTTAAACTTTTTCAGTGATAGTCACAAATTTGTTGCAACATATATTTGCGAATTTGCCGCAAAGTTATACGAGGGGGCGCACTGAAACCACAGTGAATTTGTGAATATCGCGAGTGGGAAAAAAGCTGTCTTTCGACATATCATACACGTAAGGGGTTCCTCAAACACTCCTATATTCCTGTCATGGGGTCAGAGCACATGCAACCCAACCTCTTATGCCACTTTCTACTGTTATCTGCTCAGGTTTCGGCTAGCCAATCACAGCATTCCTGTTGGCATGTGCATTCGTGATTAATTGGGAAATCGTCATGAATTAGCCGCAATCACAGATATATTTATTTGGTTTTCCTTAAATTTCACAACAACTACTGAGCAGATTTACACTGGATAACTGAAAGCGTGATCTGCAAACCAAAATCTAACTTCCTGACAAATTTGGTGTAATTCCGTCCAGTGGTTCGAGCTGTAGTTGTGGGATAAGGAGATCCTGCCTGTCCCTTTTCTGGACCTTGTTAACTGCTTCACTCAGTACGTTCCTAGAATATCTCCTTTCCCTGAATTTGCCGAGTACCTCCCTCTCTGCCTCATCGTTATCATTTTGTAGTGAACAGTTGCGCTTAACTGCAAAAGTTCACCATAAGTAATGCTGGTGATTAAACTGCGTGGGTGCTGACTCTGTGCATGTAACACACAGGTTGTATATTAATGAATTTGAAATAATATTATTGGAATTCAAGGGATGTGAGTGTTCAATGTATGCAGCAGATGCAACCTCCGCCTATGCGGATTATCAGTTTTGCACAATATAAAATGGCTGCACGTGTTTGTAGTACATTGTCAAGTGAACATGCACTTTAGTCCGTCATTGATGTTTGTATTGACCTGATGGTCCAATGTAATCACTGTATGATAAAAGGTGGATTTTTATTTTAGTTGACTCAAAAGGAGATAAAAAAAGCACAAGAAAGTAAGCCAAAAGAAATGCAGCCAAATAAAACTAAAAACCAAAATAAATAATGTCACAAGCTGTTTAACAAGACACGTTCTCCCTAAACCCCTCCCTACCCTTCCATTTAACTCTGCTTATTCCTCCTAAAATCCCTCCCTTTGAATAGTACAAATGCAATTTATGAATAGAGCCCTAGGAAGAGTTCATCGATGTGGCCTTACGCTGCTGCCTCGTTTATCAGTCAGTTCTGCAAATCAACAGAAAACTAAAAGTCCAAAAAAAGCTTAAGTGCATGCTTATTAACTGTGCCTAATTAAATACAAAGTGGGGCTAAGAAGGTTTTACAAAGTGAGTCTGTACTGTCCCAGGCAGCGGCGATGCATTCATGTGGGCGCAGGGGCGTTGACCCCTGCTGCGAGTTACTATCAGGCTTCCAGGCTCATTTGGTAATTTAAATTTGCCACTTATGTCCTCCATTAATTTTACTTCGTTATGGGGTGGGGCTAAGGAGCTCTCAGTGGGTGGAGCGAGCAGCTGAGGCTGAAACTGAGCTGTGCATGTCAGATTGGCCAATATTTTTGCTGTGGCCAACCTGACATGATTCCACATTGAAGGTTGCTGCGGAGCTGCATCAGAAAAGACACAGCCCCATTGGTCTTCAATGGAGCACTGTGCTTCCATGCCCCAGCCAATCCTAACACTGTTCTTATGCAGCTTAGTATTATATGCAGCATAGGAGCAGTGCTTGGATTGGCTGGGGAGTTTGGGCATATTTTTCCCGTCCAGGAGGAGTCAGAGAGAGAAGTTTGACTAGGCTGTGCATGAGGGATGGAGAAAGAAATTGTTACTAACAGCTGAAGGGATGTCTCCGCCCAGGAATGGGACGGAGCAGAGCACAAGAATTAAGTCAGGTAAGGAAGCTCTTGTTGTACAAAGTGCATATGGGATGGTGCAAATCAGCTCCTCAGGAGTTTCAACGTGAATGGAGCAGCGTTTGTTATGCATCCATTCTTGAATCGTGCAGGGGATGTTAAAATGTGAACTTCAAAGCGAGTGGTGAATTTATTACAAATACTGCAGCGATTAAATAATAGCAGCGGTAATGTGAACAGTGGTGCACGTGATGCAAATGTTTTATCAAGCACTATTGAATAGTTTCAAGTTGAACGTGCCTGCACAATATGGCCTGTTCATACTGAAATAAACTGGGCCAGGATTCAATTTGAGAGAATCTGTAATTATTTTGCTCTTCACTGTCTTCCCCGTCAGTTCTTCTCACAGTACGCACACAAGGTTATCAATGTTATGTGGGTAAAAGTCTCTACCTACTCTGGACATTGTACGGACATGAAAAGGAGAACATCATCAACAACAAGCACAATAAAAAAAGCAAACAGTACTTCCCACAAGACAACTTTAGTGAAAGAAAGGCTCTGCATAAGCTTTCACTTTTGAGGTGGGTTACTTTCCAAATTTGTATATTCAGTCTCTGAGTCTGTAATGTTGCGGGGATTCTGCACATATACAGAACTATGCGCAGGAAAACAGGACCTCGGTGTATAGTGGTGTACCAACCATCCACCTTAGTGCCCAAAATCCCAATCCGACTAGCTATAGTGTCTCATTTGTTCTCTGTACTACAGCGAAGCTACCAATGATTAGACATCCCAGAACACGTACTCTTTCAGGAATCGCGGGAGCAAGAACACTCTTTCATATCTCACTCATACTTGTCCACAACGTGCGTATTAAGAGACACCGTATAGTTTAAAATGTTTATTTCAACTAACGTGCTCTAAGACACAGTACACATGCCAGTACTAGCAGCATAATGCATAAAGACAAAATAGTAAGCATCGTTACAATTCCATAGAATACAAACGGGGACAGCATTTTATAAAGACAGTGGATAAAGGACTATAATGCCTTGCCACCCTCCCCGTGCTAGTAACTAGTTTATTATAAAAATAGAAGACCTCTGGGCTTTGTCAGGGGGACCCCCATACCTTAAGAACTAGATGAAATGTTTACATCATCGGACAAGCACAGCTCTTCTCCCTGGAAAGGTTTTTCTCCAAGTGCCTCTAACAGGTATCTTGCCATATTAAAAGCACTCGAGTTTCAGCAGTGCAGCTGTGCTTCGTGTTATGTCTAAGTGCGTGGGGCTGACCAGAACAGAATAACAAGGGACGTTGTTTTTCGGCCTTGTACATCGTGTGCAGACGAAAACCACAGAGAACAGCAGAAAACGTGAAAAGCAGAAATGTAGACAGTTCTCATGAACATAGGCACAAGCAGAGTCTGGAAAAACAAAGTCACGAAGTAACGTGTGCAAAAGAGGCATCATGGCAGCTAGGCCTAAGCTAACTTAGCAATGTCGACAATGAGGCCATAATCCACACTACACCCTCCCCTGGTCAGTCCATAGGTCAAGACATAGGACGAAAACAGAGTTCAAATAAATGGAGCAGAAATGCAAACGTGTATAGGTTGGAGCAATGTTTTGGAAAAAATGGGAAAAAAATTCTAAATAAGGCCAAAACTAAAAAAAAAAATGGTCACTCAAAGAGAATAAAAAATCTGGATATGCAGTTTGTTGAGAGCCAACCCAACTAATCCATCTGAGTGTATGCGCAGAAGACTGCAACACCTTCCAAAAATACATTATTGTCATCATTTGAAAAAAGAGATGCCATCCAGTTCAACAAATCAAAACTGCATTCATGTTCCTAATAATAGGGAGCTGCGATCAGCATTGCGGGACAACTTGCGTGAGATTCAATATAACTTTGTTGTAGGAGATTCTGAGCAGCCGCACAGATATCCCATTGTGCCAAGACTCCAAGTGCAGCCGCACGCGCCATTAATCCATCACCGGAATATTCCCGTTCATGGGCCATTAAGGGGCCCATCAACTGGTCGAAATCCGGGTCCGAACAAGACGTATTGGAGAGGCAAACATCCAAGGACCATGAGAACGGACATCGTAAACAGAACAGCACAGGTTGCACGCAAGTGAAATACGCAAAGCGAAAAGATAATCCATAAGCCACGCTGAGTGTTGCCAGTGGAAGTGTACCGAAGCTTTCATGCATACGGTCACGGAGCATCCGCAGTCGCCCTGGGCTGTGTAGGCCCGCAAGAGGTGCAGCCACTGTGCAGCAGGCAAAGCAAAAGCAATACTCCAGCAGCTAAGGCTAGGATCAATGGGAAGCCACCAAAGACGCTGGAAAAAATGGAATGAATAAAAGCCGGTATTACACCAAATATTGTCTGAAAGGACGTCAGAAGGCCAGAGCCCACAACTTTAAAAAAGTGCACAAGGCTGTTGGTATTAGATGCAGTAAATATACGGTGAATCAGTTCACCGAAATGTTGGGGGAGGTTAGTGTTTAAAAGGGCCTGTATTTCACTGTGGGCGCTGGCCACCTGGAGGACGAAGGTCTCCCGTGCTAGAAGTTAACATAACCTCCTGGTTTAATAATAGCACCTTTATTCTGCTCAACTTATTGAAATCTGCCTTCAAAGTCGGTATGTAAGGCCAAATGGAACTATCTAATTTCCCACGCGGGGATTGGAAAAAACACATTTTACTACGTGTTGCAAAACTGTTACAATGTAGGGTATGCCAGCTTGCAACCCACAGCAATCTTGATTATTTAAAAGCAGATCGCTACCGTTAGCAAGCATAGTGAAAGTAGGTGATATACCCGGAACAGGAATACCCTTTAAAACACATGCAAGATTCGGGGCGGAAACATTACAAGCCCCGTGCAATTTAATGTTTTTACAAACAAGGGAATGGCCCACTGTAGAATCGCAAGACTCCCCTGTAAGGTACACCTCTTTGTCATCCCTAAGGCATCTGTATGTGAAAGGCAAGGACCACACCTCATGCAGAAAGGTACTGCCCAAGGGTTCAAAACGGCCAATCGGGTAATGTTTCATGCAGGAACTGAATTCAAACAAAGAGAAAGTCAAAGAGATAACCCTGTGTATGAGCCAAACTGCAGAGTCAGTTTCCGCCACTGAGCAAGGTAAAGGATCTATTTTTTCGATATGTAGAAGAGTGTATGTTGCATCTTTCATGGACATGAACTGCTGTTTCTCAGTCAAATTAAGCGGCAAAAACAATGCAGAAGCGTTTAAGTAATCCCATGGTACCTTCCCCATTTTGAGAGTTTGCAAAGTCCATGCAAACTGCATCACTGAACGCAATTGATCCTGACCATGATATAACACAGACACTTCATCTTGTACAATATCAACAACAGAAGAAACAATGTTATCTAATGTGTAAATGCGGGAAGACAGCGTGTTAATACTATTGTCAACAACAGCAAGTACTTTTTCTAAATTTGCTTGGTCTATTTCCCGTAATCGGGAAGCAGCTTCTATTTGAGAAAGCTTCCAGATTTCATTGTAAGTCGCATAAATAAATCTTTTTGGTCTCGGACCTCTAGGTCCCAGAACAAAGTCGGCCAGATCAATGTTACTGGATAACAAAGATAAATGTTGTTTCACGGACTCTAGTGTAGAGTGCTGCCACCACAGTTTACATAATTTACCCACTGAATATGTTGTAACCGAACATGAGTTAGAAAAACGTGGATCAGGTCTATCCTGTTTATACCCAAGGGCAGAGTTATGAAAATGCAGTTGGCAGGCATTAGAAGCTATCGGCCACACCAACCATTCTGAGGGATCTAATGCAGAGACATTAAATGAATTATTTTGAAACAAAGCTTTCAGCTCGTCAATGGAATAATTTAAATGCAAGCTCCAGTTAGGAAATGAAGACAGTGCAGGAATGGTAGGTGCATTCAATTGTTTGGAAGTCGCCAAACCAAAACAAGTTGTTTGGTATATAGTATTATTGAAAAATAAAATTTGGGTAGGGATGAGGCAAGCGCGATGTAAGGCCTCGGTACCGCGTACCTGCCAGGACTTAGTGCCCCAAATAGATTTCAAATCAATGGTGGCCTTCCAGTGCTCGTAGCCACCAACAGCTAATGCGTCCATAAAGGAACTGGAATACAGTAATTTGGTGTGGGTTAACATCACCTTTGGATTGGAAGAAATGTTTACTTTAAAATAATAGGACCCTGGGTTTGATCTATCAAAGTCTGTAAAATAAGTAAACTTATTTATCAGAGTTTGGGAGCTCCCTTGCAGAGGGGTGGGGCAATGTTCCCACTGGGTATAATTAAAACTACCTCGAAGTGTACTAGATTTATGCAAGAAATGGTTACCATAATGTTGGTAACAATATAAATCGGCATAATTAGCAGAATTCAAATACAAATCCTCAGCATTAAAGGCAGCATAATATTTCAAATTGGAAAACAAGGATTGAATTGCATGCACATCCCAATGATCTGAACGTATGTTTCTTTTTACCACATCACCCATGGAAACACGAAGTACATTTGGTACATTGATAATTTCTGTCGGTCCATGAATTTGGAAATTCACTGCATCCCATACGATGCCATCTGTGACTGGAAAGGCAGAAATGTTCACAAATGTCTGGTCACGCTTCATGATGTGTGACGAAGAATGCGGAGCCAAAGTTCCAGCAACAGAGTTCACCGCAGAGCGCTCCGGCAAGTAGTGACAATTGATGAGTAAGAAAAAAACTGTCACAAAGCCAATGGACATGAACAGGAAAATCAGGAATAGTACCAACCATATGTAAGTCCAAGGAGGGACCAAAAAATTGTCTCTACACCAGGATACAAAAACACTGAATTTGGTTGGGACAAATGATGAAGTGGAACTCGAGTCAAAAGAAAAACGGGACTGGTTCAGTGGTGTTGTAGGCAAACCAGTCAATGACTCGCTTGTGGGATAAGCATATTCAGTTTCCTCATTGCAGGTGGAAGCTGTTGGGACGAGCAGGCGATCTGGTTGAGAGACCATCTCAATGGCAACATCGTTAGACGTGGTGACCGGAGGGCCACCAGCAGGATTCCTTGAAATGGCTGGACATGATACCGCAGGTGTTACACTATTCAGAATAGGCCAGATGTTGTAGCTTGACATTGTCCACTGAGATGTATCTGTTGTCTTTGCGACCAGGAAGCGGTGGTAAGATGACTGTACGAGTACCCTTTAAGCCAAGGACTGGAACCGGTGCACGATAAGAGGGGCCAAATTCTTTTTTGTTTTCCATCTTCTCTCGGACCATATTTCCAATCTTCGGAAGCCAGCCGGCAACCGGAATCTGCAGCGCAGCGTCAGTGGCTGAGGGTAAGTGTTCACTTGCAAGTCTGTCACGGGTCTCTTGTAAGTCCTGTAACATAGTAGAATGATTATCTACGTCAAAGGTTGCGGCAGCTGCCGCCATGTCTAGACCATCAAGGTCTGGCACAAACATCTGTATGCCAAAGAGCATTTCGTATGGGGTCCGCCCACCCAGAGATCTTCTAGGGAGATTATTGAGTGCACGTTGCAAGCCATACAAGTGGGCCAGCCAGTTCCTGCCAGTACCTAAGACCTTAGCTGTCAAGGATTGCTTTAAGTCATGGTTCATTCGCTCCACAATTGAGTTGCCCTCAGGCCTGTATGGAGAAAAAATTGCACCAGCACCCCCATAGACCTCATCACATCCTTGTACGCCTTAGAGGCGAACGCTGGACCTTGGTCGGAATGGAAGGTGCCACAGGCAAAAATTCCCACAAAGACATGCAAATCCCTGATGGCATTTTGAGCGTCAGCACTGCGTTGTGGCCAAACCCAGATGAAACGTGTGCATGAATCAACTGCAACTAAGATGTATTTATATGCAGTATCAGAAGAAAATGGACCGCAGTGATACACAGCCAAAATGTTTATTAGAAATGCAGAGCTGTGTTTGTGGCGGGCGTGTAACCGTAGAGGGCTTAATTTGCTGACAAATGTCACAAGAAAGGACATAATTACGGGTCTGTTTATATAAACCACGCCACCAATAACGCTGCTGCAAGATTGAAACAGTTGCAGACACGCCAGCATGAGCCGAAGCCAAGCCTTCGTGTGCGGCTGTTATCAAAGAAGTTCTGCGGTCTGCGTTGGGAATCAGCCGATCACCAACATCTGGAATTCGTACATAAGGAACCTGGTCAGGACTTAAGTGATAAGAGTACTTGGAAGGGAAACCCCGTGGGTAAATAGAACCTTCCTTGGTAGCAGCAATAGCTGCCAAAATCTCATTACCTATTTTTGTCGTGGATCTTGTAACGGCTGCTACTGAACACGTGGCTACTGCTGATTTGGCAGCTTCGTCCACCAAACTGTTACCGACCGCGTGTGCGCCCACACGCTGGTGGCCAAGAGTGTGAATAATCTGTGTGAGAGGCAGACATTGTTTAAGATCTGCTGCTCGAACCCAAAGAAGTTTATGCTTAATTGCGCTGCCCTTAGAATCTCGATAGTCATTCTGAGACCAAAAGAATAAGTTGTCATTAAAAGACTGAACACAGTAGTAAGAATCGCATACAATGAGAGTATTCACATCCGGGTCTGCAAACTCAAGTGCCAGCACCAAAGCATGCAGCTCGGCCAATTGGGCGGTACTGTCTCCCAGTGCCTGCGTGTGCACAACACTCGACTTGAACTCACCGTTCACCATGGTACCCGCCACAATAGCACATGCTGCTGAATAAGCATGCTTAGAACCCGTGGCCGGTTGCGTCGAACCATCGGTGAAAATGATACATTGGTACTCCTCAAGTGGCAGTAAAGACAGAGGAGGAGGATGAACAAATTCATACTGCAAGAACTCCTGTGTCTGAAGAGAGGAATCAAAGATAAAGGTGACATCCGGAGACGTCAAAGAAGTAGCCCATTGTATCCAACGCGGGTGCAAAGCCTTAGAGTTCGGTAGACTTTCCTTTGTCACTGCCTCGAGGGCAGGATATGGTGTTACCACCAAAATGCGTTTTTCCTGTGCCAGTGCGCGTTCTTTAAGAATCGCCATTTGCACTGCATACAAAACTTTTTCCACAGTTGAAAAGCGCAGCTCGGCAGAAGTGTAAAGATGCGACTTGTATGCAATTGGTACTGTGTCACCTTCGTTAAACGTTAAGTAAGTGAAACCCACCGCGCCTGGCACGATTCTGATCACCAGGTTCGTGTGGTTATCACGAGTCAACAAGAACTTAGATTCAAGTAGATCAGACTGCAAAGATTGCAGAATAGCCGAATGTTCCGGAAGCCAGCACGACTTTGAAAAGGTTGGTTGTATCAAAGCATAAAGAGGCTTGATACGCTGGGCATACTCGGGAATGTAAGAGCGCCCGAAGTTCAAAAATCCCAGCAAAGACTGAAGTTTTGTCAGGGTTGTTGGAGGGCGCAGAAGTGCGCACTTCTCCAGGAAGTGGGGAGCTAAGCCCCTACCTTCATTGTTGAGCTCGTAGCCCAAAAACAACACTGCGTACACTGCGATGTGTGATTTGGCAAAATTAAATTTATAACCGTAGTCTGCAAATTCAAGAATAATGCAGTCGACGCGGGAAAGATGCGGCCATAGTTCGTCGTCTGTCAGATATATATCATCCACGTACGAATACGCATCTGGGTCTATGCTGTCCAACAAAGAGACAACACGGGTGGCGAAAACCCCCGGGCTGTTCCTGTAGCCCATTGGCAAACGCCGGAATTTATTTGTTTTCCACCGAAGTGAACGCGGTCCATTGACTGCATTCATGGGACAAATTTTGTGTGTAAAATCCATTGGAAAGGTCAAGTGTCGTCTTATATTTTGTACGAACAAAACTGTCGACTAGAGCAGAACTATGGGTATTCTGTACCGCAAAGGTCCGACAATGAGAGTTCAAATGCCGGTAATCTAAAACTAAGCGGTACGACCCATCGGGTTTAGAAACCGCGAAAAGGGGGTTATTCATTGGTGACACACATGTCACAATCACTCCTTGATACTCTAACTGTGTCAGAATGTCTGAAACGGGACCTTTAGCTTCACGCCGGAGGGGATATTGGGGTTGAGCCTGTGGCATAGACCGCAAAGGTATTTCATGGGGGGGAGAAATTTTATCCCAGCCCACGTGATTACGGTACAGTGCCGGTGCTTGGGCCACAGCCCATTCTGCTGCGAAAGCCTCCGCATGCTCCTTGGGGACATAACGTGAAAAACTCGGAAGTATTACTTCCTCCCCTCTCGGAGCACCGAGAACAAATGGTGGTGGCCAATCCGCCTCTGCCAATAATATGTCGTAAGAAGAGGTCAGAGTTTCCCAAAAAATCCCTTTAATAACACGCTCAATGTCACCTTCAATTAGAAGGACTATATTATATAGTCTGTCAGGGGGTGCCACTCGGGTGTCAGCTGTCTCAACAGTAATGAAAGTGTCAGTTGCTGTCGCCTCCACATGAGGAAGTAGTGCCTCCCGCACTATGGTAACTTCAGCGGCGCTGTCTAGCAGCGTCACTGCCCACGTCCAATTCAGGAGTCTTGTTCTCACCGTCTGTGGCATTTCTCGCTGTTAAAGCAGCAACTTTTTTCTTCTGAAATTGAGGACGAGAACGTGGAAATTCTTCTTGTTTCCCCTTGCCTCCAGTCTGACGAGGCTGGTCCCGTCCTTGGGGGGCGTCTCGACCCTTGCCTCGATCCTGGCGATCTCCTCCACCAACCTGTGAGCCCGATGGTGCCTGTGAAGAACGAGGAGAACGCTGTTCAGGGAACTGAAACCTGTGCGTTCAGAAGACTCGGAAGCCGGTGACGCAGCATGCGACCCCTGTTTCTGTTGTTGCTTCCCCTGCTTCTTTATTTTCCAGTTCTTTTTTAGAAAAGAACGGTTTCTCGTCTATATCAGACTGAGATTTTTGTTGTGTTTGTGTCTGAGTTTGCGTTTTAGCAAAAGGCTTAACTCCCAAACTATTGCGGCCAATGGTTTTATAAGCCTGTGCAATAATTTTCGGTAATTCGCGAGGCTTGTCCAGCTCTGGGACCAAAGCCAAAGCGTTAGCTACTTGAAAGTTAACTGCATCACCCTTGACATTGGCAAGGATTAGATCAGCCACTACATCGAACACTCCCACTAGTCGCATCCCCAATTCTACAGCCGCTTCAGTGCCATGTTCGTCTTGAACACGCTTAATCACGGCGTGGAGGACTGTCATGGAGGGAGTGCCGAAACACTTCGCATACACTGCCGCAAATACTTTACCCCAGTTGTTACAGTCAGTTAACTCGGGAATTAAGTCCTTTGGCAAACTTATAGTCAAAATCCTGTGTTTTTCCACAGGAGAGGTATTCGGAAACACCGCCTCCAGCTGGTCAAATTTCTCAGCAAGCCAATAAGGTAAATCATCCTTATTCTGTGGGCGCTTGCCCATCACCGAATTAACCATGACGGGACTTATAGTTACACCGCCAGGCCCAGCTGGTTGCGCTGAAACTCCAGGAGGGGCCAACTGGACGTTGCGTGTGACATATTGTACCAAAGCTCTGTGCACACGTACCAAAGACGTATGCAGCACGTGCAGTTCATCTACCGGAACCGCTAAATAACGTGGATGCGGGGTGTAGCCAGCCAAAACAGGCCAAGCGGCCCCATCTATCGATAAAGGCCCTAAACGAGTCGGGGTGACCGGGTGTGGGAGGGCGCCATTAAACCAAATTCGGTGTTGCCAGGCCGTGAGTGGAACCTCAAGAGCCTGATAAGGCCGATAAGCATTAGGAAGGGCCGTGGCAGTGTACACATGGAACAAATTATCAGCTCCATCCACCGCCGGAAAAGTGACCCAGAAATAAAACACCTCAAAGTGGTAAGCTGGATCAGCTTGCACCACAAAGATTAGAGCGACACCCGCGTCAGGCACTCCATACGCTGTCAAATGAGCTCGGAGCGCAGCGCGGCTATGTGCCGGGATATTTATATTCACAGCCATTAAGACCAAGAATGAATAACAACCTAGTGCTTGGCAGTGCAATATAGGGTTAACAATAAAGAGAATACCTTTTAATAACTTCAAGCTTGAAAGAACCTATAAAAACATTAATATAGGAGGTTACACCCCCACATCGGTTTCCGGAAACAGAAGTGAGAGAATCGTGGACAAGCACAAGCACTACTCAATCGTCTCGCAGATAAGAACCAGACCAAACGTTGTGGGCGCCATGTTGCGGGGATTCTGCACATATACAGAACTATGCGCAGGAAAACAGGACCTCGGTGTATAGTGGTGTACCAACCATCCACCTTAGTGCCCAAAATCCCAATCCGACTAGCTATAGTGTCTCATTCGTTCTCCGTACTACAGCGAAGCTACCAATGATTAGACATCCCAGAACACGGACTCTTTCAGGAATCGCGGGAGCAAGAACACTCTTTCATTACTCACTCATACTTGTCCACAACGTGTGTATTAAGAGACACCGTATAGTTTAAAATGTTTATTTCAACTAACGTGCTCTAAGACACAGTACACATGCCAGTACTAGCAGCATAATGCATAAAGACAAAATAGTAAGCATCGTTACAATTCCATAGAATACAAACGGGGACAGCATTTTATAAAGACAGTGGATAAAGGACTATAATGCCTTGCCACCCTCCCCGTGCTAGTAACTAGTTTATTATGAAAATAGAAGACCGCTGGGCTTTGTCAGGGGGACCCCCATACCTTAAGAACTAGATGCAATGTTTACATCATCGGACAAGCACAGCTCTTCTCCCTGGAAAGGTTTTTCTCCAAGTGCTTCTAACAGGTATCTTGCCATATTAAAAGCACTCGAGTTTCAGCAGTGCAGCTGTGCTTCGTGTTATGTCTAAGTGCGTGGGGCTGACCAGAACAGAATAACAAGGGACGTTGTTTTTCGGCCTTGTACATCGTGTGCAGACGAAAACCACAGAGAACAGCAGAAAACGTGAAAAGCAGAAATGTAGACAGTTCTCATGAACATAGGCACAAGCAGAGTCTGGAAAAACAAAGTCACGAAGTAACGTGTGCAAAAGAGGCATCATGGCAGCTAGGCCTAAGCTAACTTAGCAATGTCGACAATGAGGCCATAATCCACACTACAGTAATACAGACAAATCGTGAGAAGGCAGCACCAGTTTCACTTTCAGTGAGACAGAACATTATGCAATGTTTTTTTTCTTACCGGGGTTTGTTTTCTCTTTGGGGCCTTCCGCCTTTGATCTCAACTGCAGAAAGGGCTATCTCTCCGGACATTACCATGGGGCATAGCACGTGTCTGCAGATGTATTCTAACCGCTTCGAAACTCCAGTCTGTCCAGATATCTATATTGTATTGTGTTGTATTGTAATTGCATTTATATCGCGCTTACTACCCCTGATGAGGCATTGAAGTGCTTTTTAGGCGAGTAGAACGCTACTCCGGAACCCATAAAGGATTAGTGGTGAATTAGTATGGTGAAAATATTAAAGTAATTTGAGTGGTGGATATGTTAGTCAGTTATTTTGATAGAGAAGGATAGCCTAGGGGTAGAAGAGGGAAAAAAGGTTTGTATTTATATAGTGCTTGCTAACCTTGAAGGGGTGTTGAAGCGCTTTTTCGGCGAGTAGCACGCTACTCCGGAACCCATAAAGGATTAGTGGTGAATTAGTATGGTGAAATATGAAATTCATTTTGAGTGGTGGACATGTTAGACTGTTATCCGGTGCACTGTTCCATAACACAGTTTGGTGGCCTGGGAAAAGTGACTCTGCATGTCATTGGACTGCTGCTGCAGTGACTGCCTTCTTATGACAATGACAGACATGTCAATACTAAACCGCCAACCTTATCTTACTAAAGTCCACCCTGACTTACTATTTAGATTTTTGTGTGTCTGTGGGTTTTTGGCACACAGTGGATGTCATTTCGGGGGTATATAGCTACATAATGAGGGTCTATGAGAGACTGCTTGCTACCCTTGGCTTGCCCAGTTCTGCCCCTGGCACAGTTCATCCTACCCATGGCCTCAGGGGTCATGAAGTCAGAGACAGGTACACATAGGGAACAGGGTTCTTAAAGACATCCACAGTAGTCCCCACACCTTGCCCTTCCATGTCACAACAGCACCCTCTACGCAGTGCAATATGGTGTTAAACAGCACATTTGCACAGACAAGCCAGTTTATGTAATCTGTCCCTAAGTACGGATATTTAGCACTGTCATTTTGTTGCTCATAGTTTACCGAAGTAGGCCGCTCATACTTTTATGAAAAAAATTAATTATACATTTTATGTTTTTCCAATTTTAAGTTATAAGTAGTGAAAGAAATATATTCATTACTGAAAGAAATATGCTTTTACATTTCGTGCAAATGCTGTTTGTTCACTAATTGGCCTATTTGAATGTCAGTAGAAAATTGCCATCCACAGGTGGCAGTCTCACTAGCAGGTCTCTGGTAATTTGACAGATTAGGCTATTGTCAGTGTAACTAATCAGCACCAACCTACAGCAGAGGCCATTTTCTAAAGGACACAGAACTGGCGTGAATGGTAATGCTGCTCAGAGCCAATGGTCTGATCATCACAAGCAGAGATAACTCAGGGAAAATAACCGAAGGGTGGATCTTACTAGAGTGAATTCTGGGCACAGCAAAACAATAAGTAAGTTTCTTCATAGAAAATGCTGACTTTAAGTCTGAACTTCCTTAGAAAGACAAATGGTGCCCAGAACATGCTCAGATTGGAGCTAGCTCTAATTGTTACACCAGACCTGACCAAACAATGCCAATTACCCCCGTAATCAGAGTACTGCTGTCTTAACTTTTACGCCCCACCACTTTCAAATGTCACTAGCCACAACTGGTCCCAGGGACTTCTTGGTGCTATAAACTGCACTTTACAAAGAACGACTACATATCAAGCAGACTCTGCCACATTTTTTCTCACTCAGTATAATCGGGAGGTTGTAGCTGTGTTCTAATAGAATGCATGGAAGAGGGCAGTGTCTAAAAAATCCCATTTCACTAAGAGAGAGTCAATAGAGAACAAGAAAGTCAATTCCTTGAGACCCTGCATTTGAAATCATATCACTTTTGTATCATGAAGGAACCATTTTATAACTATTGTTTACTGATTGTACTACTGAATATCAACACCAACAATATCGTGCCACACTAATATCAGAATATCAAGAGACAAAATATCGAAATGTACATTATATAGGGAAGTATAGATTTACTATTCCAAGCTCCATATTTACATAACTTGAAGATATATGCACCTCGTAGGTTCATATATGTGGAGTTAGGTATAGAAAATGTAGACTTACCTGTCGATGTCCCATCTATATTGCTGATTCTATATTCAGGGGGCACATTGTTTTACAGAAATCTGACCACATACCAATCCATTACAAACTACAGGAAAACTCCTCTGTGCATGGTGTATAAAATGGTGTTTAAACAACCCGAGAACTATTTCTTCATTACCACTTATATGGTTACCTATTATTGTGCATGCATGCTCTCCAAATTGGGAGCAACTTTGACATAGAGGCTGACCCCTTGCAAAGAAGAATAAACATAAAAAACAGTATTGGATTATAATTTGCAAATTTCACGTTAAACTAAATAACTTTTGGCATGCAACTCATGGTTACCAGATATTGGAGTCTCTTGCATACTTCCTCTCTGGACATCAGGAACTAGCACTGCGTTAAAACCAATGGGAAAATTGTTTGGTGTCTCTTATTTTTGCCTCGCTCGTAGGAGGGTCATGAATGAATCCTTTTTGCCGCACTCCCGCCATTAATTTGCTTGCTTGGTGATGTGGCTGGTGACTACATTTAGTAGTGAGGTATTTGCCCAGCAGTTAAGAGCAGCCTTGTGGGTGATGTCAAGCTGATTTTGTTGTGGCGGCTGGTGGTCTTTGAAAGTGTTGGGATGTAATACTTGCTCCAAATTCAAGCGAAGCAAGTAAGCTCAGCTTCTCGTAGGAGGATTCTACGGGTTTACCTCAGAGAAATTTTTTTTTAAATGGTGTAAACTAGAGCATTTTAAACCACAATTTTCCTAAACATTTGCTAAGAAGCCATATGCTTTGAAAGAACACTCGAGAAATATTCATCTAACCTCAGGGGGAGCACTTAGAATTTCTCATGGTGTTGGGCAGAGGGCAACAGCAAAGTCCAGTGCAAGTCTAGTTGCCACTGGTCAGCTGGCATTCTTCACAGGAATGTCCTCTTCAGCTTTTTATGTTCCTTTTCACTTTGCCACTCACTTCCACTAACTCTTAGTACTTTGCTCATGCTTACACTTACTCTCACCCTCACTCACACACACTCTCATTCACACTCAGTGTCATTCAAGCAGACACAGAATAAAAGTGGAATTCATATTTTGCTTACCTGGCTTCCTTCACTAATGAATCTTCCCTGACAGCAGCAAGGTAAGAGTCCTGCACTGCTCAGTAGGAGCCAGACAGAGCAGAGGGGGTAGGATGAATGAAAGAAAGACCTACCTTAAGTCCTCTCCAAGTTTATGATAGTGCTGGAAACACAGCCCTCTCAGAATCTGGGACAGAGTTTGGGATCCCGTCTCTGCTACTCTGGGATGAGATGATTATCGCTCTGAAGCAATTATGCTCTACATTACTAGAGGCATGCTCAGCATATCTGCTAAATAATATGGACTATGTCTGTGAAAGAGGATGTAGCTGAAGTAAGCCCTTCACACATGAACAAACCAGACATCCACCTACAACGGGCTTTGTTGTTAAACAGCACGCATTAAATGGATCATGACTGAGCTGCCTCAGGTCCCCACCCCCTTCTGTCATTAACAGTGACAAAACATATGAAAGTCATCTGTATATTCCATTTCACACTGGTGGCATCTGACTGGACAATCTGGGTTGATTCACTGGATACCAGTAGAGCTTAGAGATTTCGAAAAAACTGGCCCTCTTTAGTGCTGCAGGGCAGACTATTTCATGTATAAAATCACAGATATGTCACCATAGGTTTAATCCTTGACCCTCTGGCAAGCTGCCTGCCCACATTGCATCTGGCTTCCCCATCTTCTCTTCTTGCACTTCCAGCAGGAGAATACCATTTAGATATATCCATCTTTATCACTGCCCCATCGTTCACTGGGCTTACAAACAGGAGCTAACAACAGGCTGATTTCAATTTCCTTTAACCATTTAATTAACTGATAATATTTGAAATTACTTAATTGCATACCTACTATGACTGTCATAGCTTCTCAATATAACATTTCTGCTGATCCCAATAAATCTTTCTTTCTTGGGTGACTGATGATATAACAGTATCTTTTGCAGCACCATTATAATTAGTCTTTCCCAGACTAAGACTCAGGGAGACTTCCCCCTGTTTTTTTAAGCAACTTTTGTCTATTCTAAAAAAAGAAAATCACACTATACCTGGTCCTGATGAAACGTCGAGGATCCCTTCTGGACCAATAGGGCGTGAAACATGTCGACCCCACTCACAGCACATATATTTTTAACCAAACTACATTTCCTCGTTAGTGGAAAGCAGCAGTTTGGTTTCTGTTTTTACTCTATCCGGTGGACCCAGGAATAAAAACCTTCTTTTATTGAGCACTACTGTGGTATTTTTAACTCACTATCACACTAGGTCCACACACCTGCACTCACCACTACAGCGTTTTTTACTAAAAGATCTCTGCTAAAGAGCCCTCTCGCGGTGCCCCTGGGGTATTGCAGCGCCAACCCCACGAGGAGCAAAACATCCAATGATGAAGCTTGACACCTTCACGCGTGTGTGAGGGCAACTTTTCCAAATAAGTAAATTCCCCCCAACCTACACTTCCATCCTGAGACAAAAAATTCCCCCCCCTCCCCCCCCCCCAATCTTTACCTTTTCCGCTGCCTATTTGGCTGGAATCCCCTTCAGGAACAGCTTCCCTTGAGTGTTGTACATACATGTTCTAGGGATCATGGGTACTGGACCTCTTTTTTTCGCTCCTCACTTCTGGGGTTTATGATCCCAATAAATAACCAATTCAATCAATTCCGCAGACATCAACGTGAAACAATGGTTATTGCTAGATATCTGATCTGCTCCCTAATGGTGGGTCTAGTATAGCTACTATTCCAGGCCATCATATCATATTTATCATTATTTACCTTATTGCACGAGTTCTTTGAGAAATCAACAACTATTTATTCTAACTTGGGAATGCTCATCCATGAACTGTTTGTAAGGACTGCAAGATCATCTGTGTACAATGTCACTTTCCGCTGAAACCTCGTCTATTGGAAAATAAATATTTCTCTGATATTACACAACAAGGGTTCAATGTAAAGATTAAACAAAAGAGGGGAGAAGGTAGCTCTGTCCGGTTCCTCACTTAAACTGATTCTCTCGCTTTAGTTCATTGTTAACCTGTGTTTTTGCTATCAGGTTTTGATATTTCTTTTGGATTGTATCGATAAATCTTGCACCAAATGCAAACCTTCTCAAAATCCCCTATAGATACCTACAATTTACCTAGCAGTATCGACCATATATCAATACTTAATGATAGTTCAGCGGTGTTGGAAAGTGGTTTATAAGTAGTGATAAGTAGTGACTTACCACTAGCAATAAGGTCACAAACACAATAAAAGGTCCAGACAAGGTATCAATCAATCAATCAATCAATCAATCAGGGGTTTGTAAAGCACGGCTACTCACCCATGAGGGTCTTGAGGCGCTGGGGAGGCTGCTGATCCAGCTGGGTGTGGAGGTATAGTCGAAGAGCCAGGTCTTGAGGTCCTTCCTGAACTGGGCCAACAACACGGATTGCCTGAGGTGGAGGGGCAGGGTGTTCCAGGTCTTGGAGGAGAGGTAGGAGAAGGGTCTTCCTCCGGTTCTGGTCTTGTGGATCCGTGGGACAGAGGCCAGAGTGAGTTGGGCGGCACAGAGTTGTCTGGCGGGTGTGCGGAAAGTGATGCAGTGGTTCAGATATTATGGTCCTGCATCGTGGAGGGCCTTGAAGCCATGTGTGAGGAGCTTGAAGGTGATTCTCTTGTTGATAGTGAGCCAGTGGAGTTGTCAGAGGTGTTGTGTCAATAGCTGCGGCGGGGGATGTCGAGGACCAGTCTGGCTGTGGTGGTTTGGACGTTCTGTAGTTTCCTGAGCTGTTTCTGGGTGATGCTGGCGACGAGTGCATTGCCGTAGTCCAGTCTACTGGTGATGAGTGCGTGGGTGAGCATTTAAAAACACCAATACATTATATAAGTAAGACACAACACACAATAAAAATCCAACTCCAATTTATAATTAGAGATTATATTTTTATGAACAAATAGACACCCAAATGACAAAAATCCAATGTAGGGAACCGGAGATATGAATTTTTATATAATAAACACTTTCTAGAGCTTAAAAACATATAGCACCACTTTGGGGCATCTGGTCATGCTTGACCAAGAAAAAGTCAAAGTTTAAGGTTGACCGCGATGGAATCCAGGTCTGGTCGCGGTTGAAGGTAACTGGTTTGACTCTCGATGTTGAGTTGGTTACCTTATGGAGCTTCTTCCAAAAGTTGCTCCAAACTTCTGTAACTTCTTCCTGAAGTTCTTCTTGAGGGTTCATAGTGTGAACAACACAAATCCAAGGGTCTGTAACCTCCTAGATGGCCCTTGGGATGTATTGACTACTATTCCCACAATGCAACTGGCCAAATCCTTAAAAGTCCACTGGATGCACTTCAGGATAGGGACCCTTGGTAGAGATGATGCAGGTGGGCTCTGTTAGCCTATAGCTTGCATGGAGTCCACTTCTTAATCCTTCTTGAAGCAAGGCAAAGTCCTTAGGGCTGTAGTACCATATTGTGCAGCAGGTGCAGTACTTCAGAGTGCAGTCCTTTGGGTGCACATCCAGATTCCAGCAGGGCAGTCCATCTTCTCCTGGTAGTTTCAGGCAGATCTGAGGAGCTATGCAGCTCTTCCAAATGTATCTAATGTTCCTGGGCATCAAGCAGGGGGCCATGCCTGACCAATGGGATGCAGGGTGCCACCCAGGGGTATAGCCACTTCCTCCAAAGTGTAGCATATTCTTGTTCCAGGAAGCACTATTCTCTCATAATCCAAAATGAAGAAAGTCTCCACAGAGGAGCTGGATCAGGCTAACTCAACCTACTAGTGTGGCTAATTCTCCTACACACTCTCCTTCCAACCCACTCCCTAATATAATTACAGGGGCTCCTGTGTGGCTGGGGTGGAAGTATGTGGGGTCAGCCTGTGCTGTCCTACAGTGTCATTCTGACTTTGAAGACCAGTTTGTCTACCCCTCACCCCCTTCCTGCCATCTGCTCTGCAGCTTGTACTTCTCCGCAAACAGGAAAACCATTATCTCTCTAGCAGGGCTTTTCACACCTCATTAGAGCAGCCTAGCCAGCCTGGGCAGAAGTTGGCCAATCAGGAGAGAACAACTGAAAGGCTGGATTTTGGCTCACAGAAAATAAAGTTGAATAACTTATTTTTGTCATAGTTATTATAAATCAAACAGTGGAAAGTTATTGGATTTTTCTTAAATATTAATTTGATACCTTGAAGTATAAATTAAGTGGCTCCTATAAATATTTATACTTAAATAAAATATTACAACGTTAGCCTATAGAACCAGTCACTACAATGGAAAAAAACAAAATTGGCAGTTTTCCCCTTACCAGGGCTTAATAAACTTATTTTATAGTGCCCCTGCTTAGAGTTACAAGGCACCCTACCCCTGGGCCACCTAGGGGAGACCTTAGGGGTTGCATATGTAAAAATTAGGTAGATTAATACTTCAGAAGTACGTTTAAATCCAAATTCAAATTTGCATATAATTCCAATTTAAAAGCAGCCTGCAAGGCAGGTCTGGCTCTTAAAATAATAGCAGGCACCACAGTAGTGCACTCTCCAATGCAGGAAATCTACTGGGCCTCTAATCCCCTCTGCCCTATTATATACTAGGGACTTATAGGTAGTTTGAATCTCCCTTGCCTTATTATATACTAGGGACTTACAGGGGTCTGCCATTGCCAATTGTAATCAGACCAAATTACCATGCACTTTTTACACAGAGCACAGGCCCTGGGTCTGGTTAGCTGAGCCCAGGGCACAGTCAGAGTCAGAAAACCAGCCCCTAGTAGTCAAATGGGGGGGGGAAAGGTGGGGGGATACTGCAAACAGGTCCTGGTTTCTCACAAGTGGTCTCGCCTATATTAATGGTAGCTTTTGAGCCTTCAGGTAGAACCTCCAGGTATCTTACTTTAAGGACTCCTTTTTATTAGTCATCAATATAAATGCGGAATTACTCTCTGCAACCATAGAAAACCAATACACAACTTTTGACTGGAACTTTAACAGCTAGATTGGATGGTAATTTCCACAATGCAGATGACTTTTCTCAGGCTTTAGAATCGAACAGTGGCTTCAGGCCAAAATATCAGTGGTGGAAGAGTATCGTTGATCAAAAGACTTCTGAATCGGCACTAGAACCTTGCTCAGAAATTTAGAAACTTGCTCAAATGTCTATTAATCTCAAATGGAGGTTCATCCAGTCCTGGTGCCTTCCTGAAATTTTTTATCTTTTATGGATTCTAAAACTGGGTCATAAATATAGTCCGCTTCATCTGATTTAAGGAGAGTAATGTTGATTCCTGTCATCCATCTGTCTATCTACACAATGCCCGGGAATCTAGTTTCTTCATATACAACTTGATGGTATTACCCGAATCCTCTTATTTCAGTGTCAGATATGACTACTCCCTTTCCGTCTTCTGTTTTAACAAATGGAATGTGTTTGCAGGCTCGATCTATCTTCGTTTTCTCTGCAAGAATTGCCCACGCCACCTCCCCATACTCCAAATTCCTAAATTTGCAAGAATCTCACGTTCTACTGACCATCACATCTACCAGTGCCTGAAAATCAGCATTTTCCCTATTAATTTGATCTATTTTTTTATTTTTATTTTAAGGGTTTTATATAGCGCTGGCCAGACCCGAAGGTATCGGAGAGCTTTACATCCTTTTGTCCTGTAGCAGTCGAATACAAAGTAAAACAATATAAACACAATAGTAAACACATTGATTCGTGACAAATCCTGTTCAAGGAGGGGGGGCAAAGGTAGCAATCCAATACAGAGTAAAGCAATACAAATTGAGTCTTGACGAATCCTGTTCAGGGAGGGGGGACAAAGGAGGGAGTCAAGAGGTAGGTGAAGAAAAAGTCTTCTTATCGACGTGACTATATACTCCAATGGGCAAGATTCTGCGTTGGGCGGCAGCTATCCCTTCGGAAGAGATCGGTTGAGGTAGAGGTCTTTGAGCTGGCTTTTGAATTTTATGAAGGAGGGGTTTGTCCTGATATGGACTGGGATGGCGTTCCAGATTTTGGGTGCATTGCCGGAGAAGGAGCGTGATAAAGTTTTTTGTTTGCGAGTTTTCGGAGGGATGAGAAGTAAAGTGTTAGTACTCCTGAGAGTCCTTGTCTGACCAGCCTTGTTGAGTTTGGAGGCCAGGTAGGCAGATTTGCCCATGTGCAGAGCTTTGTGTGTGAGACAAGCAGTTCTAAAACTTGCACGCATTTCGATTGGGAGCCATTTAAGCTCCCTGAGAGCGGGAGAGATGTGTTCGTACTTCTTTACTCCAGTGACCATCCTTGCTGCTGCATTTAGAGATGATCGGAGGGGAGCTAAGTGAGATTTTGCCGTGCCTGTGAGGGTTTCATTCCCGTAATCCAATCTGGACAGAACCAGAGATTGTGTGGCTATCCCTCTCTGTTGTTAGCCTCCGAGATAGTAGCTTGAAGTGCAAGCTTTTCAATAATCTCTGCATGCTTCGGAATGACTCTTTTCCCAGCTTGGATGAGGTTTACATTTTCCCTTGTCGGGCACCCACTAAAGTATGCTTTGCAAGAGTCCCACACAACAAATGAGTCTGTTGATTGTTAAACTGGAAAAGCTTGCTTGTCTCTGCAACGAACTTTGAGATCACCCCCTGCTCAGCCAGTAGTATTCTATTTAATGTCCATTGTAATCCTATCCGTTTTGTGTCCCTTGGAAGCTGGAGATGAAACTCCAGAATGTAGTGATCCAAAAGCTGGATTGGAAGAAGACATAACTTACTCACCAGACATGTTATAAAACTACTTAAAAGAGAGTAGTGTAGTCTTGGGAAGTGCTTATGCCTGACTGAGTAAAATGTATAACCCCTATCACTGTCTGCTCTGTTCCTCCAAATATCCCTCAGCTCTAAATCTGCAAACAAGGCTTTTAACGCTGCCCTAGTTTCAGGCATCCTGGGATGGGACCCAGAGTTTGACCTGTCCAGCCCCTTGTCTATATTGACATAAAGTTTCCTGCTAGTATGTAAGGAGAAGGGAACTGCACAATTGCCAGCAACAGTTTTTGATAACATGTTGGATTCATTAAAATTTTTGTCCATAAACTGAAACAAATGAAATATAATTGGCAAAGATAGGGAACCCAAACTAGATACTCAAGATTTGTACAACTTTTAGCCTGGCATGTAAGATATTTCTGCAGGGCCCGGGTCAAAAACATCATGCCGGGCCAACATATCACAAGTACATGTTTCTAAGTTAAGACAACTTCCTGGGCGAATGAGAAAAAGGGCAGCTCCAGTATCTAGTGCCATCTAGTGGCTATGTCTGTGTTAACAGCCATGAATAAACATGGCAGGCTTGCAGCGAATGTATAAATGGATTTTGCAGCATCAAAGTGAGGCTGAGAAAAAGCAAGCGACCTGGGAAATATTGGCCTCTCTTTCCTCCTGCCCCCTGCCCCCATTCTGACAGCCCTATATTTAGCCTGCTGCTCCTCTTTCAAACGTGGGTAAGTTTCATGAACACTGTGCAGCACTACAGTTTTCAAATTCTCATCACTGAACCCAATTTCTTACAATCTTATCAATCCATACGGTTGGCAATGGTTGACTTCACTCCTCTCTTTTTCGTTTGCATAGATGCGGGTCGTGGGGTTTTGGATTGCAGGAATTGGGTGCTCCGTTTGCAAAGGTGAAGCTATCATTGTTGCAACGGGAGCACATGCACTGGGCCTAAGGGTGCAAGGGACCGACTAGACCCCAATTGTGGCTATATTTTACTATCAATCTCTTGACACTGAGCCAATTTTAATTATACTGCAACAAGTCACTTCAGCTTAAATACCAATAGGTCCTCACTAAGTTTAAATTAAAAGAGAAGGTTTTATTTAGGAAAATGTTTTTTTTTTAAAAAAGGATTGGTTAAAAGATTCAAAACTGTAATGGAAAATTTTAAATAAAAATCAAAGATTAAATAGGGAAACAAGTCAAATGCCAGCTATTTGGAAAAGTCGAAAACCCTCACAAAATAATTGTGCTTCCATGCGGAGATCCTATGGCACTTAGGGAAACCCACATGACTGACTAGCAATAGCGCGAGGTTGCCCCTAATGCAGAATTAGGATCCGTGGATGATTTACCATCTCACTTTAAAAAAAACTTCTAAGTTCGATGCAGTTCATGGGGTTGGGTCAGGAGGCTGTGTTCATCGAGCTGACCTTGAATCCACACGTGAATGGTTTGAAGTGATCCAGCGCGGCTAATATAAATTGCTCCTTAGGACATCAATCCAGGTAAAACACTTACGCAACCTATTGTTATTTAAAACTTATGTCGGTGGGGCCCATGACACCGCATACATACATCCATTCAATCTCTGGATTACACGCTAAGGAGAATGTGCTGCTGGACGAGCGGGATACCTTGTTAAATCTGACAGAATAATAATTTATACATTATATACATTAACTTTGGATCCTGTTGATTCTAAACATCAAGGTACTCCGCTATTCGGTCGATGGACCAACTAGTAGAATAAGTTGATGGTGATTAAGCCCAGCTCAATCACAATTAAAACCTTTAACATTTATAGATCATAAATTTATTAAACAACCACAGACTCATTTTAAAGTTAGAATATAATTTTATCTAAAATTCTTCAATCAAGTAAGTGAAATTCTTTATTAAACAAACACATTTAAAATATCAATAAACATTTAAGAAAGGTTTTTAGGAAAAGTGAAAATTATGCATTACCCTCGGCCATGGGGCGATGACAAGAATGGTTCACCAAAGGAAGATAAACCGCAGATCACAGAATAGGACTCCCAAACTGACTGACTGTCCCGCTAACCTCCTCGGACGCACCTCCCGGGCAGAATTCCCGCAACGATCTCGTTCCTTCCCCAGTCAAAGTCCAAAGTCCAAAATGACAGAGTCTTTCGCAGCATCAAGGTGGAAAAATGAAAAATAAAGAAGCGGCATGGCAACAACACCAACAGCAACCAACCCGCGTAGGAGCAGACTCTCTTATACCCTATTCTCTGGCTTACTACACATAAAAGTTGCTTTCCTTAGGGGCAAGAATCACGCTAATTGGTCCATTGGAGGGGTGGTGATGGTCACCTCATCGCCCTCCTTGTTCAAACTGGTTTGGGGACAATAAAGCACACAATAAGTCTCATGATTCTGGGGTCAAAAGTAGTCCAACTTGTCCATTCATTTTGTACCGATCTTTGAGGGTCACATATTAGCTCATCCATTGTCACTTGGTTCTTTCCCATCCATTCCCAGGAATACATGCTGAATCATTTGGCACATTCTTCATTGTAGGTCAGATTGACCTTGACATCTCTCACTCCGGGCACAGGCCGCATTCACGTGACTGGAACTTCCGTATTGATTCTGCGCGGAGGACATCTTAGTCATCTCATGTGATCTCATCCTTTCCAGCAGCCATTTTCAAAGCATGGCCTAGCAGGCCCGAACGAACTATCATAAGAACAAACACAACCGAAATTAAAACAAAGCAAATAAGCCTTTCTGTTTACCACCCGCCATTCTAAAGACCCGTGTTAGGTGTTACCTAGCAGAAGCGACATTTAAAGCCATTTTACTTACCATCTGCATTCTTTGCCACAATACAAATTTACTACGCAACACAAATCATGCAATTCACTCTAATCAGTACGCAAATCACAATACTAAGGTTAATTAACTTCACATTTGTAAGTAGATTAGATTTTGCACAAATCAGCATATTACCCACGTGTAGTGTTTACTAAAAAAGGTGCGTTTGTTGGTTAATACATGCATTTCAAACTGTTAGTATTATTAATTATTAAGAGGTCATTAATTTCCAAGGGGTACAAAATTATTTCGTTTACCCTGCTCCATCAATTCCCCGCTTTGGTGATTTTTAACATCACCACAAAAACCTATCCCTACAAAAATTTATCAGATAAATGTTTCTTGTCCACTTGCATTTGTTAGTTTAAACAACCGTGTTCTTTTCATCTTGTCTTTTAGACCTTTTGTACATGTTCTCTTTTAACTCTTCCAATTCTATCTCTCCCATCTCCCGTTCTCTTTCTTTATTTTTCTCATTTTCTCTTTTTACTCTATTTTGTCTTTTTCTTCTTTTAATACACACATATGCTAATCTCAATAATAGCATTATTATTATTACTACTGTGACTGGTATTAGTATTTTCCCAATAAGAGAACTACCTATTTCTGTGAACCATTTCTTCATTGAGGAAAAACTCTTACCAAGTCTCTCCCAAGCACCTTCAACCTCCAGTGGGGCAATTTCTTTATGCAAATCAGTAATGTTCTTTATATACTTCTGTATATTCTCACTTTTGTCTGGAATGTAAGTGCAACAATGTTGTACCTTCAGTATTCCACGGACTCCACCCTCTTTTGCCAAAAGAATGTCACGGGCAAGTCGATTTTGCATTACCATAGCTCTCATGGCAACCATTTCGGTATTTACCATCAAGAACCCTCCAGCAGTATTCGTTGATAAACGATCCACTACTGTAGACAATTTCCGAATCTTGTATGCATTCAAAGATATACCCACTGCTGGTATCAATGCTCCAAAAATGTCACCTATTATTTCTGAGAAACTTTCCCTCCTCCTACGGGTTAATGGTTTACCTATCTCGTGAATTCCTTTTGTTCCTCTTTCCACGTGAAAAATCTTTGGAAAGACCAGGCCTAGATAGCATGTTCCGTACCAATGGTCCGGCAACCTATAATAAGCTCTATTTCCGCAAATATAATAGATCCCTGGAAATACTGGATCTTTTCCTCCTTTAAATCCCCATCCCCCTAGAATTTTGTATGTATCTCGGCACTCACTAGAACCCACGAAATAGTTATCATACATAGTGTTATCTCTACTAATACACAATTTTCCCTGTTGGGGCCAATCTAGAACCATAGCTGCATTTGTTTCACCTTTGTCATAACTTCTCTCTTCAAACGCCCAAGGTGGGGTTTTTGTCTTTTCTCCTGCTACCTTTCTTTGAAACTTAACTCTTCTGTCTTCTACCATGTCTAAGAAAATCTTTTCTTCTTTTCTTAACTCACAAGTAAGATTATGTCTAAATGTATATTCTAATGTTAATTCTTTTGTTTCTAAGAAAAACTCTCCAAAAACCTTTGCAACTTTTACCTTATTTAATTCAGGGATTACGGGAATTTTAGCAAAAACAGCATCTATGTCAATGTAGTAATACTCTAATTTGCCTGTTTTATAAAATAAGCTAGCTAAAACGCTACAAGTTATTCCATACGTCAAAGGAAGGTGATGATATGTCACACCTTCTGTTACAGACGCGGGTAACTGCATACAGACATAACAATCTCTCACATCCATTGTCTCCACATATTCGTATAAAAGCTTCGTGAAGACATTCTTGGAGAAATCAGTTATTGACTTATCCCTATGAAAATCAGTACTATCCACTAATGTTGCAGTGTTCTTTATGTTAGCTTTCTTGTCACTATTCGTGTCATTCACTATTACAGATGTATTTTCTACAATTAACCTAAGTGGGATTATTATTGCTAAAATAAACCAGATAAGCATTAGCAAACCTGTACAATAAAAACACATCCTACACCATCTACGTAAAAACTCACATCTAGATCTTCTATTCTCAGTGTCTACCATGTTGTAATACTATCTAGTTATATGTACAGAAATGTGTTTCCACACCTCAAATGACGTAGTGTTGATTAAGTTCAACTGCCTTTTGGCACACCTTTCGGTTTCTCAGGAATCTTTCTTTGACTTTATCAGTTTGTATGTCTAGTCCGGTTTTCTTTCTTTGTCTTTCAGGTTTGGTGCAATTCACTCTCACCCACTTGTTCACAGTCTTTGTCTGGGATTTCGTGACTGCTATCCACTTCTTTAATATCGGTCAGTGCTATGTATAGCCATTCAGGTGACTTATATTTCAAGTTAGGTCTATTCACTCTTTTTGGTCTCTGCAACTGTCTTTCACTTGGTTTTCTTTGTCCTTTCTGACTTGTTATTTCATTTACTTGTTCCGCATTATCTTTATTCAAATTTATTATTTTATATGTCAATCTTTTAATTTCGTTGGGCCAATTGTCTCCTTTTCTTGGCCTTTTCAGTTCACTTTCTTTTTCTTCTCGTTCTGCTCTCCAAGTTCTCTTTCTTGGTCCTATTCTTTGCTTTCTTTCTTCTTCACTTACTTCAGATTCTGTCTCAGACCTCACTTCACTTCCTCTAACTTTGAACTTTATGATCTCAGTCTCTTTATCTGAATCCGAATCTTCTGGTGTTTCTTCTGCCTGTAATTCTGAATCTAATCCTCCTCGTGTTTCTTCCGCAATTTCCCCAATTTCTCTGTCTGAATCTAAATTTCCCTGTGTTTCTTCTGTTTGAAATTTTGAGTCTAAACCTCCTCGTGTTTCTTCCGCAACTTCCTCACTCTCTCTATCTGAATCTAAATTCTCTTGAGTTACTTCTATAATTTCTGGAGGAATATCCCCAAAGCTTGTACTTGGCTGTTCAGCTGTCACTTTTTATTAGTTCTGTTTCTCCTGTTTCAATTCCAGTTCCTTTGCTTTCGGATTCTTCCTTTTGTCTTTCACTGGATTCAGGTTGGTCTGATTCAGATGCCGAACTGGTATCTGATATTTCCAGATGTCGACTTACAGGTCGAGCTTCAGGATCTGGAACTCTAATCGTTTCAGTTTCTTCTTCAGTTGTCAAACTGGTACCTGATTCTTCCAGATGTCGACTTACAGGTCGAGCTTCAAGATCTGGAACTCTGACCGTTTCAGTTTCTGCTTCAGATGCTGAGCTGGTATCTGATATTTCCAGATGTCGACTTACAGGTCGAGCTTCAGGATCTGGAACTCTGATGGTATGACTGGCATGAACCCAATTTTTCACACCTGCACACTTTACAGCAGTTGTTGTCACCAGGATCACTTGACATGGCTTATCCCAGCGAGGAACCAAGCAGTTTCTTCTTCTGTGGACTTTAATGCGGACCCAGTCTCCTGGACTCAAATCATGAGCTGGTTTTCTTTCAAGGGTGGTCGCATCCGGTCCAACCTGATGAAACACAGAATGCACCGCATCAGCCAATCTTTTTCAATAGTTCAATACGAGATCATCAGTTATAGTCAGCAGTTTGTTGACAGGTACGTGTGCTTGTCTCATTGCTCGTCCCATGATTATTTCATGAGGACTCAGACCTGTTTTTCTGTCAGGTATGCTTCTGATGCTCATCAGCACCAAAGGCAGGGCATCGGGCCATTTGAGTCCTGTGGCTTGACACATTTTCCCTAACCTATTCTTTATTGTTCCATTTACTTGCTCTACCACTCCAGAAGCCTCTAGTCTGTAAGCACAGTGCAGCTTTTGTTGAATGTCAAGTGCTTCACATATCAGTTGGATTATTTCATTCTGGAAATGTGTTTCTCTATCTGTTTCGATCGTTACTGGAAAGCCATATCTAGGAATGAATTCTCTCAGCAGGAGCTTAGCCACAGTAACTCCATCATTCCTTCTTGTCGGATAGGCTTCCACCCAACGAGAAAACAAACAAACGACCACCAGGACATACCTCAATCTATTGCTTGGGGGCATTTCAATAAAATCTAGTTGCATTCTGGTAAAAGGACCTCCTTCGCGTCCTATTGTTCCCAAACTCACTACTGTCTTCCTTCCAGGATTTATTTGTTGGCATGTAAGACATCTTTGACAAAGGCTTTCAGCTATAGCCCTAAATTTTGGGTTGTACCAGGTCTGTCTGAAAAGTCTGATCATGGCATCCCTACCAATGTGTGCCTGCCCATGGTACATCCGTGCCATGTTAGAGATCATGCTATCAGGCATAACTGGTCTTTCATCTCTATAAACCCAGACTTCATCTTCCTCTCTTTGTCTGCAACCTGCTTTTATCCAACCATCTTTCTCCTCATCATCTGCTTCTTCCTGCAATTATTTTACCTCATCCCAGGTTTCAACTGTGTTAGTAAACAGCAAGGGACATGAAACATTCTCTTTTTCCCTTCTCCGATTCATTGAAGTCATGTTTCTGGCACAATATTGAGCTAATTCGTCAGCGAATTTGTTACCCACTGCAATATAATCGGTTCCGTTTTTGTGTGCAGCGCATTTTACCACTGCAATCTGTTTAGGTAGCTGTATCGCCTCAAGCAACTTCTTCACAAACTCACCATTCCTAATAGGAGATCCTGCAGAAGTCAGGAATCCCCTCTGGGACCAGATCTGTCCAAAATCGTGGGCCACTCCGAAGCCATACTGGTTATCCGTGATCACCGTAATTCGGAAGTTCTTTCCTAGTTTGCACGCTCGAATCAGAGCAACCAGTTCAGCAACTTGGGCTGAACGTATTCCTCTCAAACAGGATGCTTCCATTATGGTTGCCACCGTACATACAGCATACGCAGCACTTAAAACTCCTTCACTTGTTCTCAGGCATGACCCGTCCACAAACATCACATAATCTGATTCTTTTAAGGGTTCATCTCTGATATCAGGGCGAGGCTTTGTGCAAAATTCAAGCACATCCAAACACTTATGATCAACATCATCTTTGACTTTTACATTTCCTTCATCTGGCAATGAAGTTGAAGGATTCACACTCGTGCATCTTACAATGGTTACATTGTCTGCACCCAAAATCACTTTTTCATACCTAGGCAGCCGACTATGTGTCATGAATTGGGTTTTTGTTCGGGTCAGAAGGATTTCAACGGAGTGCGGGACATATACTCTCAAAGGATATCCCATCACAATGCCTTCACTCTGTTCTAGACTCACACAAGTAGCAGCTACTGCTTTCAGACATCCAGGCAACGCCTTTGCTACCGGGTCTAAAACAGCTGAAAAATAGGCGATTGGTTGTTTCATTTTTCCATGCCTTTGCACTAATACTGAAAGTGCACATCCGTCTCTCTCGCTACAATACAGCTCAAATTCTTTTTCATAATCAGGCATTCCCAATGCTGGTGCCTCACACAAACTTGTTTTCAGTTCCTTGAAAGCCTTCATTTCCTCCTCATCCAATTCAATCGGATCTTTGACATCCCTCTTTGTCAATCGCTGTAAAGGTTTCGCAATTAATGAAAATCCACTTATCCACTGTCGACAATAACCAACCATTCCAAGGAACATTCTCACCTCTCTCTGCGTCATTGGGGCTCTCATTCCTTGGATAATCCTTATTCTTTCTGTCATCACCTTTTGCATCCCTTTCTCAATCTTATGACCTAGGTACTGTACCTCCTGTTGACAAAATTGCAGTTTTGATGGAGACACCTTATGTCCTCCTTCTGCCAAATGATTCAATAAAGCAATTGTGTCCGTAACACATGCTTCTCTGGTCTTTGATGCCACTAATAGGTCATCAATATATTGGACCATCACAGATTTTTCAGGCATTTTTAAATCTTCTAATGATTTCTTCAGAATCTGATTAAAGATTGAAGGACTTTCAGTATACCCTTGAGGAATTCGGCACCATGCCAAAATACGCTCTCCGAACCGGAACGCAAATAATGGCTGGCTGTCAGGGTGCAATGGAATAGAAAAGAATGCATGGCACAAATCAATAACTGTGTACCATTCTGCATCATGTGGTGTTAGACCTGGCATCCTTGGCGTGGGTCTCCCTTCCATTTTTTCGTAATGCCTCCACTGTTGCCGATATGTTTTTGCTGGACTAGATGTTCATGGGCACTTTGCCGCTGCTAATCAGTGCCAAAGTGCAAGTGCTCCCTATCGTTAATGGATATATGTATTAGTGACTCCATGATTGGATGATTGGTTTACTTGTCAGTCCCTAGTACAGTGCACTCAGTGTGCCCAGGGCTTGTAAATCCAATGCCGCTGGTGGGCTTGCAGCACTGGTTGTGCCACCCACAGAAGCGGCTTGTAAATGTGTCTCAGGCCTGCCATCGCAGAGCCTGTGTGCAGCCTAGGGCTGCCATGTCGACTTGGTGAGTACACCCACTTACCAGTCCCTAAACCTTCCCTTTACTGCATGTTGGTCACCCCTAAAGTAGGCCCTAGGGCAGGGTGCATTGTAAGTATAAGGTAGGACATGCCCTGGTGTGTGTGGCATGTCCTAATAGTGAATTACAGCCATTTTCGCTTTTCACTATTGCAAGGCTACCTGCTCCCCATAGGCCAGAATGGGCAGACTGACTATTACACCTTATAGTCAGAACTGACCCAGGGAACATGGTAGAAAAACGAATTTAGTATGCCTGAACTCAGGATGATAAAATACATCTTTTAGTGAAGTTGGTTTTAACATTCTGTGTTTGAAAATACCACTTTTAGAAAGTGGGTATTTTCTTGCCTAACTATCCAAGCCTGCCTCTGCTAGGTTGTGTATTCCTTGTCTGGAGATTGAGTGACAGGGGCTGGGGTGGCTACAGGAGACAGGGTGAGTCAGCGCAGGGCTGAATAGAAAGATCTGCATCCAGAGTGGAGGGAGGAGTTGCACCTGGGTCTGAATAGGGCTGTGCCTGCCTTCCACAATGCTGGCTCCACCTCCTGCCGGGCGGCTGAGCACTCTGCCCCACATTCTGAAAGGAAAGAAGGAGTCAGAAAAACAAAGTGCTCCAGGACTGACCAGAACTGGTTTTGGACTAGACAGAGGCCTCTCTGCCTCCAGAGAACAAAGAGAATCAGGGTATAAGAGGGGCACCCAGACCCCAGGAAAATTAGATCACTTTTGGGAACAAGAAGAAACCTTTGCTGAGGAGCGGAACCAAGAAGAAACTGAGGAGAGACTATCCCTAAGCCTGAAGTGCTGCTTGGGGGATTGGCCTGCAGTGGTTTGCCTGACTGCCAAAGAAAGGAGAAAGGAACTTTTGCTTTGCTGTGACTTTCATCAACTTGTGAAGGATCTCCAAGGGCTTGGAAGAGAGCTTGCCCCCTGACCGAAGTCCCAGGACCATTGGACTTCACCCCCTTTGTGAATTGCTGCTGGAAACTCTGTTTCAGTGGCTACAGAGGTAGGGAGCTGTGACCGACTCTCACGACCGACTCGGTGTCCTGTAAGCACCGCATCGAAGCACCGTCTCGCCCTGCAACGCACGGCCCTGGTCTCACCGACTCCGTCAACGAGCCGCTGCCTGCACTGCATCGAGGGACAACGCGTCCTGCAACGCTTCGCTACGCCGAATCGAACTGGTCCGACCGACACGGTCACTGCTGCTGAGTTCGAGTCCTGTGACCGCACCGGAGTTGGGCACCGCTCGCACGCTTTGCGACGCACCGCCCGACTCGCACCGCTGTCCGGACTGATCAACGCCAGCTCCTGAATCCGGCTCCGTCGCCGCACCGCAACCTGCCAGCACCGCATCGAAGCACCGTCTCGCCCTGCAACGCACGGCCCTGGTCTCAACGACTCCGTCTCGACGCCGTCAACGAGCCGCTGCCTGCACCGCATCGAGGGACAACGCGTCCTGCAACGCTTCCATTTTTGCATCGCGACCGCGACGAACAGCCATCCGGCCCGCACGCCCGTGCCTGCCGCTTCAAGTAAAAGGTACTGTGACCGAGTCTGTCTACGCTGTGTTGGCCCGTCTCGACGCGGTCAGCTGGATCTGTTAGACTCTGTTTGTTCTCGACACCGCCGTAGCCGGAGGAGGCTACCGACTCGCACAGAACCTTGAATTAAGCCTTTTTGATCAGAACTAAGTATTCTTAACAGTATTGTGGATTATTTTTGTCGTTTATGGTCTTGTGATAAATCTATATAAAGTATACCTATTTTTATAAATATATATCCTGTGTGGTGTCCATTTGTAGTGTTGTCACTTGATTACTGTATGTGTTCACAAATGCTTTACACACTGCCTCTGAACTAAGCCTGTCTGCTCGTGCCAAGCTACCAAGAGGGTGAGCAGGGGTTATTTCGGGAGTGTACCTACTTTCCCTGACTAGACTCAAGGGTCCCTATTTGGACAAAGGTACCTACCTCTGCCAACTAGAGACCCCCAAATCTAACATGTGGAATCTGATACAGTATTACAGCGGGGTTTGGCACAATTGGGCAGCAAGGAATAACAATCTTATTTACCTTTCTCAAGTCTTGCACTATCCTATATGTTCCATTCAGCTTTTTCAATCCCATTATAGGAGAATTACATGGGCTACTCATTATTTCTCTCAAAATTCCTTGTTCAATCATCTTATTAACTACAGGTGTTATTCCTTCAATAATTTCTGGCGTTAATTTGTACTGCGGGATATTTGGGTAATTTGTTCCTTCCCTTACAGTAATTTTTACAGGATCAACTCCTCTCATTAGTCCAATATCTTCGCCTGTGAAATCCCATACATTAGACCTGACTATTCCTTTCAATTCAATAGGGATTTTCTCTGCATCAAACACAGGAAACATGTCATTCACTCCTGCTTCTAGTTCTGCCATTGTCATTTTATACAGGACATCCTCATCTGGTGTCTGGAAAGCAATACCATCTGGGGTACAGTAGATGGTACAATTCATTTTGCAAAGTAGATCGCATCCTAATAAATTTACAGGACTGTAATCACACACCACAAAGCGATGCATCTCTTTGAATGGTCCAACTTTTACCTCTACTGGTTTTGTAAGAGGGGTTTTAATCTGCCTGTTCGAAACACCTACAACTTGGATATATTCTCCTGAGAGAGGAAGGTTTGGAATTTCCACTGATCTAACAGTAGAACGGGTAGCTCCAGTGTCAACAAGGAATGTAACATTTACACCATTCACTTTTCCATCCACAAATGGACCTGACTGATCTACCTCTAGAGTTGCGCCAAGCACACACTCTTCTTCCTCTCCTAGGCACCGTCATAAGCTTTCATCCGATTCATCTCCATCCTGCCGTAACCAGTACTGCGAAACTGCAGCTGCGCGTGGCAATTTTGTTACCTGATCTCCTCCGTAGAATCCTGCCTCTGCACTGTATCTCTGAGGATTTACACTCTTTGGAAGAGGTGGTTGCGGCACCTGGCACTGTTGAGTAACTACCTGCGGCTGTTGCAGCTGTTGGTAACTCAGCTCATTCTGCACCTGTGGATTTAATGGTTGATTTTCTGTATTAGCATTTGGAGGAAATTTACACTCGCTTTCTCCAGTGTCCTAATTTTCCGCAATTATGACATGGCCATTTCTTTTTAGCCTCTTCTATACTCATTTGACCTTTTCCCTTACCAATATTCGGTTTGGATTTAGTCTGCCCTGCATCACTAGACTGATTATTCATCTGAGCTTCTTGCTTTTCTGCAACCTTTACTTGTGCCCACATTGCCTTTTCCTTGAGTTTACGGTGTCTACATTCAATATCGTCATTACAATATTTTGCATACCTTAGTACTTCATCTACTGTGCTATTCTGCCAACACAACATATGCTGCTTAATCATTTCACTTATCTCAGGTCTCAAGCCATACACAAATCTATACACAAAATGACTCATGTCTTTTTCACTCAAGTTCTCGTAACCACTATACTGTTTAAAGACCAAAAGCAGTCTCTCATAGTAAGCATGTACAGATTCCTTACTCTCCTGAGTTGTTCTATCAATCTTTACCCAGTCCGTTTCTTTTGGTGGGATTTTATTTTTCAGAAACTTGAGTGCCTGTTCATATTTTCTCATTAATTCTGAACCTGAGGCTCCAGTTTTTGCATCTCTAGGATATTCTTCCTTCGGCCAGTCAATTGTAATTTTACATTCTGTCCATAAATCTGCTGGTACAACAATTTCAAACAATCCATCCAAATCTTCCCACAACACTTTTGAAACTTTTACAAAACTTTCTTCCTGTCTATACCATTCTACAGGTTTCTCTCTCAATCTTGGAAAGTCATTTGTAAATGACAATATATCTTGTCTGGACCATGGGACATGTACATAGCTTCCTCCTGGAGTTTCCCTCATTGGACACTCCATTACTATCGGTTCTTTCTCTTTCACCGGAAAAGCCAATGAAGCTTTATCAGTCGTTCCCTCTTTTCTTCTTACCCACCTGCTTCTCCACCTGTCCACATCTCCCCATTTTCTCAATAACACAATCAGTTCCTTTATCTGTGTTAACCGTCCTGAAGTGTTCAGATTTTCTATATCCTTTTCACTAAAATCTACCCTGTACGGTTTCTGCAATCCTCTGATTTTTCCAAACTCTACTCCTAGTTTGTTCGCTGTTTCTTCCAATTTTTCATGCAAGTTCCTAGCTCTCCAAGTAACGCTTTTACACATAAACATTAGCTCGTCATCTTGGTAGGACTTTAACCGATCTGTACCAATAGTCCCTAGAATCAATTCCTCCATATCTATTTTTAATCTGATCACATCCAAAGGTTGCGGTTCAGCATCTTTCTTCTGTAAGTTCCTCACCCACTCATTTAATTCTTCTGCAGTCGGACCCACAGGGGTTTTATTTACTTCTGCCCAACTTGTACTTCTCTCTGGGGTCTCAGTTGCTGACTCGGTTCCCACCATTAACTGTCAAATTTGTAGGTGGACTCGACCTACATGAACCAACAGAATCTCTTGCCTCTCTATTTTCTGGAATTATCCCTTCTCTTACTTTTTGCATACTAGAGTTCAATGGAATTGTCAGGGAATGCTCATCTATTCTTTGATTTTCAAATACCAGAAGTACTGGCCCTATCATCACTGGCACAGTCACAGCTTCGATATTCTTTGTTAGTTCTCTTATCTTTTCAGTCAACTCTCTTGTGGTTCTGGCTAATTCAGTTGTATTACCATTATCATGCTTCACATTCTGTGGTGTTTCTAATTTATCAAATGACCTATTTATTTCAGAATTTCGTTCAGGGCTTTGATTTCTTACAGTTTCCATTGGCGGTGCATTTGGAGTCACCACCGCAGAATTCTGTTGATATGGAGGGGATCTTTTATTTAAAATGTCCTCCAGCAACTAATCCTCTGTGTCGCTAACTCCATACCCATACCTTTCTGTTACTGCATGCTTCTTTTTATCCGTACACTTTCTCCCTGTAATCTCTTCAACTGTTCTGACAGGAAACAAACCATCCGTCATGTTAGCATACCGCCATTGTCTCAACCTGTCTTCATGATTCAATCCCCATACTCTTCCATGGACTAAACTATAATTCTTTGCACCTCTGTGTCTTTCCCTTTCATACATCTCATCTTCCCATTCACCTAAGGCTTCAAACTGTGTCGGTCTAAGTCTCGGTTCAAGTGTCATCATCTTTTCTCTCAAATATCGAAGTACGGCTGTGCTAAACGAACCATTTTCTGGAAATGCCAATACCCCATCACCTTGGGTATATTTCGCCCAATTTTCCAACCAAATACAGGTATGATAGCCATATTTCAACATCATATGAGATGCTGGCGTTTTCGGCGGAGGAAGTACTTCTCCTTCCCTAGTCACAACCTTCTTGTCTTTCTTGAAAAAGTTTTTAATCTTCGCAAACCATGACGGTTTCTCTCTACCATACTCATAATAAGCCATATTTCACTGTTCTTTTTCTCAAAACAAATACACAAAATTCTTCACCACTCTGCTCTTTCTACTGCTCGGCTATTCGGACCTATCCCAGCGCGTCTCACACCAACGAACCAATCCGAAAGCTTTACGTCACTCTCACATTAACCAATACCAGCGCGTCTTCACACTAACGCACCAATCAGGAAGCTCTTCGCTCTTCCACAACTGGCCAATACCAGTGCGGTCTTTGTTGACGTCAGTTCTACTCCTGTCTCTACTGACCCCTTCTTTACAAAAAAAAATGATCGGTAGTTTTCTTAACTTTTCTTTTCAACTAAAAATGGATTAGTTACAACGTACAACACATTACCATTGTCTATTTCTCTAAGCAAAGAGATAGTTTGATCTAATTCACAACAATACTGTTTCGTTCGATAAGTGTAGCACTTCTCTCTACCTTACCCTTCTCTCAAGCAAGAGGTAAACCCGTTTCTCTGGGGATAAAACACATGTGGAGACTACACTGCTCCTGAGCATTAAGGCCAAAGTTTCACAAGAAAACCTGTTGCTATTTCACTCAAATGCAATTCATGCGTGAAATGTCCCTAACATAACACAATCCTGTGTTATCACCAATTTGAAATCAGACAATGCACAATTCCGTGTGACTTCTCTTGCCACACGTTTCCACTTCCTACTTCCCGGAAGCTTCAAAATTCCGACTTACACATAACATAATACAAACTCGACATAAAGTGTTAGACATGAAAAAATCAATAAATCAGTAATCAATAATCACCAAACTAGTCTATAGGAACCATAACTCTGCTACCAAGAAATCTGATCCAGCGCGGCTAATAATTGCTCCTTAGGACATCAATCCAGGTAAAACACTTACGCAACCTATTGTTATTTAAAACTTATGTCGGTGGGGCCCATGACACCGCATACATACATCCATTCAATCTCTGGATTACACGCTAAGGAGAATGTGCTGCTGGATGAACGGGATACCTTGTTAAATCTGACAGAATAATAATTTATACATTATATACATTAACTTTGGATCCTGTCGATTCTAAACATCAAGGTACTCCGCTATTCGGTCGATGGACCAACTAGTAGAATAAGTTGATGGTGATTAAGACCAGCTCAATCACAATTAAAACCTTTAACATTTATAGATCATAAATTTATTAAAGAACCACAGACTCTTTTAAAGTTAGAATATAATTTTATCTAAAATTCTTCAATCAAATAAGTGAAATTCTTTACTAAACAAACACATTTAAAATATCAATAAACATTCAAGAAAGGTTTTCAGGAAAAGTGAAAATTATGCATTACCCTCGGCCATGGGGCGATGACAAGAATGGTTCACCAAAGGAAGATAAACCGCAGATCACAGAATAGGACTCCCAAACTGACTGACTGTCCCGCTAACCTCCTCGGACGCACCTCCCGGGCAGAATTCCCGCAACGATCTCGTTCCTTCCCCAGTCAAAGTCCAAAGTCCAAAATGACAGAGTCTTTCGCAGCATCAAGGTGAAAAAAGGAAAAATAAGGAAGCGGCATGGCAACAACACCAACAGCAACCAACCCGCGTAAGAGCAGACTCTCTTATACCCTATTCTCTGGCTTACTACACATAAAAGTTGCAATCCTTAGGGGCAAGAATCATGCTAATTGGTCCATTGGAGGGGTGGTGATGGTCACCTCATCGCCCTCCTTGTTCAAACTGGTTTGAGGACAATAAAGCACACAATAAGCCTCATGATTCTGGGGTCAAAAGTAGTCCAACTTGTCCATTCATTTTGTAGCGATCTTTGAGTGTCACATATTAGCTCATCCATTGTCACTCGGTTCTTTCCCATCCATTCCCAGGAATACATGCTGAATCATTTGGCACATTCTTCATTGTAGGTCAGATTGACCTTGACATCTCTCACTCCGGGCACAGGCCGCATTCACGTGACTGGAACTTCCGTATTGATTCTGCGCGGAGGCCATCTTAGTCATCTCACGTGATCTCATCCTTTCCAGCAGCCATTTTCAAAGCATGGCCTAGCAGGCCCGAACGAACTATCATAAGAACAAACACAACCGAAATTAAAACAAAGAAAATAAGCCTTTCTGTTTACCACCCGCCATTCTAAAGACCCGTGTTAGGTGTTACCTAGCAGAAGCGACATTTAAAGCCATTTTACTTACCATCTGCATTCTTTGCCACAATACAAAATCTACTACGCAACACAAATCATGCAATTCACTCTAATCAGTACGCAAATCACAATACTAAGGTTAATTAACTTCACATTTGTAAGTAGATTAGATTTTGCACAAATCAGCAAATTACCCACGTGTAGTGTTTACTAAAAAAGGTGCGTTTGTTGGTTAATACATGCATTTCAAACTGTTAGTATTATTAATTATTAAGAGGTCATTAATTTCCAAGGGGTACAAAATTATTTTGTTTACCCTGCTCCATCAGAAGTCATAATGAACCAGATCGAAGAACAGTCCATGTCTCCAGCTGCAAATAGAGGTTCATTCAGGCCCCTAAATGATGTAGTGTCTTCAGATGCAGCCATGCAGGTTATGCCCAAACTAATCTGGTACTATTAGCTCTAAGACATAGAACATCTAGGTCAAAAACCTCACAAGTTATCTTTAAGATTTTAAGATGTTGGATGGAAAATAGTCAAAGTAGCTGTGGTTCCAACTATAATATGATGTCCCCTGAAGCACTGTCAGGCGTGGATGCGCTTGGCTCAAAGACAGAGCTCGAGAACCCAGATCTGTTAAATCAGGAAGACGCTACTAGGTAAAATGGCCTTTTTTAGCCCACATCTTTAAGCAGGCTATACAGCTGGCATTTGCAGCTGGTCCTCAGTTCAAACTGGAGGCTCAGACTTGAAGATTCTAAAATGATTAAGGCAATTTTGCCCAAACTCAAATCAGATGCAGTTTTTCAAGACCGGGTCAGCCAAACACAGACCTCTTGGTGTAGACTTTGTCTTGAGAGCAGCTCTCTTTGGTTACAAGACCTTGTCAGCTCCTCAGCTGCCAAGCTTTGAAGAAACTTTCATTTCCTTTTTGACCTTTAAAACCACTAATAGCATAAGGAAATTTACCCCAACAATAGGTTTTTGGGGGTACAACTATGTCGAAAAAAACATTCTAAGTGGGAGAATATGATCGAAAAAAGTTGTCGCAGGACTATTCTCCTCCAAGTGAAATTGGGAAACTTTGTAAACTGCAAAGTGCAAAATCTGGCAACTTTACCCGATTTCCAGGGTGTATAATAAATCTTTGAGCATTCTTTTTTTTCAGGTCTCATGATAAATGCTTTTGTGTTGATTCAACCTATTCATCTCTGGATTCAAATGAATAGTTGAGTTACATTTATCTGAGTGAGACATGATTTCTGCAGCACAACTATCAGAGGTCAGTGCAGCTTCTAAGTTCAGTGGCTTGTGCGTAAACTGTGGGGGGTGAAATATCCCGCTCCACGGTTTCCTTAACTTAATGCAAGGCAACGGGTTTCAGCGGCCATTTCCTATTATGCTTTTTTTTGTTGAATATTAGGGCCTTATTTACAAAGAAGTGCCGCTTTGCGGCACCGAAAGCCCTTTGGCTGCGCTACGCTGCAGCACTTTTAAAGCACAGGGAGGCATCATATTTACAACAATATGATGCATCCCTGTGCATTCCCCTGCGCTGGCGCACAATCGTCTGCCATGAGTCACGCAGGCACCCTTGCGCCATGGTACAAGGGTGCCTGCGTTGCGGGGAGATTGCTTCTGTGCAGGTAAGGGGTACCTTCCTGCACAAAAACAATAACCAAAAAAATAAAAAGAGGTGCTTTCCTCTTCCTAGAAAGAGCTAAAAATGAGGAAAAATGTAAGCATTTCTCCTCGTTACGCCTCACTACGCCACTTAGCATTCTGACGCATTTCAAGGTTTACGAATTCTCGTAAATCTGGAAATGCGGCAGAACACATGGGTGTTGCATGGGAACACCTACAGCAACACCCATGTCACGCCCCTTTCACGCAAAGTGTTGCGTGAGAAGGGGCCATATTTACAAGGACAAGAAAAGCCACGCTGGGTGGCTTTACGTATCCTTGTAAATCTGGGGCAGGAGGTTGCGCCAGCGGTGCATCACAAAAAGTGACGCACCGGTGGCGCAAGGGGCTTGTAAATAAGCCCCTTGGAATTTTGACACTGCTAAGTGATACCCTAGTGTACTGACATGAGGTCAAGTCAAGATCAAGACTAGCAGAGCTGCACACAGAGGACAAAGACATAATGACTTAGCTGGGGGCCTGCGATTGTGGCCCAGACAGCAGTTCTCAGTTTACAGGAAAGGGCCAAACTCCACAGCTCCAAAGAAAAAAAAAGCGAGGGAAATATACAAAGACAAATTGCTTTCTCCAATATTCTCTACACTTCACCTCTGAAGGCTATTTTGCTTACTGTTGCTTGTTTAATTTCAGTAACACAAATAGTTGATCCCTCTACCATTGGCCTATATAACCACACCGAAAAGCACTGCTTTTAATTGAGTGTACACATCGAAATCTCTCTTTTCCCATTTTCACTTTCTTACCTTTCCATTCTGTCACCCGGCAGCGTCACTGCAGCTCTTCCCCACGTGTCTACCTGTACCTGTCAACTTGGTATGAGTTGGATTTGGTTTGGTTTGGTTCACACCACTGCTCCTTGCTGCAAAGCTTGAATCAAGATATGAGTGCTTATAGTTTTCGGTTTAACTACCTCAATCATGCGTGGCTTTGTGTCTGTTTTATTTTGTTCACTACGGGTTGTTCTGCAGGAAAGGGAGCCTTTTATGTTATTTAGACATCCGTTCCGTGGGCACCCTGCCAGAGGTCCCTATTACCTCCAAATTATTTCTCCCGCTCACCTTCATTTTCCCTTATCATTTTAAAATACTTGTCCTCAAGCTGTTTTATGACTTTTTTAAATCTTACCTACAGTCTTTTCTCAGTTTTGTCTTTTTTTCCACTTGCTTTTTTTTACATGAAGGTCATATTTCTGCAATATTGTCACATGCTGCCCATCATATGTATTTGAATTGCATTTGCTACTCTTACGGTTGCAGTGTGCATTAACTTCCATGTTGGTGATGTTATGCTATTTGAAGCTGTAACCCCAGCATCCCATCAAAATACTTATCTGAACACATTTGTCTAATTCACTTGCCTGGTTGTTGCAAGATCGCCGCCATCTCAGTTTGGAGAACTCTCAGAATGTTGAGCTACTTGTGTTTTTTCTCTACGTGTACAAGATGAACAATGTACAGCTCCAAGTACTTGATTTTAGTTTCTAGGTCATTTACTTCTATGCCTGGCATTCCAACGCTGTGGAAAGAGTAATAGTCCTTATTCCAGTGCAGTAGCGGCTCGTGGAGGGAGTGCCGTGGGGCGGTGGGGCGGGGCGGGGGAGGGGTAGGGTGGGGTGTAGTAAACTCCGGTCACGGCCGACCGGAGTAATGTAAACAAATAAATAAATAAAACAAATTTTGTTGCGCGCGCTGAAGCGCCAAATGCGTTTCAGCGCGCGCAACGAAATTCGTTTTATTTATTTGTTTACATTACTCCGGTCGGCCGTGACTGGAGTTTACTACCCCCCACCCTACCCCTCCCCCGCCCCACCGCCCCGCGGCACTCCCTCCACGGGCCGCTACTGTTCCAGTGATATTACGGGATATCCAATTTTATATTTCCTATTATTTCTCTGATTGAGCTCTGGAGTTCTGAGCCACGCCCACTTCAAAGAAATCTTGTGTAGCCAGCCCTGCCTCCCGGCCTGACTGCAGGTCTAGGGAGGGAGGATTCAGCCATCGGCAGGGGCGGCTCATCCTTAGGAGTGCCAGGGTATCAATCAATCATCGGGTTGGTATAGTGCAACTCCCCACCCGAAAGGGTCTCAAGGCGCTGGGGGGTGGGTTGGGGGGTGCAGCTCCCGGAAGTTCACGGAGATTAATCGAAGAGCTAGGTCTTGAGGTCCTTCATGAACTTGGAGAGTGTTGGTGTCTGCCGGAGGTGGAGAGGGAGGGTGTTCCATGCCTTGGCTGTGAGGAAGGAAAAGTAGCGACCTCCTGTTCTGGTCTTCTTGATGCGTGGCACTGTCGCAAGCAGTAGCGGCCCGTGGTGTGAGTGCTGCCGGGCGGTGACGTGGGGCGGGGGAAGGGCAGGGTGGGGGGTAGTAAACTACGGAATATGGCCGAATAGAGGTAAGTAGACATATAAATAAATAAAACGAATTTCGTTGCGCGTGCTGCATCGCCAAATGCGATGCAGCGCGCGCAACGGAATTCGTTTTATTTATTTATATGTCTACTTACCTCTATTCGGCCGTATTCTGTAGTTTACTACCCCCCACCCTGCCCCTCCCCCGCCCCACGTCACCGCCCCGCAGCACTCCCACCACGGGCTGCTACTGGTCGCAAGGGAGAGCTGGGCTGAGCGGAGGGATCTTTGGGGTGCGTGGAATGAGAGGCGGAGGTTCAGGTAGGCAGGTCCGGTGTTGTGGAGGGCTTTGTGGGCGTGGGTGAGAAGCTTGTAGGTGATTCTCTTCTCGACGGGGAGCCAATGAAGTGTCCGCAGGTGTTGGGTGATGTGTCTGTGGCGAGGTAGGTTGAGGACTAGTCTGGCGGAGGTGTTCTGGACATTTTTGAGTTTGCTGGTGAGGTTCTTGTTGATCCCAGTGTAGAGTGCGTTGCCGTAGTCCACTCTGTACTCGAGAGGAATCCAGTTGAGGCTCTTTCGTACGAGGCGGAGGGTGTGGAAGCAGGAGGAGGAGACGGCATTGATTTGAGGGTCCATTATGAGTTCGGAGTCCCGGATGATTCCAAGGTTGCGTGCATGGTCTGTGGGGGAGGGTGGGTTGCCGAGGGCCGGGGGCCACCAGGTGTCGTACGAGGCGTCGGGGTGTGGGCCCAAGATGAGTACTTCGGTTTTGTCTGTGTTGAGTTGTAGGCAGCTGTTCTTCATCCACCTGGCGACAGCTTCCATTCCTTCTTGAAAGTTTGCTTTGGAGGTGTTGGGTTCGTTGGATAGGGAGAGGATGAGTTGGGTGTCGTCTGCATAGGATAAAATGTTCAGTCCGTGGGATCTGACGATGGGTGCGAGCGGGGCCATGTAGACGTTGAACAGGGTGGGTCTGATGGAGGATCCTTGGGGAACTCCGCAGGTGGTCGGTGTGGGATCTGAGAGGAAGGGGGGGAGCCTGACCCTCTGCCACTCTGTATGCCATCAGTTGCATACAAAATATTTTTTTTTGCACTTTTTGATATAATTGAATTTAAATATGGGACTGCCGTGACTTCTATTGTTCTATTGCCACGCCCAATGGTGTACTGTGGGCTGGTCCAAGCATAGTGAATGGGAGCCACCCTGCCCATCGCAGGAAAATGAAGTGTGCATGCCAGTCTGGCCTGTTTGTTTGCCTCAGCCAACCTGACATGCTTCTACTCTTCACAACCCGCGGTGTGCTATGAGCCAGGAAAAAACAGAAGCAGCCTCCTGGTCTCTGCAAGAGTACTGTGTCTGTCTGCCCCATCCAATCTGGGTGCTGATGTCATGCTGTTTATTAATACAAACAACATGAAAGCAGCACTGGGATTGGTTTAGATGGCAGACAACATTAGTACACAGCCCTGCGTGACCGCTGCATGCATTAAGGCAGGCAGACAGCTCTGGGGAATCAAGATAAATAGAATGCCTTTTTCCAGTCATCGGAGACTTCAACCAGCTTTATTGAGCCACGGACTGCAGGGAGTCACAAGGAAGAACTGGAAGTAATGAAGTTCAGCAGCAGCCTCTACAAGACTGAGCTGGTGTGCATGAAGCACTTTTAAGAAGTGTCTCCGTAGCCTACTCAGTCCGTTTTATTATTTATAGAACAAAATGTAGTAAAGCAACAACGAACTTTTCTTTATGAGTGCTCTCATCAAACCCTCTCTTTGGATGACGTGCATAATTTCCACTTCCACTTTCCTGTTACTTTGAAATAACGATAACTTTTTTTTCTCATGCAGACGGATCTCCCCTTTCTTTTAATCAAATGCTACCATGTGTGAAACAAGTCTGTTTTTTAATTTGTGTGTGTTTTTAGATGGATTTAGACCATGGTTAAAACAGGCCGGATGTCATGTCGACTCCTTGGGAGTGTCTGATTTACATCAGGTAACAGAAACTGTACTGTTTAGATGGCATCCAAGATAATTTGGATTCTATCCTATTTCATCAGCATTTGAGAAAATATCTATTGTATTTTCACATTTAACCAGTTGCTGGATAGACAGTCACTGATTAGAGTAAAAGTGGTCAATGAAATGCCCAGAGTCAGACTGCGCCCTGGTGCTGTCCTCACACAATGGCACCCTGTAGTCTCACATGTCCCCAGATGAATGCCCATCCAAGTTGATCTGGAAGCGCATTTAAAATATTCCCCAGAAGCAGACTGAATCAGGGGGTGTTCTGCAAACCGACCAAACCCTGATTTATTTTTGGCTGAATGGGAAGCACTGAACGACAGTTTCTATAAAAGGAAATCGCATGGCAAGATATGACATAGGTGCCATGACAAATCGCTTCAATGGAACAGAGTTCAGGCATCAGGTCCTATCAGCGATCTTTCCTAGTCAGACTGTGCTCCAATGAGCTGTTGGGTCACCATCAATCAATCAATCAATCAAACATTTATAAAGTGCGACAAATCACCCGTGAGGGTCTCACGGCACTGGAGATGATGGCTGTTGCGTGGTGGTTTGTTCATTCAAACACCCAGGTCTTGAGTTCTTTCCTGAATTGCAATAGAGATGGAATGCCCTGAGGTGCAGGGGAATGTTGTTCCAAGCCTTGGCTGACAGGTGCGAGAAACAGCATCTTGTGCTGTTGGTTTGGTGGATCCGGGGGTGTCTGCGAGGAAGAGGGAAGCTGATCGTAGGTGTTAGGTCGGTTGGTGGAAGGTCAGGTGTTTGTTGATGTATGCTGGTACTTCGTTGTGCGGGGCTTTGTATGTGTGAGTCTGCATCTTGAACTGGCATCTCTTCTGGATCGGGAGCCAGTATAGGTTCTTGAGGTGAGGTGTGATGTGGCTTCTTCTGGGAAGGCCGAGGATGAGTCTTGCCACAGACATTTGTATTGTCTGTAGTCTCTTCAAGAAGTGTGCAGTGATTTCTACATGGAGTGTGTTCCCTTAATCCAGCCTGTTTGTGATGAGGGCCTGCTTGACGGTCCTTCTGGTGTTGACTGGGAGCCATGAGGAGAATGGTCAAGCAGTCACAGGTCTTTGACTATGCCTCGTGACCGAGCCCCTCAGTCACCCAACTACACCAGCCAATGATACATGTTGCCCCTGCTGGTGCCACGTTAACTAGACTATTGGAACCACCTAAAAGGTAAAGAAACAGTTACTTAGTTTCGTCCATCTGGGAGCCAACTGAAGATCTTGCAGAGCAGCTGTAGGGTGTGGAAGCAGATGGATGTAACTGTGTTCACCTGTTTCTTCACAGATAGCTTGCTATCCAGGATGATGCAGAGGTTGCTGGTGTGGTCCGTCGGTGTGGGGGTGGATCGAGTTCCACAGGCCACCATGTGTCTTTTCATGGCAAGGTGTTGTTCCCAAAGATGAGGATTTCTGTCTTGTTCATGTTGAGTTTGAGAAAGTTGTCCTTCATCCAGCCACTAGCGTTCATAATACATCTGTGGAAATTGGCTCTGGTGGTGGAGGCATCTTTTGACAGCGAGAGGATGAGCTGGGTGTTCTTGGCATAGGAGATGATGTTGAGTTTGTGCGATCTGACCGTGTGGGCCAGGGGGGTCATGTAGGTGTTGAAGAGGGTGGGCTTGAGGTACGCTGCAGATGATCTTCTTGGGCACCGAGGTGAACGTTGGGAGACAGATTTTCTGGGTTCTTCCTGTGAGGTATGAGGCGATCCATTTGAGTGTGTCTCCTTGAATTCCGATGTAGTGGAGTCTATTGATCAGGATGTGATGGGAGATTATGTCAAAGGCAGTTGACAGGTCCAGAAGGATGAGGGTTGCCATTTTGGTGTGGTCCAGGAGGGCCCTGATGTCGTCGGTGGCTGCAATCATGGCTGTCTCAGTGCTGTGGCTGGCTCAAAATTCAGATTGGGAGGGGTCTAGGAGGCTGTTGTTTTCTAGGTGTTCGGTGAGCTGCTGGTCAATAGCTTTCTCAAGAACCTTTGCTGGAAAGGAGAGCAGAGATGGCCTGGTAGTTCTTCGATTTCACTGGGTCGGCAGATTGTTTTTTCAGGAGGGACCTCATTTCAGCATGTTTCAAGTCCTCAGGGAAGAAGGCCGAGGTGAAGGAGGTGTTCAGGACTTTCCTGAGCTTGTCACCAATTGTCTTTCTTCCGGGGTTGAAGACGTGGTGGGGACAGGGGTTCGTGGGTGCTCCCGACTGCACGGAGTTCATGATGGATATTGTGGCGTGAGTGGTGAGAGGATCCCAGGGGGTGAGTAGGTGTTCAGGGTTTGTGTTTGTGGGTGCGAGCAGTTTGATGCTATTGGCGGTGGGGGGTTGGGGTTTGAAGTTTTCGTAGATGGCTGAGAGCTTGTCATGAAAGAAGTCCGCCAGAGTTTCACACAGTTCTTGGGAGGGTGTAATGTAATTCTCTGTGGCAGCGGGATTGGACAATCCTTTATAATGGTGAAGAGTTTCTTGCTGCGGTTTGTGCTGGCTTCAATGCGGTCTGCTAGGACATTCTCCTTTGTTTTTCAGGAGGCGATGGCACTGGTTGAGTGCTGTCTTGAATGAGGTACGGTCTTCTATCTTTTTGATGATGCACCACTTCCTCTCCAGTTGCCAGTAGCTGCACTTGGTGGATTTAACCTCCCCGGTGAACCAACTGGCTGTTTTTGTAGGTCCTTTGGATTTGGCTGACTTGGCGGGGGCGATTAAGTCAGCGCATTCTGTGATCCACTTGGAGAAGTTTTTTGCTGATTTTTCTGGGTTAGGTGTTGAGTCTGAGAGGTGGGAGCTAAGAGTGTTTTTCCACTGGTCTTTTGATGCCTTTTTACTGTCTCTGCATGTGGAGTTGGAGGGCATGGTGCTGGAGTTGGTAAGTCCTGAGATGGTGAAGTGGATGCTGTAGTGGCCGGTCCAGGTGAGCTGTGTGACGTGGTTGCACTTGACTTTGTCGCTGGAGGTAAAAATAGGGTTGAGCATATGTTCCGTGATGTGGGTGGGGTCGGTGACGAGTTGCTTGAGGCCGATGTTGCTCATGCTTTCCAGAAGGTCGGTTGCGTTGGCATGTCTTGGGTCATCGAGGTGGAAGTTGAGGTCCCCTAGGAAAACGTAGTTCTTGAAGTTGATTGTTATCGGGGCGATATGGTCAGGGATGATGTTGCAGAAGCTGGGGCGTGGTCCTGGTGGCCTATAGGTGAGGGTGCCTCTGATCGTGCTTTTCCCGTCTGTATGAAGTTGAAAGTTAAGATGCTCCATTATCGCGTCAGGTTGTCTGGGGAGGTTGTGCAGTGGATGGTGTCCTTTTAGATGATGGCAATTACACCTAGGGGTTTGTTGGTTTGGTCCCAGTGTATTATCTTGTAGCCTTCGGGGCTTAAGACATGTGCCTTTGAGGCTCATAACATGTGTCTGCACTGCAGCATGGCTGCTCTGCCTCCATGCTTGCGTGGCTTATTGCATCAAACCACCCCCCTGACACATACCTAGATAGTTACTCTGACATACCTGCAACAAGACAAACTTCTTACTCAGCCCGGGTTATCAGCAAAGGCATCACACACGCATCTACCTCACTTTTCAAAACCTGCAATTTTCTTTGGGATTAGGGCAGTAAATCTTGTGGTGAATGATTGAAATTCAGAAATTAAACCTCTGGCATTGAAGGTGATATGCCCTGGCAGTGACTGCCAGCTGTTAGGAAATTCTCTTTAGAACTGCACAACTCATTTTTGCAAAGGTCAATATACCAGCTTTCAAATCTGTAGAAGCATTCTTGGGCTTCTTCATTTAAAAAATGGTCATGAAAGCATGTTTCCCAAACTTAGAGTTAAACATTGGGCACTGGTTCTTGGTCTTGCATGACGATCTCCCTATTATATTGGTGATGATGTTACAGCTTCCCTGCCATTATTAATTACTGCTGTAGCGCACCTTCGTAATTGCCTTTTAAATGTATTGCTTAGTAACCCAAGTGTTATCAAAATTTCCAGTAAATTACGAGATTTTGCATAGTGGTCTTCATTTTCTCAGACTCACTTTGTCAATTAGTCTTGCTTGATTCCTTTAATCACTCTCTGGAATCTGTCACCACCACTAATGCCCCGCCACTTTCAAAAGTCACCAGCCACCACTAGCCATCTGCCTTCCCTTCTTGCCTGCCAAGCTTGGCTCTGTGTGGGAGCCCTTGCATTTCAGCGATAGGAGTCCTCCAACAGTAAGAAACCTTCCATTGCTGGCCTCAGTCCTAGGAGGTGTGAGGCCTGGGGATTTACTTTGAGTCTGGGCTGGGAAATCAGCTGAGGACATCACTTGGTCCAATCACAGAGCAGGTAACGCCGCACACAGAGTCAGCCGCAAAGCGGCAAGCTCCCAAGGCCAAACTCTTGTGCTCTCCCAGCCCCGTTTTGTGTAAATAGTCCACAGGTGAGGTGAAATATGAGGCAGGGGCACATCACTCTTTCCCCTCTCCAGGTCATAAGGTCTCTTCCTAGTTCTGCTGAATGCACAGAGGGAGCAATGCATGGCAGCATGCTCGCAGCCTGCATAACCAACCCCATGTTGGGTAGGAGGTTGGGAGTGTGGCCAACAGTAGCATTCCTGTCACCAATTCACCCCAAACGAAGAGGCAGGTGGACCCTGCAAATGCCATCTACTTCCAGTCATCCTTTAGGGACTCTTAATTGTGGGTCAAATGGGACAAACAATATGCATCCTCTAATCCTCCCCCTGAATGTGGTTCACTGAGCGTGGCCCCCAATGCCCATGGATTCTATGCCTTTCTAGCTCCAGCAAAGCCTTTGGCTAGACACAGCTTCCTCCGAGCATCCTTTCATTTCAACAATTATGTGGCGCTGCTCACTGCGCCAGAAGGTGCGGCTCAGGTACGCCATGGTCATGCGGCTCTCTCCGATATTCCATCGGGTGCTTGTTAAACTTGGTCTTTTAATGTGCCTTTAAACTTGCCCTTTTAAACTTACTCTGTAACCTCCCGTTATGTCACCTCTGTTGAAATCATATTCTTCAACTATATTCTGGACCAAAATGTCGGGTCTTAAATTTGGGTCCTAAATCTCTGCTCCCACGGAAAGTGTACGAAGCTGCCACCCGTGCTTTATTATTTTGCTTCCAGTCATTGCTGCTGTCCTGTCTGTTGTCTTCTACCCCTGTCACGCACGGCCAGAGCTGCCGACTTTGGAGCTGGGAAACCAGGCTCGAGCCTCGGCTTCGGCTCAACATCCTGTGATTCTGGGCAAGTCACTTAATCTCCCTGTACCTAGCAAAAATAAATGTACTTTTGTAACTTAACTAGGGCAGTATTATAGAAGTGCCCCGGGGGTGCAAAGGGCATTTGTGCCCGCTTTGGTTGCCCCCGGGGCACTTTGGTATTACAAAAGGGGCCACGGACGCTTGTGCATCCCCTTCTGTAATACTGAAAGTGCTAGCTCACATACAGTGCCAGCGCTTCCTCTAGAGGGCATTTTCTCGTTTGCATGAGGCCATGGCCCCATGCAAATGAGGGAATCCCTTTGCCTCTGCGCCCGCGCCGTATTACAGATGCGGGCGCAGAGGCAAAGAAGCCTTCTGGAGGCGCACTGGCAGTGCTCCACCTAAAAGGTGGCGCACTGTCAGTGCTCCCCCTGATGGCAGCCCGCTGGAGGGGACAAAGAGGTCCTATGGACCCCCCAGACATCCCCTTGCAGGCGGGTGCAGTCACTCGCTGCACCCGCCTGCAAGGCAGTGCTTAATTTGAGCTGGTGCTTTCCGGTGCTAAGCACCGGCACCTAATTGTCAACACCATACCTAGAACAGTCAACCACATGGTGGCGCTGCTCATCTAATTTAGAGATGAGCAGAACAACGGTTGTTTTGGAATACAATATACATTAAAATTGCAAATACCTGCCTCCCCAGCCATTCCTTTAGCTTTGGGGACCTGGAATAATCTGAACTGTTGCATTTACATGCGAGAGAAATGGTCAGGAGTTGTTTTGGCAGCGATGACAAGGGCGATGGTTAGTGAAAGCTGCAGTGGCCTCCTGGTCAGAGCCCTGGCACTTCATATTTTACAAATTAAGCACTGCTGCAAGGGGATCTCTAATCCCCTTTGAAAGTGCAGGCGGGTTGCTGGCTGCACTGTGAAAACACAGAGCGGCTTCAAAGCAGCTGCTCCATTTTTCACGTGAATGTACTGCCCCCAGGGCAGCACGAGTTTGCAGTCGCCCTGGGGGCAGCGCATTCACCCTAATACGGTGCATTTTCTTTGATTGTGCCGGTCGCACATTTTAAAAGGTGCACCCTGCACGATCAAGGAAAATGCGCCGTATGTGTAATATGGCCCCTGGTGCTCATATAAAGCGCTCCAATACCTTCTGGTCGAGTTTGCGCTATATAAAACTGTAAAAAAAAAACCTGACTTCCTGTCTCCTTTTAGTATCTATAGCTGACACTACACACAAGGATACCAGAAAGACACACATCTTTAAATATCGAGAAAATAACACAAAACATCTGCAACAAAGCAACAAACTTGTTTTACGGCTGTTAGCCAAAGGCCTTGGTTTCCCTCAGGTGCAGTCCCCTCAGTCGCGTGCCAGTTAATTGTTGTAAGAGGTAGTGGCTGTTAAACACTGCAAACCAACCTCTGTTTAACACAGGCTCTCGTTTATTTTCAGTTTGTAACAACTTTGCTTGAGACAACACTTTAGGGAATGATTCATTCAGGGCCGGCGCTAGGCATGGGCAGTGTGGGCAGCTGCCCAGGGCCTCGCGCTCGGCTAAAAAACAGGGGGCCCCGCTTCAATATGAAAGGCCACAGTTAGCCCACCTGCTCCCCCAGGGCCCCCTGCCCCATACAATCTCATTTAGGCAAGATGTCGTGACCTTGCTGGTCACGGCGGGTTGGCATTCCTGGGGGTGCAGGGGTGGGAGGAAGGAACAAACAGAATGGGGCCGGCACAGTCAGGGGCTAGGCAGCGCCTCTGTTAAGTACCCGGCCATTCTAGGCGCCCTTTCGGCATTTTGTTGCTAGGTGACAAAAGGCCCCTTTGTTTCCAGGACCAGCTGGACACAGGTAAGGAGAGGTGGGTGAGGGGTGGAGGGAGCAGCCAGATCAACTGGCTTTTGTTAACCTTTGCATCACCCATAGCAAAGATTTTTTTTATGTGAATGTGCATTTAAAATGCACGTAGTACTGCCGGTGGTAGGGCAGTGTTTTGCTAAATGCCTCGTTACTGCTTCGAGGCCCCCTTCCCTGGGCCTCGAAGCACTGGAGCAAGCAGCAAGGTCCAGGTGTGGGGGGCCCCTTCCCCGGGCCTTGTAGCCATTACTCCCTCTTTCCTCTCCTTTCGTTTATTTGTTCCTCAGTGAGATGTATCCAAGAAAGAAAACCACTTTTGCTAGAAATTTCTTTTTTGGACATTTTTCTATTCCAAAGTGCAGCCTCGGGACAGAGAGAAATAAATGGTTCAAAATGTGAAAAATAACTATATGGGTCGCAAAGTGGCCAGATTGATTTTATTCACAACCAAAACACATTAGCGCCACTTTACAGGGTTTGTCAGTGAAGCGCTACTGTTGTTTTCTCGTATTTCTTTGAACAACATTGTTTCCCCGGGTGGGGAAGTGCACCATTCCTGGATGTACTGCAATACCTGGTTGATAGGTGGATTGGAAAATAAAATGCGTACCTCGGCTCTGTGTTCACGGATGTGGTCTTTTTAAACCATACTGCTTACGTTTTGTAAGGATATAAGTAATGGACATTGAAACAGGTCCCTTCTTGGCCCTGTAGTCATGTCTTTAACTTTTCAGGCAAAAGCACTCCCTGATTTCTGAAAAATAAGTGCAAAAGCGTTAAAGTAACCATGTTGTTCCTTCTAGCATTTCACATGCGCTACTTAATCTTGCATTCCCTGAAGTGTTTGCTTTTTCCAGGATGTTACTATTTTTTTTTTGAGGCAGCATATTACTCTTGTCTAGTGCGTAATTTGAACTGAGTCGCATCCAGGTGTTTATAGCGGGGTACAATTGGGTTGTAGTTGAAGGCAGTGCGAGTTTCTTTCAGTAGGATGTGGCACTATCGTCAGAGCTGACGAATTTGATACTGGGGAACCAGGTTCAGCCTCATGACCAGTTCACCAGACCACTCTCTTGAGGGAGCGCATTCCAGTGCTAGACCTTAGAAGGCCCTCTAGACCTTAGAAGCCCTGGTGTCTTAGCACCAGCAGGTGGACCCTAGCGGCTGCAAGTGTGGGTTAACCTTGAAGGCCTGTCCACTACAATCCATACTGAAGTTCATCTCCAGTCTTGCAGGCAGCAAACCTTAGAGCAACAGTGACTCTGTCACTGAGGTCACAGGACCCTTGAGAAGGGCCAGCTCTAGGGCAGTGTGACCAGTGAGATCGCACAGAGCGCTGACTTCGGGTGGGAGCGTTATGTTTGCAAGTATATTATGTTTTTAAAAGCACTTGCTGCCTCCTTCCTGGCTTCCAGCAATTTTCAGCAACAATAAAAATGTCATTATAACTCCGGTGATTAATGTTCTTCCTAGAGAGAGATGAAGTTTTGTCAAGTGGAAGTTTTGACTTGTGAAAAGGTAGCGCAGAGGGTTAATGTGCCTGCTGCAAAGGACATGTACTATGCAGATCACAAAGTGCACATAATGTAAATAGGTCAGTGGGTTACTGATTTTGTCAGTGAGATCCTTTTGTTACTTGCAGTGTATAAGTCAAAATCCTAACATAGAACAGTGAGCTATTAACAGTCATCTTAGAACTGCAAGGTATAAATCAGAGCATTATGTTTTTTCCCCCAGTCTTTAATTATCCTAAAGTTGCAAAAAAGGGTTCTTTTACATAGAAATCAATTCTGGTTATTAAAGAGAACCCCCAACCATGGTATTACGTTCTAAATTCAGAGTTTGTGTTTCTCCAGACCAATCACTATTAAACTATACTGCCGACTAGTAGGATTGTCATGTGACTCCTACACACTGTGGTCTTGTCTTATGTAACATTTCCTATACAGTGATTTACACACGTATGATTGATTGTCTCTGAGTAATGTGTGTGATATAAAGTGCTCTGACACCCTACACTGGTATCAGTGGCCTTTTAAATCAAATTAAATGCATCTGAGCGAGAATGTGGTTATGGAGACTTGAGGGGCACTGTTAAAGGGTGGTAGTGAGGGAATCCGTGGCAGAGGGAGTCATAGGGGGCACCATCAAACATTGTCGCACAGGACTCCACCAGCGCTAAAGCCGGCCACTACCACTTCCTACAGTTCTAACACCAAATCAAAAACATTGATTTGAAAACCCCTTGAATCTGCAGCATACCTTCAAGTCAATGTATAATTTAGTAGTGGTCTCGGTTGGTCTAAGTCTTTTTTTATTTATGTACAATCTTTATTTGTTTGCAATGGTGTCTTGTATTTTTGTATTATATCTGTTGTGTTTTTGCACTTAACATAATTCTGGCGAGTAAAGAGCCCACACACAAAAAATTGTCCTACGAGTCTTAGCATGTGCGTGTGGGATACTGGTGAGGGGATTTACGTTAAAACAAATTGCAAAGTATTAATGTCATCCTAAGGTAGCACAATAATGGCACAGAAAGATAAGGAGCCTTTTGAAATTTGCAATTATATCCATGGTGTGAGAGGTTTTCTCTTGTGTCATTTTATATTTTGAATGATCCGCCCCTCATTACCTCAACAGGATCTCCCCCTTTTATGAGGCAGAACTGGAAATTGTATCATGCACTCATCTGGAAACAATCACTTAACGAGGAGTAAATAATATACATCTTTGTGAGACCTGCACCTAGCTTTTCCATCCAATGTGACAAATGTAATCCATTTAATACAGTTTTAAAATATATGGACTTATTTCATTTGTATATTTATCTTTTTGTCCATGTTACTGATATCCACGTTAGGTCTCTTCAGTGACGCCAAATAAGATCAATAGTCCTGCGATGTCACTTTCTGTGATGTCACTTCTTGTGATGTTACATGCAAATTAGAGGGGCCTCACATCTTCCCTCTCGCCCAAGGCCCCAGAAATTCTAGGACCGGCCCTGGATTCATTGGAACTACAGCATAAAGTGTGGGTGTCTATGCTTTACTTTAGCATAGCAGAGGGGCCGTGGGTGGGGAGCCCTAATACAAGCATGGAAATTAGCCCCGGAATCCACCTGCTGTGTACTAAAACATTAATAAGTTTCGTATAAAGGGCCCCTAAATACACTGGGCCAGGTGCCACTGCACCTGCTGTACCAGTGATGGCTATGCCCGTGATACTTTCAGCGAGTCACTAGCTGCTGAAATACGGACGTGGACCGGTGTCGCTCTCTGTCCCTGAATTGCACCACAGTGAGCCGTCATGAAAAATATTCAGCATGTTTGTCGTGGAATCGCCGCTCAACCAACAGCCCCCCCCCTATATTATCTGACCTTTCCGTCCAGGGTCATAGTCAGAGAAGGTAAAATGCGAAAAATGCGGAAGTGGTTCTCCGAAGGCGCGCGAGGCACGAGGAAGAAGGCCACGCGCAGGGATCTTGCAGTTACCGACACCTTCCACGAGATGGAACTTTTCTACCAAGTCAAAGTTCTATCTCCTCACACAAGATGCATCTCTGTGCAGCTAGCGCATTGTAAGGAGGAAAAAAATATGTGTACCACAGCGTCAGCCAGGACACGTTCCCAGGCTAATGAAATGAAATTGCGATTAAAGACGACTTTAAATCCCATTATATTCCATTAGCAGGGCTTATTTACGTATCTGTTCACACAAACGGTGTCTTGGGGCTGAAAATCAACTGGCCTGGAATAAAAGTCGAACATGTCACCAATGAGCAGAGTTTGCTCGTGAACGCTGCTTCCGTCGGCCCCCCCTACACCACCACACACACCACCTCCTTTTGGTAACCGATACATTGCAGAAGCCCCTGTTACCCACTATATTGACCAGTGCCAGCTCTTCAGATCTTGGAAAACAGATGCCTAGTAGGGCATTTTAAAACTTTGTCCAGATAAATTGACAGTCGCGCCGCGCTGCACCTTCTCCCCTGTACTGCTAGCGGATTCTGTCGCTGTTTTGGCCTGACACTGCGGGGCAGATTTACAAGCCCCTTGCGCCACTTTTGCGTCACTTTTAACATGGGAAAAGTGACGCAAAAGTGGCGCAAGGGGCTTGTAAATCTGCCCTTGCGTGTCTAAGGAGACACTACAGATTTGCTCCAGTAATCTGAGAAGTAACGCCTCACTACACCGCAGCGACGCTTTGTTTTTTTCCCTCTTCCTTTTTTTTGGTGCGAACAACCCTTCAGTTGTTCTGCGTTTCCCGCGTTTGCTCTTAATCTGCAGCTCTGCTCTTTATCAAAGATGAATTTTGAGTCTGGCTGGGTTTAGAAAACGCAGAGCGAAGGCTTGGGCGAGAAGGGGGGCACGAGAGTCAGCGGCGGGGCTAGAAGGGGCGAAGTGAGGGGTAGAGATTGAAGGAGAGTGAGAGGGGCGGGAGAAGCTTTCTGGGAGAGGAAAGGAAGAGAGTGAAGGGAAGAGAGGATGGAATAAGGAATAGGAAGAAACTACTGAGAAAGAAGAAGGGTTTAAATAAAAATAGGTAGACAGATTAAGGGAGAGGAAAAGAGAGAGGAGTGAAAGAGCTAGTGAAAAGAGACAGGAGGGGAGTAAGAGATGCGTAGTTAGAGAGAGAAGAAGAGGGCGAGAGAAAGAGGCGTGCAGCCGCCAGAGAGAAGAGGGTAGGTAATAAATGTCGAAAAATCCATAGCGAAAATGGAGTGGGGAGTTAGAGAACGGGGAGAGTGAGTGAAAGAGGGGGTGAGGCAGAGACGGGAGAAGTGGAGAGAGGTAGAGCTACAGCAGCAGAGAGAGGTAGCGGGAAGGAGACAGGGAGGTGCAGAGATAAAAAGAAGGAGACCGGCAGGTAAAGAGAGTGGGCGAGTGAGAAAGAAGGAGAGAGCGAGAGGGAGAGAGACACACACAGGGCGAGACGGGAAGCTACAGCGAGAGAGAGGTATCAGAGAGTGCGATTTTCCCACGGGGCTCCGTAACTCAGTAGCCCGAGGCTCCACCTAAGAGGGGGCTTGGCGCCCTGCACATGTGAATGTTTGGCCCCTGGCTGTCGCAGGGGTGTCCGGCGGTGCAGGTGGAGCGTCCCCAGGCAGGGACCGGGCTGGATGTCTGCGAAGGGGCGGATGAGGAGTCGGGCAGGAGAGACCGCCGGCTGCCGGTAGGAGCAGCTGCTCTTCACATGGATGAGACGCCTCGCTCTGTTTGGGTCGCGCCGGCTCTTTCAGCACCACGGACAGCTACAAGTGCGGCAGCTCGGCAGAGCCGCTGTCCGCCCGGACCTTCTCGCCGACATGCGGGTCCCTGCGACAGGCAGGTAGGTGTCCATTTCCCCTGTGACTTTGGGAAGGGACTTGACCGTGGAACCACTCGCCCCGTGCGCTTAAACCATCTCTTGATACATCAAGTCGTAAAGCCTTTCTGCTCAGAGTTTGGGGTACGTATGTCAAAATGTCTAACCGCATGCATGGAGATCGCTTTCACAGGTACACCTGTTCACTCGGGCACAGTAACTAGCCGGTCTGGGTGTGCATACACCGTTACACTAAAGACACCATTATACCATCTATGAGGAATTTTCAAGATCTGTTCATCCTGAGGTTTGTTCATAGTTTCGCAGAAGCCTGTTGTTAATGGAGAAAAAACGAGAGTCTGAACGATATTGCTAAGTGTAGAGACTTTAATTCTTTAATTTAAATACATTGATTGAAAAATCACACAGCTTAGTAGATTTTAATTGCTTTGCCTTCTTTCGATAAACAAAGCTGCAAATTCACAGCTAGGCTCTGGCTGGAAGGCGGGGTGTAGGAGGAGCTTTATTTGCATATGGTCAGTCTCTGTAATGGCACAGGGTAAGCCGAACATTTATGGAATGGAATGCTACCCACAGCAATTACCAGCGCCTGGGGTTAATTTAAGCATGCACACAATCACTTTTTGTGGTTTCCAGAGGGTTAGTGCTAGCATAGTTCTAACCACAGTCCCAGGGTTGAGGGTGTGCGTAGAGTGAGTACGTGCAGTGTCCAGCCTACCTGTGGGAGTGAGGGATGCTGTCGGTGCTGAGACAACACTGACCCGCCATACCCATGCAGTTCTTTAAGCAGAGGTTGTATATTGAACTGCTGCTAACAGCCCTCCTCTGAATTGAACAGTAATGTGGGACTGAGAACTAATTGTGGTTGAGTTAAGTCCAGCTGCATTTCATCACGCCTGGAGTGCAGTAAAAAATACCACCGCAGACTGTCCAGTCACTTCTGAGGAGGCAGCACGCGCCTGCTGCCTTTGATACATGTTGAGCTCTTTGTTGTTTTGCGTTTATCCGCTCTGCCATCTTTCACACCAAATGAAATGCTAACTAAGCCGGAGGGAGCGGCAGGACTGCAGAGTAATTGGTGTGATATTAGAAAGGCACTTTAGTCTCCTCACTATTGGCACGTGTGCTGGTTGTGTTCCATCTTCCACGGTGATTGTTTCTGATGCCCACAGCATGAGTTTATGGCAATGCCTTTCGCAGGGGTGGGACCTGGCCCGACCTCAACCACCACGCCAAGAGCATTGCCATTAATTCAGACATATCTGTCTATCTGTCTATCTATCTATCTATCTATCTATCTATCTATCTATCTATCTATCTATCTATCTATCTATCTATCTATCTGTCTGTCTGTCTGTCTGTCTGTCTATCTATCTATCTACCTATCTACCTATCTATCTATGTGTGTGTATATATATATACACACACATACATATTATATATAAAAATAGATGGAGCTTTGATATATATATATATATATATATATATATATATATATATATATATATATATATATATATATCTGGAGACAGTCGCCAAGTCAAGTCGATGCAGGAATGCGTGCAGGCGTCACTGCTGCGGGGAGTGCAGTAGTATATTTTCAGCTTCCCCCACACCCCCACCCATTTCTCATGAGACCTGCTGTGACAGCACCTCTCCGCCCAACGTGTTAGGCATTCCAAAAATAAAGAAAAGAAACTGTTGCGATTCGCATGGCCCTCTTAAGAACACTGCACAAAATTCCATCTGCACAGCGAAATGGCGCGAACATCCCCAGAGGCGCGAGCGGCTGGTGAGAATCTAGTGGCGTCACGCGAGATGCCGCCTGTTTTAGAGCCTCGCCCGGGTGCAAATTAAATTCAGAGTGCCCCCTCCAGTCGTGATTTGCTGGGGCTATTCACGCCGGCCAGACTGGGCTCGGAGCCAAGGAGAGTAGGGGTCGGCTGAATGTTGAAACAAACTTAGCACGTGCCAGTCTGGCCGCGGAAGCCCGCAGCTGTCCGGGGACTCATCCCGTTATTCTTTTCACGGCAGAATGCATTTGTTAGCCGTAAGTGTCTCAAAACGCACACAGCAAGGCAATCAGCATCGATTTCCGATAGAACTTACATACACATCTGGACAGCGCTGACATTTGGAGTTCTAAATCTGGTGACCTTTCGGCCTGTGCTTTATTTTGAGAAAATTATATCCCCATTGTTGGGGAGATGAGTGGTCACAGATCAAGCTGTCTGTCTGCCTGACGCGGGCTGAATAAAAAGGAAACATGCCTACACATATTAAACGAGCGCGACTCCATTGATGAAACGCAAGTCTGGGCTTGTCAGGTAATGGCAACTCGCTGGTCGTTGTACGTATGTGACACGTGCTGCAGATTCGTCTTACTTTTTCAGCGTGCCTCCTGCAGCTCCGCCTAGAACAACGCCAGAGTGCTTTTCGCATCCTGTTCGCTTTAGTGGTGGGACGCTTTTAGAGGGTCAGCGCCACAGAGGGGTCAATGATTGACTGACCCTCGACAGTTTCCGCCTACTTTACAATTGCGCGTACATATGAGCATTTACTTGTGGAATGTCCCTTCCGGCCCAGGCCTCGAGCTATTAAGTGGCCACAGTAGTTCTTGGCAGTGCAGGAAGCCGCAAGGCAATATGTGTGGTGTAATGGGTCAGGCAGGGCATTACTGCAGTACGCCAGACTCAGCTGTGGGGATGTCCCGAGGCTGTGGGCTTCAGTAAACACGCTGGTGATGTTTGTGAATGTTATCTGGAAGTAAGCGGGCCTTACACAATGCTGGGAATCTGGATGCACCCACGTGGGTTTCCTATTACTCGTCACTTCCGGTGGTCGGAGCAAGCTGCCTACTGCAAACCGCACGTATCCCAAAGAGATGTCTCGGGGATGCCAGTGCCTGGGCAGCGTGAGGGTGCATTGATGCAAAGAACCATTACACTGCACTGTACAAGTGTTTATTTATAATAGTTGTGGAATCTAACCAGGCCCGGCTCCAGGATTTGGGATCTGGCAGAGCCTTGAAGAAGCATGGTTGGACCAGTCTCCCTGGTGTCTGAGAGGTGGACCTGGGCAGCACGCTTGTAGGGATATGAGCTGCACACCATACCCACCGCCGGGCCCTGTCAGCTAGTTTTAATTGTGTATTTCTAGTGGTTTTAACCTATGGGCTTGGTCTCTTCGGCCCTGGCCCTGTCCCTCCCTCCTCTCTCCCGACTTCCCCCAGCGGCCCTACTCACCTCACCCTCTACTTCCTCCAACCTCACTCTCTTCACCTCATGCTAGTCTCTTTATCCCTTATCCACCTACTCCCTGCTGTGCCCTAATCTTTTTCCATTCCACCTCAAATTTCTCTCACCTCCTCTCTTTCCACCTTTTGCTAGTTTCATGTTCTCCTGACCTTGCCATACTCTCAGTGTGCATCAACTTACTCTCACTCCACTTCATCCTTCTATGCCACCCTTCTCTCTCTCTCTCCACCTCGCCCGTCTCTCTTTTCCTCTCCCTTCTCTCTCTTTTCCTCGCCCGTCTCCCTCTTTTCCTCACCCTTCTCTCTCTTCTTCACCCTCCTCTCTCTTCATACATCCCCTCCTGTCACTCTTGCTCACCCTCCTTTGTCTTTCTGCCTCACCTTCTTATCTCCCCCTCACCATCCTCCTTTTTTCTCACTATATTCCCTCCTGCCTCAGCGCCTCCTCCCTATAATGCTGCCATCTCCCTGCTTCACCTTCCTCTCTCTCCACCTCACCCTTCTCGCTCTCCACCTCACCCTATGCTCTCCACCTCACCCTATGCTCTCCACCCAACCCTCCTCTGTCAGCCTCGCCTTCCTTGCTGCTGCCTATAGGGTAATGGTTTTGTGTATGTAAAGGAATGAGGGGTGTGCATGTGCTTGTGTGGGCACATGTGGGTGCGTAAATAGGCATGACAGTTCATTGTCTCTGGATCTATTCTTCACTCGTAGTTCTCCAAATATTTAACAGTGCAGCACTAAGGCGTGGATTATATAGCACACATGAGATCTGCAAAGACCAGGGGTTATACATATTTTAACTAAATAAGCCAGGTAACAATTGTAAGAGTAGTCAAAGGTGACAACCTGAGCAACAAAACCAAAGCAGACATCAAATGTGGGCCTGTTTCTACTGCTATCTACCCACTGTACCAAGAGTACAGCTTCCAAAGTTGATGACTGGACTTGAAATTTGGTGGGCACTTTCTCAACCACTATTTTGTTTTCAGTCTTTTGAGCAGGATGTATCTCAAGGGGAACAAAGAGGAAGCGTAAAGCTCGTGTGAGTGCCTCAAAATGGAACTGTCTTTCCTAAATAATGATTGGCATGCTTCCTCTTCTTTCCCATTCTCCTGTCTCCCACTAGTCTCTCCTATTGCCATCACTCTCTCTTTACCCACCACCCTCCCCGTCCATCAATCTCTCCTTTTCCCTGTTCTACCACTATCCTCCAGCCTCTTTACACTCCTTCTCTGGCCCCTCCCCCACCACTTATCATGGGCTCATGACCTTCCTATGTGACCACCTTCCTTTCTTTTCATCCCCATCCTTCACAGACATCAACCTTTGCCTTCACCCTTCTATAGTCCTCTCCCTCTGCTCACCTCTTATCGACCCCGACCCAGTATATGTTTACCCATCCCCTACTCGCATCACTCATTTTGCTCATCAATTCCTTGCTCCATTACCGCCTCGATACCAAAGGGGATGATGGACTGAGCGTTAGAGCAAATCAAACACTCACCTCCAGTCAACTGATCTGGGTTTAATCCATCATCATTCTTTAGCTCACGCCACCACCCCAGTTCAGACATGGCCATATGCAAATCAGTCTGACCCTGTGCCTCATGGGAACAGTCCAGCCCGAACTGCCAAGCCATGTCTTCCCTGGACCGGAAACAAGCATCCTGGGACCGGTTTCGGGTTCAAAACCCTCATCAGCCAGGCTATCTTGAATCCAGTGGCAAAGTGAGCAAGGGACCCACGTCTGGGCATACCCTGCCAACTTAGGGCAAACAAAGCGATACCAAAGGGGATGATGGACAGAGCGTTAGAGCAAATCAAACACTCACCCCCAGTCAACTGATCTGGGTTTAATCCATCATCATTCTTTAGCTCCCTCCACCACCCCAGTTCAGACATGGCCATATGCAAATCAGTCTGACCCTGTGCCTCATGGGAACTGCCAAGCCATGTCTTCCCTGGACCGGAAACAAGCATCCTGGGACCGGTTTCAGGTTCAAAACACTCATCAGCCAGGCTATCTTGAATCCAGTGGCAAAGTGAGCAAGGGACCCACGTCTGGGCATACCCTGCCAACTTAGGGCAAACAAAGCGATACCAAAGGGGATGATGGACGGAGCGTTAGAGCAAATCAACACTCACCCCCAGTCAACTGATCTGGGTTTAATCCATCATCATTCTTTAGCTCACTCCACCACCCCAGTTCAGACATGGCCATATGCAAATCAGTCTGACCCTGTGCCTCATGGGAACAGTCCAGCCCGAACTGCCAAGCCATGTCTTCCCTGGACCGGAAACAAGCATCCTGGGACCGGTTTCGGGTTCAAAACCCTCATCAGCCAGGCTATCTTGAATCCAGTGGCAAAGTGAGCAAGGGACCCACGTCTGGGCATACCCTGCCAACTTAGGGCAAACAAAGCGATACCAAAGGGGATGATGGAGTGAGCTAAAGAATGATGATGGATTAAACCCAGATCAGTTGACTGGTGGTGAGTGTTTGATTAGCTCAAACGCTCCGTCCATCATCCCCTTTGGTATCGCTTTGTTCGCCCTAAGTTGGCAGGGTATGCCGAGACGTGGGTCCCTTGCTCACTTTGCCACTGGATTCAAGCTAGCCTGGCTGATGACGACTGAATAGCCAGAAACCGGTCCCAGGATGCTTGTTTCCGGTCCAGGGAAGACATGGCTTGGCAGTTCGGGCTGGACTGTTCCCATGAGGCACAGGGTCAGACTGATTTGCATATGGCCATGTCTGAACTGGGGTGGCGGAGTGAGCTAAAGAATGATGATGGATTAAACCCAGATCAGTTGACTGGTGGTGAGTGTTTGATTAGCTCAAACGCTCCGTCCATCATCCCCTTTGATATCGCTTTGTTCGCCCTAAGTTGGCAGGGTATGCCCAGACGTGGGTCCCTTGCTCACTTTGCCACTGGATTCAAGCTAGCCTGGCTGAATGCGGCTGAATAGCCAGAGACCGGTCCCAGGATGCTTGTTTCCGGTCCAGGGAAGACATGGCTTGGCAGTTTGGGCTGGACTGTTCCCATGAGGCACAGGGTCAGACTGATTTGCATATGGCCATGTCTGAACTGGGGTGGTGGAGTGAGCTAAAGAATGATGATGGATTAAACCCAGATCAGTTGACTGGTGGTGAGTGTTTGATTAGCTCAAACGCTCCGTCCATCATCACCTTTGGTATCGCTTGTTCGCCCTAAGTTGGCAGGGTATGCCCAGACGTGGGTCCCTTGCTCACTTTGCCACTGGATTCAAGCTAGCCTGGCTGATGACGGCTGAATAGCCAGAAACCGGTCCCAGGATGCTTGTTTCCGGTCCAGGGAAGACATGGCTTGGCAGTTTGGGCTGGACTGTTCCCATGAGGCACAGGGTCAGACTGATTTGCATATGGCCATGTCTGAACTGGGGTGGTGGAGTGAGCTAAAGAATGATGATGGATTAAACCCAGATCAGTTGACTGGTGGTGAGTGTTTGATTAGCTCAAACGCTCCGTCCATCATCCCCTTTGGTATCGCTTTGTTCGCCCTAAGTTGGCAGGGTATGCCCAGAAGTGGGTCCCTTGCTCACTTTGCCACTGGATTCAAGCTAGCCTGGCTGATGACGGCTGAATAGCCAGAAACCGGTCCCAGGATGCTTGTTTCCGGTCCAGGGAAGACATGGCTTGGCAGTTCGGGCTGGACTGTTCCCATGAGGCACAGGGTCAGACTGATTTGCATATAGCCATGTCTGAACTGGGGTGGTGGAGTGAGCTAAAGAATGATGATGGATTAAACCCAGATCAGTTGACTGGTGGTGAGTGTTTGATTAGCTCAAACGCTCCGTCCATCATCCCCTTTGGTATCGCTTTGTTCGCCCTAAGTTGGCAGGGTATGCCCAGACGTGGGTCCCTTGCTCACTTTGCCACTGGATTCAAGCTAGCCTGGCTGATGATGGCTGAATAGCCAGAAACCGGTCCCAGGATGCTTGTTTCCGGTCCAGGGAAGACATGGCTTGGCAGTTCGGGCTGGACTGTTCCCATGAGGCACAGGGTCAGACTGATTTGCATATGGCCATGTCTGAACTGGGGTGGTGGAGTGAGCTAAAGAATGATGATGGATTAAACCCAGATCAGTTGACTGGTGGTGAGTGTTTGATTAGCTCAAACGCTCCGTCCATCATCCCCTTTGGTATCGCTTTGTTCGCCCTAAGTTGGCAGGGTATGCCCAGACGTGGGTCCCTTGCTCACTTTGCCAATGGATTCAAGCTAGCCTTGCTGATGACGGCTGAATAGCCAGAAACCGGTCCCAGGATGCTTGTTTCCGGTCCAGGGAAGACATGGCTTGGCAGTTCGGGCTGGACTGTTCCCATGAGGCACAGGGTCAGACTGATTTGCATATGGCCATGTCTGAACTGGGGTGGTGGAGTGAGCTAAAGAATGATGATGGATTAAACCCAGATCAGTTGACTGGTGGTGAGTGTTTGATTAGCTCAAACGCTCCGTCCATCATCCCCTTTGGTATCCCATTACCGCCTCAGGCACCTTTTTCATCCTCCTTCATCAACCTCTCATGCAATCTTCTTCACCTTCTCTACCTTATGATGCTCATCACTCCTTACTCCTCACTAATCAACCCTCTATGTCATAGTTCTTATCTTCCCTTTAAATCACTCCTTTACTCTTGTTTCATCTACCTGTTTCCTTACCATTCTTTTGTCTTATCCTTCCTTTTTTTACTCATATTTTCTATCCTCACACTCTCCTCTATTCAACCTCCATCTCTGTTCCCCATCACCTTTTCTGCTTGTCAAGATTTCAGAATCTTTGATCATATTTGTTACCCATTGAAGCCTTAGTTCTGAAGGTGGCTGTGGGTTTTGTAGGACTTTTTCAATGAAATGACACTGCCTCTACCTTTCGAAATGCTCCAAAATATCACATTTATTTGAAGCTTAAATAGGTGTATTGTTTATCCAGATCAGCGACACCTCGAAGTTCAGAATGTTAATATTGGTGGTAGGACATCAACGTTTTTTTTTCTTATAGTGCTTGCTGTCTGTAAGAAAGTTGATTATTATAGAGGATGGGCAACTTCCCACCTCAATGAATAATAGTACTTCTTGTTGGGGTAAACCTCAAAGTCACTAAATTAACCTGAGCTAAAACCCCTGGTAGCGATGACACAGAGCAGACAGGCTTAATTTAGGGAAATGCGTAAAGCATTTATGCAATACCAAAACGTAATCAAGTCAAAACCCCAAGTAATAAAAATCCCAAACTGAATGAGAAAAACAGAGCAAAATTTAATAAACAATATTACACCAAATTGACAAAAATCCAATGAGGACAGGAGATGAGTTTTTCAAGTTTTCGGTGAAAATAGAACCAAAGTGAAACCATGCGCCAATGGTAGTCTATGGTCGTACTGATAGTTTGGAAGTTGAAAAGTTCAAAAAAGTTTCCAAATCCCACTTCCAAAAGGGACTTTGTCATTTTTTGGTAGAAAAATTCTCTCCGTGCGGGCATTGCAGAAACTGATGCCGCTGCCATGGAACTAAAGCATGTGCACATTCGCATGCTTGTGTGTGTGCATTTATGCCCATGTGCAAGTGTTCACTCAGGGGCTGCCTGCATTTATGTGTATGTATGCAATAGAAGAGTTCTAGGTGCCCCTCAAATGTGTATGCAAATGTGCCAACTCCAGGGTTGTATTTCATATTTAATGTGTGCTATGCAGATGTGTACTCATGAAAGCACTGCCTGGTGTTATGCGTGCTTCTGAGCTTAAAGAATGAGATCATGTGCTTCTGTGTGCTATACACATGTGTGTGAGCTTGGTAAGATTCTCTTTTTGTATACAATAAAGTTTTGGAGCATTTTTATATCTCTTGGCACTCATTCGGGCTTTGACACTGTGTGTAATTGTGCATGTTGTATTTGTGCTTGTGTGCCTGCAATGATATTTCTATGCATTTCTTCTCAGTGGCAGCCGGCACGCATTGGGGGAGCGGGGGAGGGGTGGGTGAGGGGGGGGGGTGATGGGGTTAAAAATAAAGAAAAAAAACGTACATGATTGTCGGTTCTCTCCTATAGTCTCCCTCCGTCGTCTCTTCAGGCCGGAACAGGGAAGCAGGAAGCACCCGGCTCCCAGGATCCTCATAGCCAATCACAACGAATATGCGATGTTACAACGCATGCGATACATCGCATACCATTACAACGCAAGTCGTTACAACGACTTGCTGTAGGGGGCGCTGAATGTTGGAATAGTATAATGTACTATTCCAACTCCAGTCTGTGCAACAATAGGGAAGGTGTTGAATTTTAAATCCAACACCTTCTGCCCCCTACAGCAAGTCATTGTAACGACTTGCATTGTAATTGTTTGTGAGGTAACAATGCAGTCGTTGTAACAACCGCGTTGTATTGGCATGCGATGTATCGCATGTGATGTAAACAATGTTTCCCATCAGCATTGTGATTGGTCTGAGTGCCATGGTTCGGCGTTCAGCCAGGGAATGGGGGGCCTGGGCATGTTCTCCATGCAGGTTGTAATGAAGCCTGCATGGAGAACATGCAAAGTGCGCATGACTGTTTGGCCGGCCAAAGAGGGCCGGCCAAACATTCATGCACACGTAGGGAGTGCAAACCATTCCTCCTCTACCCTGCAAGCAACAGGGAAACATAAAATGATAAGAACGAGTTAGTATCATTTTATGTTACCTTTATTTCACTGCTGAAAAGCAGTGGGGCGAAGATCCTCCACCTTAGCGGAGGAGCCACCACTGTTTCTTCTTTGTTCTGTATGCGAGTAAGCCTGCATTGAGAAGTCAGCTCTACTTTCCTCGGGTTTAGGAGTGTGCCCTACAGAGATTGAGCCTACGACTAGCTACCGGTGGTTTGTAAATGTATATGCATGATGTAGGGCTGTGTACAGTTTAAGTGCTCCATTATTGCTGGGTGGACTATGGTGTGCATTCTGTGTTTCTTTGTGTGTTTTTGTTTACTTGAATCGTGAACGTTATCTGCCTGGTGTTTGCTGCGAGGATGTTAAAAACGATTAGTTCTTATGTTGCATCGTGTGTGCAAGCTGGGCTTGAACGTAAGAATGCAGGTCTAAGGATGCAAGTGATGTGACAATAAAGGAGCAGTCCAAAACAACCTTGCATTACCAGTGACTGTTCTAGTGGTTCTGAATAAGCCAATGACCTCCATTCAGGCTATATTGTCCTAACAGTGACGATTTCACTGTAACATAGGTGTAAAATTGCAACAAGTTTAGCATTTTGTGCAAATTTAATTATACTGTGTTTTGAAAATAATTCTACATCTATCAAGATCTTGCAGTCCATTGATACTCTTTGTGCAGAATCCAGCTGGCAGGTTGTGATGAAGAGATCACAGTCTTGATGTAAATTGTGACTGAGCTTCCGCATTGATGAAAAGAATTCCGAGGTGCCTGTCCCTGCTGTGCACACACGTCAATGAGAGAAAAATCCCACATTCAATAACAGTGATTTCAGAAAATCAAGTGGCATACAATTTCAAATTTTATCAGAGATTCATATCTTTTTTATTTTAAAGTCATGCCATCTTAGTACACAATGTTTTGCTGACATACATGATGCAAAAAAAAAAATCAATGCGCTGCAGAGCGTATCCTTTTGTCAATTGAACATCTCATTATGATCGTCTATAAGAGGCTGTAAGAAACTGGATCATTATTTGGAATAGGCAGCTGCCCACCTCAAGGAGTAATCACAACTTTTGTCAGGGAGAACCTTTAAAGTCACTAAGGGGCATATTAACAAGGCCCGGCGATAAATATCGCAAAGCGCGCTTAGCGCATGCATATTTATCGCCGGCTATCTCTGTAATTTATTGCCCGGTTAGCGCGTTATCAACAACGCGCATCACCGAGGCGATAAAATTCCAGAGATAGCGTGGATATCGCCGTTTTCCATGGTGGAAAACGGCGATATCCTAGATGATAGGGCCTGTGGTCTTAGCCACAGAATCCACCCCCCATGTTAAGTATGCCTTAGTCAGGAATTTAACAGACGTTAAATTCCTGCGTTAAGGCATACTTAACGCGATTAAAAAAATCGCTAACCCTCCTTGATAATATCGCGAAGCTGCCTTCGCGATATTATCCCTGTTTGGTTTCACAGCCATGCCTACTTTGCATCTCATTAGCGATGCAAAGTTAGGCGTGCTGGGAACGGGCGCTAAGTCAGCAAAACACGCGATAGCGTGTCTTTGCTGATACGGCGATGAAATTATCGCCGCTTTTCGCCCGAAAACGGACGCAAAAGCGGCGATAATTTCATATCGCCGCCTTGTTAATATGCCCCTAAATTAATATGAGAACAACCCTTGGGGAGCTGTGGCGTAGAGCTGATAGGCTTAACTTAGGGCACTGTATAAACTACGTATGCAGTACCAAAACAGTAGTAAAGACAAAAGACAAAATGCAAAACAATAAAAATCCCAAGCTCAATTAGAAAAATAGAGTAAAATTTAATAAACAAATTGACGCTAAAATTGCAAAAAATCCAATAAAAGGAATCAGAGATATGAATTTCTAAAATTTAAGTAGAAATAGCACCAAGAAAAAGTAAAGCGCCAATTACAGTCAATAATCATGGTAGATTGGAACGAAGCAGCCGTTTGAGGCCAACCACAATGGAGGCCAAGTTGGATACACCAAGTGGTGAAAGTCTGGAAGTCAGAAAGTTCAGAAAAGTTTTTAAGTCCCACTGGTCTGTAGGAACATTTTTAAAAGTTTCAAACTTTCTTATGATGCCCACTTAAACACAGGAGTACACTTCTAAACCTCCCAAGACCCCAGGGGAGGCACTTAGACTCACAGGGTGTCAGACAGGTGCCAACAGCAGGATACAGTCCTGGCCTAGTTGCCACTGGTTAGCTACTTACTTCCAGGAAAAATGCCTCTTGCAGCTTGTTGTCTCCCTGTAGTCACACAGGAGGTCAGCAAACTGACCCTTGCAGTACACATCTGTGTCCTGGGTAAAAGAGGGAGCAGGTCCAGTCCTTCAGGGCTCTTCTAAGATCACAGACAGAAGGTCCTGGCTCCTTCTGATCTTTCATAGGTCCAGAAAGTGTTCTGTCCAGGTTACTTGGGATGACACATTTGTGCTTTGCACCAGGTAGGAAGTGGGGGTGACACCTGAATGCTTGCTAGTCAATGGAGTAAAAGTTCACAGGGCCAACATTTTCAGGAGTTCCGTATTGCAAACAGGCGCAATATGCCATGTGTCAGGACATTTTCAAGATGGCAAAATACTTTGGCCATACTAAACCTGGGCTCTGAAGGCTGGGTGTGTATGTGGGAGTGTCAGAGTGAAATTACCAGCGTACTCCAAATCCAGTTTGAAGGGGGCACTGTACCCATTAAAAAACCTGAGACAGATCTCTGGTAGGAAAAAAGCAGGGTCCTTCAGCAATGAGACCGGTGATACAAAAGAATTGTCTTGGCATGCTATTGTCTCCTTTTCAGTGTGCTTCAAGTGTTACATGTGGCTCAACTGAAATATCCAGCTGGATTTGACAGTGTGGTGTCACAGGATGCATAAAAACCCCAATACTCAGAATATTTTCTGGAGTTCAGAGGAGTCAACTCTGACCATGTAAGTCAGCCTATTGTTTTCTCCTATGAGGCATTTCACACCTCTTTGACACTTATTCCCAGGATAAGCACAGGCTGGGAGATGCTGAAGAGTTAATGCAAATTAGCGAAGGAACTTGTGGCAAGGAGAAGGTAACTTTCTAAAGGTAACTTTTCCTTAGTATTTATCACAAATGTGACCACCATTGAATTGAATTTGTAATAACTATTAATAATAGTGATTTAGGGGCAGATGTATCAAGCATTTTTGCGTTCGCAATTGGGCAGATTCACAGAATCTGCCCGCTTGTGAACGCAAAAATTGCTTTTCCGATGCAGCAAAACTCATTTTGCGATTCAGTATTAGGAAGGTGTTACAGCAAACAAATGATGGACGGAATGCTGACAATGCAAACATTCTCCCCCAGTCAATTGATCTGGGTTAAATCCATCGTTCTTTTGCCCACTACGCCACCCCAGTTTGGACCCAGCCATATGCAAATCAGTCTTGACCCTGTGCCCCATAGGAACAGTCCAGACCGAACTGCCAGGCCAGGTCCTCCCTGGACCGGAAACAAGCATCCTGGGACCGGTTTCAGGGTATGTCACCCTTCTTCAGCCAGGCTAGCTTGAATCCAGTGGCACAGTGAGCAAGGGACCCACGTCTGGGCATACCCATCCCACTTAGGGCGAAATGTGTTACAGCAAACAAATGATGAACGGAATGCTGACAATGCAAACATTCTCCCCCAGTCAATTGATCTGGGTTAAATCCATCGTTCTTTTGCCCACTAAGCCACCCCAGTTTGGACCCAGCCATATGCAAATCAGTCTTGACCCTGTGCCCCATGGGAACAGTCCAGACCGAACTGCCAGGCAGGTCCTCCCTGGACCGTAAAGAAGCATCCTGGGACCGGTTTCAGGGTATGCCACCCTTCTTCAGCCAGGCTAGCTTGAATCCAGTGGCACAGTGAGCAAGGGACCCAAGTCTGGGCAAACCCATCCCACTTAGGGCGAAAAGTGTTACAGCAAACAAATGATGGACGGAATGCTGACAATGCAAACATTCTCCCCCAGCCAATTGATCTGGGTTAAATCCATTGTTCTTTTGCCCACTACGCCACCCCAGTTTGGACCCAGCCATATGCAAATCAGTCTTGACCCTGTGCCCCATGGGAACATTCCAGACCGAACTGCCAGGCCAGGTCCTCCCTGGACCAGAAACAAGCATCCTGGGACTGGTTTCAGGGTATGTCACCCTTCTTCAGCCAGGCTAGCTTGAATCCAGTGAGCAAGGGACCCACATCTGGGCATACCCATCCCACTTAGGGCGAAAAGTGTTACAGCAAACAAATGATGGACGGAATGCTGAAAATGCAAACATTCTCCCCCAGTCAATTGATCTGGGTTAAATCCATCGTTCTTTTGCCCACTACGCCACCCCAGTTTGGACCCAGCCATATGCAAATCAGTCTTGACCCTGTGCCCCATGGGAACAGTCCAGACCGAACTGCCAGGCCAGGTCCTCCCTGGACCGGAAACAAGCATCCTGGGACCAGTTTCAGGGTATGTCACCCTTCTTCAGCCAGGCTAGCTTGAATCCAATGGCACAGTGAGCAAGGGACCCACGTCTGGGCATACCCATCCCACTTAGGGCGAAAAGTGTTACAGCAAACAAATGATGGACGGAATGCTGACAATGCAAACATTCTCCCCCAGTCAATTGATCTCAGTTAAATCCATCGTTCTTTTGCCCACTACGCCACCCCAGTTTGGACCCAGCCAAATGCAAATCAGTGTTGACCCTGTGCCCCATGGGAACAGTTCAGACCGAACTGCCAGGCCAGGTCCTCCCTGGATCGGAAACAAGCATCCTGTGACCGGTTTCAGGGTGTGTCACCCTTCTTCAGCCAGGCTAGCTTGAATCCAGTGGCACAGTGAGCAAGGGACCCACGTCTGGGCATACCCATCCCACTTAGGGCGAAAAGTGTTACAGCAAACAAATGATGGACGGAATGCTGACAATGCAAACATTCTCCCCCAGTCAATTGATCTGGGTTAAATCCATCGTTCTTTTGCCCACTACGCCACCCCAGTTTGGACCCAGCCATATGCAATTCAGTCTTGACCCAGTGCCCCATGGGAACAGTCCAGACCGAACTGCCAGGCCAGGTCCTCCCTGGACTGGAAACAAGCATCTTGGGACCGGTTTCAGGGTATGTCACCCTTCTTCAGCCAGGCTAGCTTGAATCCAATGGCACAGTGAGCAAGGGACCCACGTCTGGGCATACCCATCCCACTTAGGGCGAAAAGTGTTACAGCAAACAAATGATGGACGGAATGCTGACAATGCAAACATTCTCCCCCAGTCAATTGATCTGGGTTAAATCCATCGTTCTTTTGCCCACTACGCCACCCCAGTTTGGACCCAGCCATATGCAAATCAGTCTTGACCCTGTGCCCCATGGGAACAGTCCAGACCGAACTGCCAGGCCAGGTCCTCCGTGGAACGGAAACAAGCATCCTGGGACCGGTTTCAGGGTATGTCACCCTTCTTCAGCCAGGCTAGCTTGAATCCAATGGCACAGTGAGCAAGGGACCCACGCCTGGGCATACCCATCCCACTTAGGGCGAAAAAGTGTTACAGCAAACAAATGATGGACGGAATGCTGACAATGCAAACATTCTCCCCAGTCAATTGATCTGGGTTAAATCCATCGTTCTTTTCCCACTACCCCACCCCAGTTTGGACCCAGCCATATGCAAATCAGTCTTGACCCTGTGCCCCATGGGAACAGTCCAGACCGAACTGCCAGGCCAGGTCCTCCCTGGACCGGAAACAAGCATCCCAGGATGCTTGTTTCCGGTCCAGGGAAGACATGGCTTGGCAGTTCGGGCTGGACTGTTCCCATGAGGTACAGAGTCAGACTGATTTGCATATGGCCATGTCTGAACTGGGGTGGTGGAGTGAGCTAAAGAATGATGATGGATTAAACCCAGATCAGTTGACTGGGGGTGAGTGTTTGATTTGCTCTAACGCTCCGTCCATCATCCCCTTTGGTATCGCTTTGTTCGCCCTAAGTTGGCAGGGTATGCCCAGACGTGGGTCCCTTGCTCACTTTGCCACTGGATTTAAGATAGCCTGGCTGATGAGGGTTATGAACCCGAAACCGGTCCCAGGATGCTTGTTTCCGGTCCAGGGATAACATGGCTTGGCAGTTCGGGTTGGACTGTTCCCATGAGGCACAGGGTCAGACTGATTTGCATATGGCCATGTCTGAACTGGGGTGGTGGAGTGAGCTAAAGAATGACGATGGATTAAACCCAGATCAGTTGACTGGGGGTGAGTGTTTGATTTGCTCTAACGCTCTGTCCATCATTCCCTTTGGTACTGCTTTGTTCGCCCTAAGTTGGCAGGGTATGCCCAGACGTGGGTCCCTTGCTCACTTTGCCACTGGATTCAAGATAGCCTGGCTGATGAGGGTTATGAACCGGAAACCGGTCCCAGGATGCTTGTTTCCGGTCCAGGGAAGACATGGCTTGGCAGTTCGGGCTGGACTGTTCCCATGAGGCACAGGGTCTGACTGATTTGCATATGGCCATGTCTGAACTGGGGTGGTGGAGTGAGCTAAAGAATGATGATGGATTAAACCCAGATCAGTTGACTGGGGGTGAGTGTTTGATTTGCTCTAACACTCCGTCCATCATCCCCTTTGGTATCGCTTTGTTCGCCGTAAGTTGGCAGGGTATGCCCAGACGTGGGTCCCTTGCTCACTTTGCCACTGGATTCAAGATAGCCTGGCTGATGAGGGTTATGAACCCGAAACCGGTCCCAGGATGCTTGTTTCCGGTCCAGGGAAGACATGGCTTGGCAGTTCGGGCTGGACTGTTCCCATGAGGCACAGGGTCAGACTGATTTGCATATGGCCATGTCTGAACTGGGCTGGTGGAGTGAGCTAAAGAATGATGATGGATTAAACCCAGATCAGTTGACTGGGGGTGAGTGCTTGATTTGCTCTAACGCTCCGTCCATCATCCCCTTTGGTATCGCTTTGTTCGCCCTAAGTTGGCAGGGTATGCCCAGACGTGGGTCCCTTGCTCACTTTGCCACTGGATTCAAGATAGCCTGGCTGATGAGGGTTATGAACCCAAAACCGGTCCCAGGATGCTTGTTTCCGGTCCAGGGAAGACATGGCTTGGCAGTTCAGGCTGGACTGTTCCCATGAGGCACATGGTCAGACTGATTTGTATATGGCCATGTCTGAACTGGGGTGGTGGAGTGAGCTAAAGAATGATGATGGATTAAGCCCAGATCAGTTGACTGGGGGTGAGTGTTTGATTTGCTCTAACGCTCCGTCCATCATCCCCTTTGGTATCGCTTTGTTCGCCCTAAGTTGGCAGGGTATGCCCAGACGTGGGTCCCTTGCTCACTTTGCCACTGGATTCAAGATAGCCTGGCAGATGAGGGTTATGAACCCGAAACCAGTCCCAGGATGCTTGTTTCCGGTCCAGGGAAGACATGGCTTGGCAGTTCGGGCTGGACTGTTCCCATGAGGCACAGGGTCAGACTAATTTGCATATGGCCATGTCTGAACTGGGGTGGTGGAGTGAGCTAAAGAATGATGATGGATTAAACCCAGATCAGTTGACTGGGGTGAGTGTTTGATTTGCTCTAACGCTCCGTCCATCATCCCCTTTGGTATCGCTTTGTTCGCCCTAAGTTGGCAGGGTATGCCCAGACGTGGGTCCCTTGCTCACTTTGCCACTGGATTTAAGATAGCCTGTCTGATGAGGGTTATGAACCCGAAACCGGTCCCAGGATGCTTGTTTCCGGTCCAGGGATAACATGGCTTGGCAGTTCGGGTTGGACTGTTCCCATGAGGCACAGGGTCAGACTGATTTGCATATGGCCATGTCTGAACTGGGGTGGTGGAGTGAGCTAAAGAATGACGATGGATTAAACCCAGATCAGTTGACTGGGGGTGAGTGTTTGATTTGCTCTAACGCTCTGTCCATCATTCCCTTTGGTACTGCTTTGTTCGCCCTAAGTTGGCAGGGTATGCCCAGACGTGGGTCCCTTGCTCACTTTGCCACTGGATTCAAGATAGCCTGGCTGATGAGGGTTATGAACCCGAAACCGGTCCCAGGATGCTTGTTTCCGGTCCAGGGAAGACATGGCTTGGCAGTTCGGGCTGGACTGTTCCCATGAGGCACAGGGTCAGACTGATTTGCATATGGCCATGTCTGAACTGGGCTGGTGGAGTGAGCTAAAGAATGATGATGGATTAAACCCAGATCAGTTGACTGGGGTGAGTGCTTGATTTGCTCTAACGCTCCGTCCATCATCCCCTTTGGTATCGCTTTGTTCGCCCTAAGTTGGCAGGGTATGCCCAGACGTGGGTCCCTTGTTCACTTTGCCACTGGATTCAAGATAGCCTGGCTGATGAGGGTTATGAACCCAAAACCGGTCCCAGGATGCTTGTTTCCGGTCCAGGGAAGACATGGCTTGGCAGTTCGGGCTGGACTGTTCCCATGAGGCACATGGTCAGACTGATTTGTATATGGCCATGTCTGAACTGGGGTGGTGGAGTGAGCTAAAGAATGATGATGGATTAAGCCCAGATCAGTTGACTGGGGGTGAGTGTTTGATTTGCTCTAACGCTCCGTCCATCATCCCCTTTGGTATCGCTTTGTTCGCCCTAAGTTGGCAGGGTATGCCCAGACGTGGGTCCCTTGCTCACTTTGCCACTGGATTCAAGATAGCCTGGCAGATGAGGGTTATGAACCCGAAACCAGTCCCAGGATGCTTGTTTCCGGTCCAGGAAAGACATGGTTTGGCAGTTCGGGCTGGACTGTTCCCATGAGGCACAGGGTCAGACTAATTTGCATATGGCCATGTCTGAACTGGGGTGGTGGAGTGAGCTAAAGAATGATGATGGATTAAACCCAGATCAGTTGATTGGGGGTGAGTGTTTGATTTGCTCTAACGCTCCGTCCATCATCCCCTTTGGTATCGCTTTGTTCGCCCTAAGTTGGCAGGGTATGCCCAGACATGGGTCCCTTGCTCACTTTGCCACTGGATTCAAGATAGCCTGGCTGATGAGGGTTATGAACCCGAAACCGGTCCCAGGATGCTTGTTTCCGGTCCAGGGAAGACATGGCTTGGTAGTTCGGGCTGGACTGTTCCCATGAGGCACAGGGTCAGACTGATTTGCATATGGCCATGTCTGAACTGGGGTGGTGGAGTAAGCTAAAGAATGATGATGGATTAAACCCAGATCAGTTGACTGGGGGTGAGTGTTTGATTTGCTCTAACGCTCCGTCCATCATCCCCTTTGTTATCACTTTGTTCGCCCTAAGTTGGCAGGGTATGCCCAGACGTGGGTCCCTTGTTCACTTTGCCACTGGATTCAAGATAGCCTGGCTGATGAGGGTTAGGAACCCGAAACCGGTCCCAGGATGCTTGTTTCCGGTCCAGGGAAGACATGGCTTGGCAGTTCGGGCTGGACTGTTCCCATGAGCCACAGGGTCAGACTGATTTGCATATGGCCATGTCTGAACTGGGGTGGTGGAGTGAGCTAAAGAATGATGATGGATTAAACCCAGATCAGTTGACTGGGGGTGAGTGTTTGATTTGCTCTAACGCTCCGTCCATCATCCCCTTTGCTATCGCTTCAGTATTAGGAAGGGGCGTGTTTAGGGCGTCCTTCCTAATACTGAATCGCATCAGTATGTATAAATGTTTTGTGACCGCAATTGCGGTCGCAAAACATTCGCATTTTACCACCTACTTCAAGTAGGTGTTAACCCATTCACAAATGGGAAGGGGTCCCCAAGGGACCCCTTCCCCTTTGTGAATGTTTGTAAAACCATTTTTACGAGCAGGCAATGGTCCCACGGACCACTGCCTGCTCTTAAAAAATGAAAAGAAAACTTTTCATTTTTCGTTTTGTAAAGCATCTCGTTTTCCTTTAAGGAAAACGGGCTGCTTTACAAAAAAAAAAGATTGCTTTATTGAAAAGCAATCACGGACATGGTGGTCTGCTGATCTCAGCAGGCCACCATCCCCGTGATTTTTGCGATTCCTAGGGGGTCTCAAATTGCGACCTGCCTCATTAATATTCATGAGGTAGGTCATTTGCGACCCCTAGGAATCGCAAAAGGTGTACTATACACCTTCATACATTGCATTTTGTGATTTCCTAATTGCGAATCCTTGTGATTCGCAATTAGGGAATCGCAAAATGCTAGCTACATACATCTGGCCCTTAGTTATTTTTCTAGCTTGTCACTGTGAGAAATTGGCTTGTTGATTGAGGGGGGTAAAACCCTGCACAAGCAACAGCCACAATCCTTGTCATGTTGAAGCACATAAAGCCATAATATTAACCAGTGCTTAACCCTTTGGTAGCTTGGCACAAAAGCAGTCAGGCTTAACTTAGATGCAATGTGTAAAGTATTTATGCAGCATAGAAACAGCAATAACTGAAAACACTGCACAAGAAAAAATTCATACCAATTTAGAAAAATCAAGTAAAATGTAATCAATTATTTGACATGAAAACAACAAAAATCCAACCTGTAGAACCAGAGATATGCAATTTTAAAGATTTCAGGTAGGTATAGCGCCTAAAAACACAAAGCGCCACTTGTGGCTATTTGGTCATGCGGGACCAGGTGAAAGTCACAAGTTCAGGCTGACTGCGATCGAGAATGGGCCGGACACACAGACCAGGTTAGTCCTGCTGAAAAAGTTACCTTCTAAAATCTAGTGCAAAGATTCCCGTTCGTGGGGGAAGAGGCTGTGAGGAGCAGGAAGCGCATCAATGATGGTCGTCGCTGTAGCATGAAAAGCAGGCAGGTGCCATGGATCATCGTTGCTGTAGCGTGAATATCCTGTTGGGTGTTGTGGATGGTTGTTGCTGGAGATTCACATTGGCAGACACAGCGGGTTGTTGATGCTGTCACGCTAAGTGCAGAGGGTAAAAAATGCAGGTCCAATCTTCTATCTCAGATGTTAAACAGCAGGGCAGATGGGTGTCTTTGTTTAGCAGTATTCACAGGTCTATGAGTTCTGGAGCTTTACCCCTACATAGGTGACTGGAATTTTCTGCCTCACTACCCTGGTCCCACCCTGTCTGGGGCACAATAGGCTAGTGTGAAGTCCTTTGTGAGTGTGCTGGGCCAGTGGGTTTGAACTGCAAGTGTGGTAGGTGACAGATCCACCCCCCATTATGTCAGGATGGCCCTTCCTGCCAATTCCCAGACCCTCTATTGTGATACTTTCTGGGTGGAATACACAAAGGCCAACTGCCAACTACACCTAGTCATGCGACCCACGATACAGGCTGCAGGTACCAAATGGTTATTACAAAACAATGCCTTGATTTCACGTAACCCAAATGGCTTGAGGGCTCTAATAACAGCCTTGTCGATTTTATGAACAATCTAGACTTGGATTTAAATATTTCCAAAACCAAGTACATGGTATGCAGCCGGAAAGCTGTTAAAACTGGTGCAATCTGGATAAAAGGCAAGCGCATACAGGAGGTTTCCAACTTTCACTACCAAGGTATATTGTTTGACTCTAAAAACTCCTGGGCCCCCTGTATAGCAAATAACTGCCTATGTTTTAACAACTCAGTGAGGGCAGTATTTGATTTCGCACAGCAGGTAGGCAATAAACTGATTAAGCCAGCTCTGGAGGTCTACCTACAAAAGTTCTTACCCGTGTTATTGTACCGCCCTGGCATCTGGGGTTATTGGTATACCTCCAAGGTTCAGGTGGAAGAGAATAGATTTTGGTGGCGCTTACTTGGCCTCCCTAACCCTCAACACCGCATTTTCTTTTACATGAAGATCTAGGGTTGGATTATGTATCTGACTCCGTTAAGGTTGCACCACTCATTCTCTGGATATTCGTCTGGTCGTACCAACATACAACATTGAACCGGGAGATCATCATAGACTGCTTGAGTTGCGAGAAGGGCATTTCTATCCCTTGGATAAAATATTTGCAATCAACTTCCAAAGCAATAGGCTAGAGCAAACTATTCTCTTCCCCCATTCCCTGTGCAAAGCAGATACTCCCAAAGTTAAATCAATATTTGCCAAACATATGACCTCAGCAATACAGCAGGAGGAACTCAAGAAAATGTTGCTGCGGGATTACGCCCTGGTTCAAACATCTTTTTATATGGAACCATATTTGTCTTGGGTTTTTAATCCCTGGGAAAGGCCTCTCCTGGCCACATTTTGGTCTGGAACTATCAGATCTTTGCTTTGTTTCCCTTTAGGTCAGTTTAACAAAGCTTCTACCTTGGTGTGCCTGTGCGATGAGTCCTCAGTCCAAACACTGGAGCCCTTTGTCCTTTTTTGTAGATATTATGCACTCCAACTAAAAAGTTAAAACAAATTGTTCTTAAATCACATGGTTTTGCACAGTATGGGCCCGTTATGTATTTTCTCTGCAAGCTGGTGAACCCTTTAGTCTGTGTTCAAGTTGTGTGCTTTTTGAAGTCAGGTATACAAAAACATAATTCCTTGTCGTTTGATAGCCTTTTGCTGAGCACTTTCTTAATTGTATCATGTTTTTATCTAATTATTGGATTGCTGCAGATTTTTCTCATGATTGTTGTTATCCAATTGCGTTTTGCATGTTTGGAACCGTTTTGCAAATTTGCTTTACAATCGTGCTGCATTAGGGTTTTTAAAAATGTTGTTGGTACAATTTTTAATTCTGGGATGGCTTGAGTTTGCTTGATTTTCTTTTTATGATGCCTTATGTATACCAATTGTGATGGATTTGTATCTTTTGTGATAATTTTTGTTATGATCTAATAAAGATTTATGAACATACAATAAAACGTCAACTTTCTAAAAGTGGCATTTTCAGAATTGTGACATTACCACTAAATTACAATTTCTCAAACACCAAACAGGATATTTCTACCTGCTCTTACACAAAAGGTATCATTTTTTAAATGTAATAAGGTAACACTCTGATTGGCTGCCAGCAACATGAGAAAAATGTTGCTGGCAGCCATTAAAGGACTCGGGCCTTAGTCCCAAGTCCTGAAGTTATAAAAACAATATAAGGGGGCAGGTAGGGACTCCCTGGGGCCAAATAATTGTATTTTTTTTTAAATGTCGGCCTACATTTTTTCATTACATGTACGGGGAGGGGAGCATAAGTAGGCCCCTGGAGACCATTTTTGGCCCCAGGAATCCCTTCCCCTGGACTGGGTATATTAATGACCCATGCGTCCCCCTCCCCAATCTGATGTCGGCCCCAGTGACCCCATCCCCTGGGCCTAATGTATTAATTAACGGTATTAATTAGAGGGAGGAGGGCACGCGGCACTGATGCGGGCAGGAAAACAGAACACATATTGCTCGCACCCTGAGGAAGCAAGCATAAATAGCTGCTCCCTCTGGGCGAGAGCAATGCCAGCTTCCGCACCATGAGGAAAGCCGCTGGGGCCACAGGGGCCTTGGGATCCACCTGCAGCCCCCAACATGTGGTGCCCACCTCTGGCCCCAGGGAATGGGGTCCTCGGGGCCCAAAGACCAACCTTACGCCGCGTTGCCAAGGCTGTGTATTGCCAAAGGCCGTGGCGAACGCCATGTGCAGCGTGGGGTTGGTTGCCTCGTGGTGGGTCGCCTCGTGGTGGGTCGACCCTCTGGCCAACCCCTTACTACACATGGCCAAATGGGTTGACTGCCAGTGGGGGGGGGGGGTTGACCACAGGGCCTGGCCTCGCAGTGTGGGGTTGGCTGCCTGCGGAGGGTTGGTTTTAAGTATAGTAATAAAATATTACTTTATGTTTAAAAAACCCTAGAAATTCACTGAAAAAAACAAAGGTTAAAGTAATGTTATAGTTAGGTAAAATGTTCGCATCGTGGACTTTTAAACTCACGCCCTAAAGTAACTTTAGCCGGCTCCTCGCCATGCACTGTTAATTACCACACATATTACATCAATCATGACATCTATGACATCACTGATAATATCACTGCTACATTTGCAATGATATTATTGTTGACAAAAGTGTGCATAACGGGGGTATGAGTTATAGTTACCTTAGGGCACGAGTTATAGTTACTTGAGATAATGGTACGTTGTTACTGAACATTTCACCTAACTATAATGTTACTTTAACCGTTGCTTTTTTTCAGTGAATATATATATAAATATATATCTCTTTTCTGTGTTAAAAGGTTGGTTATTTAATGGATGTCAGATCTGATGAGCTAGAGACTTATTCATTATTAGGCAGGCAGTATTGTGTTCGACCAAGCCAGTGGAGGGATGTATTCTACAGCCCCAGGGATTATAGCTCACCATATTGAAAGATCTCAATGAGACAGACCAAGATCTCTGTACCTTCAGCAGAGCTGCTGCTGCAGAAGCCCTACTTAAGGCACTGAAGCTTTGTTGTATGGGTACTGTTAAAAATTGGGTTTCTGGTTGACTGGGGTGTGAGCCCTGGTCAAGCAGTAAGCACAACCCTAAGCAGGGTAAGACACAAGCAAACCCCAAATGAACCTGTGCTCAGCCTCCTGGTGGTTTGGCACAGAGCAGTCATGCTTAACTTAGAGGCAATGTGTAAAGAAATTGTGCAGCACTTCAAATAGCAACACAGTGAAAACACCATACACAAATATCCCACACCAGGTTAGAAAAATAGAGCAACATTTATGAAATAATAAAATACCAAAATTACAAAAATCCAATCAGTAGAACCGGAGTTATGATTTTTTAAAGAATAAGGTGGAATATAGTGTCTGAAAGCATAAAGCACCAACCTTGGCTATCTGATCACACTGAATTGAGTCTAAGTCAAATGTTCAGGCCGACCGAAATGGAGCGCAGCTTGGATACAGTCCCAGAAGAGTCCTGCTGAAGGTTTATCTTCTTGTTTTTGTGCCAAGAGTCCTGTTCGCGCTGAAGAAAGTCGCCAGGAGCAAGTATAGCGTTGCTGGTGGTTGTCGACATGGCACAAGAAGGGGGCCAGGCATTACTGATGGCAGGCTGGAGCTTCGCATTTGTGGTTCTCCGTGGGTGATTGATGTTTACTGGACAAAGAGAAGGGCTTGCGGCAGCTTGCACTGATTTTCGGTGCAAGCGGCGTGGATCTGGTGCGAACGGGGCCGTTCGTGGTCGTGAAGATCCCAAAGCTTCACTTTAAGAGCTCAAGAGCCACTCCAAGAGTCCAGGGCCTGAGAGGTGCCTCTTGAGGGTCAGGAACACGCTGAAGACAGGTCTAAGGAGTGTGGGGAAGCCTGTTATGCCCCTGTGGCTTATATTAGGAGGCCAGCAGACTAGCCCTTTGAGTCACTCTGGGGTACTGGGTTCAAGATGGAGTTGCAGGTCTAGTTGTTCTTCCCCAGGCAAGTGGGCAGCAGGCAGCGTGTCAGCACAGTAAGGCAGCAGCTCCTTCAGAATAGCAGACAAGCTGAGTGACAGTCCTTTCAGCAGCTCAGCAGTCCTTCTTCCTGGCAGAGTCCAGATATGTATTGAAGTGGTGATGTCTGAGACCCTTCTTTTATGCTTTAGTGCCCTGGTTCTGGAAGGTGGGAGAAGCCTCAAGACAGTTTCTTTGAAGTTCAGGGAATTCCCTACCTCCCCTGCCCTGGCTCCAGGCTGGCTGAAGTGACAATGCAGGGTCGTTAAGCCCTTTGAGTGGAGACAGGATATTTGGCGTAAGTGAGGCTGGGCCCAGCTCTTCCCTCCCATCCTGCCAGTGATGGCCCATACATTCACACCTAAGCCCCCATTATGTGTGGCTGCCTGTGAGGAATACAGAGAGCCCAACTGCCAGCTACACTGATTCATGTGACCAGAGACAGACTGCAGACACCAAATGGCTAAAGGAAGAAAATGCCAACTTTCTAAAAGTGCCATTTTCAGAACTGAAATTTAAAGTCCGACTTCACCATAAGTTAGGATTTTAAATGATGTTTCCAAAGACACCAAACATGAACCAGTTATCTCTTCCCATTTGAAAATCACACTTATAAATGTAATAAGTCAACCCCAATATTATCCTACAGGATAGATAGGCCTTGCAGTAGCGAAAAACAAATGTAAGAGTTTTTCACTACCAGGACATGTAAAACTTAAAAGTACATTTCCTACTTGTAAAATGCATTGCACACTACCCCCTGGGCTGTCCAGGGTCTACCCTAAGGGTGACTTATATGCATTAAAAAGTAAGGTTTGGGCCTGGCAAAAGGTTTATTTTGCCAGGTTGACAAGTCAGTTTAAATTGCATGCACAAGCTCGGCAATGGCAGGCCTGGGACATGTTTAAAGGGCTACTTAAGTGGGTGACACAATCAGTGCTGCAGGCTCACTAGTAGCAATTAATTTACAGGACCTGGGCAAATGTAGTGCCAGTATAATGGGTACTTACACAAGTAAATTACATGTGCCAATTGGATAAAATCCAATGTTACCATGTTTTAAGGAGAGAGCAGAAGTACTTTAACACTGGTTAGCAACGGTCAAGTGCACGGAGTCCTAAGGCCAACAAAAATAAATTCAGGAAAAAGTAGGAGGAGGACAGCAAAAGGCTTGGGGTTGACCCTGAAGAGAGGGCCATTTCCAACAGGTACCATGTTCAATGTGCCTGCACATCAAAGGTTTTGTGCTGCTCAAAAACAAACTCTCAAAACTGGAGTAAAACAAAAAACTACAAGTCCTCATACACTGGGAGATTTCTGCTGTCATGCAGTCATTAGTTTTTCTGTTGAGGGCTAACTGGCTTTTTCTGGCAGTCCTGAACAGGAAAAAATTACATTCAAACATTCACTCTCAATAGGGAAGAAGGTTTAAATTCACATACTGATAGCCTAATTTCATTCAGTCCATCAGTCAAAGTTTTCCACTGGCGACTCCAGTGTATGCTCCACCGTTGGAAACATAGTGGTTCCCTGGCTCTAAATAGAGCGAGGGAACTACGAGTTTAGAGGACAAGGTAATCTAAAAAGATTTTGTCAGCATACCCTGCTCGTCAAACTCTAAGAAAGGCCTATATTCTTTAAAATAGCTTTTTTTGCATGCATCATCACCAGTCTGCTTCTTGTACGTTTTTGTAATGTAGTATCAATTTAAAGACTATTCCTACATTTGTTTATTAGTTTTTGTATTTGTCTTGATTGTATTGTATAATGTACAATTATTTGAATTCTTTGATTGTGTGCTTTTAGTGTTGTTTCCAAAGCTTGATGAGCTTTGACAGTGGAGATATGTTCCCGAGCTTTTTGAAGAATATCTTGTGGATAGCCACATTTTGTTACATTTGACAGCATCTCCCTCTTTATGATATAGATTATCATCATTTATAATTCTGCGTAGCTTTAATACTTGGCTTTGTGGTAGGTTTTCTAAGCATGATGTGGGACGAATGTTCTGTGTAGCCAAATTATTGTGCCTATCAGTGGAGTTTCTATACAGATCAGGTTTTAGTTGTCCTTAATGTGGTCTAATAGCAGTGTTGAGGAAATATATTCAAGGGTTGCCAAGTGTGATAGATAATTTAAATGCATGGTTTGTAGTCTTGAGGTATCATTTATAGTATGATTTGTTTGTTTCATTTTTAATGTAGTTTTCACAAAGTTTTATTTTTTACTTTTTGTGCTAAATGTACTTTCTAAACAACTCTTTAAATATATAACTTTTGATACTGTGTATTATTTTTCAATTACTACAAGTGTTTTGGAGCATTTTTATTTTCAAGAAAAAGCATAGTAATTGCAAATTTGATATTGTTTTAGTGTGTATATATTTCAAGTTGTAAGTTTACAATTGTTTGTATAGTAATTTGTAGCAGAGTTATAATTATTTACATTTTTGAAACACTGTTATATATTTTAAAAGTAACAAAAAATGTTGGTTATACATTTCTATATGTTTATTAGTATTTTGCAATAAACATTCATATATTAAACATTGATGCACATGTTTAAACATAAACTTTTTAAAATCATTTTAAACATGTTTGTTATTTTCTAAACATTAATTAAGTCTGGGCGGTGAACTCTGCTCCGCTCGCGGAGTTTGTGGAGAGTGCCGAAAAACTCTGCTCCTCATAGCGGAGCAGATTTTTTTCCTACGCTCGCGTTAGTCAATGTCAAGTTGGTAAGCGCGAGCGACGAAAATCCACCTCCCGGTGATATTTTTCCTCATTCGCGATCGTGAACATCAAGTTGGTGAGCGCTGAAAATCAACTTCCCGGCAAGATTTCTCAACGCAGGCGGTCAGATTTCTCATTGTGAGTGGTTGCGTATGCTTGCGACTGCTCGTGCTGATAAACTGTCCGCTCGCGTTGAGAAAACTGCCGCTCAAGTAAAAATATACTCGAGCGACAGAAAGGAAGCACCGCCTGCTTGCACTGTGTATGGTGCCGTTCGCGATGATTGCACAGTGCAGACAAGCACCTGGCACTGAAAATCACTGCAAACAGCATTTATCCAACGCACTCTGCCGCTTGCAGAGCTCCGCGTAGCGTGGCAGAGTTTTTTTGCACTTCGCATAGCGGAACTCCGTCCAGGCTTAACTTTAATACACATTTTTTAACATTGATTTCTCTACGACTATTTTTTGTTTTTTGTTTCTTATGTTATTTTATTTTTCCATAATTTTTTCCCAGTTTATTTGATTTGTAGTCCTTCTACAACATTGTAGGCTGTTTCCGGTGGGGTTTCCCATTGCTGTTCTCGGGTTCAGCCAAGACTATTTTATTCTTATTTTCTAAGGGCTTAGTGATAGGTGGGAGGTGTTTAGACTCAGTAAGTTTTTTAAATTGGATGCTGTTTTATTGTATATTTTTAGTGTAGCATGTGTTAGTTAGTTTGGGGTATTGCAATAGGCCTTAATGTGAATTGTAATGGTTCATTGTATGTGTGTTCTATGCGTTTCACAATGATTTTTATGCTTTTGTACTGTGTTTTGGTTTGTACTACAGTTGTAATTGTTTTTGGGTGGGTTTATATTGTTTTTCTATTACAGGTTCTTATTTTTGGATGTTAGAATTTATTTTTAACAAATGCGTTTTGTTTTTTTAATGAGAAAGATCACTATTTTATAACCAAAATAATTTTTTACTTTTGCTGCAGTGTTTATTTTCATTTTGTTTGAGTTTTGGGCAGTTCCTTTGAATTATTGGACTTGTACTAGATGTTCTAATTTTGCATTTTTTGGGTTTCTTTTTTATCAATATTCTTTTGGGATTGTATTTTCTGGATCGTCATTTCACTGACCAGGGCTTCAGCTATGAAACTGTAAGTGTTATCCTATTTTATTTATTTTATTGGGAGGGCAATGTTAAATCTTTTAATGTTATTATTGTTTATATATAAGTGATTGTTTTATGGTATTAGCATATATTTTTATAGGTGGTAGAAATGTGATTGTTTGGTTAAAATAACATTGGTCATTTTGCATTGCACATTTATATATTTTTACATATTTACTGTAGTAAATTGTATTACCTAACCTCGTTGTCTTTTGAATGATACTTTTTATTCAGATTCGCATTCTATTTTTGATTGAATAGTATTTAGAACTAAATAGTCATACAGTGTGAGTGTTTGTGTTTTAGGGCGGTTAAATGGTGTTGTTATTTAATGTGTTTATTTAAAATGGGTTTCTTGCTTTTGAGACTAAATATGGTACGGTTTGGATGTTTGCAAATAGTATTACTTTGAATGCTAAGAATTCTTGCCTTTTTTTAGTTTGTTTGAAGACTTTAAGTTGCAGTTGAGGAAGGGATTATTCCATTCTTAGATCCTGGCATGTTTGTTCTTTTTTTAAGTATTTCTAGGAATTGGTAGAGTATAGGGTGGCTTATGTCAAGTGTTTCTTGGAAGGAATTGTGCCACTATACCACTGCATCATTTGTCTTTGCTTCTTGGGACATGGTGCTTAATAGACATCTCAACATGGAACGTGACACTTGGGTTGGCATCTGTGGCCTTATCGGGGCAGGCGCCAAATCCCAAAAGTCTCAAAATAGTCCATTAGTGGAGATAATTTTATTTCATTTTGTTGGTAATGGGGGATTCAAGCAGCGTGTCATAATATTTAGTGACTTCTGTTAATGTATGCTTAAGCTATTAGCTTTTTTATTTTGTGTGGAAATTCTAGGTGAGTTGCACATTCTATGCTCAGAGTGGATTTTTGTAACTGCCTCCATGTGCTCTGATTAAAGTGATAGAAGCACCGGTGATTTGCAGTGTGTAGGCAGATTTTAAGTATGGTTGAAATTATTGCTTGTCAAAATCTATGATGATTTTTCTGGGTTACATCTAGTTTGTTGATTTATATCTGTAAGCATTTCATTCTAAGTTGCACTTTTTATAGGTAAGCATACATACACTAATGAGATGCTTGTATTTTAATATTGACCATGTACTGTGTGAATGGTCGAAGGCACGACTTAAAAGTACCATCCATCATGCAAGTGTTACATTGCGTTAAGGTTAGCAAATTGGTATTGGTAGGATAAAGGATAATTCTTTTATTGTTTTACTGTTCTACATGTTCTGGCAATCCATTATATTAGGTCTGGTATACCAAGGAGTTGACCTGTTGCTTTGGTATAATATTTTTAAGTATCATTCATGTTGGTTCTTGAGAGGTTATACTGGACTATTTTAGGGTCTGTAAAATATTTCTGACTTCAATTCCAGTAATAATAGCGGTATGGCTATGTTCCATAAAGATTTTTATTATTTTATTTTTCATGGTAGCACTGCCATAGCATTAGTTTGAATAATATTCAGTGCATTTCCACTGTGTTTTGCCACTGGTGGTGCTCTCCTTACTACATTATGTCATTGTGCACTGTAAATAATGAAGCAGCAACTCCAGATTTCATAGAAGATGTTCACCATGGCATCTACCACTGACATAAAATAGGTTCCAATGCTGTTCTGCAGCAAAATCATTATCAATTATATTATTTGCTACCAAATTAGCTTTGAGCTAAGTTGCAACAAAATATTTCTGGAGCTGCCCTGTGATAGAATGGAAAATCTCAAGGTAGTTTGAGTCGTCTAATGTTTTTTGAGTGGAGATTTGACATTCTCAGTTTTCAAAAGATCAGAAACTATTCCATGTTCCTTGGATAGGATGATGATTTCAATCCAATTTTGTATCAGAGATTTTTTACCCAGGTTTGAACTAATTGGGTCTGCCTCATGATTGAAGAGTTTCTTGCAATTCGCTATGTCTTTGAGTGAATTCTCTGTAACATATGAAATATGTCCATTATATATTTTTTCTTAGTGACAGTGATGTTGGAGATAGCCATAGTGGAGGAGCAAAGTTCCTGGCTGAAGTCACATTTAATCACTTTAGCGCATTACCTTTTCAGCATTTGAAATCATTTTCTAGGTATTTTCTGAGCTGCTGTCAGCTGATTACTAAAATATGTTTCTTTGGCTGTGTGAACATTTTTCGCATATGCTTCTTTAAAAAGGTTTTTAAATATTTCTAGTGACAGCAGAGAGAGTTTCCATCATTTAATTTCAATGCTTTGACAGATTCTTCTTTCATCATTCAGATCAGGAGAAAACACATATGTTAGGAATGGGGGTCTCTAGGCCATAGTTTGCACCCTGTCCAATTAGGGACCCTTCTTTCTAGTCAGGGTAAGGGATTTACACACCCAAGATAACCCCTGCTCACCCCCTTGGTAGCTTGGTACAAGCAGTCAGGCTTATCTAAGAGGCAATGTGTAAAGTATTTGCTCATAACACACACAGTAACACAGAGAAAACACTACAAATGGACGACACACCAGTTAAGAAAAATAAACAATCTTTATCTAAACCAAACAAGACCAAAACGACAAACCTCCAACATACATAGCTCAAAATACCTCTTTAAAAAGGTTTAAACAATTCTGTCTTTAAAACTCTATGGATGCATTGATTTTAGCACAAAGTACCTTTGATGCGTCAAAATCCAAGACTAAAAACAGCCACAAAGGAGGAAAGCATCAGAAAGCACAGCAATGCATCGGATCTTGAGTCTCAGGGCAATGGAGGCATCAGTTCTGCTGCACACAGGAGAAGTGCTGCATCGATTCCTTACTGCGAGGAGAAGCGATGCGTCGATTTCCAGAGGCGACTCCTTACAGCAGGGCAATGCGTTGAAAATTTGGCGCACAGGTGCGATGCGTGGAGATCCGGATGCGCTTGGGGCGATGGGGCGGCAGCAAAACAGGTGCTGCGTCGACTCTTTCAGCCACCAACAGGTGATGTGTTAATTCTTTTAGCCGCAAAGCTGCAATGCATTGGTTTTTAAATGGCACGGCAAGCTTGCAGTGGGAAAAACTGCGCTGGAAAGGCAATGCATGGATTTTCGAGTCTGGAAGCAGCAGAACCAACTCGAAGGGACCAGAACTGAAATTGGCACCAGTTGGCAGGTCAGAACTACCAGGAGTGGAGTTCAGGGATGCTGCAATTGAAGTCTTTGATGGCCCTGTGACTTCCAGCAGGAGGCAAGCATGCACAAGCCTTTGGAGAACCTTGGAAAAGCAAAATACAAGAAAGCAAAGTCCAGTTCTTTCACTGCTCACAGACAGAAGCAGCAACTGCAGGCCAAACAGAAAAGCAACACACATCAAAGGGGCAGTACTCCTCCTGACAGCTCTTCAGCTCTTCTTCTTGGCAGAGTCATCAGTCCAGAGGTGTTCTAAAAGTGTTGGGCTACAGGTCCAAAACGTATTCCCCTTTTTGGCCTTTGAAGGAGGCATACTTCAAAGGTTAGTCTTTGTAGTGCACAGACCCTGCCTTGACTCCAGACACACTACAGGGGGGTCAAGACAGCATTGTGAGAGACGGCCCTATTCGGGTGTCAGTGACAACTACTCCTACTACTCTAGCTCAGGAAGGCCCATCAGCATGGTGATGGGCCATCAGGATAAGCAGGGCACACCTCAGCTCCCTTTGTGTGACTGTCTACAGTGAATGCACAAACAGCCCAACTGTCAATCTAAACCAGACATGGATTCTACAGGCAGGCACAGGATGGCAAATCAAAAAAAATCCCACTTTCTAAAAGTGGCATTTTCAAACACACAATTTAAATACCACCTTCACTATAAGATGTGTTTTTAAATTCTGAGCTCTGAGAGCCCAAAACTCCAAATCTCTAGCTCTTCCTCATTGAAAGTTAAACTTGTAAGATGTTGCATGGGCGAGATAGTTCTTGCAAAGGTGAAAACGAAATTGGCAGCATTTCACTATCAGGTCATGTAAATCACACCAGTACATGTCCTACCTTTCACATACACTGCACCTTGCCCATGAGGCTACCTTGGGCCTACCTTAGGGGTGCCTTACATACAAGCAAAGGGAAAGTTTGGGCCTGGCAAGGGGGTGCACTTGCCAGGTTGACATGGCAGTTTACAACTGCATTCACAGACACTGCAATGGCAGGTCAGAGACAAGTTTACAGGGCTACTCATGTGGGTGGCACAACTAGTGCTGCAGACCCACTAGAAGCATTTGATTTACAGGCCCTGGGCACACACAGTGAACCTTACTAGGGACTTACCAGCAAATCAAATATGCCAGTCATGAATAACCAATCATAATTACAATTTACACAGGGAGCACTTGCACGTTAGCACTACTCAGTAGTGGTAAAGTGCAATGAGTACACAAACCAGCAAAAACGAAGTCCAGCATACAGGCAAGAATACCGGAGGTAGAGGTAAAAAGACAGGGGGAACCACGTCAAGCATGCCAGGTCAAACAACATAGCAGATATTTTCACCTATTTTTCAGTTTCAGGAGGGCTACCCTGTTAAGCGAGGGTGGTGCAAATTTGTTGTATTGTGGAAGAACTTGAGGTGAGATCAAAAGGAGCCTCTCCTACTTTTGGCATGAGGAGGCAATTTTATATTGTGCTTCAACCATCTTATTTAGTCCAAGAAAACATTTGAGAACTGTAAGCTTCCGACCCTGATCAACTTTCTCAGTGACAGGAGAATGGATTTGATGTGTACACTTAAGATGATGAAAGTGATCTCCCTATAGTGGACGTTAAAATATCCCAGAAGTCATTGTTAGATAGAAGTTGACCTATATTGCATTACAAGCATTCATTAACAAACCCTACTTTCCTCACAAGTGAATGGTAGTTAATATGGCGTCTTAAATTGTTTTGAGAGTGCACACTCACTTGTAGTCATTGAAAAGAATAACAAGCATTTGGAATGCAATAGGTCTCGCATTTGCGAGAGTTTAACCTATTGGAATTGTAAATAACAATGCCTTTTATTTGTCTGTTTTGCCAATTAACACATAAATAAAAGACATTGTCATTTACAATGCCAATAGTTCAAACTCTTGTAAATGCGAGACCTATTTAAAAGCAGCCACCATTATCCCAGACTGCTCCAAAAGTGAAAGCACGCATGGCAAACTGAATGTGGCAGGAAAGCATATCGTGCCTGCAGGAGGAGAAACTCATAAAAGAAAATAGTGCTTACAGACTAAAAAAGACGTACAGTGTAACAACCGCAGTAAAAGGGCAAGTCCTCATGGGAGGTTACACATGAAGACAAGGCGGTACTAAGGAGGGACTAACAAGCCTATTAACGAATCAGAAGCCAGCATTTATGAAGGACAATAACACCAGCCAATGACAAATATGGGCGGAGAGTGAGCGGGGCTTCTATTCTATACTCCAATACAGCATGCCTCACCGCAGGGCATGCGCTGCCCAGGCTCGACCTAAAAATGATAGGTGTTTATTTTTTAGCACTTTAGGAAAGTCTCCAAAATTAAAGCAGCTGACCATACACTTGTCCTGTTCTGTGATGTCTTAAGAGCTAATGTCCAGGAGGAATGAGTAGGCCTTTTTGGAGTTGGACGGTATCTAAGCACCAACTTATGGATCATACCAGTAGTTACGTTTCATGATAAAATCAGCTACTTCTTTGCTATGGGCAATTGCAAATCTACAGTTTTGGATGGCACAGTATAATTTTTTCTCAGAAGCTTTTCCTCAAAGTTTTCCATTGTGTGTGATACTGGAGAGATTGTGATATGAATGAAGTTTGGAGTATTAGTTCTTCTTGGGTATTTATGGGTAAGTTATGGGTGCCTGTGGTAGTTCTCAGTCTCTTAATGTCAATTTGCCTAGCCAATGTACCATCTCTAAGGAGTGCTGTACATGTTGAATTTTTCAGGTAAGTGATTTTTTTACTACTAAAGAAGAGTAGGCATTGTGCATCAATACCAGGCAAAAAAGTAAACAGTTGAAGAAATAAATAACTTAGAAGACCAAACCCAGTTTAACGAAAGAGATAAACATTTAATACATACAATGGTAAAAAAAAAAAAATAGGTTAAATATTTCAGCAGATATAGAAGTTTAAAAACCGTTCATAGAGAAACAATGGGAGAATAGATATTCAATGATTATCATTGAGAGGTAAGTAAAAACCTGAGAAAATGCCAAAATTACATTTTGGACATGTTGCCAACCAGGTGAAACCAATACAAGTTCTTCTGCAGGTGAAAAACATCTGTTAGATGTCAGGCTTGGGGTAGTCAAGGATTTTATATTTGGACTTAGAAACTTTTTGTCTTTGTGCTAAGAAACCTTTTTCACAGTCAAATCAATCCATTTGTCTGAATCAAGATGGTGCATCTGTTGAGACAGGGTCAAAGCTATACCCATGAGCCAAAGGATCAATGAACATACATTGTAGAGCTGAAAAAGTTCTGAGCAGAACATAATATTCTAGCTATCTGTGGAGAGTGAGTTGTTGCCATATATGTGTCAGTGGGCGCTAAATTCTGTGAAAGTTGAAGTTTTGCACAAAAAATCAATGCTTTTCACTTATGGGAAAACAGGTACAAGTAGTTTTAACATCACAATTCATTTTTGGTTTCTACAGGACTGGGTCCTGTGAATCCACTCCACTTCAGGGGAGTTTTCACAGGCTAACAGGAACTGTCAAAGAACATTCAGTGTTTCTCCAGTTAACTGTGACTTCCTTCACAGGATAGCACGCTTTTTGTATTTCTGCACCAGGCAGTAATATGCTCAAGAGAAAGATGCTACTGCAGCATGTAGTTTTCCCACAGCAAATCAAGACACCAGCATCTCTGAGGATTTGTTCAGTAGACTGTCTACTGCAATCCTGAGACAAGGCTTCTTATGCAGATATTCAGTTAATGGTCAGGACAATACTTCTGATATTTTATAAATCAGGCATAACAGGGTCGCTTTCTTTTTTATGCAACATAAGGATTCATCCTACTCTTTGTTCCCTCTATTTTAAGCTTGAACTGAGAAGCAGTATGTGTATATTTATATAAGGTATCCTAGAATGACTATAATTGGCTCCCCTATATCAAGTCCTAGCTGTCTCTCTTAAGTCCCACCAATCCTTTATGAATAGTGTTAAGTCCCCCAAGTTCTGCAACAACTGAGAGAAGACATCCTAAAAAGTTTAAAATGATTAAGGTATCTCTCACAGCACTGAAGCGCTGCTGATTAGTGGACCCTCCCCCTTGGCCCACAAATACATTGCTCACTCCTATGAGAAATAGGAGGAAAGATGCCTTCTAAAGAGTGTGGGACATGCTATTAGAACATAATTTCCTAAATACAGTCTGACAAAAATATTGTGTTGTTATGTTATACTGTATTTATATGGGGCACATACACCAAAAAGGTGTATTGGCGCTGGGGTAGAAAGAAGCGACATCTAGCCAGAATTTTAGCCATGGGCTTGTCTAAATAGTCAAGTTTTCAGGAGCTTCCTTAGCCCATAGGAGTTAATAATAGATGTTCTGCACCCAATTAAGCAAAATTTTTGTAAACAATACTTAGCCATGATATTTTTGCCAAACGTTCCTTAGACAATGATATTCAGACTTACAACCAAATATGGAGCCCAGTGTGGCCTGCCTTAAAAAAGAAAGGTGTGAATTGATAGACAATAACACATATGGAGGTTGCTTGCTTTCCTATTTAGCCCCTATCATTGGAACAGTCTTTCTCTTTATATTCGATCTTGCTGTGATTTTGTAAGGTTCATAAAATTGCTGGAAAGTTGACTTTTCTGAAGATCTGCTTACTACCCTCCTCATTCCGCCCTAATGCTGAGATGCTCCTTCGGGATCGAGTCGTCTGCGCTATACAAGGCCTTTTAACTTAGCTTAACAAACCTCTGGCCAGGCTTTTGATAGGGTAGACATTTTTTACCGTTGTCTTGATAGTGTTCAGGAAGCATCTGAAGATTTGAGCAGGACATGAGGCTATTGCAGATCTGCCTTGCTTAATTATTTTCCAAGTCAAGTTCCATGAGTAAACCTCTAAACACTGCTGACTGGGTAAGGTATGAAGTATTAAACCTCATAACTTGTGAACCCAATGAATCAAATTAGATCGTTTCAGTATATTGTTTTGAAAGTTTGGTCCCTAATTATATGAAACCTTGCTGTATTGTATTTGTTGTCACCACCAATCCATATTTATCAATGAATAGATTCATGGCCGTTTATGAATGCCCAAAGCTCCAGTCAGCTCCCTATGCACTTTTAAAGGCATCATGAAACACAAATAGTTTACCCAAATCCATATAGTTTATGCAAATGTAGACCACACAAACATGGTCCAGTGCACTACAGCCAATTGAAAATGAAATGTAATATTTAACTCTTAACTCTAGTTTTTATCGCCCTGGTGACCTAAAAAAATGTGTGGCCAAAGCCTTGTTAACAGGCTGGAAGTGAAGGATATTATAACTCTATCATACCATATACTTTATCATACCATATTTTGGCATCAGCATAGACAGTAGTTCTCAATAAACATAGCAATCAAATTCTTCAATGTGAAATAAGCACTATTGGACCTGTAAGCCTTAGGCTAGTTCCCCCAAACGTTTTGCCTACTCCCCTCCTGTTTGCTGAAATTTGTGTTTGTTAGGACTCTGTGCACTTTACCACTGCTTCCAGTGCTCACTCCCTAAAATATGTTAAAATTGGCCTCCACCTGATTGGCACATTTAATTTACTTGTAAGTCCCTAGTAAAGTGGTACAGCATGAACTCAGGGCATGTAAATTAAATGTTTCTGGTGGGCCTACATCACATGCTGTGCAATCCATTTAAGTAGCCTTTTAAAATATGTCTCAGGTCTGCCGTTGCATCCTGTGCGCAGTTTTAAATTGTCACTTCGACCTGGCAAAATAAACCTTTTGCCATTCTTAAAACTCACTTTTACTACATATAAGTCACCCTAAGGTAGAACCTAAAAAGCCCAAAGGGCAGGGTGCAGTGTATTTTGAAAATTGGACATGTACATTTAAGTTTTACATGTCCTGGTAGTGAAAAACTGCCAGTTTTATTTTACTATTGTGAGGCCTACCTCTCCAATAGGATAATATTGAGTTGGCTTATATTTAATAAGGGATAACCTGTTTGGGAACAAGTAGAAATGCCATTTTTGATCTCTAACTCTTTTACCCAACTCATGTGGTTAAGTCGGATTTTAAGTCACAATTCAGAAAATGCTACTTTTGGAAAGTTGCCATTTTCTTGTCCTAACCATTTGGTGCTTGCAGCCTCTGTCCTGGGTCACATGACTATGATTAGATTGACAGTTGATCTTTGTGTATTTCTGAAGGCAGTGAGACAAAGGGGGGCTAGGTATATTGGCAGGATGGGCCATCCTGCCAGGAAGGGAGAGGCGGGGCTGATCCCTGTCCCACTTCCATTTCAAAGGAGCTGCCTCTATAAACTCACAAAGAACATCACACCAGTCTTTTCTCACCCTAGACCTCTTAGAACCTGGGCAGGGAGTAAGGAAATTCCAGAACCAATTGTGGAGAGAAAACACTAGACATTTCTTCCACTTCAAAGCTGGTACCAGGTAAAAATAGGACCCTCAGACCCACTCTTCAATTCACTCGTGCACCTGCAGAGGACCCCCAGAAGGACTGCCTTGTATTTCAGATGGCTACCCTTCTGCCTGAGGCCTGCTTTGTGCTGCAGAGGACTGCACTGCTGCTACCAGCAGACTTCCCTGCTTGAAGCTTGCCTTGTACCCACAGAGGACTGTCATGCTGCTTGAGGCCTGCCTTGCTACTTGATTCAAGGACTACCAAAGAAGATCCAAGGGTCAGGAGACTGACCTCTGTTCTGAGCTACAGGGATAGAACGAGTTCCAGAGGGCTCCCTGCAACTGCCCAGCTGGCCTGCTTTACTGGACCTGCAACTGGACCTACCTGAGCCCTGCTGGCCTCTGCCGGAGTTAGTTCCTGATCCCCAAAAGGTGCCTGCTGAGGTGCTGGACACTGGGCTAGCATCAGTTGAGCTCCTCCTGTGAAGAAATCCTGAAGTTTTGGGCTCTCTGCTACCACAAACGGGTCAGTCCGTGCCGAGATCTTACCTCAACGATCGCCAATGCGAAGCTCAGGTGAACCCAACTTTTCACGCTACAGCGACCGCCAGCCATGACCAACAATGTGAAATCTGCACCTCACGCTACAGCGATGACAGCCCGGAGTGACTACCAAGGTGAAGCTCCATCACCGACCATCCATGACTCTCAACAGGATCTTCACGCTACAGCGCCAACCATCTGCGATGCCCGTCCTGCTCATTGCGGTTGCCTCCACCATGAACTGGACTCTTTCTGCCAGACTTTGAGAAGGTAACTTTTTCAATGGGACTTGCCTGGTCCCTGTATCTGGCCCGCACTCCATCATGATCAGCCTGAACTTGTGACTTTTCCCTAGTCTAGCAAGACCAGGTCACCGCAAGTGGCGCTTTGTGCTGTTAAGCACTATACTTACCTAAAACTTTGAAAATGAATATCTCGGATTCTACTGATTGGATTTTTGTCTTTTTGGTCTAATTTTATTTCTTAAAATGTACTCTAGTTTCCAAAATTGCATGGGATTTTTCTTGTGTGATGTTTTCACCTCATTACTGTTTGTGTGGAGGATATAAAATCAATCTGAGGAAGACAGAAGTTATACTCTGTGGATGCACTCCAGAGGCCTTATTGCCAGACCTGGCCGGGTGTGCTAATTCCCTCCCAAAGAGATATTTAGGCGTAAAGTTCTTTTCAAGAATCGAGGATTTGTTCGATCTTAATTTTGTTCCTCTTCTCACGAAGGTACAACGGTTATTTTCTAGATGGATCACCCTCCCTTTGACTATTCTAGGGAGAGTCTACCTAATCAAAATGTCGGTCCTCCCTCTTTTCAATTTCCTATTTTCTGCCACTCCATGCGTATTAGCAACCTCCTTTTTTAAAAAGGTTGAGTCGATGTTCTCATCTTTTATCTTGCAAAAAAAGCACCTAGAATAGCACTTAGCACTTTATATGATACTTGTGAGAACGGAGGATTGGCCCTTCCTAATCTTAGAGATTATTATAATGCCTACTTTGCACAATATTTATCTAGATTTAAATCAAAGGCTCTTAGAGGTCTTTTCGTAAATAATTTTATGCAGTTGATTTTTAAGGAATTTAAAATTTTGGATGTATTAAAAATAACCAAACTGCCTGAAAAAAGTACGGTATAAGAGCCTGAAGTGGCTCTTCAAGAAACAAAGGGATTTTTACAGTAAAATTCCATCCCTCAGGTACATGTGGCGACGCCCCTGGAGGCGGTTGATACAGGTTTAGAGACAAGGCTATCCCCGGAAATAGTTCAAAGGTGGGGGCGAGCGGGCTATCGGACAGTAGGGGATTTCCTCAGGGGAGATAGATGGCAAAATGTATGCAAAGTAAGACAGTGTACACAAGAGGATATCCTTTTGGCTGGGTCTTTTAGCCGGCTTAAGAAAGTTTTACAGGATCTAGATTTAGGACTAATTCTTATTACTAAGGAGGTGATATTAGCCCTAAGTAGTAGCGTGGCTTCGAAACTGCCAGGGGAATGGAAGAGAATCCTCTCTAATTGTAAGGGCCCGGAGTCCACCCAAAAGGTGGTTAAAAAATGGAAGAAAGACGAAAGTCTCGATATGACAGAAAAAATTTGGAAAGAGGTCAATATATTAAATTTTTCTGTTTTAAGAGGGGCCAATTGGCGACGGATGCTCTTCTTTTCAAAATGGCTTTTATATAGAACCCCAGCCTTCTTAATGCGTATTAACCCCACTGTCCCAGGTATTTGTCCCCGCTGCCTAAGACACTCCCCGGCAAACTGGACTCATATGATTAGCCAGTGCTCATTTATACAGGGATTTTGAACCGAAATATGCCAGTATCTGGTTAATGTCGGCAAAGTTAATGTGGTTCCAACTATCTGGCTGACAGTCCTGGGGTACGACCCTGGATTGGGCCTCTCTACTAAATGGGTAAAATTAGTATACATCGCAACAGCGGTCGCCCGATCCCTTCTACTCCAAAATTGGCGAAACCAGATAATTCCCTCATGGAAGGATGGGCTACAAAAAATGAGGCGAGTTAGAGTAAGCGAGCAACAATATGCAATTCGCACTGGGGGAGTAAGGAAATTTGAGAATCTTTGGGGAGAATATTTCCAACCGGTAGAAACAGGTGCAGTGTGAAAATGGATTAAAAGAATTGTGCTGTCCGCTTACTCTACTCGGGAGATTTTTTGGATATAGTTGTTCTCTTTATGGGATTTTAAGGCAACTGCATTCTTAACGGTAGTTTGGTTTGCGAGAGGTGACGTCATGAGTATTAACTTTGTTTATCATATTTATAGAATGATATTATATGTGCATGGAAAAAAATGGTATTTATTGCTTATGTGGAAAGATCAATTTAAGTTATATGTATGATACTGTTACACCTGGATCTCAATAAAAAAAAAAAAAAAAAAAAATTACTGTATGTGTGCTGCATAAATACTTTACACATTGCCTCCTAGTTAAGTCTGAATGCTTTCGTGCCAGACTACCAGAGTGTTAAGCACAGTTTGATTTAGTGACTTTTTTGGTTCACACTGATAGGGAGTGGTATTGTTGCTTGAGGAGGGTTACCACCCCCCTCAACCAAAAATCCAATTTCTAACAAGCACAAAATGTGGAGGACACCTGGGACAAATTGAGTTACTGAAATGTCCCCATCACCCTAAGAAATGGGATGATAACTTCCACTTAAAGTGTTTTCATATTGATTCATGGTGCAGTTACAATTTAATTTGATTTCATCCTAATAATTTCACGATCAGCTCCCATTTATTCAAGACAGCGACGTGTTTTGCAAGGTTAGTTCTTATTTAGGGCTTCTTGCAACTAATCATCACTAATGGGTGAACAGTAATATTTTCGTCATTAAATTAATTTGGAAATACATTAAGAACCAGTTTGATAAACAATAAGAGAGTGACTGTGTTGGTAGTTGTGGTATTTCATCCACCAAAACTGTATGATTGTATGGAGTGTTGATGTTTGGTCCTGTTTACCACCACAAAAGCTACTGAGATATAATTATCCAATGCCTTCATTATAATCAGAGTACACTATATATTGTTTTATTAATCCTTAGCGAAAGCATTAGCATTTGGTGCACGAAGTCTAGTATCATTGAATACTACACATATTTGAATTGACATAGTTTAATTTCATGCATCAAGAAAACTGGTCTCAATGAAATTCCAGTGCATCCATATTAGATTTCTCACTATGGACACACAACAGAAAATCAGCATGTTGACAAAAATAATTTACCTCAGTTTTACGAAATACTTTAAATAAAAAATGCCGACCTAAGAAATTAGTAATTTCTATCCTTCTTTACAAATGTTTCTTATCTATAAAATGCTATTGTTCTGCCATTTAAATTGAAAGGAAGGAGTCGGGTGCTTTTAATTAATAGAATGAATGTTCCAATTTGCACAAAAGTTTTATGTTTCCTCCATATTTTTTTTTAATCTTTTATTTTTTTATTTGCCACAAAAAAAATGCACAAATATTAAATATAGAACAACATTTTCAAATAAAATATACATCAGTATACATATGCAGGGCGCAGAGGAACATTTATGGAAGAGAAAAAGAAAGAAAAAGAAAAAAATTGAAAAAAAGTAAAAGGAAAGAGGGAAGGAAAAAAAACAAGGAAGAAAGAAGAAAAAGAAAAAGTACGAAGTGAAGGAGAAAGAGAAAGAAGAGGATACATACAATCAATCATTAATCCCAATGAAGACAGGACCAAACCCTGCGCAATTTTGACAGGGATCGGGGGCCTCTAACTTTTGCCAATGCAGTTTCCATTTCAAAGATCTCCCTCATCAGAGACCAAAATTCATTCATACTGGGGGGTATGGCATGTATCCAAGAACGGGCTATACACAGACGAGCACAAGAAGCAATAATAGAGGCTAAGGGTTTCGTAAGACACCCAGATTCGGGAAATAGCCCCAACAGCAGCTCTTTCCCTGAGACCGGGCTATCATAGCCGACCCAAGTTGACAAAGCCAGAGCGATGTTAGACCAAAAATCCTTCAGTCGAGGGCAGGTAAAAAACATATGATGTAAATCAGCAGCGTATTCCTGACATTTAGGGCAGTTGGTCTTAGCAGCAGTCGAGTTATTAGCCCATTTGGAAATTCGCTCGGGAGTGTAATATAGCATAAAAATAATTCTAGATTGACAGATGTTACGGCTAAATCAATAGTTTGAAGAGACTCTTGTATTTCCTCCCTAGAAATATCAGAGCCAAAAACCCGGCTAAGTTTAGCAGCGATTTGTACACCGTCATCGCCCACCGCCCCAATAAGTTTTTGATACATTTTACCGATAGCTCCTCGCCCTCTAGTGCCGACAAGTGTAGACAAGATCTCGCATGAACTAGACAACTCGGATAGTCCCCGACCTCGAGTGAGATAATCCCTAACTTGCAAGTATTTGAAAAAATGGGTTTGTGAGAGATCGAATTCTTCTTTTAATGATAAAAAAGTTCGAAAACCCTGATCGTCATACAACTGACCCATCCGCGTTATGCCCTTAATTTGCCATTCTTTCCCGATGTGATCGTGGAATGTATTAGGAAACAGAGGATTCCCCCATAGCACCGTATATTGGTGCAAGTCGGCTATTGCGTAGGTTTTACAAATTTCACGCCATATTTTAGTGATATCTCTGACTACCTTAAAGCGGACTCGTTTAAAATAGTTAGGATCGAATGTTTGATATAGTAAAAACCCAGTATTTGGCCCGCACGCCAGCTGATATGAAAACCAATTGGGATGTGTATCAGTTCCTCTGAGAAGACTCTGTATCCGTCCCATAAATGCTGCCCAAAAGTATAATTTAAATCGGGGAGGTTAAATCCGCCTTGTATGTATGAAAGTTTTAGAAGTCGAATAGCTCTTCTAGCCCGTCGATATCCCCAAATAAAACTACCCAAAACACTATCTAGGCGTTTGAAGAAAGAAGATGGTATAATTAGTGGGATGGTACGAAAAGATATAAGAATTTTGGTAAGATATTCATTTTAACCACATTGCACCGCCCATAGATACTGAGTGGGAGACGGTGCCAACTCCGTAACTTCTCCGCCACTTTCTTTAGTAATGTATCATAGTTTAGTGGGATGATTTCGTTGACTTGGCTACTAAGACATACCCCCAAATAGATAGCTGTGTTTGTAACTCCAAGAGTTACTGGGGGGGGACTAATTGAAAATTTAGGATCGTCTGTGTTTTGTACAAATTTAGTTTGTAGCCGGAAAAAAAGCCGAATCGCTGTGCTTCATACATGATTGCGGCCATAGCTTTAACAGGGTCGACTGAAAAAATTGCGATGTCATCCGCATAAGCGGTTAGCTTTAGATTTGTCCCATTCAGAATAACTGGATCAATATTGCCATTGATCAATAGATGTTGGATAAAAGGCTCGATATAAATAGCAAATAATAAAGGGGATAGAGGACAACCCTGCCGAGTCCCCCTTTGAACTGAGAATGAAAGAGAGGAAAGCCCATTGAGTTTAATTGTAGCTGTTGGATGATTATATATTTTCTGTACCGCCGAGATAAACCTTTGACCGAAGCCCATACAAGACATAAATATCCATAGTGTTTCCCATGTCACCCGGTCGAAAGCCTTCTCGGCGTCTAACATCAGCATACCCATCTGCTGACCTAACTGACCGGAGATATCGAATGCGGCTATTGCAGTGTTAATATGAGCGGAGGTGTCTCTACCGGGAACAAAGCTGTGCTGTTGCTCTGAGACTATTAAGTAAATTACCGGAGCTAGGCGAGCCGCGAGAATTTTAGAAAAGAGCTTAGCGTCGGCGTTGATCAATGCTATTGGTCGGTATGAACTCATATCGTCAATCGGCTTCCCCTTTTTTGGGAAAATGACGATATTAAATGTGTTCCAAGAGAGAGGGACATCTTCTCCATGAAAAATAGAGTTACATACCTTAAGAAAGATAGGGACCAGTATATCTTTAAAGATTTTAAAAAATTCCAATGGAATCTTATCCTCGCCGACTGCTTTGCCAACCGGCAGAGCCTTAATCGCTTCCTCGATTTTGCTTGCATCAATGTCTGCATCCAGTGGCTCGGATACCATCGGACAGAGGGTTAACAACTGACATTCCTGTACGTATTCCGTAATGATCAGTTCTCCCGAACTGTCTGAACCACTATATAAGTTAGCATAAAATAACCCAAATTGTTCGACTACGTGAGCAGACCTAGTATATATCAAGCCGTCCACCCCTTTAATCATTTTTACGTGGGTTTTAGCTTTTTGATCTGCAATTTGATTAGCCAATAGCCAACCGACTCTTTCACCGTACTCGTACTGTTTAGTCCGGAGTTTGTGATAGTTATTAGCGACTTTGGGGCCGATTCCGATCTCGGCCGGTAGGGCACCGAATCGGATTCGGCTTAACCGGATCCGATTCGGAGCCCTATTTCCCGACCGAGTCGTACGTGCGTCCGGGCGAGCGAGTACGATGCGTGCGCTCGCAAAATCTCTGACCAACTCGTTCGCAGGACCCGACCGCTCCGACCGACTCGCACGGGGACGACGCGCACCGCGCAATGGAGACGTGCCCCGGCCGGGTAAGTACGATGCGCACCTCGACCGCTCCGACCGACTCACGCAGTCTGGCTCCAAGGAGCTGTCGGAGCCGCACTTTGGGGGTCCGTGTCGGACCCCCCTGGAAGCGTAGGCGTTCGAGTCGCACACAGGGGGGACCCAAGGGTCCCCCCTACACGTGCATGTACGGTGCGACCCGCATCGTCGCGCACACGCTGTAGTGGGCGCCCTTGTTCGCGTCGTGCCCATTGAGTCAATGGGAGCCCGTGTACGCGTCGTACGACTGGCTCCCATTGACTTCAATGGGAGTCCGACCGAATCGAGTCCGATAGCATACGTGCGCATCGTACTCGTTCGGTCGGACTGCTAGGGTCCGATTCGGTCGGAAATCTCTCCGGGTCCGGCTCGGTCGGGGAGATTTCCGGCCTGAATCGGAATCGGCCCCTTTGTCTTTTAGCCGTCTTTTGAGCTTAGCCCGCAATTCTACAACCTTTTGATATAACGAATGTTCAGTCTCACTCTTTGTGACAATAGCCGCAGCATGCTGACGCTCCAAGTCTAAACACCGTTTTTGCTCCTGATCCCACTGTCGGGAGCCCAACCTATTTTGCCTTATGATAAATTGGAGTGTAACTCCTCTGACATAAGCCTTTAAACAGTCACAGACAGTTGCGATTGATGCCGAACCCATATTAGAATCGATATACTCCCCAAGTGCCTTACGCATCACCTCTATGTATTCCGAATTACTAAGAAGATGTCTAGGAAAGGTAAAATCCCATGGTTGGTGCTTGTGTGTTTGACTGTAACTGTGCTGTTAGCATAACAGGGTTATGATCGGAAGTAATTTTCGGACATACTGCCACCAATGCGTTTTCCAAAATAGAATATTTGGCAAAAATCATATCAATTCTAGAATAGTGCTTATGGAGAGATGAAAAAAAGGTGTAGCCTGGGACATTAGGGAATAGCCTCCTCCAAGAATCTTCCAACTGATGCAAATGTAAGAGCTCGTGTATGGCAGTTCTAGTTTTACACATTCTGGCGCGAGCAAAAACATTAGTGGTGTCAATCCTCCTATCCATTATGCAATTAAAATCACCCATCACTATCTTATCGCCAGACCATTCCAACAGCTCGGAGCTCACTTGATAGATAACATCTGGGCAGTCTGTGTTAGGGCCATAGACCATACATATTGTAAACGTATGCCCATAGATCAAGATTTGTGAAATTGCCCACCTCCCCCTGGTATCTGCGAATGAGCGAACGACAGTAGCTTGACACAATCTAGATTTTAGCAGAGCCACCCCCCGAATAGATACTGTTTGTGATGTGCACACCATAAGGTCGTATCCCAAGTGCTTAAAGAGTGCTCTATCTTTATAAGCAATATGCGTCTCTGCCAACCCCAGAATATGAGGCTTAAAAGTTTTGGTTCACACTGATAGGGAGTGGTATTGTTGCTTGAGGAGGGTTACCACCCCCTCAACCAAAAATACAATTTCTAACAAGCACAAAATGTGGAGGACACCTTGGACAAATTGAGTTACTGAAATGTCCCCATCACCCTAAGAAATGGGATGATAACTTCCACTTAAAGTGTTTTCATATTGATTCATGGTGCAGTTACAATTTAATTTGATTTCATCCTAATAGTTTCACGATCAGCTCCCATTTATTCAAGACAGCGACGTGTTTTGCAAGGTTAGTTCTTATTTAGGGCTTCTTGCAACTAATCATCACTAATGGGTGAACAGTAATATTTTCGTCATTTACCTCAGTTTTACGAAATACTTTAAATAAAAAATGCCGACCTAAGAAATTAGTAACTTGTATGCTTCTTTACAAATGTTTCTTATCTATAAAATGCTATTGTTCTGCCATTTAAATTGAAAGGAAGGAGTCGGGTGCTTTTAATTAATAGAATGAATGTTCCAATTTGCACAAAAGTCTTATGTTTCCTCCATTAGGATGTCTCAGCAAATAAAAGGAAGAGCGCAGGATTAGAATTAATCATTGTTAATCAACTGTGTGAAAAGAGCCTTCTGAAAGTTTATGTGGCCTACAGTTTCTGTCCAGGGGCAGAAGAGTAACCATCAGGGGGAGTAAAGTACAGGTTGCTGCCTGCTGTGTAAAACGATGCCCTGTGCACAATCGTGCACTGCTAATGTTTGCATTCACCATTTTCTGCTTGGGAACACTGGTGCACATCATGGGGGTAAATGGGGCAAGTGAACTGCTTGTGCAAGCAGAAATGGAGAGTGACGTGTTACTAGTGTTTTATTCTTCCTTCCTTTGTAATTGGAAGCAATTTGTGCACCTGCTAATTTGTGAACCCCGCACTTCTTATTACTAAGGAGGTGATATTAGCCCTAAGTAGTAGCGTGGCTTCGAAACTGCCAGGGGAATGGAAGAGAATCCTCTCTAATTGTAAGGGCCCGGAGTCCACCCAAAAGGTGGTTAAAAAATGGAAGAAAGACGAAAGTCTCGATATGACAGAAAAAATTTGGAAAGAGGTCAATATATTAAATTTTTCTGTTTTAAGAGGGGCCAATTGGCGACGGATGCTCTTCTTTTCAAAATGGCTTTTATATAGAACCCCAGCCTTCTTAATGCGTATTAACCCCACTGTCCCAGGTATTTGTCCCCGCTGCCTAAGACACTCCCCGGCAAACTGGACTCATATGATTAGCCAGTGCTCATTTATACAGGGATTTTGAACCGAAATATGCCAGTATCTGGTTAATGTCGGCAAAGTTAATGTGGTTCCAACTATCTGGCTGACAGTCCTGGGGTACGACCCTGGATTGGGCCTCTCTACTAAATGGGTAAAATTAGTATACATCGCAACAGCGTTCGCCCGATCCCTTCTACTCCAAAATTGGCGAAACCAGATAATTCCCTCATGGAAGGATGGGCTACAAAAAATGAGGCGAGTTAGAGTAAGCGAGCAACAATATGCAATTCGCACTGGGGAGTAAGGAAATTTGAGAATCTTTGGGGAGAATATTTCCAACCGGTAGAAACAGGTGCAGTGTGAAAATGGATTAAAAGAATTGTGCTGTCCGCTTACTCTACTCGGGAGATTTTTTGGATATAGTTGTTCTCTTTATGGGATTTTAAGGCAACTGCATTCTTAACGGTAGTTTGGTTTGCGAGAGGTGACGTCATGAGTATTAACTTTGTTTATCATATTTATAGAATGATATTATATGTGCATGGAAAAAAATGGTATTTATTGCTTATGTGGAAAGATCAATTTAAGTTATATGTATGATACTGTTACACCTGGATCTCAATAAAAAAAATAATAATAAAAAAAAAAATTACTGTATGTGTGCTGCATAAATACTTTACACATTGCCTCCTAGTTAAGTCTGAATGCTTTCGTGCCAGACTACCAGAGTGTTAAGCACAGTTTGATTTAGTGACTTTTTTGGTTCACACTGATAGGGAGTGGTATTGTTGCTTGAGGAGGGTTACTACCCCCCTCAACCAAAAATCCAATTTCTAACAAGCACAAAATGTGGAGGACACCTGGGACAAATTGAGTTACTGAAATGTCCCCATCACCCTAAGAAATGGGATGATAACTTCCACTTAAAGTGTTTTCATATTGATTCATGGTGCAGTTACAATTTAATTTGATTATATCCTAATAATTTCACGATCAGCTCCCATTTATTCAAGACAGCGACGTGTTTTGCAAGGTTAGTTCTTATTTAGGGCTTCTTGCAACTAATCATCACTAATGGGTGAACAGTAATATTTTCGTCATTAAATTAATTTGGAAATACATTAAGAACCAGTTTGATAAACAATAAGAGAGTGACTGTGTTGGTAGTTGTGGTATTTCATCCACCAAAACTGTATGATTGTATGGAGTGTTGATGTTTGGTCCTGTTTACCACCACAAAAGCTACTGAGATATAATTATCCAATGCCTTCATTATAATCAAAGTACACTATATATTGATTTATTAATCCTTAGCGAAAGCATTAGCATTTGGTGCACGAAGTCTAGTATCATTGAATACTACACATATTTGAATTGACATAGTTTAATTTCATGCATCAAGAAAACTGGTCTCAATGAAATTCCAGTGCATCCATATTAGATTTCTCACTATGGACACACAACAGAAAATCAGCATGTTGACAAAAATAATTTACCTCAGTTTTACGAAATACTTTAAATAAAAAATGCCGACCTAAGAAATTAGTAATTTCTATCCTTCTTTACAAATGTTTCTTATCTATAAAATGCTATTGTTCTGCCATTTAAATTGAAAGGAAGGAGTCGGTGCTTTTAATTAATAGAATGAATGTTCCAATTTGCACAAAAGTTTTATGTTTCCTCCATTTTTTTTTTTTTTATCTTTTATTTTTTTATTTGCCACAAAACAAAATGCACAAATATTAAATATAGAACAACATTTTCAAATAAAATATACATCAGTATATATATGCAGGGCGCAGAGGAACATTTATGGAAAAGAAAAAGAAAGAAAAAGAAAAAAATTGAAAAAAAGTAAAAGGAAAGAGGGAAGGAAAAAAAAACAAGGAAGAAAGAAGAAAAAGAAAAAGTACGAAGTGAAGGAGAAAGAGAAAGAAGAGGATACATACAATCAATCATTAATCCCAATGAAGACAGGACCAAACCCTGCGCAATTTTGACAGGGATCGGGGGCCTCTAACTTTTGCCAATGCAGTTTTCATTTCAAAGATCTCCCTCATCAGAGACCAAAATTCATTAATACTGGGGGTATGGCATGTATCCAAGAACGGGCTATACACAGACGAGCACAAGAAGCAATAATAGAGGCTAAGGGTTTCGTAAGACACCCAGATTCGGGAAATAGCCCCAACAGCAGCTCTTTCCCTGAGACCCGGCTATCATAGCCGACCCAAGTTGACAAAGCCAGAGCGATGTTAGACCAAAAATCCTTCAGTCGAGGGCAGGTAAAAACATATGATGTAAATCAGCAGCGTATTCCTGACATTTAGGGCAGTTGGTCTTAGCAGCAGTCGAGTTATTAGCCCATTTGGAAATTCGCTCGGGAGTGTAATATAGCATAAAAATAATTCTAGATTGACAGATGTTACGGCTAAATCAATAGTTTGAAGAGACTCTTGTATTTCCTCCCTAGAAATATCAGAGCCAAAAACCCGGCTAAGTTTAGCAGCGATTTGTACACCGTCATCGCCCACCGTCCCAATAAGTTTTTGATAAATTTTACCGATAGCTCCTCGCCCTCTAGTGCCGACAAGTGTAGACAAGATCTCGCATGAACTAGACAACTCGGATAGTCCCCGACCTCGAGTGAGATAATCCCTAACTTGCAAGTATTTGAAAAAATGGGTTTGTGAGAGATCGAATTCTTCTTTTAATGCTAAAAAAGTTCGAAAACCCTGATCGTCATACAACTGACCCATCCGCGTTATGCCCTTAATTTGGCATTCTTTCCCGATGTGATTGTGGAATGTATTAGGAAACAGAGGATTCCCCCATAGCACCGTATATTGGTGCAAGTCGGCTATTGCGTAGGTTTTACAAATTTCACGCCATATTTTAGTGATATCTCTGACTACCTTAAAGCGGACTCGTTTAAAATAGTTAGGATCGAATGTTTGATATAGTAAAAACCCAGTATTTGGCCCGCACGCCAGCTGATATGAAAACCAATTGGGATGTGTATCAGTTCCTCTGAGAAAACTCTGTATCCGTCCCATAAATGCTGCCCAAAAGTATAATTTAAAATCGGGGAGGTTAAATCCGCCTTGTATGTATGAAAGTTTTAGAAGTCGAATAGCTCTTCTAGCCCGTCGATATCCCCAAATAAAACTACCCAAAACACTATCTAGGCGTTTGAAGAAAGAAGATGGTATAATTAGTGGGATGGTACGAAAAAGATATAAGAATTTTGGTAAGATATTCATTTTAACCACATTGCACCACCCATAGATACTGAGTGGGAGACGGTGCCAACTCCGTAACTTCTCCGCCACTTTCTTTAGTAATGTATCATAGTTTAGTGGGATGATTTCGTTGACTTGGCTACTAAGACATACCCCCAAATAGATAGCTGTGTTTGTAACTCCAAGAGTTACTGGGGGGGGACTAATTGAAAATTTAGGGTCGTCTGTGTTTTGTACAAATTTAGTTTGTAGCTGGAAAAAAAGCCGAATAGCTGTGCTTCATACATGATTGCGGCCATAGCTTTAACAGGGTCGACTGAAAAAATTGCGATGTCATCCGCATAAGCGGTTAGCTTTAGATTTGTCCCATTCAGAATAACTGGATCAATATTGCCATTGATCAATAGATGTTGGATAAAAGGCTCGATATAAATAGCAAATAATAAAGGGGATAGAGGACAACCCTGCCGAGTCCCCCTTTGAACTGAGAATGAAAGAGAGGAAAGCCCATTGAGTTTAATTGTAGCTGTTGGATGATTATATATTTTCTGTACCGCCGAGATAAACCTTTGACCGAAGCCCATACAAGACATAAATATCCATAGTGTTTCCCATGTCACCCGATCGAGAGCCTTCTCGGCGTCTAACATCAGCATACCCATCTGCTGACCTAACTGACCGGAGATATCGAATGCGGCTATTGCAGTGTTAATATGAGCGGAGGTGTCTCTACCGGGAACAAAGCTGTGCTGTTGCTCTGAGACTATTAAGTGAATTACCGGAGCTAGGCGAGCCGCGAGAATTTTAGAAAAGAGCTTAGCGTCGGCGTTGATCAATGCTATTGGTCGGTATGAACTCATATCGTCAATCGGCTTCCCCTTTTTTGGGAAAATGACGATATTAGATGTGTTCCAAGAGAGAGGGACATCTTCTCCATGAAAAATAGAGTTGCATACCTTAAGAAAGATAGGGACCAGTATATCTTTAAAGATTTTAAAAAATTCCAATGGAATCTTATCCTCGCCGACTGCTTTGCCAACCGGCAGAGCCTTAATCGCTTCCTCGATTTTGCTTGCATCAATGTCTGCATCCAGTGGCTCGGATACCATCGGACAGAGGGTTAACAACTGACATTCCTGTACGTATTCCGTAATGATCAGTTCTCCCGAACTGTCTGAACCACTATATAAGTTAGCATAAAATAACCCAAATTGTTCGACTACGTGAGCAGACCTAGTATATATCAAGCCGTCCACCCCTTTAATCATTTTTACGTGGGTTTTAGCTTTTTGATCTGCAATTTGATTAGCCAATAGCCAACCGACTCTTTCACCGTACTCGTACTGTTTAGTCCGGAGTTTGTGATAGTTATTAGCGACTTTGGGGCCGATTCCGATCTCGGCCGGTAGGGCACCGAATCGGATTCGGCTTAACCGGATCCGATTCGGAGCCCTATTTCCCGACCGAGTCGTACGTGCGTCCGGGCGAGCGGAGTACGATGCGTGCGCTCGCGAAATCTCTGACCAACTCGTTCGCAGGACCCGACCGCTCCGACCGACTCGCACGGGGACGACGCACACCGCGCAATGGAGACGTTCCCCGGCCGGGTAAGTACGATGCGCACCTCGACCGCTCCGACCGACTCACGCAGTCCGGCTCCAAGGAGCTGTCGGAGCCGCACTTTGGGGGTCCGTGTCGGACCCCCCTGGAAGCGTAGGCGTGCGAGTCGCACACAGGGGGGACCCAAGGGTCCCCCTTACACGTGCATGTACGGTGCGACCCGCATCGACGCGAACACGCTGTAGTGGGCGCCCTTCTTCGCGTCGTGCCCATTGAGTCAATGGGAGCCCGTGTACGCGTCGTACGACTGGCTCCCATTGACTTCAATGGGAGTCCGACCGAATCGAGTCCGATAGCATACGTGCGCATCGTACTCGTTCGGTCGGACTGCTAGGGTCCGATTCGGTCGGAAATCTCTCCGGGTCCGGCTCGGTCGGGGAGATTTCCGGCCTGAATCGGAATCGGCCCCTTTGTCTTTTAGCCGTCTTTTGAGCTTAGCCCGCAATTCTACAACCTTTTGATATAACGAATGTTCAGTCTCACTCTTTGTTACAATAGCCGCAGCATGCTGACGCTCCAAGTCTAAACACCGTTTTTGCTCCTGATCCCACTGTCGGGAGCCCAACCTATTTTGCCTTATGATAAATTGGAGTGTAACTCCTCTGACATAAGCCTTTAAACAGTCACAGACAGTTGCGATTGATGCCGAACCCATATTAGAATCGATATACTCCCCAAGTGCCTTACGCATCACCTCTATGTATTCCGAATTACTAAGAAGATGTCTAGGAAAGGTAAAATCCCTGGTTGGTGCTTGTGTGTTTGACTGTAACTGTGCTGTTAGCATAACAGGGTTATGATCGGAAGTAATTTTCGGACATACTGCCACCAATGCGTTTTCCAAAATAGAATATTTGGCAAAAATCATATCAATTCTAGAATAGTGCTTATGGAGAGATGAAAAAAAGGTGTAGCCTGGGACATTAGGGAATAGCCTCCTCCAAGAATCTTCCAACTGATGCAAATGTAAGAGCTCGTGTATGGCAGTTCTAGTTTTACACATTCTGGCGCGAGCAAAAACATTAGTGGTGTCAATCCTCCTATCCATTATGCAATTAAAATCACCCATCACTATCTTATCGCCAGACCATTCCAACAGCTCGGAGCTCACTTGATAGATAACATCTGGGCAGTCTGTGTTAGGGCCATAGACCATACATATTGTAAACGTATGCCCATAGATCAAGATTTGTGAAATTGCCCACCTCCCCCTAGTATCTGCGAATGAGCGAACGACAGTAGCTTGACACAATCTAGATTTTAGCAGAGCCACCCCCCGAATAGATACTGTTTGTGATGTGCACACCATAAGGTCGTATCCCAAGTGCTTAAAGAGTGCTCTATCTTTATAAGCAATATGCGTCTCTGCCAACCCCAGAATATGAGGCTTAAAAGTTTTGGTTCACACTGATAGGGAGTGGTATTGTTGCTTGAGGAGGGTTACCACCCCCTCAACCAAAAATACAATTTCTAACAAGCACAAAATGTGGAGGACACCTTGGACAAATTGAGTTACTGAAATGTCCCCATCACCCTAAGAAATGGGATGATAACTTCCACTTAAAGTGTTTTCATATTGATTCATGGTGCAGTTACAATTTAATTTGATTTCATCCTAATAGTTTCACGATCAGCTCCCATTTATTCAAGACAGCGACGTGTTTTGCAAGGTTAGTTCTTATTTAGGGCTTCTTGCAACTAATCATCACTAATGGGTGAACAGTAATATTTTCGTCATTAAATTAATTTGGAAATACATTAAGAACCAGTTTGATAAACAATAAGAGAGTGACTGTGTTGGTAGTTGTGGTATTTCATCCACCAAAACTGTATGATTGTATGGAGTGTTGATGTTTGGTCCTGTTTACCACCACAAAAGCTACTGAGATATAATTATCCAATGCCTTCATTATAATCAGAGTACACTATATATTGTTTTATTAATCCTTAGCGAAAGCATTAGCATTTGGTGCACGAAGTCTAGTATCATTGAATACTACACATATTTGAATTGACATAGTTTAATTTCATGCATCAAGAAATCTGGTCTCAATGAAATTCCAGTGCATCCATATTAGATTTCTCACTATGGACACACAACAGAAAATCAACATGTTGACAAAAATAATTTACCTCAGTTTTACGAAATACTTTAAATAAAAAATGCCGACCTAAGAAATTAGTAACTTGTATGCTTCTTTACAAATGTTTCTTATCTATAAAATGCTATTGTTCTGCCATTTAAATTGAAAGGAAGGAGTCGGGTGCTTTTAATTAATAGAATGAATGTTCCAATTTGCACAAAAGTCTTATGTTTCCTCCATTAGGATGTCTCAGCAAATAAAAGGAAGAGCGCAGGATTAGAATTAATCATTGTTAATCAACTGTGTGAAAAGAGCCTTCTGAAAGTTTATGTGGCCTACAGTTTCTGTCCAGGGGCAGAAGAGTAACCATCAGGGGGAGTAAAGTACAGGTTGCTGCCTGCTGTGTAAAACGATGCCCTGTGCACAATCGTGCACTGCTAATGTTTGCATTCACCATTTTCTGCTTGGGAACACTGGTGCACATCATGGGGGTAAATGGGGCAAGTGAACTGCTTGTGCAAGCAGAAATGGAGAGTGACGTGTTACTAGTGTTTTATTCTTCCTTCCTTTGTAATTGGAAGCAATTTGTGCACCTGCTAATTTGTGAACCCCGCACTAATGTAGATTTGGGGGTGCCTCAGCCTTCGTGTACAAAAATACGCTTCTCGTCCTTCTGCTAACCCACAAGCTGGATACTTGATCAAATAAAATTCATTAAATGGGCCATGATTCACTTGATGCTGTACTACCTGGTTGTCCTAAATGAATGGCCATTTGATTGCCATTTGGATCATGGGCTTCAAGGGGCGGGGCGCCAATTTCGGCAGCACATTTAAATGTAAATTCTAATTAAAGCATTGACTAGAAGATCACCACTTCATACCCCTTTCATCTTTCATTTTTCCGTAAGTTCTTGCTTTTTGAAGCTCTTGCATTGCCACAAGCATTTTCGAATCTGGTTGCTTCTGGGAATGAAGACCTATGAGTGCCTTAGAGCACGTTTCAGGACTACCATTCGTGTTAGTCTTTGAGAACTGTGATACAAATGAAGCTGTCTTTATTTTTCAATCGACACACATCTCGTGACAGACTCATAATGTTCCTTGGGGTGGCATAGGGACAGGCGATCTGAGGTGGGGGAGCCAGGGCGGATCCACACAACTGACACTGCATTATCTTGAAGTACAAGCAATGGAACAAGCCAAGTTGAAAGTTCAGAAAGATCCAGCCCCCACTCCCCCCTCCCCCCATTGCCCCCCAAAGTGCCACGTGCAACAGGCCTCATTGTTTCTGTGGACATTAAAGCCCTGCCTCTGGCGGTACACGAGTTCTAAACCTTGAGCCTGCGTAAAGGCGAGCAGATCGGAGGGGGTGTGGCCAATGGAGGTGGTGGAGAGGGTGTGACATCCAAGAGGCATGTGGAGACACCTCCACCTGTCTTCAAAGGCACCGCCACTACCTGGTTCAGAGATGCAGTGAAACTAGTCTTGTAGAGAAATGCACTGAAAATGCATTCTGCAACAAACTTTACTCTTCACGGTACGCGTGGCATCTTGAGAGAGTGTGCCTTAAGAAAATAAACATCTTCAATTCTTTATTAAACAATTCGTGAGCAGGAGGCTATGTACAAACAAAGAGTATTTCACGGCCATGGGGCATTTAGAGACAGGTGCCTGTCTCTCCCCACGAACACTGAAGAAACCGATCGGCCCCGGGACCGCTGTTGTTGGGGCATAAGGGATAAATCTATATTGTGACATACGGAGGAGCCTGTTTTACGTCATGCTTGCACTGCCTTTCTAACAAATGGCTACCCCGATGAATCTGTTTGGATAAAATCCATCTTGACGAAAACGCAGTTTTTATTTTTAGGTCTGAATTGCCAAATCCTTTCTGAGAGATGCAATTTTTTGTGACAAAAATCCTTATTACATGTTTACTAGACTCTGTTCAAGTGGTATGTCGATATACCGAACTTAGCAGTATCGGCCTACATAAAAATGTCATTCACTACATCACCTACCACTATATCGACAAGATAAGTACCTATTCAAAATTCTTAACTCCACATCCATGCAGCTAGACTTATCCTGCAGGGTAGTGGTTAGGTCAGTATTGTGGTTCTGTTTGTTTCTTTCATACAGCATAGCGCATGCGATATAGAGGCGTTATACCTCTGTTTACTGCCCGGTGCTGAAATGGAGGCATGACGGTAAGAGTAGTCTTCTACCAGGGTTGTACCAAGTTAAAAGTGTGAGCAGTAGGTGTAGCCAACACTGTTTCAATGTATTTTCTACTTTGGTTGTGTGGTACCAGAATATATTGCCAGAATATCGACCGGTATGAATGTTGCCGCCTAAGTAGCATCTACACAAATATAGCCCTATTGGAGTTAATAGGACATATTTATATTAGATAATATTTCTGTAAATGATATTTAGGACATACAAACCCTTCAGACGAGGTGAAGGCATTTGTTTTGGGAAGCACTTGTGGGCTCCCCTAAACATGAGTTGGCACAAGCAAAAGAAGCCACACATCCATCTGTGAATCAGTGAGAAACCAGTTCAGCATTTGGTCAGATGCACACTTGGGTGCACCTTTGCTCATGAACACAAAGAAGGGAATTTGTAAATTGTACACTTAACCCTCATGCACACATTTATTTACAGCAACATTTTCCAAATTAGATTTTGTTTGCATATTGCTCACTTGAAATTTAAGTAGAAGAACTATCAAACAAGACTTTGGGGGGCATAGTTTGAATTTCTAGAAATGACTGTGACCCACACAAGTCGGCACAATGCACTCTATGTAAATTAATGCTGAAATATCACTGCTAGAAGTGGGGCCTAGCAAAAGAGCTCTTTTAGAGTAAAATGTATGTTTCTGATATACATTTGTGAGTGGGATTGTCTCGTAAAAGAAGTTAATGAAAGGAGCAGCATCCATTACAACAGTTCATCACCTATCCATCAATGAATGTATTTCTTGATTTCAAGTTTAGGGATCAATCAAGCATTGCGAGTAGCCTGGTGATGAACAAGATGGCTGGGTGAAGCTTGAGGGAGGGCAGGAGTCAGTGAAGTGGAGGTTTAAAGAGGTGGAGTTTCACAAATGTATTGGTGCATTTGAAATTACTGGTCTCTTTCTGGCTTTGCTGGAGACTCGGCTCTACCTTGGAGACGAGGTAATGAATGCCTTTTCCGCCAGGTGCTTTCTGGGTAGTTTTTTGCAACTTGAGAGCATTTTAAATAGAGGTAGAAAAGGCTCCATCTGGCGAGAGTTTGAAATCTCAGAACAGACACGGTCTAGGGTTGTGGCATGAATCATATTGTGTATCATGACTAGAACCTTGGAATAGTGTCATGTCAGCCATAGGGAGGCAGTGAGTGCAGATCATCGCTGGTGTTATAGGAACACGCTCTAGTGAATAGAGGACACTCTCAGGTTAAAGGAACACGCTCTAGTGAATAGAGGACACCCTCAGGTTAAAGGAACACGCTCTAGTGAATAGAGGACACCCTCAGGTTAAAGGAACACGCTCTAGTGAATAGAGGACACCCTCAGGTTAAAGGAACACGCTCTAGTGAATTGAGGACACTCTCAGGTTAAAGGAACACGCTCTAGTGAATAGAGGACACTCTCAGGTTAAAGGAACACGCTCTAGTGAATAGAGGACACCCTCAGGTTAAAGGAACACGCTCTAGTGAATAGAGGACACTCTCAGGTTAAAGGAACACGCTCTAGTGAATAGAGGACACTCTCAGGTTAAAGGAACATGCTAAAATGTTGCCCATGGAGCAGAGGGTTTCGGGGTCTTTTGTGGTTGGTCCACTAAAGCAAAGTATGGTACAGGCTAATGTTGCTGAGTGTTCCTCAGAGAGAAAAGGATGAATTGCTCTGAAACGGTGGGAGGTAGTTGTTGCTGGACTCGGTGATTTCTGTAGCCTGATATTCAGTAGTCATTTTGAGGCATATTATCAAGAACGGCGTTAAAATAATCGCCGCTTTAGCGGCAGAAAACTGCCGCTAAAGCGGCGATAATGGGCTTGATAATATGCCCTTGAGAATTCCAATAGAAGCCCATGTTGACACCAGAACATGGGCTTCTATTGGAATTCTCCAGGGCATATTATCAAGCCCATTATCGCCGCTTTAGCGGCAGTTTTCTGCCGCCAAAGCGGCGATAATTTTAACGCCGTTTCTTGATAATATGCCCCTTTATTGTTTAAGAACGCCCCAGATATTTGGCCCTGTTTTGCATCTACACAGGAGTACCATTGGTTGTGAAGGGATACATACTCTGATGGAAGATCGTGTCACTTATTCTTGGATCATGTAAGCATGAGTTTTATTTTGCCAAGGGTCAGAGCCTCCAGATATCTCACACCCAGCTTTTTACTAGGAGGTGGTCCTGATACAATTTGATTGAGTCTGAATTAAAGTAGACGGACAGTGAGAAAGACAGCTGGGTGTCGGCATAAGATTGAGGGATCACATCTATTTGCAGCAGTGCATCTTGACGGCATCTGGAAGATGTTAAATAATGAGAACAGTACTGCATAGGGTGCCCCTGCCAGACACTGAATGCCTATGTTGAGAGGTTGTCGTCAGTGGACCAAGTGGTTATGTCAGAGGTAAGAAAAGCTTGAACCATTCTCAGCTTGCTTTGTGACTCCAACACTTGTTTGCTCCTATTCAGGGAGACTGAAAGAGTGAGTTTGCGAAAAGCAGAAGATAGGTCTAGAAGGAGGAAGACAGGTTTTTTTGGTGGCTGTTCAGCCATATGTTGAAGATGGGTGTTACAGTTGATTTTCCTCCTAAACTGTGTTTGCCTGTCCCTTGAAAAGGACTAATTGTCAACATAGCCTTACAGCCTTGAGTATGCACGTTTACTTAGATCTTTGGCTGGACATATATATATCAGAGGGTGTCTGGTAATTGGTAGGACTATTGCGACCCAGAGAAGGTTTTTGAAGAATAAGATTATTCAAGACCATTGTTGCCTTTTAAATTGTTAGGTAATAAACCTTTTTACGAGGGCAATAATCGATGAGAAGTCTGCCGTTGTGTACAGAGTCCTTATGTACATTCGATTGTCGTCCATTACTTCCCATTGCACTGGGCCAGCATCCAAAGCATTAAACGTACCCTCTCCCATCACTGTGAGCCTGATTCACAAAGGTACTCTTACCCTTTTGTGTAAGTTTACGATTTCACAAAACAATTTTACGAGGAGTATCTTTATGACTGCCTATCTTTGTGTGTGGAGTCACTGCTACAAGTGCCTCGACAGTCATAAAGAAGTCTCTGCTACGAGTGCCTCGACAGTCATAAAGATACTCGTAAAATAGCTTTCAGAATTGCAAAAAATCGTAAATTTACACAAAAGTTTACCTTTGTGAATCGGACCCTGTGTATTTCGCGATTAAATCTTTGCATAGGCTCACTTTGAACAACAGGGAGTTTCAATTTTTGTTGTTGTTACTTTTTTCTCATATATATTTGTAATCGTCTAAAAAGATCAGCATCGGGAGCAAACTATGCCAAAGAAGACATGGCAGATGTAGACCCCAGTCAGCGGACTCGTATTCTGTGTCTTCACCACTTGATGTTCACCAGTTGCCTTGCTTTAATTTATTCATTTATTTTGCTGCTCACGCAGGGCTGGGAGCAGTTGTTGTCATTTGCGGCGTAGTGTCGCGCGGATGATGTTGTTCATACTAATGCTCTTCCTGATCCAGCTGGAGAGCTCGTGCAATGATAGCTTCGTCACTTCTGCATGTGCCCTGCCGCAGTCATTGTTTATTCTTTATGGATTATTTGACCCGAAGTCCCTGAAACAACACCGGGTTTGTATTCATGCGCTGGAGCGCGCGGCTTCAGCTAGTTACACTGAACACTTCACATCAAGCGCTTGCTAGTTGTGTCACGTCTCTGCAAACCAGTTCCTTGTTTGCAATGGAATCATTACACCAATCCATGCATAATACACGAGTCAGGAAGGCACTGCGACCGCAGAAGCAACGCTGTTCTCCAAATTGCTGGCCTCCATAGTTTAGCTTTGTTTGGCGCCACAACCACATTGTGTAGCGGATAAATCTCCCATCAGAGTCAAGTGTAGTACGGTACCCCAGATTTAATAGGGTGTTTCCCATTTCACCGTTTGCACAAGCCCGTATACTGAATGGTGTTTTGTTTACTGAGCCCGAGGTCCTTCGTTTCAGATGATCCGTGACGTCATACAGCTGTTGAAACAAATTCCCCACTCCTGTGTGTTCCGGGCCCTAGCAAGGGTGCTAAGGGCCCATGTACAGGCAGTGAAAATGGTCTCTGCCTCCTGTTGATTAGTACCAGACAGGCGCACTTGGGGTGCAGTGAGTCCTTCACACCGCGGGGCTCCAGTGGCATTGCATAAGCTGCACTACTGGCAGTTACGCTCCTGTATGTGCCAATCTTCTAATATTATACCAAAATCAAAGAAGGCTGGGCGCCTGTGTATTGTGTGTGATTGGTTTATACACCTGGTGCAGCTGCTCTTTCTAAAAAGCTGCGTGGAAAGAAGGAGAATGCCACAGACAGCCACTACGGCTCCATCATTCTCAGGTGATGTGGTTGTTTAAGCAATGGGCAACGCCTCCCAGGGTGTTAAGAGGGCCGGGTCTACCAGCAGTTTTTTAAAGGGGGCCTCGAAACAGGGCTCTATCGGGCTCTGTTTAGTGCCCTGGCCGTTTTGTTTTCCGGACTGCAGGCACATCGATGTGCTGCTCACACTGCTCACTAGTGGAGAAGTTACAACATGACGTCCTGCCAGGTGAGCGATGTAGGGGAAGGGAAATCCTGTAAAAAGTCATTTTATCTCTGGATTTCCTTCTCTTTTTGAAACTCAGGAGCATTAACATGTCGCGGTGTCACTAGGGCTTTAAGTGGAAGCTTTTTCAATATTATATACAAGCCATAGTTGCTGCTTATTTATCTTATGCAACTAACAACCATTGACAAAGCCAATGGTCGACATCTTGTAGGTATGATGTTACTTGTATCATATTTCTGGATTCAATGACAAAAACAGCAAAATACAAGTCGGGCGGCACACTATGCTAAGCACAGATTTTAAGCTTACCTGTTCTTAAGCCACGCACTTAATTACATTGGCCACGCCCCTTTGAGAGACCCCCCAGTTTATTCATCCCACTTAAAGCCCTGACGCGCCTCCATCTTTGGAGCATCAGCACTTAACGTCACCTCCATCTGAAACTGAATAGCTAACGAGATCCAATTTCTTTCACAGTAGAGGCTGGCCCGCATAATCATCCAGACATTCATTTATATATGTGATATATATTAGTGTGTATGTTTGTGTGTGTGAGCGTGTGTGTGTGTGTGTGTGTGTGTGTGTTTGAGTAGATGCTGGGCACTCACAAAGTAGGCCTACGTTTGAAATCACAAGAACACTGTCAAAAAAAGTGAAAAGAGCACTGTAATGAAACCAATGAAATGTAATGACATCAGTACAACAGTTAGAAAGAAGGAATAATTGGGGAAGATTGATTAATTGGGAATCAGTAAATGATGTCATAAAATAATGACATTTCAGGCACAAGAATCATCAACTAGCGGGTAATTTTAGTTGGCAAGAAAAATGAATGGTAGAAAAGGAAGCTAAGTATAGAGCAGAAGCTATGGCTGGAGTCCAAGCAGTGACTTTACACATACACCACAATCACGTGTAATATTGATCACGGGGTTCCTTAAAATGAACAGTCTCCAACAATTTCTTGAATGTTATGTAGTTGGGTTGTAGTGCTAGGATTGGGTGGAGGGAACATTTCTGAGCTTTTGATCTTGGCGCTCCATTGATTTACTTCATGGTTTTTGTATTTGTACCTAAGGGCTCTTGCTAGAGTGTAGTGTGGAGTCGTTTCTAGAAATATCATGGCCTTTCCTTATCAGGCCTTGTGCACAGTGCCAGGGACTTTAAACCTCATTGGGTCTTGACTGAGAGTCGATGAAGGCATTTTAGAATAGAATTAGTGGCCTTAACTTTGAAATTAATGCTCAAACTTGCCACATGGCACTTGATTCGCCGCATTCGGGTTGCGATCTTGTTCGAAAATCCAGTACACCCAATGTAACATAAGTCCAGTTTGGCCATGACAAAAGACTTTTTCAGTTCTATTCTATGAGACGTTTGAGTAGAGAGGGATATGTCATAATCAAACGAAACATCCGTTTCCCACAGTTTGGGAAAATTTGATAGGTGAGCCCAAGGCGAATATCCCACTTAATGGGAGAGATCTGTCGATAGGGTTACCCGGAAAATTTGGTTCAGGCAATTGATAACATTTATTTGATCAGCAAGTTTTTTATTCTGGGCGAAGGTGGATTTGAATATTGTGTGCATACATCTAGAACTCCAGATGGTAATGGTTCATTAAATGCCCCGGGAGTGCACGCACACATGATTACAAGAAGAGACTGGGGCGGGGCCTGTGGGACACCTGGAGTGACTACACGAGCAACTGCTTGTATTCAAACTGAAGATTAATTTCAAAGATATACATTCACTATAAATTAAAATGTGCTTTATTATTTGACGTTTGCATTTTGATTTCAAGTGGATAGCTTGTTAGAGCCACAATAAAAAAAAGTCTTGACAGTAAGTGCAACAACCTTTCGGAATTCTGTCAGGTTATGAATTATTTGATAACTGAATTATTTCCTTCTTGCTCGAAGTGTACCCAGACAAATGACACTAAGAGAATTGGTTCATTGTTATGTCCCGAGCAGTTTGAAAAACAAACACAAGCCAGCATTTTTTGCTGATGCTGCACAGAATAGGAAAACAAAGGAACTTAATAAAAACGGGTCGATGACACAAATGTAGACATCATAAAGCTGCTGGCTGCCGTATCATTCCATAAGCTAGCACTTTTGTGGGATGACACGTGTGTGCACTTGTATCTCCACGCATGCACATGCCTACAAAATGACGCGTGCACCATTTTATTTATTTTTAAATTTACCGACCCAAGGTGGCAGAATCCCCTTGGAGCAGTGAATAAAAAAAAAAACTCTTACTTGCACAAAAGTGTTTTGTGAAAGCAGAATGGCCTGGCAGCAAATGTTAGTTGCCGCACCTTCCAACATATTAAAAATATATATTTATTTAAAGACTGCAAGGGGTGGGGAAACAACAGAGGAGTCAGGGCCAGACTGGCTACCGGGCTTTCCTCAATACACAAAGCAAAACAAATGTTTAAATAAGTACGCTTTAAAGCTATTTGTTTTGCATTGTTCATTTAGAAGCGCCGGCAGCTCCCCAGCAAGAAAATCAGCCCCTCCGCAGTGAACCTGGACCCCACCCTGCCACCCCAGCAAAAAACGCCCGGTAGCCAGTCCGGCCCTGAGAGGAGTGCGTGGGGTTTGGGATCGATGTGAAGGAATGGGGAGTGTGCGGGGAAGCAATGGATGACCTTGAGGCAGGGGAAGGAAGAATAAATGAATAACTATTTTAAAAAGCTGATGATGGTGGAAGCTATCTACAGGGTAGGGAGGATGCAGCGACACAGAGTGCATGAGGTGGAGGGCGAGTATCGAGCAGGAGCAGGCAAAGGAGAGAGAGCAACACAGAGAGTGGGGGTTGTTTAAAGGGACGCACCAGCACATGAGGAAGAGTAAGAAAACACATGCACTCACATTGAGTACTTAAAGAAAAAGTTAGTCCCCATATTATGAGCAGTGGAACGATACAAGTTAGCTAATCAAAGGGATGCTAAAGAAGTTATACTCCAGGGGTGGGAAAACCACAAGAAGAGGAAAGCAAGACATCGAAAAAGAAGCAAACAGATGGGACATAAAAGTCAACCACCAGTAAGCCATGGCCAGGCTCTAAGTCTACTGTAAGTCTGTGGTGGGGTCACCAAGAGATCTTTCACAAACAGACAGCTCAAGGCTGTCTGCAGCCGAGACCTGCCAGTAAGCAAGAAACAAAGTTCAGAAACAAAAAGTAGAAACAGGAGATTTGGAACACTCCTGTGATGAATACATGGCATACAGTAATTGTACTTTAATAAGGGAACCAGAACAAAGCACTGCCAATGTGTTGTATCAAAAGATGCATTCAAATTGAAGCAAATACAGAATACAGATCACCTGCTGCCTTGGTAGCCTCAGGAGGGAAGGGGAATAATTCCTTTGGAGACGTTACATGCTCTTTGCTCAGATGTACTTGTTACCTTGCAATCTTCTGCACCAATATTGCAGAATTCACGGACGGTTTAATATTTTTTATTTTTTGGAGTTCCATTTATGATTTAGGAAATACATAAAGCAAACCATGTCAACAGCAAGAATGCAGAGCATATGTCATCGGGTACAGAAAAAAAATAAAACCATCCTCGACAGCTCCATAAAGGGAACGTATAGACATATTAGTCCCGAAATGAATGAACGTTTAAGCGATGCACCGACTGCAAGGATTAGAAGTTACGTCTTGGAGTCCAATAAAAACGAATCTAAGTTCACATATCCTACTTAATAGAATACTGCATTTTATCAGGACTAATGCAGAGCATGCGTGATTTACGGAATATAAATATGTTAATTACTGTACTTAAGAAAACGTATTAGGTAATTTGCCAATTTCAGCAGGCCGCTGCTTTGTGTTACCCAGTAGAACCCTACAATTTTCTTGACTAATGAAGCAGCAGAGATGTTCCTTAGACACTTTTCTTTGAAGAAATCTGCTTCTTATCCCTGCCAGCTGCTGTCTTGCACACTGTGTGCTTGTTTTTGCTGCCTGATTTTCAGATTCTGCTGGCCCTACTTTTTGTACGTCTTCTGCATTTCAGAGTTGTTTTTCACGAGGTGCATTTCATTATTTCAAAATAGACCTTTATGCTTCTGTATCGTGTGAAGTACTATTTCCTCTCATTTAAATTGATAAAACCAGAGATGTTTTAAGCCATGGGCTAAGTGGGAAATTGTCCAGGGCCACACTTTCCAGGTACCCCCACCCCCAGTAAATTGTACTTTCCCCCTAACTCATGTATGAATAGCTCTGTATCTCAGTGTTAGACATGGGGGTCTCTAGTTGACAGTGGCTTGCACCCTGTCTAAGTAGGGACAATTCCTTCTAGTCAGGATAAGGGGATTACACAGTTAAAATAACCCCTGCACACCCCCTTTGTAGCTTGGTACCAGCAGTCAGGCCAATCTCAGAGGCAATGTGTAAAACATTTATACAAAACACACACAGTAACACAGTGAAAACACTACAAATGGACACCACACCAGTTAAAAAAAATAACCAATCTTTATCAAAACCAAACAAGACCAAAACAACAAAAATACCTAAATCAAGATAACACTTTTAAAGGTTTAAAACAGCTCAGTCCATAAAAAACTGTGGATGCATCACTTTTTGTACAAAATACCTGGGGTGCATCAAAACCACACAAAGAAAATAGGTGCAGGGGAAGTGAGGCACAGGAAAGTACAGTGATGCGTCAGTTCCTTACACGCAGGGAAGGTGATGCGTCGGTTCCCTACTCGCAAAGAAGGTGATGCGTTGGTTCCTTGCTCCAGTGGAGGTGATGCGTCGGCTCCATACATCCACACAGGGAAGGTGTTGCATCGGTTTCTCAGTTCTTAAAGCAGCAGAAAACACCTCGAAGGGCCCAGAACTGGAATTGGCACCACTTGGCAGTTCAGAACTCCTCGCAGAGGAGTTCAGGGGCTGCAAGTGAAGTCTTTGATGGCCCTGAGACTTCTTAACAGGAGGCAACCACACAAAAGCCATTGGAGAATCCTCTTTAAGCAGGATACCAAAGCAAAAAATCCAGTCCTTAGTTTCTCCAAGACAGAAGCAGCAAACCCAGCAAACCCAGCAAAGCAAACACAGCAAAGGGGCAGTACTCCTCCTGACAGCTCTCCAGCTCTTCCTCTTGGCAGAGTCTCCTCTTGATTCAGAAGTGTTCTGAAAGTCTAGGGTTAGAGGTCCAATACTTATGCCCCTTTTGGCCTTTGAAGTAGGCATACTTCAAAGGATAGTCTTTGTAGTGCACAGATTCTGCCTTGCCCTGTCTTGGCTCCAGGCACACTACAAGGGGGTGGAGACAGCATTGTGAGAGGACAGGCACAGCTCTATTCAGGAGTCAGTGACAACTACTCCCACCACTCTAGCTCAGGAAGGCCCATCAGCCTGGTGATGGACCAACAGGATATGCAGGGCACACCTCAGCTCCCTTTGTGTGACTGTCTAGAGTGAATGCACAAACAGCCCAACTGTCAGTTTAAACCAGACATGGATTCCACAGGCAGGCAGAGGCACAGCATGGTAAGGCAAGACAATGCCCACTCTATAAAAGGCAAGTAGTTTGATTGTTATAGTTTAAGCATTTGGCTAGGGAGACTGGAACTGCCAATCACCTTGTTCTCTGATCTTGTATGCTGTTTTGCTAAGGTCTATTGGAGTTGGGCCTCATTTCCAGAGGGAAACCAGTGCTCAGGCTGAAAGAGGCTAATGTTTCACAGCACCTTGGACATTCAACATTATTTCTAAAATGCTTTGAAAAAACGCAAGGCTAACAAACCTAGAGTCAAAGGTGTTATCTAAGACTCATAAAAAATCGATACAGTACACTCCTTTAAAAACCCTGTAATAGAATCAGAAGTACTTTATTTCCAAGAAATATATTCTTATAGAAATATTACACACATTTCTCGTTCATAAAAAGAAAAAGCAAATATAAGAAGAGACATAGCAATAAAGGGGTGATAGATTCAATTCCTTTGGGCTCCACGATTATATTTCAATTTTAAGGGAGAATACTAGCATGGAAGGTCCAACATCAACATGACATGGAAGACCACAGAAGCTTTGCTTGCAATATGTAGATTGTCAACCGGAACCACTTGGAGGAAACAATCCTGGTACTGATGCGAACACATCTATAATTCTATGTCAATTTATTGTGTATTTATTACAGAGATCTCTTTAACTTGAGTGATAGCAAACTTAAAAGTCACGTAGCATCATTTCTTGTAAGGCAATCGGGGTAAAATGTCATATGATGTCACCTCCTGTCTAGACATTGAGTGAGGGTCAAAGTGTGCATGGAGATACTTAAACCACTCTCATTTTTCTGAATTAACCCCCAATGCAAGACATAATGGGCTCTACAAAAAAGCTGAGTGAGCATTGCCTTTGACCAAGAGACTGATACAAATATGAACACGGCTGATGGTAGGGAAAACAACCAACGCAAAATGCACCAGAATCCACTTTTGCCTTTTGGGCAGAGCTTATAAATAATAAGTGGCAGTGCCCAAAGATTTCTCAGAAGCGTGTAGCCGACACTGACGAATGTCGGAATTGCTTAATACCAAGGCTGCGTAGTCTTGATGATACCTCATGCCTTTTTCTCCCATCACCAGAAACTCCCGCCCCTTTATATCACTCTTGCAGGTTCCTTTTCACTCCTGCTTTATCCCTTTGCACTGTTTTCCCTTCTTTCGCTTCCTCCTGCTTTCCTCCTTTTTTTGTTTTTCTCTCTCTTGCTCTGGGTCAAAGTCTGATGAGAAAAAGTATGCGGCAGTCCCCAAAGAAAAGTGCTGGTGGGCCCCACCTGCAACCACCGGCTCAAATTAAGCACTGATTTAGGGGCATACTTGTTTGCTGAGTTAGCTCCACGGCAGGCTTCCACATTTTAGGTGAATTTGAAAAAGTCATAGAGCTGTGTGAAAATAATGGTACATTAACGCGCATTGTCAATACATATCGCTTTATTATTATTTTTTATGCAAATGAAACTTGAGTTTCTTGTTTACATAGATCGCATTAATACTAAACCTATAAATATAAGTTAGTAAGGTTCATATAAGTTGTCTTTTGCAAATTTCCTCCGTTCATTTGAAATTGATCGCTGCAGAAAGCTAAAGAAAGAAAATAATGGCGCAATCATTTCCATTTTAATTGCACACAAAACACAATAGTTGGCTGCTCAGTGCTTAGTGGGGAGGCGCAGATGCAGCATTTCATAATTTAAAGGCCCGTGCATCAGATTTAATTGATTACATTGACATTCATTTCTTTTACAGGGGGCGGGGAGTGGGCGAGGATGGAAATTTGCAAATTGATTAAAAACGGAAGTGCTTCATTTGTTTTCTGTCATTAATAAATACACTAACAGATGAAAAGAGCAAGACGTAGTGGGGAGGGAGACAAAAATTAAATGCAGGTGGAGCTAAGTGCCCAATATCAGGGTGGATGAGGCTTCGCTAGCGTCGGGGGTCAAGAAGTGCAGACTCAATAGCACCGCTTGTTAATGGTCACATAGATTAGAGATTAAGGCGATTGGTGTCGAATGTGACAAAATGACAGATCATCGCTTAATTCGACTCACACATATTAATCAGAACTTGCTTTTGATATAGCACTTCATACCACAGTTTTGCCATCTCTAAGCGCTATAAATAACAGGGTAACTATTACCCAAATATATTTGATTAATGAATTAGTGTACCACATCTTAAATAATTTTTTTTAGCAATAAATATATTATGTTGTCTTTAAAAGCCACACTCATATATGCTTTCTTCAACTCAAATAGTTCTGCTATTACTCGTGTAATCATGCTTGCTGAGTACATTTCCACTTTTGAAATCTGAACATAATTTTCATAAAAATGCACCGCGCAGTTATTATTTTAGGAACTTCGTGATGTAACTTGTCACCAAGGGGATGTAACAGACTGGATTCCTTTATTTGTTCTAGAAGAAGTCCTGATTAAAGTATTAAAAATACTGCATTTATTCTTACACATCTACAGTATGCTGTCTATGAGAGGTAGTTCTTTTTTGCCTCCTTTGTTTATTATTTTTTGCAAGAAGACAACGTCAATATATACGATGACAGCGTATAGGAAAAAATCAGAAGAGGTACACAGGAATGCAGTAAGTCACATCCCAATCAAATGCAAGTAGTCACAAAATTTCCAATTGCAGTTATAATAACAAGGATAGTGAACATGGAAAATAGAGATGGGCGTAAAAAGGGGGGTTTGAGGGGAAATGGGCTGTGAGTGACCGAGAAGGATCAAAAACCGACCACCAATCAACATTTCCCAACATAGTATGTGAAAACAACCGTACATCGGTACAGCAATCCAGGAGCACGGTCATGCTTGTCCCAACAGGGGACATGCAAATGGGAAGCAGAACTCAAGTGACTCTTAAGAGACCAGTGATCCATTCCACACTACACTTAAGAACAGAGTGAGTCGATGGAAAGATGGATAGGTGAAGAAGTGATGACTAGGGAGAAATAACGGGAGAAGCGAAGAAGCATGCTACCCACCCATCCTTGACCCTATATCCATCCTGTCTTATAGCTAGGCAATAGTGCAGTGTAACAGGTTCTCTCCTCTTGTGTCCGCAGTAGGAGTCCAGAACACCTGCAAAATTGAGCAGCTCAACTACTCAGTATATTCGCTGAATGTATATTATGCACAACAGCATATCAGCGGGATGATCATAGTCGGTCTGTGTCAGTCTGTAAAGTTAAATAAAAAAAAACATTGAGACATCAGGGGACGGGACACAAAGGAGGAGACAAATGTACCCCAGGTCCTATCAAAAGGCTCTAGTGTGGCGTTAAGTTTATCAGTAATACCTTCATGAAGCACCACTCTGCACAATTCTATCAACCACTCCTGACCTGTAGGTATTGTGGATTGCGCCAATGGGGGAGAATGCATACTTTGGCATCTGCTAGAGAGGTAGCTAGCCATCGGTGGCTGTGGGTCTCTAGAAGAAGGACATCAGTTGTGTCATGGAGAAGCGCTAAATGGGGGGAGGGAGCTAGTGTCAAGGGGCTGTATAGGTATAAGTTGGCCCACACTTCCGTCCAATAGGACTGTAGAGTCATGCAGCACCACAGGACATGGTAGAGGTCACAGTTCAATTCCAACTTTGGTCGTGAGGTAACAGACATGCCTGATGAAACTTAGTTTGTGACCAGTACAATCATTAAGGACCTTAAAGTAAAGGAATTTCAGTTGGAATTCCCTAAGGACCTTATCATGATTGAGATGCAGAATTGCCCAATATTTGGGCGAATATTCCTTGCCTAAGAGCACCTGCCAATCCAGCCTGGTTGTGTTGAGGGGCGGCTGGAGTGTATAGTATTGATTAAAAGCCTATAGAGTCCTGAGACAACTCCCTTGAATTGACTCCAGAGCCTTAGATACTGGTGGAAGTGAAATTCAGGCAAGTCTACCTGTGGAGGACCCAAAGCACACCAGAGGATTGCTGATTTGAGGCAAAATGTGTCCCTCATCATCAGGAAGGGTTTCAAGGCACCACCTTGAAATAGCTAATCCACATGTCCTATCGTATTTTCGCACTAAGATGCCAAGTAAAATGGTTCGCAAGCTATACGTAAAGCTGTGTTATACCACAGCAGAGCCCTGACATGTATAAAATGGGCCACTCCTAGAAGCTTATTGGCAGAGAGCCATGCCATAAAAGGCTGAGTGAGAACTGGGTTCTCAACTATAGGGCAATGCAAAGTAGACATGTATACCGGGAGGCAGACATTGGGGAATCCCTGAATATGACTTTCAATTAAAACCCACATGGGGTGAACTTAGGATCAGTTAAATATGAGGATAGCTGTGAAAGGTGAAAAGCCAGTCTATATGAGGTCATATTTGGAAGGCGGAGGCCTTCCATCATAGTATCTGCCACAGCCTTGACACACCTAGTCTGGCCCTTCACCCACTCCAGAGAAATGATCTCATATCCACCTTTGTTCCCAAAAGAAGACTAGGGGGTATCAGGAGGGGCAGCATGCCCAGCACATAAATCTATTGAGGGGACATTACCATTTTGTCTGTTTGCATCTCCCCCAGAGAAACAGATTCATAGGTTTCCACTTGAGGAACTCACATTTAGACTTTTTCATCAGTGGTAGGAGATTGTCTTTGTCCATTCCAGCAAGTCCTCTGCTTATACAAATACCTAAGTACTTGAGCCCCTTGGGAACCCACTACATATTGTATGCTCATAAGCATGCATTGTTATTCGCCGTCAACATAGGGAGTGCCTCACATTTAGTCCAGTTAACTTTATAACCCTGGCAAATGGGAAAATTGGTCAATCATGGACATCAGAACTGGGATGGAGGACTCCCAACGTGAAAGAAGGAGCAAAATGTCATCAGGATACAATAGTGTCTTGACCTCACTATCACCTATCCGGAATCCCTTAACAGATGACGTGCATCATACAGCCGGAGATAAAGGCTCAATGGCCAACAGGAAGAGGAGTGGGACTCGAGGGCATGCCTATTGTGTACTCTGATGGATTGTGAACATTTGTGATAGGAAGCCTGCCCAGTTGACATGCTTTGTGGGCGAGTCATAAAGGTGTCTGACTTTATCTAGGAAATCTTTCTCTAAGCCCATCTTGGACATCACCCGAAAGAGATACAGTCGTTCCACCCTGTTGAACACCTTCTCAGCATCCAAAGAGAGGGCTACTTTGTTCTCAGCATCATCCCTCGTGTGCCATAGCAGGTACACAATTGTCCTGAGATGGTTGCGGAAGTATCGACTGGGAACAAAACCCATCTATGATTTGTGAATGAGCTGGCGAATCACCTTCCATAATGGGTTGCAAGAATGTTTTGCCATAATCTTCAAATCGACATTATTCAATAAGATCAGGTGTTAGCTTGCACAACCCAAAGAGCCCTTATCCTCTTTGGAGAGAAGGGTTATGGTGGTCTTATTAGATACCATTCCCAAGGATCCAGCATTGGCCTCTCAGTATGCCTTTGTCAAAAGTGGCACTTGGAGAGGTTTACCGGTCTTCTCAAATTTGACTGGGTAGCGGTTGGCAGGACTGGAATGGCATCCACCACTCTATAAAATCTCCCTAAAGGTACTCCCATACCTCATTAAGACTGAGGAGGTGTAAAGAAGCTAGAAAAGCACCAATTTGCTCTGGTGAGGCTTGAAACTGTGAGGTGCGAAGAGAAGAATAAAATGAGGCAATGTGGTCTGTATTATCAAGAGGGTGAGTGAGTATCAATCAATGGGCGTTTTGAATCCTTTAATGGACATTTGGGACTCACGTTGTTATAAATGAGCAGAGGGCCTGCTTTTACTCCATTGTCATACCTCTGCACGTTAGTTTATCCAAGGCCTTTTCAGCCATGTGTGTTGAGATGAGATTTAGTCAGTTCCAGCTCTTCCTGGATTGCAGGTGTTGGGGGTCAATATATATCTAATATGGAGATCTGAAACCTCCCCCTCCAGACACTGGATATCCGTCTGAGCCTTGTGCTTCATGATTGCAGAATCTCGCATCATCATACTTCGTAATACCACTTCGTACAGCAGGTCCTGCACAATCCTACCGACCCCTCATTATCCATGAGGTATGAGCTAATGTGGAATCTGAGCTGTTCTTCTGCTCAGGTGGTCTATCTACAAATGAACGCCGTCATCCTCCATCTAATTGGTGGATATCCAATCTCACGGGCTGTGGTCTGAGGTGCCAGCTTCTAGGATGTTGTTTCCCACCATGTCCAGGGGCACCCTCGCCTGGAGGGTGAAGTTTTTGATGTGCGACTGGGTACCCATGTGGGCAAGAGAAAAAGGTATGGTCCCTAGTTGTGGGACGATGCAGACACCAGAGGTCTAAGAAGTTATGACATGTCATGAAACTGTGCAGATGGGCTCTATCAGCCTGTAAGGTCAGTCTACCTGTCCAGTGTGATCTTGTAAGATCTTCTTGCATTTAACATAGTGCGACAGGCCAATGACATTTCAAGAACATATCACCAAAGGTTTGCATATCTCTAAATATGTGCTGTGGACTGAGTACTAAAAAGAGAACAGATCCTTGTGACAGAGGGTGAAAGGGTAAAGGGAGGGGTAACTATTGAAATCCTAAAGAGGGAGACCCCCAGTTACCTTTACGTGAAGTTCACGAGTCCAATGTACAAAGTGCAGGTGGGGGCAACAGGCCTGGGGAAAGTTGTTTGGTGATGAGAGAGAAGGTGGAGAAGGAGGAAAAGGGAAGGGACAATGAAAACTTTAATCTGTGAGCTAGCTCCTGCACTCCACGGCTGCACCAGCCAGCACCCCCAGCCAATCACAGAAGTTATACTTAACCCCAGATATATTCATGATACTGAAGCACTGTCTATCAAGAAACTGCTACTGTATGACTCCGATCCATTCTATGCACACCGGGAAAGACCAATATGGTCAGAATACAGTATAGCTCACCAATTACATTAGACACCATGAGTAATTACAAAGCAAATGATGGTATAGAGAACAGGCTCAAGTATGCCAGGGAGGCACGGTCCTCACCAGTGCCGTCCACATCCCCACATATGCACTAGGCTGAGGTGAAGAGAAAAAGACTGAGATATGGAGGAGACAGGCACACAATCATAAACAGCAACTACCTGAAAATCACGGATGAAGAGGGGATGAGACCATACAACTCATCGTAACCAGGAAAACCAAAGCAACCATGACTTACAAACTTCAAATAAACATGTCCAGGCCAGTCGTCTCTTTCATGTCTCCCATTAGCCCTCCATCCGCCATTGCTTGTCTGAGGGGTGATCTGTACTTGTCCCTGTCTTTATTTTAAGGGAATACACCACTTGCTGGAGACCAACACAACCCGATTCCCTACATGGACCAATGCAGATGTCTATTGTTGCAACTGATGGCTGAGTGTCTTACTGGAAGCAGGTACCCCACAGGGGTGGGAGGATCATGAGTGCTTTTGGCAGCAAAGGTGTCCATATTTGTCTCCGACATTTTATCCAGAAAGGATTCCAACTCTTCCAATTCAGAGAAGTCTTTGGTTTTGGTGTCCATTGTCACCAACATACGTGTGGAATCCAGGAGGCCATATTTGAAGCCTCATTGCCTGAGCCAGAGTCTGAGGGCAAGGAACTTCTTACAGTTGCTGCTGGCTATCAATGCGTAATCTGCAAAGAAGCAGATATGGCAGCCCTCTAATATTAGTGGATCCTTGGATTTACGTGCCGCTTGACGGATGGACTTGGTGTGTTGGTGACGTAAGGCACATGCAATTATCAAGCATGGTGAAGTTTGTCGCATAGCAGTGCGAGCCTAGATGTGATGGGCCCTTTGATTTTCCAGGGGTTCAGAGAAATGGACATCAAGAAGAGTAGGGGTGGGTTCTTCAGAAAGGACATCATGTCCTTCTTGTCTGTATCCTTAGGAATGCCGTATGTGCGGATGTTATTTCACTGTGATCTATATTCTAGGTCAGTGATCTTGTGACAAAAGATGTCAGTATCCCTGCCCCAATCAGTTAGAGCATTGTAACAGGCTTCCACAACATCAATCCTCTTATCAACTTTGTCTAATCAATTTTGGAAGGTGGAGACTTCCTGTCTCAGGCACTATATTGGGGTTCCCCAAATGGCTTGTAGCCTCAAGGAGTCCAAAACAGCAGCAGGCCTCAGAATGCCATTCAATATCCCCTCTCTTGTCTACATGGAATATACAATCCAGGAGGTCACCAAGTCCTGACTGAACAGGCCACTGCCCCAATAGCAAGGCCTCCTACATGCCACAAGGTTTGGAGGCACACTGCTTTGCTGGTGCTCACTCTCTCCTAAAAAAAGAAAAAAAACAAAGAAAGTGGGAGTGCTCACCCACCAGACCTTGCATCATTGAAGGTTCCCCAACAACTCTGGGTGCGAATGTACAGACTAAACCAGTCTCCTTGAGACACAGAGCAGTCCCCAGAACTTGGCCCCACATTGGGTGCACCATGATTTGGTTCATGGAGGGGCCCAGACAGGTGTCTGCAGTATCACCAGTGGATGTAGGGGCCCCCTCTACCTGAGGCCTGGCATAATAAGGTTTACAGAGCACAGAAGGTGGCTCCATCATTGTCCCTTGTCAGACAGTGCACCCTAAATCTCTCCAGTGCAGTGTGGGCTCCGGTAAGCAGGGAGGGCATGCACCAACTTGGGGTACTCTCATGGGCCCCCCTCTAAGTATCTTGTTCCTAGTATATCAGATCAAGTATCACTCCAATCAAAAACAGGTGCATTCCATGGCTTGAGTTCTGGAGGAACTTAAAACTTCAGGAGGACAAAGCACACTGCTGGCGAGTCAGCACCAGTTCTCTGACTGCATTCTAGTAGATGCAGTTCATAGAGTTTTTGAATTACTCACAATTAGAAAAATATTTGACACCAGTGAGGCTGGGAATGTATTTGCAAGCTTGGACTGGGACAGAACCTGGTACACTAAAGCGTGCCCAAACCACAGCATTGCTGCTGCTGATGAGTGCTCATTAACATGAAATATGGGACAAAGGATATCCAGCACTTGCTGTACAAACATTAGGGGGAAACACTTGATTGATTGAGAGTATGAACACTATTGAGGACTGCATTTCCTAGAATTCAATAGGAGAATTGGTGCAATCAATCAGACAGCATGCTCCCTTCCCTTCTGTCTACGTTACATAATAGTTGTTGTGTAGATGAACACTGGAGATGCACAGCATGTCTGAAGTGGTACAGAACCTGATACACTGACTGCAGCCTGCCAAACACCCCCAAAATACAGGATTGCCCTTGCCTGATTAGTGCCAATTTGCATGAAGGATTTGTCGAAGGATATTCAGCACTTTCTGAGCTAATATTGGAGGGGAAATGGTTGATTGTGAATATGGACACAATTGAGGACTACAGTTTCCAGAATGCATTGGGAAAAATTGCGTAGGCATTGTACCCCCTTCCCCGCTGTTTAGAGTTTGTAAAGGACATCGAGTTGGCGATCTCTGGGGATGCACCTGCGTGTGTGGGGTGTAACAGAAACTGATATACTGAAATTAGCTTGCCAAACACTCATAAACACCAGCATTGATCGTTGGCAATGAGTGCCAATTATCACAAATTACATGTCTAGGATACCCGCCCCTTCTGTGCCAATAAAGGGGCAAACACTTGATTTATTGAGATTGTAAACAGAACCGAGGATGGCTGTAAGGCAGAATACGTTGTCATAATATCAGCATAAAAAATGTTAAATTTCATACATGTAATGTAAATTACAAAAATATTGTCACAAAAGGAAAACCTCCAAATACTAAAAATAACATATATAAGTAAATAATAGTTTTTAAATTTAAAATAAGCTCCGTTTTCTTGAAAAAAGTATATATATGCTATTGTTTTCTGGAGAAACAAAAATACTTATATATATATATTTTTTATTTTTATTGAGCAGAGCATCAAGAACAGAGCAATCCCATATACACTACATTAACAGGAATCAATAATAAGCTGACTTTTTAATAAGATCCATATTAATTAACATTTGATTCACTATACAAGCTATCTCTACAGGATTAATACCAGCAAGGAGCTCCACTTTTAATAAGATTTTCATATGAAGCTGCCAAGTATTTTTAAGAGCTATACAAAATAAGGTGCAAGAACTTAAAAAGATAATAATAAAGTGTAACGGTGCTAAAGTGCTAATGCTAAAGTGCTAGTGCTAAAGTGCTGGATTTTAAACAAGAAAAGCCTCCGAACTGTTATATAAATATTCCTCATACCAGCTAACACGATATAAAAGAGAGCCTGAGATCCGTTTCAGGCTAGTACTAATGATCAATCAAATTTTCCAGATTACTTAAAAACACCCAGTTGTCATTAAACTTTTTGGAAGCGCCCACTCGCTTCGGGTAGGCTTCCTCAAAGGCCCTTGTCCGTTTCATTTTATTAATCCATTTATTGTAAGTGGGAACTTCCCTCTACCTGCAATTCTGCAGGATTAAAGAGCGAGCGACTAAGGAGGTAATGGCAAGAAAAGTCTCTTCAGTTTTCCTCAAATTTGTCCTATCTTTGCTAATTCCGCACAGGGCTACCTCAGCTTCAGGCACTATCTTCTTCGTAATTGCCCTATTTAAAGTCGAAAAAATCTTCCCCCAGAAGGGCCCTATTCTAGGACAAGTATAAAAAATATGTAGCCAACCTCCTTCGCCTTCTGCCTGACAGAGGAAGCATCTATTTTCAACCTCCGGATATCTTTTATTGAGTGCTTTTGGAGTTAAATATGCCAACCACCGGGATAAGAAGGCCATTCTTTTAAAGTTGGCTGCTCTCAGGGCCTTTCTCCCTTGGATACATACGACCTCCCATTCGTGCTTGGAGAAGGTACATTGCGTTGCCCGGGACACCCTTTCAAGCTGACTTTGCACCAACAGGGAATGGCCTGAGTTATGTAACAAGCGATACCAATTCCCCACTCCTCTTATCTTTGCTCCGAACAAGGCTGTCACAAGTTCGGACGGTGTGCAAAGTAAAAAATTCTGTTTATTTAAAAAGTGAATAATCTGTAAATACTCAAAAAGGGGGCTTCCTCTGGTCTTCACTTCTCGACAGCACCTCTTCCCAAGTTAATATCCTGTTCAAAATTAAAAAATGTCTTAACTCTAGTATACCACAAGATTTCCAATTTTTTAGATGACAAGATTGAATTGGGAGGTCGAGATTCTTGCACTCCCTCAAGTTTAGATAATGTAGCCCCGAAGAGCCCACCCCCTTTAAAAAGGACTGGAGTCTAATTGAGTAATCTTTCAACGTCTTATATCTTGTTTTTTTCGGAAGTTTGGAGGTTTTTAAAAATATCGGTGTCTGAGAACCAGCTTCCTGCACCATTTTATCCACAAAAAAATTATCTTTGGACTCATTAAAAACCAATAAGCGAGCTATTAAATCCAAAAAAGCAGCCTCATAGTATGTCCGTATATGCGGCAACGCCAGCCCACCCTGTTCAGTGGTTAATTGTAATACTGAAAACTTAACCCTTGGTGCCTTTTTACCCCAAACAAACTGTCTAAACATAGTCTCCAATTGTTTAAAATAATTAGTATTTATTTTAATGGGTATATTAATAAAAAGGAAGACGAGTAACGGAAGTATAGACATTTTGATAAGAGATACTCGTCCTACCAGAGTCAAAGGGAGTAATAGCCACTTGTTCTTAATTTTGTCCTGCATTTTTATACAATTCAACTTATACAACTGTTGGTATTGATCAGAGATATAGATCCCCAAATATCTTATGGGGTCGGGTTTTGCTGCTTGCTGCCTAAGGTTAACAGGGAGGAAATCTGAATCAATATTCAATGTTAGAATTTCTGTTTTGTTTTGATTTATCTTATAGCCCCCTATTAATTCAAATTTAGTAAATTCCCTCAACACCAATTCCACATTCTGGCTATTAGGTCTCAAATATAAGATGATGTCATCTGCGAAAAGCTTTAATTTAGCCATGCTCAAGATTGGAGCACTAACTGTGGCATTATCTTGTATTCTAATAGCCAATGGCTCTATAAAAAACTTAAACAACAAAGGGGAAAGCGGGCACCCTTGTCTTGTCCCCCGATTGATTTTAACTGTGCCCGCCCGTTTAGCGTTTATCACCACCTGAGCCTGAGCCCCCTGATAAATGTTACGAAGCATTAAAATAACCTGTGCAGGGATGCCAAACCTACCAAGGGCAAAGAACAGAGTGTTCCAATTTACCAGGTCGAATGCTTTTTCAGCATCAACCATCATAATACAGGCCGGGATTGAATTGGTGTTACAGTAATCCAATGCGTGTATTAAGAATTCGGTGTTTGCTGCCATAGATCTCCCTACTATAAACCCGGCCTGATCTTTATGGATTATTTCCTGAGAAGCAGATGAAAAACGCTGTGCCCAAGCTTTCATTAGGATTTTATAGTCCGCGTTGAGGAGGCTAATGGGTCTATAAGAATTGACGTCTTTTGGATTCTTGTCCTTTTTCACGAAACAAACAATGACCGCCTCTTTGAATGAGGAAGGCACCTTTCCACCATTTTTAATGTAATTAAAAGGTTTTATCAAAGGTGAATTCAGTTCTTTTACAAATACTTTATAAAATTCTATAGGAAACCCATCCTCCCCACACGCTTTAGCTCCGGCCATAGATTTTACAGCAGCCAAAACTTCTGAACTTACTAAATCTGATTTTAGCTGGTCTATCAATGAGTCAGAAAGTCTTGGAAGATTTAGGTTATTGAAATAATCCTGTATATTCCTTTCCCCAACCTGATATTCCGTAGTATAGAGCTGCTGGTAATGCTCCAAAAGATCTGCGCAATCCCCTCACTATTCAATACTTCGTCTCCGCTCTTGGGGTCTATCACCTTCGAGATATAAGCCTTTTCTTGTCTAGTTTTTGTAGAGCTGGCTAGCAATTTGCCAACCATTTGATTGTCTTCATAAACCCGTTGTTGGTAGGTTCGAGAACTGCTAATCTCTTCTAAAGTAAAGAATTCCCTCAGAGCCTTTTTAGCGTCTCCAAGCTGACTCTAATTCTGTGCCCTTTCCACAGCCAGCTGTAATTCAGCTATTTTAACTCGTCGCACTCTCGACTGGGCAGCTGAAAATGAAATAATTTGTCCTTGTGCCGCAGTCTTGAACCCACCCCAAACCGCGAAGGGTTCTGCCGTCTCCTCGTTGATCCTAAAATATTATAGGATCCATGCTTTAAAACCTTCAATCCATTTCTGATCCTGCAAGAGGAGACAATCCATCTGCCACCTGGATCGCTCTACTCTTGCCTCACCAATCTCCACTTCAAGCCAAATATAAGAATGGTCGGAAAAGGCATTGATCCCGATATCTGTCTTCAGAATATTAAATAATCTAGATATTAGGAAGAAGTCAATGCGAGATGCGGTGTGATGTCGGCAAGAGTGGCATGTGTAGCAATTTTTATCAGGGTTGGCTGTTCGCCAAGGATCTAGTAGCTGGTAATCGTGTCTGATAACTTCAAAAATTCTTTTAGTTATTGGTTTCAATTGTTTTTATTTGAGGTGTCCTTTTTAAATCCTGTATATAGTTAAAATCTCCCCCAATAATACTCTGGCCAGGGGCACCCCTTAACAGCTCATTAATCTTGGTCAACCCAGAGGCATCATCAAAAACCGGGCCATAATAATTTACAAAATTTAGAATCCTCCCATTCAGTCTCGCAGCTACCCATAGCCATCTCCCCTGTGGATCTCTGTGAATTTGATCAAATTCCCAAGGCAGATTCCTAGAGAAATAAATTGCTACCCCTCTCATAGCTAATCCAGCTGACGCAAAAAAAGCCTCAGAAAATAACCTCGGCATATAAAGTTTAGGTGAATTGGTCTTCAGATGTGTTTCCTGAATAAACAAAACATGAGGTGAAAAAGAGGAAAGCCACCTGATAAGACCACCATATTTTTGCTTATTGAGTATCCCGTTCACATTAACTGACAAAATACTACATTTACTGGTAATTTCTATTTCTTAAAAAAGCTTGATATCTAATCAAGTGTAAAATCCTATTTACTCCGCTCTTTGTTCTTTTTGCTCGTGCTCTTTTCCCTGCAGAAAACCCCCCCAACACTGCCCATCCCCCCTCCCACGAACAAAACCCCTCCCCCTGAAATGTGGAAAACCCCACTGGCCACGCTAACCACATTTCAGCCCTCCCTACATACCTACTGGGTGTCATGGAACTACACCCTGGGTGACAGTGCTACCCCCAACAATGAAGAAACTTAAACCTCTCTCCTGTACACACGTTATAATCAACTGCTAGAAGAAATCTCTTTGAGTAAACCTTGAGCATCTTCTAGGTTTGAGAAGAAATGAAACCTCCCCTTGACAAGAACACGAAGTTTTGATTGTTGCGCTATTGAGGCCTGAGCGCCCTGTGCTTTGAATAGATACAGCATTTTTACAAATTTCTTACGCCTGCGCGCTGCCACTGCCGACATGTCAGAAAATATACAACATTTAGTAGTTTCATTAACAGAAAATTGTCTTTGCTGAATTGCCTTTGCTAAGACTCTCTCCTTAGCACGGAAATCAGAGAAATTCAACAAGATTGTTTGTGGTATTCTCGAGTTTGGCAGGGAGTGAGCGGGAACCCGGTGTGCCCTTGTAATCGTTAAATCTCCATTGAAGTCTGGGAGAACCTTTTGTTTAATAAACGTATCGGCCCATTGGAGAGTTTGAGACCCCTCGATCCCTTCTGGAACCCCCACTATTCGAAGATTGGACCTACGGGAATGATTTTCGAGGCTACAGGTAATGGCAATGTAGACTGTGCCTGTGCTTGCGATGTACATGCTGTTTGGGCTGGCATCATATCCGAGTCAATTAAAGAGGTTCCCAGATTTTGCGCTGCCGGGCCCCCTTTGGTAGAACAAGATGGAGCCTGTTCAGCCATCTGGGCCGTCTGGGCCTGCAGTGGGGGCTGGGATATACCCTTTTGCAATTTTTGCGATTCTCCTGCGGCTTCCTGTGATCTTATTGTGAATCTGGGGGGAGCCAATAGAGATGTTTGTTTACAAAAAAGAGGAAAGTCCTTAGCACTTTTTAGATCTTTCTTATGACCCCCAGTTGCTGAAGCCTCTTGCTGGTCCCCAGCTAAAGGTGTCCCCATGGACTTTTTTTCCCCCTCAAATGTCTCGTCCTCCAACTGTACCGGGGACAACGACTGTTCTTCTTCTGAAATTTCAAAGCTGGAGTTTAAGCCAGATTGATACGCGATATGATTGGCTCTGGCCGCTTGCGCTGCCGCCTTTGCTTGGGCTAAGCGGGTTTTAGCTTTTAGCCCAGCTGCTGAATCTACCTTGGCTACAGTACTTGTAGATTTCAGATGTTTTCCCATCTCACCCTGCTTCTTTTTTTTTTTTTTAATTGTAAATGTCCAGCCTCAGTGACCATATATATGGAGAATATGCCAAGTGCCTCCCTGGTCGCATAAAGTTATCACCAGATTTCTGACGAATGTCTATAACATGACTGTTCTTTGCCAAAAAGAGAGATCTTCAGACCTCCATCCTCCTGCAGCGCGTGACAGAATTCCGGCTCCCGATCTTTAATCCTGCGTTGGTACTCCGCTGGAGCTCCAGCCCTCCTGCATAACCCCTCGCGCAAAGCCAGAGCAAGTCCAGGGAAGGGGTCACATCACAGGTACGTCAGGCAATCCAGGCTCCAGCCTCCAGCTACCAGAGTCTGTCTTTGTCGAGCCTCCAGTGCTCCAGTGCTCCGCTCCGCCGATGCCCCCATGTCCTTCTCAGCCCTCGCCGGAGCCCAAGCCAGTCCTACAGCGAAATCCAAGCGCTGTGGGCCGGCCGCATTAATTGCATCAGCCGAGGGGGGGAGAGGAAGAGAACCGCCGATGGGAGCCGCGGACAGGAGCTCCGTTTCATAGTGCGCGAACCGCATGAGACGCCGAGTCTCCATTGCTGGGGGTGGAGGCAGCGTCACCTGTGGCTACACGGAGGCGTGGTTCTCCGTAGCCATCCGCCAGTGTTCAGCTTTCAATACTTATATATGCCATTAAATAATCCAAGCTTTAAACTTTAAAAGAATAATTAAGAAAAGCACATTACATTTTTTTAAAAGATACCAATTTAAAAAAAAAAAGTTTACTAATTGTTAGAACTGGGGGTCTCTAGTTGGCTGAGGTATGTACCTTAGTCCAAATAGGGACCCTTGCTTCTAGTCAGGGTAAGGAGGGACACACCCTTAGATAACCCCTGCTCACCCCCTGGTAGCTTGGCAGGAGCAGCCAGGCTTATCTCCAAGGCAATGTGTAAAGTGTTTGCAACCACACTCCCAGTAACACAGTCATAACACCACAAATGGACACCACACTGGTTTCATAAAAATAGCAGTATCTGTATAAAAAGGAATACAATGAGACCAAACGATAGCAAACCAACATATGCGTATTCGTAATAATTCACTTGGCCGGTTATTAGGCCAGCAATCACTTGTAGGTTCTTGTGGTATTAATGAGCAATTTACGATCAGTTCGTAATGCAATAATAATGCGATTCGTAATGCAAGAATCAGGCAGTTCGTAATGCAATAATAATACGATTCGTGATGCAAGAATCAGGCAGTTCGTAATGCAATAATAATGCGGTTCGTGATGCAAGAATCAGGCAGTTCGTAATGCAATAATAATGCGGCTCGTAATGCAATCTGCACGGTCAACTCGGGCACCTCTAGGCCCCAACAGCAGAGACAACGGTCATAGGCATACAGGGGCGGCCCCGGTCCTGCTGGGCAGGTCCGGGCCGCTCGGGGACTCAGCGCGTCTAACGCGGTGCAGTGGGAGAGAGCTCAGAGCCCTCCTGTACTCCTCCTGCACGCCTCCCCAGGCCACACACGATTGCGGCTCCCGACTGGAGTCCAAGCCTTACCTGGGGGGGTGCGCTGCCTTGCTCTCTCTCTCCCCGCTCGTCGGACGTCCTGCTGGTTGATCCCGATCACGTTGTGGCTCTGTTGCTAGGCGACGCTGTAGCCGGAAAGGTTACGGCACGGCCTTCTCCGTCGTTGATGATCTTGGGCAGATTCCTTTTGACGAACAATGATCATGATCCCTTTCACCTTGTAGCTTCCTTAGCTTCAAGAAATCCTTTAGCACGTTGCGGCTCGGGCCGGTAGCGGTGATCCTCACTCACAGCCTCAGTTATGATGATGGCTCGGGCCACAAACAGCAATACAGCAGCGTGGACGATGTTTCATGCTGCGGGGCAATGCGATCACGGGGCACCTCGTAAACAGTACGACGGACCACACGGCAGTCTCAGGCGTGCAAGAGCAGCACGCACACAGCGTCGCTGAGACACAGTCCTCAGTTTCAAGTGCCCCGTTAGCACGGTGCGGCTCGGGCCAGCGGAGGTGATCTTTACTCACAGCCTCAGTTACGATGATGGCTCGGACCACAAATAGCAATACAGCAGCGTGGACGGCATTTCACAATGCGGGGGCAATGCGATCACGGGGCACCTCGTAAACAGTACCACGGACCACACGGCAGTCTCAGGCGTGCAAGAGCACCACGCACACAGCGTCGCTGAGACTCGGTTCTTAGTTTCCCACAATCCTTTGGCACGTTGCGCCTCGGGCCGGCGGCGGTGATCCTTCCTGACAGCCTCAGGTACGATGACGTCTCGGGCCACAACAGCAAGGCAGCAGCGTGGACGATGTTTCACGCTGCGGGGGCAGTGCGATCACGGGGCACCTCGCAAACAGTACCACGGACCACACGGCAGTCTCAGGCGTGCAAGAGCAGCACGCACACAGCGTCGCTGAGACTCGGTTGGAAACTTTTGTGTTCCTGAGTTTCCACAACAGGGGACCAGCTCTCCTCGGGCCCTTGGAGAGCTGGTCCACTGGACACAGCACACAGCAAAGTCCTCACAAGCAGGGGGACACAGCACACAGCAAAGTCCCTTGTCCTCTCCTTAGTCAAACCAGCAAACTGCAGGCCAGCCCCAGAACACACAGCAAGGGCAGTCCTTCTCTTCAGTCTCTTCAGCTGTTCTTCTTTGGAAGAGGTTCCTCTTGATCACCAAGTAGGTTCAATCCTTTTTCAGTATGGATTTCAGTCTTGAGTTCAGGGGTTTCAGCTCTTACATTTATACCCCTAAATGCCTTTGAAGTCTTTGTGTTCAGGGGGCTCTGACCTCGGTCCAGACCTGGGTGTCTTCCTGCCAGTGCACACCCTCCTCCTTTGATAGTCAGGGTCTGGGGCCCAGAGGCTCAGCAGGAGGTGGAGCCATCCTTTTGTGGCAGCTACACAGCCCTCTTCACATCCAGGGGGCTACTCCTCCCCCCCCACATCAAATGCAGGCCAGCCTGTTGCTGTCTCACCTTCTCCTCCCTGGGGTCAGGACACTTCCCAGACCCTGTCACGTCTAAACCCAGGCAGGCAATATACAACCAGGCAGAGGCACACAGGATGGTGTAAGACAAGAAACCAGCCACTTCTGAAAGCGTGGTTTCTAAACACACAATTAAAAAACCATCTTCACAAAAAGATGTGTTATTAAATTCTGAGTTCAGGCACACTAAACTCCATCTCTTCATCTTATGCCTATGGGAAGATATGCTGGAAACATGGGACACAGCATTCCCCATTCTGTCCTATGGGCAAGATGGCCTTGCAACAGTGAAAAACGAATTTGGCAGTATTTCACAGTCAGGACATGGTACACACCTCAGTACATGTCCTACCTTTCACATACACTGCACCCTGCCCAGGGGGGTACCTTGGGCCTACTATAGGGGTGTCTGATGTGCATAAAAAGGGAAGGTAAGGCCTGGCAAGCGGGTCAGTAGCGGCTTGTGGTGGGAGTGCTGCCGGGCGGTGGGGCGGGGAGGAGCAGGGCGGGGGTAGTTAACTACGACATACGGCCGAACAGAGGTAAGTAAACAAATAAATAAAAAAACGAATTTCGTTGCGCGCGCTACATCGCATTTGGCAATGCAGCGCGCGCAATGAAATTCGTTTTATTTATTTATTTGTTTATTTACCTCTGTTTGGCCGTATGCTGTAGTTTACTACCCCCACCCTGCTCCTCCCCCGCCCCACCCCACCCCACCGCCCTGCAGCACTCCCACCACGAGCCGCTACTGAAGTGGGTGCACTTGTCAGGACAACAATGCAGTTAACAAACTGTGCGCAGACACTGCAGTGGCAGGCCTGAGATCTCTCTTTAGGGCTACTTGTGTGGGTGGCACAATTAGTGCTGCAGGCCCACTAGTAGCATTTGCATTACCAGCCCTGGCACACATAGTGCCCTTTACTAGTAAGGCAAACATACCAATTATGGACAACCAATTACCATAACACTTTATACAGAGAGCATATGCACTTTAGCACTGATCAGCAGTAGTAAAGTGCCTAGAGTCCTAAAACCAACAAAAACAGGTCAGAAACAATACAAGAGGAAGGCAAAAAGTTCAGGGATGACCCTGCAAAAAGGGCCAAGTCCAACACTAATTATGTAATGTTATGTTATGTCATGCGAATTTGTAGTGCACACAATCACCCAGGAATGTATCATGGCACTGAGCAGCTGTGAGGCTAGGCAAAGCGAATTCAATTTTTTAAAACATTTATATACAGTATTATAAAAAAAATGTCAATCCTGCATTTAACTTTGCTTGCCTATTTTAAACAAAATCATCTGCAATAGAAGCAAATGTTAGTGTTAATAAATATTACATTATAAAAAAAGTGCATAAATTGAAGGTGTTCAGATTTGCTGTTCTAATTTCAGTCCAATATACATTGGTGAATGTGCATATATATTGAAATTCATATCAGCCATCATATACCATTTTTTAAATGTATAAATCAAATATTTATTATGAATAAGACTATTTTAAAAATAATTAAAGCCCTTTCTTAAACAAATGCCACATATGTTAAATATTTAATTTTACATTTTAAAAATGAAATGCAAAATAAATTTAAAAAAGTGAACCCAAAGCATTTTTAGCAATTGAAGGAGAATTTCCCTTTAAATGCATACATTCATTTAAACACTGAACCCTTATAGTTTACATAAAGTAAAAATCAACAAATTCGTAACCCTAAATTAAATATAAATTAATATAATTTACATCCCGAATAAAAATAAAAATAGAAAACACAACCAATACCCCCAAAAAAGTTAGGAACCCCATTTGTTTCCAAATTATTAAATACAAATATGTGTACCTCAAATTTTTGGTTTGGGAATAATGTAATATTTTTCACTAAATAAAAATGAATTTGAAAATAATAATTCTATAATAATTAACACAAATATCATGAAACAAATTAGCCAACTAATCCCCCAATAAAGCCTATAATGTAAAAATAAAATTCCATAAAAAAGATACATTTAAACATTAATCAATAAATAAATTATAAACAACTAAAATGATTACTTTATTGAAATAGAAAAGAAATATATTTTTTATGAATTAAACACTACCCACCCAATGCCCAAATAAACCTCACAACCCAAAATAATACAAAAGGTAAAATAATTATGAAACTAAATACCAGTAACTTACATATTTATTAATATGATTAAATAAAAAAGAAATTCATTATATAATACGCAAAAACGCCATTGTGTCACAGTATTTTAGTATACCATATTTTAAACATTGACTTTATTGACAAAGATAAAGAAACCATTCACCTGCCCTCGATTTTTTGGCACTGACAATATTTTGACCACAAAGTTATGGTCAAACGATGTTTTGAAGTTGATATTCAATGAATGCCCTAGAGAAATCTGGTACAGGCAAGCAGGCAGTGTGCTTCCCTCTCCCTTTATTTGTAAGGAGATGGCATTATTGAGTGTTGAGGCATGAGTCTGGATTGAGTGAGGTGCTTTTGCTTTTATAGACAATGAGGAACTGAATTTCTTATTTTGTTTCAGTGTTTTTTCTTTAGTATACTCCATGGTGTGACAAAGACAAGAGGTTGTTGGACATCCAACTGCAAGAATATTATTATTAATGAAGGATCAAAATAAAGAAGAGGGCAGAGTGGGGAGGAAGACACAATACATTTCCTGGTGCCCTATCGAGGTTCACACAGTCCGGAATTAAAAAGAAACTACATTTGAAAACAATTTTGGCATCTCCAAAGGGATTATGAATTAAGGCTATAAGGTCTATTAATTGTGGGCTCCTCACCATCAGCAGGAGTTCCTGAGGCACACTCAGATACAAGCTCTACTAATTTTAGGGGCAGTGCTCCTGAAGTTGATAGAAAGGCTGTGTCAGTCAAAATAGACATTGAAGATGGCACTGAGGAGGAACGTAATACAGCGACTATTGCTAACATAGCATTGACTAGTGGCCCTGGCACAATTTCAGAATTTCAGAAGTGATCTCCCATCCTGGGTAAGCTAGTCTAAGCAATGAGTGCATGAATCAAGAGGTCCATTGCTGTACCAGCTGAACTAATGCACGGTGAGAAGAACTGTTCCATTAGGCAGGGTAGGTATTAGAAACGGTTGAAGATTATACCATTACTCCACCCGCTGTTTTAAATATGTATGCTAAAAGGGTAGGATGCAGCAGGATATGACCAAAGAAACCAGTAGTGTTGTTTATTCCCCTCTGTAAACGTCTTTTGGAAGTTGATTCCACTCCGTGTGTCAAAGGGCCTGAGACACTAATGGTAGATGGCATAAGAAGGTCCAAAAAAGAATTGTCAGAGACCCAGTTTAATGAAAATGTCACCACCAAGAGCATATGGCACCTGTGGGGACTAAGTCTCAAGTGTTTGACTCTGCGACATATATGCTGTAGGATGGATCTAGTTTTAGAAGGTCAGTAAGATTTTGGTGGAGTGGGCACACCGCTGTAAATTAGTGGTACTCACAGTTCCCCATCCCTATTAAGAGATGAAGGAATGCTTGGATTTCTGTTAGTGAAGGATGGGAGAGGTTGTGCCAGATCACGAGGTATTTTTTCCCTTAGAATGCTCATATTGCATTTGTGGATTTTATGGAGGGCCAGGAGATGATTATAGAATTGTAACAATGGTCTCTCCACTGCAGGAGTTAGGGGAGAAAGGAGAGGGGTGAAGAAAAAAATCCTAATGTCTCAATGCAAGCTAGATCCTCTTCACATCTGGACAGCCCATCATGCTGTGTTTCCACTTACTTAGATGTTTTCACACCTCTAACAAGTTACACACCCATTTGGGACTCATCGAAATAGGCACACTATTACTTAGCTTCAATCTTCCAGCCAGAAGCTCTGAGTGAGAAACTGTGCAGAGTTAAGGCTAATGAGAATTTTATTGAAGTCTGAATGGCCAATGATGAAGCCTCTGACCCGCATTACACTGTCTTAAACCATTCCTCCTGCCTCACAGTCCATATTTTTGATAGAAACTTTAACTAGATATTAATCAGAATTATCTGTTTGAAGTGTGAGCATTTTTATGTCTTTTCTCTGTTTTTCTATTAATGCAACCCGATAAGTTCTCATATCTTCTTGAAGCATTGCAGTTTTGATACTCTGGTTTTAAATATGTGTTCTTAGCATCAGAACAATATCCGTTTTAAAAATCGTTCTAAAGCTGGAGCTTTACCATTTTTATTAATTGTTTACATTGGCAAGTTCTTCAGTTGTAAACTGTAGAGCTAATATAGGTTTGTCTTGATTACGGAATTTAGGTATGTTTATTTTATCCCAAGAAGTAATACATTTAGCAACATTAAATTCTCCTTGCTCATTTTTCTACTGTAGAGCATTTTAAATTTCAATTATTTAAACATTAAATTGAAATAATGCAATTATTATTAATATATGATCTACCATAACTATGTTTTAAGTCAAGTTACTTGAACATATATGATGAAAAGCCTTTGGGTTTCTTCAGTCCCTCCCCACTTGTTTTAACACTTTCTAAAAGGTGCAAACTCAGCCTTCTTGCTATAATGAAAGTTAAGTTTGAGTTTTAAATAATCTATCTTCTTTGACAATTCAATATCCTCACTAGTCTAGTGAATTTGTTTTCTATCTCACCTAAACCATCCAACAATTCTTTTAGCTCTTACATTGATTTATTTCTTGTGTTTGCTAGAGTATGTCAATAAAAGACCTCTAACTTAAGCCTTTAAGATTAACTATTCAATATTTAAATCATTGGCTCCGCTCAAAGGTAAAAAATGGAATCAGTCAAAAAGAAGCAATGTTTCTTAATATTTGCAATACAAGCATGCCAATGTATATGGTTATAATTTATTATCAGTAACTCTTGTGCTAATTTACCAATTCTATTTTTAGTTATATCAAGAGAAAAAAGAATGCTCTGTTTAGCAACTAGTCTGTTAGCTATAAATATATTTAAGTCATGGTGTGTTTATAAATAGAAGGCACATTGAGTATTGCAGTGACTTTTATAATAGTGATCCGATGATAAGCGGTTTTTACTGATAGCAAAGTGTTATCAAAAGTTATACATTTAATGTTACATTCCATTTTATGTTGAAGGAAATAGGTTGTGATCTATTCAGAGGCTGCCTGCAAAACACAGCATCTAAAATCACATATTATATTCCTTCACACCTACTTCCCATTACTGTATTCTTTGCCTCTGCAGAGGAGTCTTGCCCATAGAGTGTTGAACTGCAAGAGTCACAGTTATGATTATTTAGTAATAAAAATGATATGCTCAAAAGTGAGCAACTATAGGTAGGCTGGAAAACAGGTTGTAGCTCCTACATAGGTGAACTTGCCAATTGTTCAGAGAGTAAAATACAGGGACCTCAGCAATAAAACAGATTTACCTATAAGAGATTTGTAGGTAATACAGATTGCTAACTGCAGTTGAATGTTGGTGATATTTTCACTATCCCTCTATATATGTGTTATCAGGAATTGTTAGGCTGCTCCGTTCTGCTATAAACATTTATGCAAAAAGTAAATTGACGAAAATCGATTTTCATACTGCTGTATAGTATTGTAACAAATGTGAAAATTAAGTACTCTGAAGCAATCAAAAGGTGACGTGCATTGCTTCATAAAATAAATAAAAAATAAACAAACAAACAAATATACATCAATATGGCCTGATTTACAAAATTGTTCACATTGCGACCTGCTCATACAAATTCCTGATTAACCACATAATATGGAAAGGTGGATATCTACTGGTGAAGATGGAAAATATTTCACAGTCATAAGTATATAAAATTGGTGAGCCAGTAGGTGTTCCCAGGTCAGAGCTACAGGGCTGGTTGTGAGAATATTGGAATTACCTGCAAAGTTGGGGCTATGGGGATATTCACAAGCATTGTGTTGGGATGGGAATGTCTTCTCCATGATAAACAGGTATGTACCCCTGCCATTATTGCCCGATTGCTTCTGAAATATGTATTCTGACTTTTATTTCGGACCTGGTGTCACAATAATCTAGCGTTTATGCAGAGGCCTAGAACTGCAGGTGTTAATGTGAGGTCCAGAACCTGTTCTGTTACCTGGATGGTTGCACCCAGCATGCCCTCATAATGGGCATTGGAATCCTTTCCATCCGCTGGGTGCATCACATTAAACAGTTGTGGCAGTATACCTTGTTTTCTTCTTACTGCGACCAGTCTTTTTTCTCCGAGTCAAGGAGAGGTGAGCCTGCTGACTCTTCTTGAGTAAAGTCCCATTGCTATCTGAAACCTAGAACCTTGCGATGACCTTCTGTGTGCACGTCAGGTTTGTGTATGTGTAGTGAGTTTGTAGCAGATGTATTCTAGTTGGAATCTGTGTGTTGTAAGAGTGTAAAAACTATGGCCAGTGGTATCCATTTTTGGAGCCCCTGCTTCAGCATGGCACAAGATGGAGGACGAAAACTGCTTCCCCCAGATAGTGGAAATGTCTTGCTTGCATTCCTGTGACTGGAGGTGGGAGGTGGGAGACCCAGGCACAGAAGTGAGGGAGGATGGAGACATGGCTTCCCTTAGAAATGCAACAAAGAACTTGTTAGCAAAGGGCCCCTGATTAGTTCTTCTTGAGCACTGTCATTTGGTATATGGTAAAGGTGTGATATGGGTCTGCAGTTTCTGTTGTTCAAGGTGAGGGGGACGTTTTTAGGCAGGGCCAGCCCTTTTGTCTGTCCCCGATGCCTGCTTCAAGAAGACAGATAACAGTCACATGTAGAGATTGCACACTTCATTGTATCCATGTTTTGAATACCCTTGATTGGGCCAGCTGTTTTGATTCCTGCTGTGAGAGCCATCCCCTTGCACAAAGGCTTTGTCTAGGGAACATCCAGAGAATGACAATTGAAAGAAAACCACCCCAAACCTTTTCTGAATCCTTAGGCAATGGAACCACACTCCCTGTCTGGAACATGTGCATAAAAAGGGGATCCGAGCATTATTCCAGTTCCGCATTCTTCATGATCAAGGAAGGTGGTGCTCTGCAGAGTACTCAAAGGACTGCTATGTGACCAGGGATGTATTTGGCATGACACCTAGTCTCCAGAGGTCAGAGCACATCACCTGAAGCCCGCATAACTTGCTGCAGAATCTGGAGGTCTGCTTTCAATCTAGATGCATGTTTGCCTGCTCATAGAGGAAGGAAGAGTGCCTTACTCTGTGGAAGGAGAGCATGTCCAGGAAGAAAGCCTAGCTGTCCATCTGGCATGCTGAGCACCCAGAAATTGCTGATGGACCTTGGGCAAGTCTCCGGATCTCCTGTTGTGGCCCTCACAGTGGACCGCCTACAGGCATCATGCCAAGAAAACATCCCATGCTGTCTGGTAGCTCTGTGCCATTTGAAAGCTTGATTCTGCAGAGGATGAGCTGATATCACTGCCAAAGCAAGAACCGATCCTACAGGCTTCACCTGGCTGAAGAAGCACAATGCCTGTATAAACCCAGCTTGGAGGCCACAACTTCCCCAAGAAACCCCTGCCTGGAGACTACAACTGCATAACAAGTACTTGTCACAACTCATCCAAAAGGCCACACCTGCCTGCATGAGCACCCACAGAGCAGCCCTGCCTTGCTGCTCCCTCACCGTACCTGAGTCGCAAGTAAAACCACTGAGATGGTCCTCTTCTCAGTAGACATGCTGCAGAGACTGCCAGTCTGCGAAGCGCCCACCAGGGCAGCAGAACGTGACAATGTGAAAGATAATGGGGCCTTACACAAGAGACTAAGGGCCTGATTTGGATCTTGGCGTATGGGATACTCTGTCACAAACATGACGGATATCTCATCCGGCCCATTACAAGTCCATAGGATAGAATGGAATTGTAATTTGGCAGACGGGATCGTAATCAGGCCCTAAGGCTGATGTTCGGCCGAGTACTGCACCAGGGACAGAGACTCTTTCCTAAGCGATACCTTTATTTAGGTATTAAGTGAACTGTGCACTGCTCTGCATGAGTGGAGACCTAGTGAACGGCACCTGTGCCCAAACTGTGCCTCTGACTAGAATCAAAGTGCTATAGACACTATACCAACTCCTAGAATATGGGAAGCTGCTATCGTGGGTGAGGTGCTTACTGGACATCGTAGTTGCAATCTTGAGTCTGAGCACTATTGGTCTGTGTGATATTACATCTTAAAGTGTGGATAAAATACTTTTTTACTAAAATAAGCACTTTGACTTCAAAGAGTAAATATTGTGCCTGCTGTATGACTGTTGAGTTCTGAGTACTTGCCCCTCTCTCTGCCTCCCTGAGAAGCCTTTGACCGTTTGCCCCTGCTACCCTTAAAGTCAGATGCAGGAAAGGTTGAACTTTGCCCAGTTAGCAGAGCCATGGTAGGACGGACCCCAAGACACCAGTGGCCACCACGGTTGGGGCCCAGTAACCCCTGTCTTCTCTGTGGCACCCCGAACAGGATCCGACACTCTGCTAGGTAATTTTCCAACCCTAAATATTATGGAAAGTGACTTCAAAAAAACGATTGGAGAAAGTGTTAGATGATGGTGTGAAATGAAAACGCCCACACATTTTCTTAGGATATACGTAAGAAAATTGGTAAAAACAATATGTTCAGGGGCCCATGGTGACCCTTAAACTACGAATAATCTGGAAGAGAATAGAAACAAGGACACAGCCCCTTTAGTATGTTGGTGAAACCAAAGCATGTGCATGTATGAAAAACCATGGGTGAAAGCCTACTTTTTTTGTGTACTGGGCCATAGGACCTTTGTGTAGGAAAGTCAATATAAATTGTCAAAAAAATCGGAGAATGTCTGAGCAAAAGTAAATTAGTATTGGCTCATTGTAATTGACAATATTGAAAATGTTTCGAGGAAAGAAGGCATCTTTTCATATGAAAAACACTGTGTAAAGTGAAAATACCCATTTTCAAGCAAATAATTGTTTTTATAAAACACTTCATAGCACGGATTGGCATTTCAAAGCGCTGTAAAGCACCGGTCTTACTTTTAGCAAATAACACAATGCTTTCTTTACCATGTTTGGAAGCATTGGATGCTGCCAGGATTCAAACTTCTGACCTGCTGAGCACAACAGATGCCAGCAGTGGGTGTTTAACTCAGTGCACCAAATTGCAAGCTTCATGCTACATTTAAAAGTGGCTACCTGTTAAGGATAGGATTCGATGAAACTTCGACCTTCCATTGAATGAAGGACTCTAACTCAAAGAAGAGGAAAAGGAATGTGCAAATAGGGCATAGTTGCTGCTCTGAATATTAGCAGATCTGAAGCATATGTCAAAATTATACTGTTCTGTAAGAACATCTGAATTTGAATTTTCCTGAGGGCATCTCTTTCTCTCTCAAAGGACTATTTCCCGATGGATGGTAGAACGTTATCCTTTCCAGAAAATAGACATCGGAAAAGAATCAAACTAAATATATCTATGTAACAAAGAATAATAGTTTTATAAAGAGTACAGCTCCAAGGACACATTTTCTGTGAAATAAAACTAACATAAGAATTTTAGGCTTTCTGGTTAAAACCAAAATGTACTGTTGGATAGTGAAAACGAGGGAGCTGGGGACTGTCCTACCGTAAACCACTAAAGAGTCATTTATACTGGTGCTTCTGGTTACAGGAGCCATGATATGTGCTCTAAGGTTTGGAGTAAACTGTTTGGAGTAAACAGTGTCCATGCCAAACTTGTGAGAGAAACATTTGTGATCTCATCAATTGTACATACATCAAACGGCTAAACCACACGTGCCTCCACCACACAGCCCGAACTACAAATGCGTCTGAACAATGCATTCCTTTACCACGCATGCCTTTACAACGCAATTTCGTGGTAAAGGCATTATTGGTAAAGGGATGTGCGGTAAAGATCACACCCCAGCCCCTCTGCTCTGAGCCCTAAAACCATGGCCCTTGCCTATAAACAACCCGACCCCCGGGCCCTAAAAACTACCCCAACCCTAAAACCTTAAACTACCTCGACCCCCCTGCCCTGAGCCATCAAAGCCTGTCCCCTTCCCTTTAAACAACCCAATCCCCTAGCTCTAAATACTAACCCCACACCTAGAACCTAAAACTACCCCGACCCCCCTGCCCTGAGTACTAAAACACAGATCCTGCCCTATAAACAACTGACCCCCGAGCCCTAAAAACTACCCCACCCCTAAAACTACCCCCCAATTCCCCAAAACCCGGCCCCAGCCCCACTTACCAGTCAGCGTCTTCTCCCGATCCTTCCTCTTCCTGTGCCAGCCTATCCGCACATCTAGACTGCGCACTGCCTTAACCTCGCATATGCGTGGTTAAGGCATATGCGTGGTTAAGGCAAGCATGGTTGCGCTTGAGGGGAAATGGCACACCTGGCTTTGCTCGCGTTGTAAAGGCTGTTTTCCCATCAAATGGTAAAGAGGTTTATCTAGCTGGACTACTACACCGATCTTTATCCTTGCTCATCCGGATACCTGCAGCCTTTAGGTTCAAGTACAGGAAGGACCGATACTGCCTCTCATCCTTCTCAGGTCATAAAATGAGTACCATTGAGTTAGGTAGTGGTAACACCTGCTCATATCCTATTTTGATTTGGAAACAATAAATGTATAGAACAATATTCAGATTTACAAACCTTTGTAAGTCTGGAATTGCGTCAGATCCATGGGTGAATGCAAGGGAACGCCATGCTCCACCCATGGAACGCCTCCCAGACCAAAAGATAATGTAACACAGTGCAAGCTTCTGCGTTGTATTACATTTCTTTACAAAACGATGAAAGGCAGTGCAAATCACCCCTTGTGTGGCTTTGTAAAATCTTACCTCAGTAACCTTGCATCACCTTGTGTGACTCAAGGATACATGGTTGCCTCTGAACACCAGAAAGACCATCCCGCAGGCTCTCATCACCAGCAGGCTGGACTATGGCAACACTCTCTGCACTGGAATCTCCAAACAACTCCTACACAGACTCCAGACCATCCAGAGCACTACTGCAAGACTCATACTCAACCTCTCACGCAGCACCCAACTCAAACAGCACCTCAAGAAGTTTCACTGGCTTCTCTTTCATTCACTAGCACAGGCAATTCTGACTTCTCATGCACACATACAAAGCCCGAGCCGCGGTCCGTGCAGGTAACAGCGGTGGGGCGGTGTAAGGGGAGATTTCGAGGGATGATGCCGAGGGAAAATTAATTATTTATTTAATTTTCCCTCGGCATCATGCCTCGAAATCCCCCTTACACTGCCCTACCGCCCCACCGCTGTTACCTGCACTGACCGCGGCTGCAAAACCCTACACAATACAGGAACAGAATACCTGAACAGCTGCATACACTTTTACCAACCCACCAGACACCTATTCTTTGCCTCACTATCACTTGCCCACATTCCCTGTGTCCGCAAAAGCAAAACTGGAGGTTGCTCATTCCCCTACTTCACATCCAAGACATGGAGCAGCCTCCCTCAACACATCAGAGCATCCTCCTCACTTCTTGAGTATCGCAAGAAGCTGAAGACATGGCTCTTTGTATAAGCACCTTGAATACCACACATCTACACACCTGCACCCCTGCCCAAGCGCCTGGATACCCTCTTGGTTGATTAGTGCGCTATTCAAATCAATGTAACATAACATACATAATGCAAAGGGTTAGTAAATCTGGGCCTGGATCTTCCTACTGATGCTGTACGTCATGAATGAAGGTTTGCTGATCGAACATCACAAACAATGCATGTAGCATAACACTCTGCAGTCTTCCAGCTGACTGGGTGGTGCTTCAGCAGGCAGTGGGTGGTGACGGAGCTAAGATGTATGTCCCATGAATTAAGAGTAGAAGCCTGTCAGGTCAAGTACATGGTGTATGGTAATTAACTAAGGCAGGACCAAGGGCCCTTCTTGTCTGCATAGAACAGGGGCTGGCTGGCACCTTTTTCTCATCTGATCTATGTTTACCCTAGGCCTGAGGAACCATTTATTGCACATGTTTAACATAAGGTTTGTGACTTATGTCTTTTCACTTTTCAGGGTTAGGTGCTACTGGGGATCCATCAGCCCCAAAACTGTGATTTCCTTCACTGTAAACACTGGAAACGTGAAGCTTATTAGAGTTGTGGATGCTTGCCCTGTGCTGAACATTTATGCAACAAATGGCCTGATGCACTATTCCCATCCAGAAACTAGGAACGTGGCATCTGCACACTGACTCATTTGCGAATGAGAATGCAATTAGTGATGTGACATATATACATCACATAGAATTTGTGATGCGACATATGTAAATCATATAGGTCACATTACAAACTGTACATTTGTATGGGGATGCAAAATGACATGCCCAATGAATGTTAAATAGGCAGGTCACAGTTTGTGAACCCATGTGATTGGCTGTAAATACAGGTATGGAAGTCTGCAAGGAACAACAGACATCTGTCCCTGCATTTCTAAACAGCAAACATTTTTTTAAAAGCAGACCATTGTCCGATAAAAGGACTAGTGCTGCTTAAAATAACGTTTTGTATTTGGGAAGACATCAAGAGCAGCTGGCAGTGGTTCTCTGGAACACAGCCAACACTCTCCCCCCCATCCCTCCCAGGCCACATCACTGTTCCAAAGGGGTCGATGTTCTATGGTGACGGCATCCCCTTTGAGAATCAGATACCACTGCCTTGGAGATGTGGGCATCTGATGAATGGTTTTCAACTGCATCTGTGGTCTGAAGTCATTGATATTTTCTCTCTGAATCACATATAGGAATTGGGCCAGTTTTAGGGCTATCCATGCGTTACAACTGCATCAGGTGTCGAGCTCGGGAGGCCCCTAAACCATGCACCGTTGCGAACTTTGTGGCATATTTACAAGTAAATGTCGGAGTGCGGAACTGCGCCAAATTTGGCAGCGCAGCACTCAGACATTTCTAAAATGCAGGGATGCGCCGTATTTACAATATGGTGCACCCCTGTATTTTCCCCAGCGCTATTGCTAAAAATAGCTGCCTAGCACCAATGCAGGCACCATTGCCTGCGTTGCAGTGAATGATTGTTTATATGCAGGAAGGTGTCTCTTCCTGCACATAAACAATCAATAATGGCAATTTGTTACTTCTATGTGTGCTGCATTTTGCAGCACACATAGAAGTAGCAAATCATAATTTTTTAATCATTGTTTATGTGTAGCAAGGAAAACCTTCCTGCACATAAACAATAATTAATGGTGTTTTGCTCTTTCTATGTCTATTGCAGAATGCAGCACACATAGAAAAAGCAAAAACGAGGAGAAATGAAAGTATTTCTTCTCTAGCGCTATTCTAACACCTGCTATTGCATGGCATTAGTTTTTGGCACTGCCTCAGATTAACACCTCCTTGTAAATCTGAGGCAGTGTTAAAAGCAATGGGTGTTGCGGCGGAACGCCCACAGCAACATCCATTGCACGCCTCTTTGAAAGGGTACGATATTTACAAAGTGACATTAGGCCAAGCGTTAATGTGGAGAAGGGCATAGCACAACTAGAATGTCACTAAAAGTCACGCTCTGGAGGCGCTATTCCCTTGTAAATACACCCCTGTGTTCCCTGCCGCACATTGCTTTTCCTTTGCGCTCAGAGGCTGTGCGAGAGCGTTCACCCCGCTCCACACACCAGCAGAAAGACTGATAGATGCAGTCTTTTAAGACTTTAAATCGTGTCTCTTCCTTCTTGCTCGCCAGGGAAATACAGTGGGGAAAAGGGCAAAGGAAACATAGGGGCTTATTTATGGGCCGTGGGTGCATCACTTTTTGTGACGCACCAGCGGCATAAAAAATGCGCCATGTTGCACCATATTTACAAAGTGACGCATCTATGTAGATGCGTCACTTTGTAAACCCCTGCACCACTTTATACCTGCGCCAGGTATAATGTATGCAGGGGGTGTTCCGACGCAATAAAGGGTCGTAGAAATGATGCAGTGAAATCTATAAGGTTTCACTGCACCACTTCTAGGACGCAAATGCATCAATATCTTACGCCTGCCTCATGGCAGGCGTAAGACTGACGCAGGCACATTTGGCATGGGACTTGCCCATGTGTAATGACCCATTGCTGGAGTAGCGTCACTTTTGTGACACACTCCAGCAATGCTGAAAACGATAGTTATGATGTTCCTTAGTGATAACAAGTCAGAGTCAGGGGGAACAATGACCAACTTGACCCGAAGTGGTTCACAGTTGGGGATCCATATATTGGATTTTAATGCCCTCACACACCCTTTCAGGTGTCATGCTTCATCATCTGGGCTGCTCCTCGTTGAGTCGGCGGACCCGGTAGGAGTGGGTAGGTCAAGGAAAACGCGGAATTCGCACAAAACCTTCACATATAAGCAATGTCTTACGCGTGACCTACCGGGTACTGTTGAAGCCTGGTTAGTCTACAGAAATGGGTAGTTCCAGGTCAAACAGGTACACTACAAGGTAGATAGTTGGTTGATGTGAATTTGATTCCATGTCACTACTCTTTAAAGTGTAGATAGTTTCACTGTTTTGGTCCTGAAGAATCGCAGGTAGAGTTTACTTCAAGCGAGAAACATGTTGACCTTTACTTATCAATAGGGACGCTCAACCCCAAGACATTTTACTTAGGAGAGCACCTCATTGGTTGTTTTTACTTAGGGTAGGAGACCCCGAGAATAAAGTTTGGCTGTTCTGGTACTCCCAGCCCTATTTTAAATCACTTCCTAAAACTCCCACATCTACACACTTCTGGCCCCTCACCCCCACTTCACCATACGGCTATTGGATAAAAGATCTCCGACAAAGTGCCCCTATTATAGGGAGCCCGTTGAGTATTGCACCGCCGACTCAATGAGGAGCAGCCCAGATGATGAAGCATGACACCTGAAAGGGTGTGTGAGGGCATTAAAATCCAATATATGGATCCCCAACTTTGAACCACTTTGGGTCAAGTTGGTCATTGTTCCCCCTGACTCTGACTTGTTATCACTAAGGAACAGCATAACTATCGTTTTCATTATTGCCTCTGGGGCACTCATGCTGGACCTCCCTCTCTTGTAAGAGAGGAAAAAGCCCCCCCGTCCCTTCTTTGTATGCACACTCCAGCAATGCACCATTTTTGCGCCTACAGATACGTCAGAAATACTGACGTATCTGTAACTCCTTGCGGCATGATGTGTCCTACTGTAAAGATGACGCATCATTGGTGTCGCAAGGAGGGCGCAATGAAAAGTGACGCATCGCTATTTTCTCGCAGCGATGCACCACTTTTCATAAATGAGGCCCATAGTTCTGTGATAAAAGCAGGAGGTCTTTGCTAAGGCCTCCTTTTGCACAATGACGCTCATCAGTACCAGGGCCTGTGCTCCTGTTATTAACCTTACGATTCAAAACACAGATCGCTTTCTCAACAATACACTAATGATCCATATTTCCATTTCGCATATTTTACTTCACCTTGCAGTCACCAAGATTATTTACATTATACAGATGTTGTGTTTCTGTAGATTTTTCATGCTACATATGTCTCTTGTTTAGCACATACACTGAACTGAGTCACTTCTGGGTGTCTTGCTGATTTCAGGTTATGAATGGGTGCTCATGACAGGGCAGGATTGACAACTCTGGAATAGAGGAAGGCAGAAGAAAGTGTGTGTTTCTAACAGTGCTTTGTAGCTAATAGTGGAGGTGTATGGACTCCATGCACATGCAATGTTCGGCCTCTCTGCAGAGAGATGTTCAATTGTATGCCAATGTAATGACTACTTTATGTGAAAGTGTGTAAAGGAGGCACACAGCTGTGGAAATATGAACTGTGCCTAAAGGACTAAAATAATCCATGTTTATAGGTGAGGAGAGAGAGGCTGCACCAGGGGCGTAGCTAGGCCTTAGGCTGCCCGTGGCGGCCCCTGCGTTTGCCGCCCTCGGCAAAATGATAGAAGAGCGGGGGGGGGGGGTAGCGGCCGATTATTGCGGCCGCAGGTAGGAGCGGGGGGAAGAGGGGCCGGCTGCCGCCCGAAAACTCGTGCCGCCTGGGGCGGTCCGCCCCCCCCTAGCTACGCCACTGGGCTGCACACGCAAGTGTGTGTGGGTTAGAGTTTGTGTGAGGACATATTGAAGGTAAGGTGACACGAAGAAGTACCTGTAAAAGGTCGGAGCGAAAAGACAGTGATGAAGAAGAAGGAGTTGATGTGAGATAGGCAGGTGGAGTACTTCAAAAGAGATGGGGAGAAAAACGGTTCAAGGGTGCAACAGAATGAGGGAATCTACAGGAAAAGAGTGCTGAAGAACTGGAGTAAATGGCTAAATCCAAAGCACAACTGCTTAATTCACAGCCTCACATTTTCAGAATTGAAACTGCTTCAATTCTAATTATTCACAATATTATCATTGTTGCTACTCATTTATTTGATACTGTTAATAAGCATTGGCAAAGCCAATAGATCTGGCTTGTTTTAGTTGCATGACCATTGCTGTGTGATATGTCTGCATACATTTTCAGAAAACCCAGGCACCAAAATACTGATCAGGTGGAATGCTGTGTAAAGGCCAGTATTCCGGTTCAAATGTTTTAAGCCATACCATTAATAAGTTGTGGCATTCGGAAAGGAACTTTTTTTTATCCCATTTGAAGCACTGACAATGGGAGGGAAAAGAAGCAACATAGATTCTGGAAAATACATCTTTAAAAGAAGCACTTATTTTACATTTCTGGCTTGCTTTATGTTGTGAAGGGTCCTGCTCATGGTCAACACTGGCTGTAATTACAAACTGACATTGAAAAACTAGGCATAACATTCAAGTACTTAACTTTATAAATGAAAAACTCTGATCTGCTTCCCGGCAAGGAGTGCAAGGGCCCTCATATATTCCATTTCTCCGTTTACATTTCACTCATTATAGTTCATATTACATGATATGTGGGTCCATTGCCCCAAGCATACTTCCTTTTCTCTGATGTTGTATTTCTGTAGTTTTGCTTTTCATGCAACAGAAGCCTCGTATAGTGCCTGAATTGCCTTTAGGTGTCTGTGTGGATTCAGAGCGTGGATGGGTGTTGAGAACGGTTCAGAGTGTGGATGGGTGTTGAGCAAGGAAGTATCCAGAAAATTAAAATACCCCCCACTTTGAACCAAAACTCTGGTAAAATCAAGCAAACGAATGAAATTCTTACCCACCTTAGAAAAGCTCCCCAGTCTCTTCCATCCGAGCATATATCCATTCATTTTTTCACCTTTCCATTCTAGCATCCATTCATTCTTTCAGTCATCATTCAATCTTTCCCCATTCAATCCATCCGTTCACACATCCATAATCTATGCATGCATCCACCCATCCATCCATATGTCCATCCAACCATACATTGATCCTTTGATGTACACATCCGTCAATAGTCTTTATTCCATCAATTGATCGTTTTTGCCATCCATCCATCCCACCCCATCCATGCATCCATACAAACCCATCCACCCACCCATCCATCCATCCATCCATATACCCACCCACCCATCCATCCATCCACCCACCAACCCACCCATGCACTCAGTTTTCCATTTACTCTGGCATCCTTTTGCACGTCCATTCATCAACCTCTCAGATTTCCATTTACTCTGCCATCCTTTCAACTGTGTATACATCTATCCCTTCACCCATCCATCCCCCCACTCATTCATCCACCCACTCATCCATTCTATCAACCTTCCTACCTTTCTTTCACCCTTCTTTCTCTCACCTTTCCTTCCTTTCAACCTTCCATTCCTCTTTCCCCTTTTCTAATAACCCCTATTTCTTCCTTCCTTAAACCGTTAATAGGGCGCTTATGTCAGCCAAGTGGCAGGCAGAAGAGGCCACAAACAACCCCACCCCCGCTGTAGCTGCTAAAATTGGGGGCTAACACCGCCTCTGGTGTTAAAGATAGTTCAGAATGTGGATGGGTAAATGGTCTGAATGGGTGTTGAGAATGGGTCATGATTGGAAGCTCTGGAGTTAAGAGTGAAAGCAATGCATGTGTTTCACCGTGTAGTCACTGGGTCTGAAAGGTATTCAGACTACGGGCCTCATTTATGAGGCCCCTTGCTGCACTTTTGCGCTGCTGAGCGTCACTTTTTTGATGTTCCCCTGCCGCAGCATAATTACAAGGCCACGTAAAGCCACTTTAAAATGGCTTTTCATGGCCTTGTAAATATGTGGCCCCTTTCACGCTGAAGACTGCGTGAAAGGGGCGTTCCATGGCTGTTACTGTGGGTGTTCCCATGCAACACCCATGGAATCTGAAGCATTCCCAGATTTACGAGAAATCGTAAACCTGGGAATGCGTCAGAAACTAATGCCACCCCAGGGGTGGCGTTAGGGGGGCGCAGCAAGGAGAAATGTTTTTATTTCTTCTCTTTTTTTCCTTTTTCTATGTGTGCTGCAGAAGCACACATAGAAAGAGGAAATCGCCTGAATTGATTGATTTTGTGCAGGCAGGTGTCCCTTCCTGCACAAAATCAATCAGCTCCTCAACACAGACACCCTTGCACCGTGGGGCAATGGTGCCTGCGTTGGTACATGGCAGCCCATTGTAAGCCAGCGAAAGGGAAAAGGACAGGAATGCACTGTATCTCATAGATACGGCGCAATCCTGCCCTTTTGTTTAAACGTAGGGCAGCGCCGCAAGATTCCTTGCGGCGCTGCCCTACTCCAAAACCTCATAAGTGAGGCCCAACATGTTAGTGCTACATGCACATGCTTGGTCTCTCTGCAGATTAGAAAGAGAGCAATTACATTAGTCACATATGGGGCAATGCTTTCCCCCTTTCCCCATGTGTTTCCTTCTCATAAAAAAAGTGTCATTTGATTTGTCAGACGGTGGGCGGGGGAGGGGAGGGCGCAACAGATATTGTTGCACGGGTTCCAACAATGCTAAAGCCGACCAAGGGTGTCCCTTTCATTCCCCATTCTGTTTGTGATTTGGACAAGGTCGCGAAAGACCTTTACGAGGCAGAAAGGCTTTTCTGATTTATGAATAAGCTTCTGTAACAGTAAAAAGTATTTTATTGTCGCAAACCCTGCGATTTTGCAAATCGCAGGCTTTGCGACAACAAAATACCTTTCCTCACTTCACCCCAAAGTTTGAATACACATAACGTAGTTACATTTATATTTAATATGCTTTAATTGAAAAGACGTCCTTGCCGACATACTCAGACATGATTCAGGATACCTTTTAAGGATAAACAAATGTTTTAGTACTAATTACATTTTCACTCCTTAGTTTTGTAATGGCAATTGCATTTGGGGTGTTATCCTTTAAATTAGTACAAACACTTGGAAATATCTCAACAATGGCTTATGAAGTTAATATAACACTTGAAAAAACTGTTTTTTTACTATACCGGCTTTACACGATACAATATAGAAGTTTAACATAGCATAAGGTATTGAAAAGTCCTCTTGTGTGGCTCACGCCCACACCTTATTACATGTAATTCACTATTTATGGTCAGAAACAAATCCCACACGAGTCTGGGTTACCAGTTCAGGCCCCTGTGCCCTGGCTTTCCTCCCACTCGCTGCCTCTGCCTCCATCTGAAGCTCGGTTCCGCGCGCCTGCCAGGCCCCCAGAGCTCCTCTGACTGGTTTTATGACGCTCAGATAATATTGACCCGCCAAATGGAGGGAACGTCATTAGTTCTCCCGCCCCCCCCCACCCCCCCCTTACACTGGTTGAGAATGAGGTGGCCAGTCGGCATTACTAAGGAATCGTCTCCATGCCTCTGATTGCTTTCACGTCCACCAGAGCAATATTCTCACCCCCGGCACCTGCAGCATTCACTGGGATTTTCTCTTGCTCTATTTTATATCAAACTTGAGCTGTCTCTGGCTGCATCTGTGCAGCGCCCCGTGATTTATGGTGCCGCGCATCCAATCAAGTCTTATTGCTTTCAAGGCAGAAAATCATACAGGGATAAGGAGGGAGAAGAAATTCAATTCGAGATCTTTGCAGCGGGCTTTCGCGAGTTTTGTGTAAATCCAAAGGCATACTTCTCCGCTTCCTTCCAGCTTTGTACAGCAAGGGAAGAAAGACTACGCCTGCCAGGCACTTAGGGTTGGTTTCATTTCTTGAAAAGGTTAGATGTTCTGAGGCAACAGTGTATTCCTTCCAGGTTTCAGCAAATAAACCTCCTCCTCTGATAACACGCCAGGTATGATTGTGGGGGCGTAGCTTGGTCAGTATGATTGCGGGGGCGTAGCTTGGTCAGTATGATTGAGGGGGTGTGAGCTTCAGTTTCCCAACAAACACCCTGGCACATTTTGTTAAAACACATAGGAGAAGTAGGACGTGAGTGGGCGTAAGGGGCAATGGAAAGAAACAGGAGTGCGGATTGTTAGGGGTACTTAAAACACAATATTTTTCAAACTAATCAACATTTTTTAAGGCTGTCAAAACATAGAAGAGAAAGAGTGTGTGTTCTTGTCAGTGTGGGCATGTGAGAATCCCAGGTGAAATCCGACAGACACTTCACATTACCCAACTGAAAGCTCCTGAACCCAACTATTTACTACAAAATAAATTTTTTAGGGGTGGTGAAACACCTCAAACACTCCCCCTCCCACTCCCCCGGACGACGCCCCGGTATGTTTGAGAGACTCGCCTGTTAGCAATTCCTAAAGTCCATTCTACAGGAGTAAACAGGTGGGTAGGACAGGGGGGCCTGGCTGACCTTTGCTCGCCATTAATGAGTAGCCTTGAGCGTCCAACCAGATAGTAGAGAGGATGCAAGTAGATACAGCACTTAAGAAACCAATATCACTACTACTACAGTAAGAAATAAAGAAATAAAATGCCCACACAAAGATGAAGTGAAATATTTGTAAGTAAAATACATAATGCAAAAATGGGAGAGCTTGTGAAGTTTTGCATGCAGGCCCAGGGCACTGTCATCAGGCGCTAACATAGAGGGGGAGTATGAAGCTGTCTGCGATAGTGGTTATGCAGCAGTCTTCCATCGACCTACCTCAAATCAAAAACATGTTTAAACACTGGTGCATATTTTCAAGAAAATGTCGGAGCGTAGAGCTGCGCCAAATTTGGCAGCGCCGTGCTCTGATATTTTCAAAACGCAGGGATGTGCAGTATTTAGAAGAATACGGCGCACCCCTGTGTTTTCCCTAGCGCTGGCACTAAATTTAGCTGCCTACGCAGGCACCCTTGCACCATATTGCAAGGGTACCTGCATTGCAGGGAATGATTGTTTATGTGCAGGAAGGTGTCCCTAATGGTTATTTGCAACTTCTATGTGTACTGCAAAATGTGGCACACATAGAAGTAGCAAATCGTCATTATTTAATGATTGTTTATGTGCAGGAAGGAACACCTTCCTGCACATGAACATTCATTAATGGTATTTTGCTCTTTCTATGTGTACTGCAGAATGCAGCACACATAGAGTAAGCAAAAACGAGGAGAAATAAAAAGTATTTCTCCTCATTTCACCATTCTTAAGCCTGTTCTTGCATGGTTTTTGGTGCTACCTCAGATTTACACCTCCTTGGAAATCTGGGGCAGCATCAAAAGCAATGGGTGTTGCTGTGGAACGCCCACAGCAACACCCATTGCATGCCCTTTTCACGCTAAGCGATAAAGGGGCCTTTTTTACAAGGTGGCGTTAAGCCACAAAAAGTGGCTTAACGCCGCTTTGTAAATATGTAGAAGTGCATATCACCACCAGAACATCGCTAAAAGTGATGTTCTGGTGGCAATATCCCCTTGTAAAGATGCCCCACTGTTTGTTTGTGGAGGTTGCCAGCACCTTGTTCATCCAGCAGCTCTACACTAAAGACTTAGAAAGTAAACTCGTTATGTAACAGTCTAACCCCCAAAACAGAGGATGGAAGAAGGATTTTACAGTGTAAGGAGGCTAGTGTAGGGCACCAAACTGTGTTTAGCCCAGTGTGCTAGTGAAGCAAATGCCATCCATGCTTGTATGCAGTGGCGGCTGGTGACATTTGAAAGTTGTGGGGCATAAAAATGTGGAATAAGTGACCTGTGGCGAGCAAGCGTAGCGAACGAGCCTGACTGTCATAAGGGTGGCTCGAGGGGGTTCTACCGCCAAGAATTTTTTTTAAGAACAGTGGGCAAATGGTGCATTTTCAAGCAAATTTGAGAAAGCAAGAAGGTTCCTAAGGCAATTGTGAAAGTGTAGTTATGACATCAATAAAGAGATTTCATATGACACTGATGTAGGTAGATGCTTATTCGGTATAACTACCGAACTTCATAACAGACTTTATTCATTCTGGTGCTCTTTGGGAGGATAATAGATGTTGGGGTACTATGGGAGGATACTAGAAGCTGGGCCCCTATGGGAGGATACTAGAAGCTGGGGCCCTTATGGGAGCATAATTGGAGCTAGGGACCTTATGGGCGGATGTTAGGAGGTGGGGACCTTATGGGAGGATAATAACAGCTGGGACCCTATGGAAGGATAATGGGAGCTGGGGCCCTTATGAGAGGATAAAAGGAGCTGGAGACCCTATGGAGGGAAAATAGGAGCTGGGACCCTATGGAAGACTGATATCAGCTGGGGGCCTTATGGGAGGATAATAACAGCTTAACCACGCACATCGCAGTCTTCTTTTCTGATGGCCAGCTATTCCCAAAAATCTCGCTTGATATGAGCTTTAGCAGTGACAAAAATTTCTGGAATGCCTACTTCCAAATCACTTCTGATAAGGATTCAAACAATAACTTAGTACTGCGGTAATAAACTAACACTAGCATATACCTGCATCCTACCTAAATTTGAAAAAAGCCCCATAATGTCTAGAATTAGCTTAAATCATAACCTACTCTAGAAGGATCCTAGGCTAAAGTATTTAGTTTTTAATGCATTCTGTAGTTCTGCATCAGGCATTTGATGATGCAGGAAGTCAGGACCTGAACACAACCAGCCTATTAAATGAAAGACGCTATGTTTTTGTAGAGCTTGCATTCTGAATGTGTTTAAAAAAGGGAAAGAAAGAAAGAAAGATCGGTAAAATATAATATATACAAATTTAAACTTACCGGTGAGATGAGGCCAGGGTTGGTGTACTGCCTGTCGCTGCAATGGGGTGCCCGATGATGATTCCCAACAACACTGCACACAGAGAGGAAAGTGAAAGTGGAAACTCCACTCTGGCTGCAATGCTATAAAACAGAATACAGAGCAGAAGCATGCGCAGTGTACTCTGTTTACAGCATGCTGCGTGAGACTCAACGTCACAGGGTCATGAGTTGAATCTCATGACTCTGTCAGTCACGTCATATTAGATAAAGCATCTTTTATTTTTACAAAATGCAGCATTACTACAATAATCATAACACAATACAACATGCTTTGATATTTGTAGTATGTTGCTTAGGTTGTAGAAAGAAAAAATAGTAACCCCACCCTTTTCCAAATCATCTAGGGATGGGTGGGTCAGTTATGTTTGATGACCCCACCCCATCCACTGATGACTTGGGAAAGGGCGGGTCATCATGTTGCAGATTAAGGTACTGGGCTTAAACTCTACCCACCCGGGGCTGCTTTAAAACATGACCCTGCCTCGCGTCATTTGTGGGAGGTCTCCAAGGACCTCCAAACATTGAATTGCAGGGCTGGCACCAAGTCAGCCCGTATTTCCTTAGGCTATTAAGAAATTATGTGAAACACAAGAAACCTGCCTGACTGCCTGTCCTGTCTGACGCCCTTGCGTCATCTATCACCATCGGGCAGGTAGCAGAGCATGAGTCAGACTCAGATCACTTCCGCATTTCTTTTAGAATGCTAAGAAACATCCCACTGATGTTACTTAGCATTGTAAAAAAAAGTGGATGCCGGTAATTTCTATTTCCAATTACCATCATGGTAATTGCAAATAGCATTACCGGCAGGGCAGGCAGGCTTGATTTTAGCAGCGTATGAAAATAGGGTGGGCGGAGCCCCAGCGCCCAAACAAAGAAACCGCCGCTGCTTGTATGTCACAAAACCTATGTAGTCTTTTTTAGGCTGAGCGTGCCAAACAGTGAAAGCTGTTTGGTTGCACATGACCTATTGTGGGGTTTCCAAGAGCTTACAGGCTTTATAACCCACCTGTTGCTTACCATTTGTTGGCTTTATTGCGACGCTCATTTGGTTGCTTGATTATTCAATGACTTTTCTTGTCCCCGTCTATTGAACTTGTGCTTGCCCCTCCCTTGGAGCATGGCCTCTTGACCATCTCTCTATTTACTGACTTCTGTCTTTTTACTGCTTGCTTTTGGGGAATTTTATTACTTTTTGGTTAAGCAATCCATCTCTCCTCTTTCCATGTGCCTAAGTGTAAAGAAACCTGCTAGAATTTAAAAGTATAAAAAAAAAGAAAAAACTCTGTGTGACAGCCGGGAAACGTTCCTACTGCTGCTTTAATAATTTAATAATTTGTAGATTTATATAGCGCTGCTTATCACCCATGAGGGTATCCAGGTGCTGTCCCTGGGCACAGGGAGATTAAGTGATTTGCCCAGAATCATAGGAAGTTGAGCTGCCACCAAGATGCGAACCCGGATCTACAGCACCCAAGTCGGCAGCTCTGGCTGCTGCACCACATCCTCTCCCTCTTCAATGCTTACAAGCAGAGGGGCACTACTTAGCAACCAATCATTGAGATTAAACACTTCTTTAAATCCCTTTCCTTAAGAGGTCATGACATCTTATAGAAGCAGGGCGCTAAGGCATTGGTGATGAGTGGTGGTTAGTTACCCATTTAATCTCAGTGCGAAGGGCAGCACTCGGTGTAGTGGGTAAATTGCAGCTCCATGGCAGTCAATGTTTTCTCTCCACTGATCATGCTTAGCAAAGATGGGTTTCTCTGCTGCCTCTGGTGTTCCTGGCTAGCACATAAAGCTGCCAAATATCTACTTTTGTGGTGGTCAGCATGCCCTATGCTTCAACTCAGCTGAAGTTGGCTGATCTTTGAAAACTCCTTTTGTCGTCATGAAGAGCGAAGTTGCCCTGCTTAATGCGAATGCATGAAGCTTCACCCATCCCTATTTAAAAGCCATTCTCACAACAAAATAACACCAATAAACATTTAGTAGAATTTTAAATAAAATACAGCATTAATAAAACTGTCCTTTGGAAAACGTAACATTTTTTCCTGCCTTCAATGTAGTTCCATCTATGACCTATACTGCTTTAAATTGGTTTGTTGATGCTTAGGCCCTGATTATGATGTTGGTCGAACTGCACACTGACAGACCGTCGGTGGCGTTCTGACCGCCGCATTTCAATGCAGACGGTCAGACCCTAAGCAGTCGGGGGGGAAGACTGCCGCTTATGACAGCATCATCTGATCCTGACTAGGTGGTGGTCGGAATCGCAATCCCGAATGGAGACGTTGCGAGGCAGGCACCGACATCGGGACTATACTGCTTTAAATTGGTTTGTTGATGCTTAGGCCCTGATTAGGATGTCGGTTGGACTGGACACTGAGAGACCGTTGCTGGCAGTCCGACCACCGACAGGCCTTCGGTCCGACCGCCGCATTTCAATGCAGACGGTCGGACCCCAAGCAGTTGGAGGGAAGACTGCCACCTACGTCAGGATCATCTGATCCTGAATAGGCGGTGGTCGGAATCACAATCCTGAATGGAGACCGTGCCGAGGCAGGCACCGCCATCGGGATTATGATATCTCTTTCCGACAGCCTTTTCATGCCAGGAAGACCACCATGAAAAGGCTTTCGGAAACGGATTTTGGAGGCCTCAAACAGGGCCCCCTTTCATCGTGGGCCGCTGTAAAGTAGCCCAGGGGGCACATGTAGTGCCCCCACCCACCTCAATGCCCCATTCACCATGCACCACATGGTGCATGGCGCATGGTGCATGGATGTGCAGGAAGTGCTCCTTTGCACGGCGGCTTGTGCTGTGGCCCTTTTCCTTGGCCGCAGCACAAGCCACCATGTAAAGGAGCACTTTGCGACCATCGGCTCAGAGGTCACATTGTAATGCGGCAGTCGGACCACCACCTGCTTGTCAGGCGGTCTCCTGACTGCCGTGATAGCAAGCGGCGGTACGACCGACCTCTATTAGTTCGGTCAGTAAACTGAGGCCTGGTTGATCCATTGTTTACTAAATCACCTGACTCAAGGAACCCAATTCGCCACGTCATATGCCATATATATTTCAGTCCTCGCTTAAACTAAGAATACTTTACATTTTGGAACTTGAAAGTATATGAACAGAAGCGCAGCTGGCTAAAAATCCGCAAATGGCTGGGACTATCACACAAGATATTGAGCCACTTGACAGGTGTGAGTTTCATCATTTTGCCACCAAACGTTCAATGTGACAGCAAAGGTATCTGAGCACGTCGGACGATTTGTATTATCTAATACAATTCTTGTTTGCTAACAGCCTGGGAGAAGTCAGGGCTGGCTGACTGTATAATGTGAAACTCCAAGGCAGCAGTGAAATAACAGATGTTGAATTTAAGGACACCGTGATGATTAATGTTTAAAGCCACATAAGCCTGCCGTTCAAGCAAATACCTTTCATCATCTCGGTGTTCAGTTTTCCATCAAGCTTTTAGCTCATGTGTAAAAGTGTGTACAAAATCCATTATAGTCACTTGCATAGAATATGTACAGCGGCGAACGGTAGCTGCACCGAGTCTTATTGACATGCACGAGCGGTAGCCATTTTCTTTCCGAGCGAGCTCCAGTGTACTGTATCTTTTGTTACCTGAGAGCTGCTGGTACTCAGGTGGTGCCATCAATCTCTCTCTTTTTAGTGCGGTTCAGCCAGGTGTTCCACTTCACAGCAGTCCAGGGAGCTGTGCTTGGAATGAAAGAAAGAGGATAGAAACGAGGCAGTGTAGTCTGACTGCAGGTGTGTGAACTGTATGAAATGAAGTTGTGTGCAAAGCATAAACTAATTTCTATCTCTGCACTGACTTTCAGGAATAAATCTTCGCCGAAGGAAGACATGATTTGTTGATTATCACCGAAAACTAAGAATCGAAGTATTTCATACTCCATTTTGTGACATCATGGCAGAAATTAAGTTCCTAATGGAAGTGGCGTGAATCCAATTCTTCTTGATTTTGACTTTAAGATGCACCTATCCCTATATTTGTAACTCAGCGGGTACTGATGGTAATCCCCAAAAATTGCACCTTCAAATGGTCCACCTGCACCCTTGACAACAAAAAACTTCGGACCTTGGATTGTGACTACTTCATTATAAAAAATGGGATACCAAGAAAAAGAATTGGTCGCCAGTCCTTGTTTCTCCCTGTTCATCAAATTCTACTGGGTCTTCGTCATGCTGCAGCGTGCCCACTGCCAGGAATTTGCACACTCCATTCGACTGGAAGGGGACATCATCTTGGGAGGACTCTTTCCGGTCCATTCAAGAGGGGAGCGAGGAGTGCCTTGTGGAGACCTCAAAAAGGAGAAGGGCATTCACCGGCTGGAGGCCATGATGTTTGCCATAGATCAAATTAATAAAGACCCCGATTTGCTTGCCAATATCACCTTAGGCGTGCGCATCTTGGACACGTGTTCCCGGGACACGTATGCGCTGGAGCAGTCCCTAACGTTTGTCCAAGCCTTGATAGAGAAGGATGCTTCTGATGTACGATGTGCCAATGGGGATCCACCTATCTTCACGAAGCCGGACAAGATCTCGGGTGTGATTGGGGCAGCATCTAGTTCTGTGTCAATAATGGTTGCAAACATATTAAGACTTTTTAAGGTAAGCCTATTGTTTATAAAACCCATATTTTGCAAAACTTGTGTAATTTGCATGAGGATTTCACCTGACTTATGAGCCATTTTTCTCTCTCTCTTCAATATGAGGTGCTATGTACAAGTATACACAACAGTCATGCGGGCTGACAGTGTAGGGTTTCATTGCATGCTTATGGACGATACGATAGATATGTCAAATGCCATTTGGGTTAAGTGAGCATGCCCAAAACCATCGAACAGTGTTTCAGTCATAATAAGTGATTATTCAATGACAAGATGGTATCTATGCATGTGTAACCTGGTGTTTGATAAACTGTCTGGATGGACTCATGTGACCCTTTAATGTTGCGGCCTAAATCAGTTAATTTGGTTTGCATTGTTAATGTAAAAAGCAAGTTGGTGTGCTGTTGGCTTATGGTCAAGGAGGTGATGCAGTTTACCATGAGCCAGGAACGCGATTCTCTTATTGATTGAGAAGTTTCTGTAGAGGTGTTAGGCAGGCTCTGACCACTGCCTGGGGCTTTCATTAATACGAAGTTAATTCTCGAAGTTCATTTTTATTATTCCGAACTTAAGCCTCGAAGCTAATTTTTCAGGCCAACATGAGCTTTCGATTTTGGGAAAAGTGAGCTGGAATGTTGTAAATCCAGCAGGTGTTTAGGTGTGTGCTCTGTTCTGCATCCCTTTCTGCTTCTTATATTGTACAAAACACGCCACCAGATGACAGGCTTAGGAAAATGATTGAGAAGGCAATGAACAGCTGCAGCAGTCACTTTACAGATGGCCATTAATGAGACAGGCACCTTTTATCAGGCAAAATGCGGAATATGTAAACTGAAGTGAAGCTCATTTGAAATAAAACATCATTAAAAGGCAGTTTGTTCCTCATAAAACCGAGCACATATGTTTTGCAAAAACGTTTCTTCAAAAGTTCATAGAGGTGCATCTTTAAGAAAAGTTCTCATGGAAGTAAATGACAAGGATGTATTTTTTATTGTCCATAAAAGTGTTTTTTGTTGATATTTCCTCATGTATCCCAAGCGCTTCAATGGAAAGGCTGCGACTTCAGATATTCAAAATCCTTATATCATTGCTCTGGTATACATTAAAATGTATATAGCATTGTGCCTCATTCAGTTACTGGTATCTCTTTGCTCAAGCACAGTGTTGCTTTCCTGGGTATTGCTGCTATTTGCATAATTCATGCCAGGCTGGAGTTCACACTTTAAAGCGCTAAACATACACTTTATCTCTTGTATGTAGGCAAACATGACAGCAGCTAGTTGTTGAACTGAAATTGAGTGTATTGTGATGTTTTTAATTGGTTTTGTTCAATTCAATAAAGGTGCAGGTTTCTACAGATGGGTCATAATGTTTATTCATCTGGACTTTTTATTTTGATTTTGTGATATTGCTCAGTGTATTTGAGTGGCCTGAAGAATGTTAAATACCTGCAGGAAGTTGATCATTTTAAGTAAGTCCTTCCTAATTACAAGGACACAGACCTTTCTTCTCCATCTAAGAAAACTAGATTGAAGTTGCATTTGCCCTCTAGACACATGTGCTTCTCTTAGAACATTTTGATGAAATTGCTTTAAAAGATTAATATGAATAATGATCAGGCCAGGAGCGCTGAAATGGATCATGTTGTTGCCAGAATTTTCTGCACTTTATCAATGCCTTCTTTTGGTTGGGAAAATGTTTTTAGTTTCTGTGACTAAATAATGCTGCTAACTTTAGGTGCATGCAACATTAATGACAGCATCGTTGTGTTAGCATGACAAACAGTGTGCCAATCGATTACCAAAGAGAAGACCCACGATCCCTGTGGAATGGTTACTATGAGAATAAGAAATGGATTTACGATTAGGGGAGAGGAGGGGACTTTTGAGTAAATGGGCAGGAAATCCATTTCTTAGGTGTTCTAAGACCTACTTACTCAATGATACACTTTAGAAGGGAACTTGGTAAAAAAATGGTGCATACTAAATTCCTCTCTAGACTTTCTCTCTATGTGCCATATGTACTAATGAGTCATTTGCGACCGGAAAAATGCTTTTTCAGATGTAAAAAATGCAAAATATGGTTAAGTAACTTGTTACGTAATCACATTTTGCATGTACGATTCAGTATTTGGAAGGGGCGTATTTAGGGGGTCTCTTCCAAATACCGAAACAGTATGGTATGCATTACTGTTTTGCAACCGAATTCCAGTCGCAAAACAGTAATACTTTACAATCAGTTTTAAACCGATGGTAACACTTTCACCCTTTGAGAATGTAAATAAGAATATTTATGAGGAGAAGGCACTGCCTACTCTTAAAAAATGAAAATTCAAGGTTTAATTTTTTTCTTTTCAAATGCATCACGTTTTCCTTTCACCTCTGTGATGGCTGGGATTCCTAATGGGTCGCAAAACTGCGACCTACCTCATTAATATTCATGAGGAAGGTCGAATTGCGACCCATAAGGAATCCCTAAATGAAACTCAAAGAGTTTCATACATTAGGAACACCGATTTCCTAATTGCGATTCGGAGAGAATGCAATTAGGAGATCGGTATTCCTAATGTTGGTACATCTGGCCCTAAAATAATTATGTCTGACAGGACAGAAGAACTGCATTTTCCACTCCCTAGTAGCTCAATTTCCACACTCAAGTTCCATGCCAATTGTTTATAAATTGGCCAGGTTCCAAATACAAGTTGGATGTGGAAGTATTTTACTCCCTACTTTTCAGGTGAAAGTTGGGAGTAATTTTAATTCTAAGAGAGTGGAATCATATTTCATCCTCATAATGCGAGAAACAATATATTTGGCTTATTTTGGTTGTAATCGAAACTTATTGTGTTGTTAAAAATTGATACATGAGACGATTTTCATTTACCTCAAAGTTTTTTTCTGAACATGCGGCTGCACTAGTGGTGCACCTTCTCGTGGGACAGAGTTGCAGATGCCGCTGACCTGACAATAAAGGCGTATTAGTTATGTGCTCAGCAGAGGCAGGCCGTAGCATTTCTGTTTTCCTTTATTTTTATTGAACCTATTGTTGCTCCCCTTTGTTTCAGCGAGCACGTGACTTCCTATATCTGGAGCTCTGTTACTGGTCAGCTCTGTTTTAAGCTGTCACATTGTACAACTCATTCATTTCCGGTCACTGCTAGATTGCTCTGCGTCAGAGTGACCTTAGAAATCAGGTCACTAGTAACTCAGTTTCTCCTGAACTGGACAGCAGTCTCAAAGAGGAATTAGAAATTAAAAGGAACATTGTGAGGACAGAGACTCGTGATATTCCAGCTGAGCGGTTGCAAATGTGAATCAGTGGCCTATGCTTTTAAGAGTTCTACTAGAAACTTGTCACTGGTGAACTGGAATTTCCACCAAGGATTGTATCTTTGCCACCTTTTAAAATGGAACAAGCTGGATTAATGTTCCACTTACTACCAAAGCAATTGAAGTGAATCAACTTATGATGCAGGGAATAAAGTTAAATTAATCTATACATAATAGAGTATATTGTAAACAATTCGGAACTGCAAAAAAACTGAAAAATGTAAGTGCAAAAATGTATTGTTGCACGTCATTCAAAATACCAAATGCCTGCGTTTTTAAACATGCCCAAAATTTGTTTACCAGTATACCCTTTAAAGGGTGTTGCACTTGAGCGTTAGGCATATTCCACACCATCATTTTCCATTTAAATAAATGAGTAAGAATTATTTTGAAATTCTTTAAGCTTTTTGATTTATCCTATGGATATGTATCATAATCTGATTGCCTCATGTAGTTTTAATCTGTGACAGATTGATGTAAATGAAATTGAGCCATGATAAATGACAACAATTGACCCCACATATAAAATCACTTTCATTTCAGCTTGGTTGCGAGCGAGCTAGTGAATCTATGAAATACTTGAATCTAATTCTGCCATAAAACAAAATAACACTTTACATCTGTCTATTCAGTACCTTAGAATTCTTTTGAGTTCGACTAGCACTGGATGAATTTTGAGTGTTAACAAAATGCAACTGTGGAACTGAGTTCACTTCTTACACCCTGTTGCACTGTGAACCACAAAGTGCTTCCTCAAAAACCAAACGGACAGTACAGTTGCGTTAATGAATATATTTGGACTAGAATATCCTGACCTTAACCAGCCAAACACTCTAGAACTATCACAGGTAACCAGTGCTACATCATGGAAAGTGGGATAAGAGATAACACATCTCTCTCCCCTCTTTTACAAAAAGAGAAAACACCATAAAGAAAACGAGGCAAGAAAATATTAACAATAGTTAAAATGAAATATACCTGCAACATTTCATAGTGGAAAAACAACTGTATAGTAAAAATGTAAAAATTGTAAGATCCACCGGTATTTACAAATGAAAGCAGAAACGCAATAAGAACTTTAGAGTTAAGACGTAATAATATCCTTGAACTTGGCCCAAGTGTATCTGTTCTACTTGAAACTCACAGAACAACATTCTTTCTCATACTTCTTAAAAAAATTATTATCCAATGATGCACTTAGTTTATACTTCATCATTCCAGACATCCTTTCGCATGATAATTAGAATTGTGCCTGTTCTCATTAGAACCAGAACCACACCTGTTCTCACAACCATTCCTCTCAAACTTAACAAAACATTTACCGTTCCACGAATGTTCATTCATCAACATCAGTGGACACGCATCCTCACTCACTTCTTCTACTTTGCAGAACGTACCATATTTTAAACTCCCCATTCTACTTTCTGACTTTAGTAGCTTCACTCACACAAAATGTCCTTTCATAAAGTCTTACCCCCTAACTCCCTTGATCACATAAAATCTGCTCTTCCTTTTCCTTTGATTCCTCAAACTCCTGCCCTTCATACCGCATTTCATACTGTTCTGCTCAACCTTGCTCAAAACCTCAGCTTTGCCTCTAAACTGGTTTAACCAGTTTGGACACAACATATGTGCAAACCTACCTCTGTGCCCCATGAAAGGTGAGACTCCAGTGTCACTATGCAGGGTGTTGTGATGAGCCCATAATATGGACCTTACAGATCTTCCACATTCCACAAATATACAGCTCCTACAACACACACATTCACAACTCTGATCATTCTTTCAGCCAAACCAGGGGGAAACTATGGAGTTTACACATTTATGGGGAATAACATGGGGAAACCAGACTTACCATGCTTATTGCAGCATATTTGACCCAGTATTCCACCTGGAGATTTTGACTGCTTAAAGCAGATGGAATCTCTGGGTGGAATATCTTTGAATGTTACCACTACCATAATTCCTAGTAGTGACTGTCGTCATCGGGTCCATAAAAATTTGTGGGACACTCGTAATGAGGGCTGAAGCCAAGCAAATCTTCTTCAACTCTCATGAAGTTCGTAATGTAGCAAGTCTGTTTTTTTTTCATCACCTGAAACATTTTCATTCCACGAAAGTGTGGATCCATTAGAGAATTATGGTAAGTACATATTGACTGACATTGTGCCCAATTAAAAAAAGTGTTTATGGCCATTAGTGTGTCCTACAGGCAAAAAAAATTACATTTGCGATTCTAAATTCCACATTCTGTAAATCGGTTTGTAAAAATAAATTAAAATTGCACAAGCCGTCTAGATTGAAAAGTTAGACTTGTGAAGTGCATTAGAGAAGATTTTAAATGCACCAATTAAGAAGACTGTTCACCTTCATTAGTTTATGGTTAGAGACGGTAAAGGAGGAGTGTTACAAGGATGTCACATACGGTACATGGAAACACAAACAAACGTAGTGTTGATATTCACAAACATTCTGCATAGCCATTCCCATATTGGAAACATTTATGAAGTAATCCCTTAAAAAGGATAGGAAGTTAATGTTTCCAGGTGAGAGTGGGTAAGGACTACCAGCAAATCTCATGAGGGTTTTTCTAAAGGCATTTCCCCACAGATAAAATGATTTTCCTCATGGAGAGTCCACATGAGCAAATATTGGCCAGTTTTCCTAATGACAGTCGTTTATTTGCAGGACTCCAAAAATTTCGAAAATGAACTCCAAATGTTGGTATATAACATTAGAGAACTTTTTATGTCTCATTGAGCGCATTTTCAACATAATCACAGAAAGTTTGCTAGTTCTGTGAATTCCCCATCCCGTTTGACATCATAGACTAGGCTTGAAAATATGAAAGCTGCTTCCTCTCTTGTACTAATAAGTGGGGTTTTCAGTCATTGGAACGTTTGAAAGATACGTGATCAGCTTTTAGTGCAAACCTTTCTTCTGAGAACACGTTTAAGGTGTTTCATGTAGAACATGTACCCACTGTATTTTGGTTTTACACTATAGTAAATTAATGTTACTACCATCAGTGCAAACCTTGAAAGGATATCGTTTTCAGCCAGGCTTGTCAGAATCCCAACATTTAGATCTGGGCAAGCATTTCTGAAACTGATCTAGGAGGCTTCATTGAGCTCTGCGCCTCATTTGATTGGTCCGTAGATCAAGTTTAAGTACGTCCTAGAGTGATATAAAGAAAGGGTTTCAAAAGGAGCTGCTAAGGAAGTAAGGTGGGGCAACTGTAGCGCAGACAGAGAAAGTAGTGTTGATGATTCAGAAGGTTGTTGTGCGTTGTCCAAGGGACATCTAAGGCCAAACCATTAACCAATGGAGATTTCAGATTTTGGAGCAGATGCTATTATCCACAAGATATGGCGATGTAGAAAATAAATTTACCTCAGAGGAAATATTAGTTGATGCACATGTTGAACACATTGCAACCAGTGAGCCTAAATGACAGAAACAATATGAAATGCTTCATTTCAAGCCCCACAGAATGTTTTCCACAATCGGTAATTATAGTGATGTTGGTGCAAATTTTTCAACTTTTGCTTTTTGTTACATGAATAGAATGTTCAAACAGTGATATGTGTTGATTTTTAAAAATGAATTCAAATGAATTTGGGTGTGTGGGCTGAATAATTGCAAGCCAAGTACTATTTTTCTGAATAAGAACCATGGTGTTATGAATGCTGTTTTTTCGTTAACATGGACAGTATGAGAATTGCACTGGGAACTCCTCTAAGCTGGTACAATCTTAATAACAGAAACTGATTTATTTATGTAAAGTTACTATATCATGATTTATTTAAAGACACTTTGTGAGAGCCCCCTTTTATTAAGAAAAGTCTATGGGGCCGATTCCGATCTCGGTCGGAGGCGCACCCAATACTATTCGGTCGGGAAAAAAGCCATGCGAAAGCCAGTTTCCCGACCGATCCGTACAGCACACCGAACGAGCAAGTACGATGCGCACAACAGCAAAAATCCCGGCCGAGCCGTACTCACCCAAACCAGGTCCTGTTCTCCGACCGAGGCGAATCCGGAAACGCCGAATCGAGTCGCACGGAAGGGAAAATGCAGCCCCGTCCGGCCGGACAAGTACAATGCGCTTTCCGTACGCGCCGAACCCGTCGCTACGCACGGCACGTCAAAGCATCCGGGAGAGGCGCACATAAGCTCCGAATCGCGCCACAACACGATCCACGGCTACGAGACGAACACAGCACCGACGAGGACGACGCGAAGCGGCGAGGACGAAGCCAAGCGACGAGGACGACGCGAAGCAACGAGAAGGACGAACGACACGAACCAACCATGAATCCCTTCGTCCCGATCATACCAATATTCTACATCTACTACCGGAACAGGCACGGACGCGTACGGCGCAGAAGGTAAGTCAGACACCAACCACAAAACACATACAACACGTACACGACACATCACACACATACACTGGGAATCTGAATATACTTACACCAGCAACAGCAGCACCATAGGGGCGGGATGCCCATCACCAATGCCACATATGCACACAGGGGCCTGAATGCGCGCCACCACCCCAACCCAGGGGGGCTGGATGCCAACCACCACAACCACCCTTAGCCAGGGGGTGCCAGATGCCCACCACCACTACCACCCTTAGCCAGGGGGCTGGATGCCTACCACTACTACCACCCTCACCCAGGGCGGGCTGGATGCCTACCACCACCCTTAGCCAGGGGGGCTGGATGCCTACCACTACTACCACCCTTAGCCAGGGGGCAGGATGCCCACCACTACTACCACCCTTAGCCAGGGGGGCTGGATGCCTACCACCACCCTTAGCCAGGGGGGCTGGATGCCTACCACTACTACCACCCCCACCCAGGGGGCAGGATGCCTACCACTACTACCACCCTCACCCAGGGGGGCAGGATGCCCACCACTACTACCACCCTCACCCAGGGGGGCAGGATGCCCACCACTACTACCACCCTTAGCCAGGGGGCAGGATGCCCACCACTACTACCACCCTTAGCCAGGGGGCTGGATGCCTACCACAACCCTTAGCCAGGGGGGCTGGATGCCTACCACTACTACCACCCTCAACCAGGGGGGCAGGATGCCTACCACTACTACCACCCTCACCCAGGGGGGCAGGATGCCCACCACTACTACCACCCTTAGCCAGGGGGCAGGATGCCCACCACTACTACCACCCCACCCAGGGGGGCAGGATGCCTACCACTACTACCACCCTCACCCAGGGGGGCAGGATGCCCACCACTACTACCACCCTTAGCCAGGGGGGCAGGATGCCCACCACTACTACCACCCTCACCCAGGGGGCAGGATGCCCACCACTACTACCACCCTTAGCCAGGGGGCAGGATGCCTACCACTACTACCACCCTCACCCAGGGGGGCAGGATGCCCACCACTACTACCACCCTTAGCCAGGGGGCAGGATGCCTACCACTACTACCACCCTCACCCAGGGGGGCAGGATGCCCACCACTACTACCACCCTCACCCAGGGGGCAGGATGCCCACCACTACTACCACCCTTAGCCAGGGGGCTGGATGCCTACCACTACTACCACCCTTAGCCAGGGGGGCTGGATGCCTACCACTACTACCACCCTCAACCAGGGGGGCAGGATGCCTACCACTACTACCACCCTCACCCAGGGGGGCAGGATGCCCACCACTACTACCACCCTTAGCCAGGGGGCTGGATGCCTACCACCACCCTTAGCCAGGGGGGCTGGATGCCTACCACTACTACCACCCTCAACCAGGGGGGCAGGATGCCTACCACTACTACCACCCTCACCCAGGGGGGCAGGATGCCCACCACTACTACCACCCTTAGCCAGGGGGTGCCAGATGCCCACCACCACTACCACCCTTAGCCAGGGGGGCTGGATGCCTACCACTACTACCACCCTCACCCAGGGCGGGCTGGATGCCTACCACCACCCTTAGCCAGGGGGGCTGGATGCCTACCACTACTACCACCCCCACCCAGGGGGAGGATGCCTACCACTACTACCACCCTCACCCAGGGGGCAGGATGCCCACCACTACTACCACCCCCACCCAGGGGGCAGGATGCCTACCACTACTACCACCCTCACCCAGGGGGGCAGGATGCCCACCACTACTACCACCCTCACCCAGGGGGCAGGATGCCCACCACTACTACCACCCTTAGCCAGGGGGGCTGGATGTCTACCACTACTACCACCCTTAGCCAGGGGGGCTGGATGCCTACCACTACTACCACCCTCAACCAGGGGGGCAGGATGCCTACCACTACTACCACCCTCACCCAGGGGGGCAGGATGCCCACCACTACTACCACCCTTAGCCAGGGGGGCTGGATGCCTACCACTACTACCACCCCCACTCATAGGATGGACAATGCATGACACAACAAGCACACCACAACCTAGGGAATGCAAGATTAAGACATCCCCCCACCACCATGACAAGCGTGTGAGCAGGCTGTGTCAAATGCCTACAACACCGAACATGACATTGAACATACAATGTGACCCCCTAGCACATGTGCCACACATATATGTGTGTGGCACCCACAATGCAAGCAGCCCATGACCATTGTGGCAATGGGGCCTAAACCCCCATCATCACAGTGACCAAAAGGCAAGTGTGGGGTCCATAGCTGAAGCACATTTTGACCATTGTGGCAATGGGGTCTAAACCCCCATCATCACAGTGACCAAAAGGCAAGTGTGGGGTCCATAGCTGAAGCACATTTTGACCATTGTGGCAATGGGGTCTAAACCCCCATCATCACAGTGACCAAAAGGTAAGTGTGGGGTCCATAGCTGAAGCACAGTTTGACCATTGTGGCAATGGGGTCTAAACCCCCATCATCACAGTGACCAAAAGGCAAGTGTGGGGTCCATAGCTGAAGCACATTTTGACCATTGTGGCAATGGGGTCTACACCCTCATCATCACAGTGACCAAAAGGTAATTGTTGACAAAGAAAGAGCTGCAACTGCCAAACTGCATGGATCATTCCTGGTCACAGAACCAAAAACTCATCTGTGGCAAAGTAGTGTATGTGTCCCATTGCAACATAAATTGGGGGAGCCAAATACTGCAGTGCAAATGAAACATTCCTTTGGCCATGTGCAGACAAACAACACCCATGGTGGCTGAGACCGTCAACAGTCATCAATGACACAATGACAGAAGTGACCATCAGAATGCAGAACCACATATTTGCACCAATGGGCACACAAATGCAGATACCCTGTGGAGACAGCAGATGTGAGGTGAACAGATACCATACCATGGCAGCAATGGGACACACAAACCATGATCACTGTGCTGACCGATGACCTAGGAGTCCCAGGGACAGCAGGGGAAACACACCAAACAACATACAGCCAATGGCACACCCAAGATATGCCAATGCAGTGGTGCAGATGCACAAACACAAACAGGCAGACCAACACTGTCATCATACACAGCAGGTGAGGGGTGGGGGTGCCATTGTCCCCAGGCAACAACACAACACATGAGGAGAGCTGAATACCAATCATACAGATGTGCATACACTGCCACACTAAGGTAACTCATGGATCCAAATCCCCTATGTGGGCAAGCAGGCATTGACAGGTGAGAGGGAGCACAAAACACACATGTCACACAGGCACATAGGAACAACAACTGACACAGCAAGTCACAGACACACCACAGCACCACCCCCAGGGCCCCCACAATGTGGTGACCCTGGGCTGAAGAAAAATACCACTGTGATGACAAAGCTAAATGTCGTTCACACTGTGAACCACAGTCAGGTGTCCTGAGCAACTAACTACCATCACACCTACACAAGCACAAATCAATCAGCATGGCCAGTAAGCCAAGGCCAACATGGAGGCAGGGGACTAGCCGGGCAACAACTCTCATCTGCACACACTCAACACCACACCCCTCGACCTCCAACAATGTGCAGCAGTGAAGTACACATGCACTGGTGACATTGCACATGCACCCATTACTATTCCAGGGTGGTGGGTGGGAACCAAGGTGTAGAAACACATCACACATGGACACTCAACAAGACTCCTGAATGTCTGACACACTGCACACTACGCTGTACATGGACATGACGGCAATACCACACCGACCAATGGGATCCCAGCCACAGTCACACACCAATGAAGAAGCCAAGGTCACCCACAAAGAACACACATAGACAACAACCAACATTGCAGCCCGGACCCTAAGGAGTGCCAGCAGTCACACACACAACGTGTCACAATCACTGAAAGATAACACAAACTGGAAATCACATGACAGGGGCAAACAACAAGTGCCAAAGGGAAACCTGACTGTGACCCATCTGCGTCAGCACACAAACTCTGCCCTGACAGCAAACACACCTATGGGTGACACCCTGATGACCAGTAATGTGCCATGCACCCACATCACAGAGAACACAGGGAGAAGACTTTGGGGGAACATAGCTCAAGTCAGCAAGCATCACAAACAGGTACAACACTAGGGATCACAGCATGCGCAGATGAATGGAAGTGAACACACAGACATGCACATACAACACACACCTTGGGCGCAGGCAATGTCACACGTGTACACACTGCCATGAGGGGACTCCACTCCTGTGTGAGGAAAGCTGTGCCATATGTTGCCTCAGTAGGGCCCCATCATGTCAGCTGAGCACTTGGTCACACAATCAACAATTAGCACCAAATGAGGGCTCCCATCACATCAGCCTGGTCATGGATGTGCCAACGGAATCATCAGCACAGATCCAACACACTTGTATAGCAATGTTGCACTGACTACACGGATGAGTCCCTCCCCATTGATGCCCAAACCTGCATGTCCACTGGAGATGGCAACACGGTCAGGGAAGTAGACAAATGCAACGATGGCAGGCACAACAGATGTGCAGGGGTGGAAGCCACAGATATGAAATTGCCAATGTAAGTAGGAAACCCATTGCCAAATACTGAACACATGACACCCTCAGATGCTGCTATTGATGACATGGATACACCACATGATAGGACACATTCCCCCTGGACCACATGGGTTCCTGCACAGTAACACTTCATAATCATGAGACCAGATATCACCATCACTGCAGCAAGGGCATGGTTAGCTGCACCAACAACATGTACATCTGAAGCATGAGCACTAGAGAAAAGAAAGTTGCTTTATTCAGCATATGTGTTGAGGCCAAACGAAGTCCTGAAAAAAGAGCAAAGGCCAATGGCCAGTCCATTGTCAAAGTTCAAACACGGTGACACTGGCAGATGTCACCCTACGCATGCCTGCACAATACCAGGGACAATCCACTAGGAGGGGCAACCGGGGGGGGCAGGCCAGGCACCGCAGGGACAGGATCAGGGCTCACCAGGGGGAGTCAGGGAAGGGGTGGTGGGTGCTGGAGAGCCACTGACAACTGCAGTGGAAGTGTCTGACATGGTGTGTGCCGGCACAACTGGGGGGCATGACACAGATGTCGTGGGTGCCGGCACAACTGCAGTGGACCCTGCAGATGGGGTGGACAGGTCCGCCACTGCAGTGCCCAAGTCAGACAGGGCGGTAGTGGACTCCACTGCAGTGCCTACCTCCAGGGGAAGAGAATGGGGAACAGGCAAGGTGGGTTGGACAGAGGGGGGGACACCCTCACCACATCAGTGGCACAGACAAGCGCAGCGGGGGTGTGGTGCTGGGAGAGCAAGTGGCAGGGGGAGAAGGCCGGAGCATCTTGGGGATGGTATATCTGTGGGTGGGGGAACCTGGGGCAGGGTGTGGTGGGGGCACCTGTGCAGTGGGGGCCTGAGGGATGGAGGACGGAGACCTTGTGCCTGAGCTGCAGGGCGGTGGCGGGGTCTTGCTCTTAGCACTCCGGGGGGACTTGCGGGTGGGGGCCTCAGTCCGTCTGCGCCTGGGGGAGGGTGTCCGGGGGCGAGGGGCACTCTGCTCCGTGTGGGTGGGCTTCCTCTTCCCCCGGGATGCTGGAGCAGCTTCATCGGTGGGGAAGAGGCCGAGGTCACAGAGGAAGAGCTGCTGTGACTTTGGGGTTGCAGGTGAGGCAAGGGAGGGTGCTTTGGAGGGAGAGGGAACTGAGGACTGCGCAGTGCATGTGGATGCGTGTGTGTGTTCCAGGGCCCCATCCCCTGTGAGTCTGGCTTCAGTCCCCTGAATGTGCTTGCGTGTGCGTTTTGTCATTGGCGTGTGTGTCAGTGTGCTGGATGTGTGTGTGCTGGTGTGTGCCAGTGTGTGTGTGCCTGGGATGGGTAAGGTGCTGGGGAGTGTGGATGGAGCAGAGGCAGGAGGGGTGAGGGACCGTTTGAGGAGGGACACTGCTGCCGTCAGGGAGGAGTCCATGGACCTATTGCCCCTCTGTAGGTCAGACATGCCCGATGAGATGCCCTCCATGAACGACACCAGCTGAGTCAACAGCGCGGTGTGCGCATGGAGGACACTCAGCATGGCTGTCTGCCCTACATGGAGCTGGCGAAGGAGGTACACAGACTCCTCACTCAGGGCAGCAGGGGACACAGGGGCAGGGGGTGCGGTGCCTGGCCCAAAGGAGACACGCTCCCGGACATGGGAGCCTCCACGGACCTGGGGAATAGGAGCCGATGGGAGGGCGGTGGTGGTGCTGGTGGTGGCGGGGACAGCAACACTAGCTGGGGTGTGGTGGCTGCTGACACCCGCCTCCACAAGGGAGTCATCCTCCGAGTTGCTCTGGTCCTCAGCTGAGGTGGATGCTGCTGAGGACTCCTCGGTGTGGCTCCCCTCGCCCTCCGTGCCACTGGGTCCCTCCGACCACTCCTCGGCTGCTGACCCAGTCTGGCTCTCCGGCTCCTCCTGGTCCGTGGAGCTGTCCCCTTCCGTGGCCGTGGATGTATCTGCAAACAATGGGGAAACAGACAGACATCAGTCACCTGCACATAACGCACACACCACTGTGAGCACAGCACATCACAGAGCAAGCCCTGGCATCATTAGTTGTACATTGCTAAAAGTGCACTAATTGAACAGGAGAAGTCAATTGTCAGTCTGATGCCAAGCATGGCACTCACATCCCACATGGCCTTGCACCCATCTGTCTGGTGTCTGTTGGATTGCAACACCCCAGTGTTGACACATGCACCAAGTACACAGTAGTTGGACAGTGCAGAGAACACGGTGTGGACACATCACAGCTCTTGCCACTGAGTCAGTACAGGTTTACGGATGTAAGGGATGCCCAGAGTCAAATAGGAAATGCATGTGATGCATACCAGCGACAGACACCATGATGCATCCATGTCCTGATAGCCAGCGCCACTATGGTGTGCATGTAGCACATGTCACTCCCCTGCAGGATCACCAATCAGTAGACACATGCCATGGCGGAGGCATGACTGCAAAGTCATACATCACTGTCTCAGTGATGTATGACTTTGCAGCCAGACAACAACACTCTGCACTGTGTCACAATAGTAGGTCATGGGGAATGCAAGTCCTGGAGCTGCACAAGTGCACATGTACATCCCCCCACAACACATCCTCTTAACCCTCATCTGTCCAGGTCATACCTATTGGACATATGGGAGACCTGTGACACTACCCTCTGAACCTGAGCCCCTCACACTCTGCTGTGCATGGGGAACAGCTGCCTGAACTTCACATTTACATGCCCCAGTCTGCATGGGCAGCTGATCAGACACCTATGTGTCACACAAGTATCGTCTCCTATGGTCACATCTCCAGTGGCATGCTGAGCCCCTACCAAGAAACTCCACAGCAGTCCTGGCGACTAATCCACAGCACACTGACACAGAGGCAGACACCTGAGGGGCAAATCACTGTGCACAATGTGTCCTCTGATACACGGGAGTGGGAGTACAGAGTGTATTGTATGGCCTGGAGTAGGCATGACTGTCCAGCCCCACATGAATGAGGGATGAGCCCTGGACTGTAGGCAGCTGGCTAAGTATGTGTGACACACGTCATATACATACTCCTGGGGCCCAAACATTGTTCCCACCCGCAGCATGGGTGTGTGCCAGGTACCCCAGCCACATGTGGTGGATCAGCTCAGCAATTGGACCACAGATCAAAGTAACACGCTGAATACATGTCAGAATACAGGCATTGTGTAAGCAATGGACCCACCCATGATGCCCACCACAGAGTCAGGGAAACAGATGCTGTCTCCCACCTTGAGTCAAGCAAACTGCAAGGACACAGTCCTAAGTGACAGAATTCCCTGCATGTAAGGGCCACACCTGGGTATCAGATGAGGAGTGGGCAGTGCACAATAGAGGGACATGGCTCCTGGACAACATGACTGCTGTACTGTGGCAGTTCAACCTGGCCCGAGGAGGGCACATAACATGTTAGACAGAGTACACAGTGCAGTCTTTGACTCACCCCCTCCTTGCTGCTCTCTGGCCTTCAGCTGCCCATCCAGGTCTGGAAAGACCACCGCCAGGATCCTGAGCATGTGGGGGGTCAGGGTCCGTGTTCCGCCCCTCCTGCGAGGAGGCGACAGCTTCAGCTGGACCCGTGCAATCCTCCGGGTCCAGCCCCGAAGGTCCTGCCACCTCTTTTGGCAGTTGCGGATCCGGCGCTTGTAGACCCCCACGGACCGGACAGCCCGGACGATGTCCTTCCAGATCTCATGCTTCCGATGGGCAGAAGCCTGTCAGGATGACAAAGTGATAAGGACATTACTACACATGCAACATATCCGTGCATGACACAGTTGCATATACATGTCGCAATCACAGGGGCACATGGTGTACCCAGGCAGTGCACGGCTGCCCATGGACAGTTTTCCAGAAGTCACTACATGGTATCATAGCATGGGGAGTAAAACCCTGTTCAGAAGCACTGTCACTGCACCATACCTGTCCAGTGCAAGTCACTACACACTATGGGGGGTGACAACTACTCAGTGAGCCTGCTAGCCAGTGGTGTGCTGACTCCCAGCCTTGCTAGTCAGACAAAATGCACATTCAGAAAGGCAGTGCACAGAACACTCACCTGCTCCCCTGGTGTCCCATACAGCTTGCTGTACTGTGGAAGTAGGCTGTCCAGCAGGGCCTGGTTCTCTTCAAGGCTGAAGGCTGGGGCTCTCTCCACAGTACGTGCCATTGCAGGGTCCAGAGGGGCAGAGACAGCAGCAGTGCAGTGGCAGATGTCGTCCTGGAGCATGTAGTGCAGGCAAGTGGGCTCTCAGGGGAACATGCAGCAATATATATGTGCTGGAGAGGCAGATACTGTCCCTTGTGTCCAAAGTGATAGGTCCAAGTCGTTTGCATCTTCTGAATCTGGCCAATCCATGGAATAGCAGCACCAAAACACGCCCACAGCATCCTTCAAATCTTCAACTTCATGACATACATGATTTTGCAACATTGTTGTGGGTGACCAACTGATTTTCCAGCAACCGACTCGTTCGAATATTCGAAAACGCGTCCGTTGCCAGGCAAGCCCATTGTCAATGGGTGCGCACCGATCGGTCCATTGCAGTACAACGCGCACAGGGGTACAACGCGTACCCGCACACATTGAATGCAATGGGCCGGCCGGAGGCACCGATCGGTCCATTGCAGTACAACGCGCACAGGGGTACAACGCGTACCCGCACACATTGAATGCAATGGGCCGGCCGGAGGCACCGATCGGTCCATTGCTGTTCAACGCGCACAGGGGTACAACGCGTACCCGCACACATTGAATGCAATGGGCCGGCCGGAGGCACCGATCGGTCCATTGCAGTACAACGCGCACAGGGGTACAACGCGTACCCGCACACATTGAATGCAATGGGCCGGCCGGAGGCACCGATCGGTCCATTGCAGTACAACGCATCACTGTACATGTGACTGGCATATGTCAGCATGCCTGTCTCAGATGGACATATGCCAGCCACAGATAGCTCCCAGGGAGTGAGGGGCACACCTACATCACGACAGCCTGTCCAAACCTTATCATAAGGCATGTAAGGCTGCATTTCCTATTGTGTGTATGTTGGTGTACATGTTGTCCTGTGGGTGTCACCTGTGGGCAGCCACCCCCAGGCTGTGCACGTGTTCATGGGGACAGGATCATGGGTGTTACGTGTACGTGACCACTGTGATGTGCAACTGTTCATATCTGTGCATGTGCCATGGTCACATTTCACAGTGGTGTTTGTGTATGTCATGTCACATACCCCGTGAGTCCCATGTGGGACGGTATGTTTGAGCCAGGGTGTCCCAGTGGCACAATAGTGATGGCCCTCCACAGTCTTTGTGCATGTAGTGTTTACAATGTCTCTGATTTCATGTGCACAATGGGAGACAGTCTCCACATCCACGTTGTGTGTGCATGGACTCTGATGTTGTGCGTGTGTGTCACAGACGTCCATGGCTCTCCTGCCATGGCAAGTGTGGCCACTACCTGTGGGGGTCATGTTTGTTTTGTTGTGGTGTACACATGATACTCCAGGTGATGCCAGTGTCCATGTGGCATTACAGGGTCCCTGGGAATGTGCCTGTCGTTGAGCTGTGGTGCCTGGGGCACATCTGTCCTCACATGTCACTGGGGGGTGACTGTGACACAGCATCATGATATCCAATGGGCCAAACAGGGACAAATTGATGCCACCTGTAGGACCGTGTTGACAGATGTTGGCCATGTATGTACCATAAATGTCGTTCCGGTACTGCACACTTCATGTAGTTGTGCCTCATGATGATGTATGTTGGGATCTTGAGTGTGTTCAATGCCGCATATGTGGGGTGACTGACGATCTTGCTTACTTCTCCTCTGCACTGCAGGGCTCCTGCTGTCCATCGGCCATTCCCAGACCTGGCAACGATGGTGGAACGGGACAGCATCCGACGGTACCGCTTCACCAGGCAGCTGATTGAGGATTTTGCAGTGCAGTTGTCCCCACATTTGCAGCCTGGCCGGCCGTATCCTACAGCGCTGACCCCCAAGGTGAAGGTGATGGCAGCCCTACACTTCTTTGCCACCGGTACCTTCCAACATACTGTGGCGTCTGCTGGTGGGATGTCACAGACCATGTTCAGCCGTGTGCTCCGCGATGTTTTGGCGGCAATGTTGCTCTTCCTGAACCGGTACATCTATTTCCCTAGACTGCGACGACTCACTGACGTGAAGAGTGACTTTTATGCCCTGGGGAGGATGCCGCATGTCATTGGCTCCATTGATGGGACACATGTGGCTTTGGTACCACCACAGGCCCAGGAGCAGGCCTACAGGAACCGCAAGCACTACCACTCGGTCAATGCACTGGTGGTGTGTCTTGCAGACATGACCATCACACACGTGTGTGCCCGTTTCCCTGGTTCAGCACACGATGCCTTTGTGATGAGGAGTAGTCGCATCCCCAGGTTGATGGCACAGATGCAGAACCAGCGTGCCTGGCTTGTCGGTGTGTACTGACTTTGTGCCATTGTGTGTGATCTGATCTGTAGTATTCCGCCCACTTTTCCAAGTCAGCTGATGTGCACTTGTCTGTCCGTAGGTGACTCGGGATACCCCAACATGCCGTGGTTGCTGACACCCCTCAGGAACCCTGTGACACCTGCCCAGATGCGCTACAATGAGGCACATGGTCGGACCAGGAGAGTGATTGAGCGGACCTTTGGTCTCCTGAAGAGCCGCTTCCGCTGCCTGGACAAGACCGGAGGGTCCCTCCCATATGCCCCTGCGAAAGTGTGCAAGATTATCATCGTCTGCTGCATGCTCCACAACCTGGCAGTGCGGAAGGAGTTGCCTCTCATCCAGGATGACGATGACCAACATCCGCCACCTGTGGAGGATCCTGGCCTGGACCACGATGCCAGTGACGATGATGATGATGATGGTGATGGTGATGTCCGCACACAGCTCATCACCAACTTCTTTAGCTGAATGTGAGTATCCTGAGGTGTCATGTGAATGATGTGAGTTGGCATGATGTGTGGGTGGTGCTCTGGTGCTGTTGGAGTGTGTCCATGGGCTACTTGACAGGATGTGTGTTGCGATGTGTGGTGACAGGTGGGCTGTACTCCCCAACAGTGTTGACATGCTAACTTGGTTCTGGGTGGGTATCTTGTAACATGTATTGTGCATGAGTTTTGCTGTTCTGTCCTGTACTGCATTGCTTTTGACTGTGTGTCATTTCTGTCCTTCACAGGGTACTTTCAGATTCGTTTGGTCAACTGTGTCCACCGACGACGTGATTGCACATCCAGGCTGGTAGCTGTTGTGTCCCTACAGGTGATGTGCGCCACACCCATGGACTTCCTTCTGTCTACAGTTGTTGACTGTGTGCCCGCTACCAGGTGGGGTTACCTTGCATCTGTAGTGGTTACGGCATGTTGCTACTGTGTAATAAACCTGTGCTTCACTTAGTGATGTGCGTTGTCTGTGGTCACACATTTGACTGCCATTTGCTTACTGCACCTGTGGGCTACTTGACTACAACTGGGAATGGGTGTGGTGTCTGTGCATTGCACCGTCTTCCCTGGCAACATCAGTGTAGGCAATGAGTCAGATGGCCTAGGTGTGTATGTGTTGTGTAGCCCTGGTGGTGTGTCTCCCTCATATGTGTCACGTTGCCTGTACTCACATGCCTGTGTTGTCCTTGCTGTTGCAGTTCGCATACACTGTGTAATTTTGCAGTTCATCATCCCCATAACAGCACCCACGTTGGAATCACGACAGAGGCAAGTATGGTGTATTAGTGTGTTTATTGTGATAATAGTGCATAGGATGGATTGTGCTGTACATGAATCTTGCAATCCCAAGTTCCTAGATGAATAGAAAGTCCAGGTAGACAGGATCCCCAGTATCGGGGCCACTGTTGTCTGACACATTGTTCCAACTTATACTCCCCATGCAATGTGTGGGAGTAGTGTTGCCATCAACAGGGTGAACAGTCTGTGCACAAAGGCGAAAATCCAGAACAGGTTCAGGCTTCCTGGGAGTTGCGCTTGGCCATCAGCCTCTCACTTTCCCCTCCTCGGACGACCCCTCTTCTTGGGGGGGGGCCCTCAAGTGCAGGCTGCTGCGGTGCAGGGGACTCTCCGCCAGAGTCCTCCTCCCTCCCTGTGGCAGTTGCAGTTTGTTCGGTACCAGATGTTGTTGGCACACAGGGAGGTGTGGACTGGTTGCTGTTCATCTGGCGGAGGCATTGTAAAATGTCCCTGTGCACCGCCGTCATCTCATGTAGTACATCCCACTTGGACTCCACGCGGGTCATGTGGGAGTCCACACGTGACATGTGGGAGTCCACACGTGACATGTGTGACTCCACTTGGGACATGTGGGAGTCCAAGCGGGCATGATGGGCAGCCTGCTGCTGTTTGATGTCTCTGAGGAGCCCCACTACCTGGCTGAGCTCTCCGGTGCTGGACTGGTACGCATCAGCTATGCGTACCAGTTGTGGGTCTTCATGCACACCAGCAACGTCTGCAAGCAGCGACCTCTGTCTCCCACCCCTCCCACCACCCCTGCTGACATGTGCAGTGTGTGCAGTTGCACGCACAGATAACCCTGGTCCACCTTGGGGGTTGGTGGTGGTGGTGGTGTCCATGGCCCCAGGTTGGTCCAGGGTCACTGCGCTGGTGTTGTTCCTTATTCTGTCCATGTCGGCAGGGATGGTATTCGTGGTGACAGTCGTTGGAGGGGTGGGTGCAGGGGGTGCAGCTGGTGGACCTGCTGGTGCTGCAGCTGGTGGTCCTGCTGGTGCAGCATGTTGACTTGCACCGGATGTGCCAGGTTGTTCATCGTCCGAGGAGGACAGAGGCTGTACGACGCCAGTGAGCTCGGCATCCTCTTGAGCCTGGGACTGGGACTCCTCAGCGTCTGCTGCTGTGTCCCTATCATCACCTGTTTTTGGGAGACACAAACAATGTATGTCATGTTTCTGCAGGCATCAGTGGTTGACACACCTGACAGTTGTGACTGTGCCTCGGGGTGCGGGCCTGTACATTGTATTGTCCTAAGTCGTCACAGTCAGGGGTTGATATTGGTGTGGCACATTGTCCTGCATTATTTGGGCATTTCTATGTATTCTCTGGGGTGTGAACATGGTCTGCATTGATTGTGTTTGGTTGACAGCCAGACCTCCTTCCCACCCACCCACCCACCCAGTCAGTTATCCCACCATGGAACGTGCTTGCATTGCAGGGAGTGTAAGTTGTCTCTCAGGATGTCAGTCAGTGGTGTCCTGCTGTTTGTTGGTGCACAGTTGGCAGCAGGGCCTTGTGCTCCCCACAGCAGTAGCCAGTGTCAGCCATCTTGTGAGTCCTTCTCCACTCCCTGTGATGTGAGCATGGTTCAGGGTGGTGTTGATGGGCCAGTTGTGAGGCTGAGCAATGTCTGTGACTACGACTCCCATCATGCTATTGCCTCCACCCCCCTTCCCAGCATGCCCATGCTTCCTTCCTTTTGACTCTGCTTCCCTGTGGGGTGGGCTGGCTGTGCTGACAGGATGGCTGGGAGTGTTGTCCTGGCAGTTGTTTGGCTAAGAGTCCCAAGAGTGTCCCTGTGCTTCACACAACATAAGCCAGGGTGGTGGTGCTTTGTGGGATCTTGTGTTAGGATGGAGGGCATTGCATTCTACCAGGTGGGTACTGTGGAGTTTGTGTTGGGGGGGGGTGTGAGGGGAGGTGCTGGTGACTATGGTCAGTGCTGCAAGTCCCCCTTCCCACCCAGCCAGCCAGATAGCCCACCATGGAACGTGCTTGCATTGCAGGGAGTGTAAGTTGTCTCTCAGGATGTCAGTCAGTGGTGTCCTGCTGTTTGTTGGTGCACAGTTGGCAGCAGGGCCTTGTGCTCCCCACAGCAGTAGCCAGTGTCAGCCATCTTGTGAGTCCTTCTCCACTCCCTGTGATGTGAGCATGGTTCAGGGTGGTGTTGATGGGCCAGTTGTGAGGCTGAGCAATGTCTGTGACTACGACTCCCATCATGCTATTGCCTCCACCCCCTTCCCAGCATGCCCATGCTTCCTTCCTTTTGACTCTGCTTCCCTGTGGGGTGGGCTGGCTGTGCTGACAGGATGGCTGGGAGTGTTGTCCTGGCAGTTGTTTGGCTAAGAGTCCCAAGAGTGTCCCTGTGCTTCACACAACATAAGCCAGGGTGGTGGTGCTTTGTGGGATCTTGTGTTAGGATGGAGGGCATTGCATTCTACCAGGTGGGTACTGTGGAGTTTGTGTTGGGGGGGGGTGTGAGGGGAGGTGCTGGTGACTATGGTCAGTGCTGCAAGTCCCCCTTCCCACCCAGCCAGCCAGATAGCCCACCATGGAACGTGCTTGCATTGCAGGGAGTGTAAGTTGTCTCTCAGGATGTCAGTCAGTGGTGTCCTGCTGTTTGTTGGTGCACAGTTGGCAGCAGGGCCTTGTGCTCCCCACAGCAGTAGCCAGTGTCAGCCATCTTGTGAGTCCTTCTCCACTCCCTGTGATGTGAGCATGGTTCAGGGTGGTGTTGATGGGCCAGTTGTGAGGCTGAGCAATGTCTGTGACTACGACTCCCATCATGCTATTGCCTCCACCCCCTTCCCAGCATGCCCATGCTTCCTTCCTTTTGACTCTGCTTCCCTGTGGGGTGGGCTGGCTGTGCTGACAGGATGGCTGGGAGTGTTGTCCTGGCAGTTGTTTGGCTAAGAGTCCCAAGAGTGTCCCTGTGCTTCACACAACATAAGCCAGGGTGGTGGTGCTTTGTGGGATCTTGTGTTAGGATGGAGGGCATTGCATTCTACCAGGTGGGTACTGTGGAGTTTGTGTTGGGGGGGGGTGTGAGGGGAGGTGCTGGTGACTATGGTCAGTGCTGCAAGTCCCCCTTCCCACCCAGCCAGCCAGATAGCCCACCATGGAACGTGCTTGCATTGCAGGGAGTGTAAGTTGTCTCTCAGGATGTCAGTCAGTGGTGTCCTGCTGTTTGTTGGTGCACAGTTGGCAGCAGGGCCTTGTGCTCCCCACAGCAGTAGCCAGTGACAGCCATCTTGTGAGTCCTTCTCCACTCCCTGTGATGTGAGCATGGTTCAGGGTGGTGTTGATGGGCCAGTTGTGAGGCTGAGCAATGTCTGTGACTACGACTCCCATCATGCTATTGCCTCCACCCCCCTTCCCAGCATGCCCATGCTTCCTTCCTTTTGACTCTGCTTCCCTGTGGGGTGGGCTGGCTGTGCTGACAGGATGGCTGGGAGTGTTGTCCTGGCAGTTGTTTGGCTAAGAGTCCCAAGAGTGTCCCTGTGCTTCACACAACATAAGCCAGGGTGGTGGTGCTTTGTGGGATCTTGTGTTGGGATGGAGGGCATTGCATTCTACCAGGTGGGTACTGTGGAGTTTGTGTTGGGGGGGGGGTGTGAGGGGAGGTGCTGGTGACTATGGTCAGTGCTGCAAGTCCCCCTTCCCATCCAGCCAGCCAGATAGCCCACCATGGAACGTGCTTGCATTGCAGGGAGTGTAAGTTGTCTCTCAGGATGTCAGTCAGTGGTGTCCTGCTGTTTGTTGGTGCACAGTTGGCAGCAGGGCCTTGTGCTCCCCCCAGCAGTAGCCAGTGTCAGCCATCTTGTGAGTCCTTCTCCACTCCCTGTGATTTGAGCATGGTTCAGGGTGGTGTTGATGGGCCAGTTGTGAGGCTGAGCAATGTCTGTGACTACGACTCCCATCATGCTATTGCCTCCACCCCCCTTCCCAGCATGCCCATGCTTCCTTCCTTTTGACTCTGCTTCCCTGTGGGGTGGGCTGGCTGTGCTGACAGGATGGCTGGGAGTGTTGTCCTGGCAGTTGTTTGGCTAAGAGTCCCAAGAGTGTCCCTGTGCTTCACACAACATAAGCCAGGGTGGTGGTGCTTTGTGGGATCTTGTGTTGGGATGGAGGGCATTGTATTCTACCAGGTGGGTACTGTGGAGTTTGTGTTGGGGGGGGGGTGTGAGGGGAGGTGCTGGTGACTATGGTCAGTGCTGCAAGTCCCCCTTCCCATCCAGCCAGCCAGATAGCCCACCATGGAACGTGCTTGCATTGCAGGGAGTGTAAGTTGTCTCTCAGGATGTCAGTCAGTGGTGTCCTGCTGTTTGTTGGTGCACAGTTGGCAGCAGGGCCTTGTGCTCCCCACAGCAGTAGCCAGTGTCAGCCATCTTGTGAGTCCTTCTCCACTCCCTGTGATGTGAGCATGGTTCAGGGTGGTGTTGATGGGACAGTTGTGGGGGGGGGCAATATGTGTGACTGCGACTCCCATGATGCTATTGGCTACACTGACTTGGCCAGCATACACAGAATTCCTTCCTTTGAGTGGTCTTCACTGTGTGTTGGTGTTGTTGTGGTGGCTACATGTGTGGATGTGTGTTAGTTCTATTTGTGCCACTGCCTAGCTGTAGTTGTGGTTGTGTTTGTACATGTGTTGGCACAGTTGGATGTGACTTTTTTGATGGCATGTGTTGTGTTTATCTGACTGACATACACATTTTGGGATGATTCTGTTCTAGTTGCTGTGTAATTGCTATGTGTGCATGGTTTGACTCTCCCCTTGACAGTGATGTGTGTGTTTTGTGGCAGTTTATTGTGTACATTTGTTGTGTACTCACCAGGCTCTGGGATGTTCTCTAGTCCATATACGCTCACTGGCGGAAGGATGGCCCGCACCTTCTCCTCCCAGGGCCTGAGGTATATTGGCTTGGCAGGAGGGCCACTGCCGGTCTGTTGGCTGTTGATGTAGTCTATCTTCAGCAGGTCCCGTACCCTCCTGCGCACGTCATACCACCTGTTCTGGATGTCCGTCTTTGTGCGCCGACATGATGATTGGGCGTTCACCCTGTTGATGATCCTCTCCCACATCTTGGTTTTCTGCGACATGGGGGTCTGTTGGACCAGAGTGCCAAACAGCTGTGGCTCCACCCTGAGGATCTCGTCTACCAGGACTTCCAATTCACAATCTAGGAACTTGGGATTCTTCTTGGGGGGCATGGTGATGGGTGGTGATGGTGAGTGATGTGTGTGTTGGTGTGCAGGTGAGGGTGTGTGAGTGTGTGTTTTGCTGGGTGTATGTGAGGTAGGTATTTGTTGGTGTGCTGATGGTGTGTGGCTTGTGTGAGGGATGAGCTGTGGGTGTGTGGTTGCTTTCTCTTGGGTGCTGGCAGTGAAATGGCATTTGCAAAGGCTCATGGTAGTGATTTGTGTCCTTTATATAGGTGGAGTTGTGGGTGTGTCTTTGTTCTCTGTCCCCACCCCCCCAGTATTTATTGGCTTGGTAATTGCTTGTTTGGCCTTTTTTTGGGTGATTTTTCCTTTGTGCTGTTTGTGTATGTTGGAAACGTTCTTGTGACCGAGTCGGACCCTGCATTGGTCTCGTACAGTGTTTTCCGTTTCGTTCACGCTGTGTTTGTGCAGTTTTGTATGCTGCGTACGCGTCGGTCGCGGTGTATTGTGTTGCTTCGGCTCGGTTTTGTATGCGTGTCGGTCGTACGGCTTGTCCTCCGTCCGACTCGGTCGTGTTTTTCGCGCCTTGCATCGTACTTTGCGGGTTGGAGTTGGCGGGTACGATTCGGTCGGATTTGTTCCGGGTGCGTGTCGGTCGGTTGGATTCGCGTGTTTTTCCGGCCGGATTGCTATTTTCCGAGCGGCTCGGTCGGTCGGCTTGGTTTCCTGACGTGTCGGTCGGATTTATCGCGGCTTGCATCGTACTTGGCGTGTCGGGCGCCACTGGTACGTGTCGGTCGGTATTTTTTCCGGATCCGAGTCGGTCGGTGCTTTTTCCGGCCCGAATCGGAATCGACCCCTATGTTGGGAACTTGACTAATTACATTTTTTAGAATGAATACATGGGCCAAGTTAAGAATAGAAACACCACTTAATGAGCAGTATTCATTTTGAAGAGAGATATTATTTATTAAAATTTGTTGTACCATCATGCTTCATTTTATGTCCAAACCATTCAGTATATGGTCTAGACATAAAAAGCAGATAAGGTAAAGGGTTTGTTCTGCACCATGGTGTTTTTAAGATTTTCCATAGAGACAAGCGATCTCTCGGAGATTGATGGCCAATACGGGTTGCGTGACACAAGAAGCTAATTGAGGGAGGTATACAATGTTGACTGTGGCATGTTTGCATTGGGATGAGATGAACACATCAGTAGCAACAACACAGTAGAGTTTCTGGATTGACGTTTCAGAGTTAATAAATATACTCCTAGCGGTTCTTACTCAAGTTATGAGTGTGATTTGAGAATGGAACATTTGTGGCTGTTTGATCTGGCCGATAAAATATGGTAACAAGGGTTTTTGCTGCTGTAGCAATTAAAGACATCTTCCTTTGGGAAAGCACTGTGATGTAAGTACAATTGTGTGATGGCCACATAACGTTTCACCACATACTGGTGTATTGTGTGGTGTTTTGTATAAAGATGGAGCTAAATGGGTGAAGGACATGGGGACTAAATGGTGACAGGTACGAATCTGATATTTGACCCTGAACAGTTTTTTTTCTAATAACATTTATATGGACTCAGAAGCCACGTTTGTGTGTAAAACATGGTGGGTGTAGAGTAAGTTGCTATTTGTATAGAGACAACAGTCTGCCTGAATACAAGATTTTTAATAGTCTTAAAAATTGTTACTGTCCCCTGAACAAGAGCTGTTTTGCATGAAATGCCTTAGAAAATATGATAAGCTAATCTGAGCATTAATCTGTATGAATAACATTAAGGAGGGTTATCCTTGAAAACAACAAAGTCCTGATAAACATAAAAAAGAAGAATGAATGAAGTTTGATGCATTTTGAATCACGAAAGGAACTACAGCAAGAATGACATACTGAAAACAGTTTGTAAATAGTAAACAATAAATGATGCATTGTTGCCAGTCACAATCGAAATGCACTGACGGCTTTGGGGTAAAAGACCACAGACACTCATTCTTTCACAGATTTGAGTGCCACGTGTCAGGGCACTCGGTTGGTGCACCTAGATTTATGTAGAAGAATGTCTTATATGACAAGAAAATACAAACTGTAAATAAAAATAGAATTTACAGGAGTAAGTGCTACTGGCACATTCGAACATATTGGTCAACAAAGTGTATGCCATAAAACATAATTTACTACAGTCCTCTAAAATATAAAAGTTGGGAAAAGAAATTCACCCCCTATGCCTGAATAATTGCCCTTCATCCAAAATACTGAGGGATTGAACTCTACTATAAATATTAAGGCAGTCCACAAAAGTCTAAACAATGAAAACATATTCAATACATTGACTAAGTAACATCAGGTGTCTTTTTAATTGCACAATATTTAGATCTTGAACTGGGTGAAGAGGGGCCTTGTCAGAACAAGTCTGCTGATCAAAGTTACCCTTGCTTAGTCTTTCTTCCGGGGGAAAGGTTTCAAAGGTAAAAATAATTGCAGCTCTTGCTAATCAATGCTGTTCACTTATCAGCAACCATGGACATGACAGAAGTGTTCTGAACAGATGTTTGATCAGGTGGAGTGGGGATTTCTCTGTACTACTATGACAAATTTCAGATTTAAGCAAGGTATACTTAATCACCTTCGAGCCATACATAATAAGCCACTGCAATAAGGATATTAAATCAAATCTGACTATTTTATTCAAAGCACAACCAGGCAGACGTGCACCCTGTCTCGTCTTTTATTCTCCATTTATAAACTAACTTGCCAGTAATGCTTAACCTAGTCTCATGTTGATGAGATTTGTATATAAATAGTGTACCTGATACCTTCTTTTTGCAAATCAATTTATTTGGATCTCACCAAAGTATTGAGTTGAAGTACCAGAGTTGAAAACATTTGTAGCAGCATAAAGGCCAATTTCTTGGCATCAAAATAATAAGTAAATCTTGTCTACAGCGATGCTTACAGCCTTGTTAAAAATTTAAATTTAATATGGACCTTATCTACAATCCAAGCTGTAACCCTTGGAATACCTCATTATAGCATAGACAAGACACAGCATTTTGTTTTCTAGAAATATTAAGCCATCTATTTAACATAGAAGAAAGTAATTCAGTCACAACATAAAGGTAGGTGAGTGCTCCCCCACTTAAGGAACTCCTACTAGACATTAATACCTTTCGATTAAGGAGTTTGATTGACACAAAGTTTGTGCTTAGTGATATAACAGTTGAAAATGTAGCTATGTAGTCACCAGCCCAAATGAGTAATAGAACATTTAAATTTGTCACGCCAAAATTCTTTAAGAAAATACTGTTCAAGATTTTATTTATTTATTTCCAAATTTGAAATGAATTATAGTGAATTTTTGGGAAATAGACTTTTCCATTGGTGATCTCTAACATAATAGATGAGATCATATTTTTTTTAGAGTTGATTGGTGATATAGTGATTATAGGTCACTTAATAAATGGTGCATGTAGGACTTGGCCTTTTTTGTTAAAGTTCCCTAAACTTTTTGCTTTCCCCCTAGACCGTTTTCCTGACCTAGAGATGCCAATTTAGATGCTTTGGGTACTTTGCCACTGCTGATCAGTGTCAAAGTAAAGGAGTTCCCTGTGTAAAATGTATGGTGATTGGTTGGCCATGATTGGTATGTTTGCCTTACTAGTAAAAGTCCCTAGTGATGTGCACTGTGTGTGCAAGGGCTAGTAATGCAAGGGCGCGCAGAGAAGGGAACTCAGGCCTTCAGTGTAGGGCCTGCGCACAGAATGCTAAGTTAGCATGTTGTCCTGACAAGTTCAACCACTTGTCAGGCCTGGCTTTCCCTTTTACATACACATGGGGCACCCCTGTGGTAGGTCTCAGGTAACCCCTGGGCAGGGTGCAGTGTAGGTAAAAGGCAGAACATAAACTGAGGTGTGTGTTATGTTCTGGCAGTGAAAAACTCTCCATTTTGTTTTTCACTGCCGAAAGGCCATTCTGCCCATAGGACAGAATGGGGGAGGCTAGGTGTTGTATTTGTTAGCCTAGTTTCCTGTCAGTTTATAATGGAGAGGTGAAGTTTGGTATGTGTGAACTCACAGTGTCATAATGCATCTTTCTGCAAAGGTGGTTTTGTCGCTGTGTGTTTATAAACCACTCTTTTAGAAGTGGCTGAGTTTTGTGCTCTGAGCATTTCTGTGTGTCTCTGAAATGTGGATTGTCTGTCTGGAATTGAAAGATGAGAGGAGCTGGGAGAGGTCTTGACCCAGGGAGGGGTTGAGATGGCACCAGGCTGCCCTGCATCTGGAGAGTAGGGGGAGGAGAAGCCCGGAAGTTGAAAAGGCCTGGGCTGGTGCTATAAACCAATTGACCCATCTCCTGCTGAGTGATTAAGGATCCAGACCCCCAGTATCAAAAGGAGAGAGGTGACACTAGGAGGGAGACACCCAGAACTGATTTAGGGAGGGGTCAGGGACCCCTGAGCACATACAAACTTCAAAGACAGTAAGGGGTATAACTATGAGAGCTGAAACCCCTGAACGTTGGAATGAAACAGATATGGATTGAGACTGAAAAGGCTTGGACCCATTCTGTGGTCAAGAGGAACCTCTGCTAAAGAAGGAACAACTGAAGAGACTGTGGTGGATAGACCAATCCTTGCTTCGTGATCTGGGGCTGGTCTGCAGTTTGCTGTTCTAACTAAGGAAGAGGCTGTTGGGACTGTGCTTGGAGGCGCTGGGTTCCCCTGCTTGAAGAAGACTGTGCTTTGTGCTGTGTCTTGTAACCCCAAGGGCCCGAGGTGAGCTGGCTCCCTGTTTGGAAATACAGGATCATAAAAGTTTCCGGAGAAGTCCCAAGCAACGCAGTGTGCACGTGCTTTGTGCCGCTTGAGACCCTCAGAAGTTGTGCCATGTGATCGTGGGCACGCAGGAGTAAGCTAAGTCTAAGACGCACAGAGTGCGTGTCGTGGTGCAGGCCAAGGCGTTGGTGAGGAGCGTCTGGTCGTAGAGTGCACAGGGAGACGAGGCGAGGCTCGGATGCGCAAGTGTGCGTGTCGTGGTGCAGCCCAGGTGCTAGTGAACAGTGCCTGGGCCTCGTGTGCACCAAAGGAAGCAGCGAGACTCGGACGCGCAGTGTGCATGTCGTGGTGCAGTCAGGGCGTTGGTGAGGAGCGCCTGGACTTCGTGTGCACCAGCGGAAGAAGTGAGTCTCGGATGCGCTGGGTGCGTGTCGTGGTGCAGCCCGGGTGTTGGTGAGGAGCGCCTGGGCCTCGTAGGCACCAAAAGAAGAAGTGAGTCTCCGACGTGCAAGGGTGCGTGTCATGGTGCAGCCAGGGCGTGAGGAAGAGCGCCTGGACATCGTGTGCACTGGGAGAAGAGGCGAGGCTCGAACGCGCAGGGTGCGTGTTGAGGTGCAAGCGGAGCGTTGGTGAAGAGCGCCGGATCGTCGTGAGCACCAGAGAAGAGGCAAGTCTCGGACGCGTGGTGTGCGTGTCGAAGTACAACCTGAGGTGCTGGTGAGGAGTGCCGGGTTAGGTTGTGCACCAAACTGAAGTAAAGTCTCCACAGTGCTGAGGGCGGGTCTCGGTGTGGACCGAGTCCGCCGGAGTGAGGGCCAAGTCATCGGGCCCTCGGAGTCCATCAGTAGCGGCCCGGACCGGCAGCCACGGAAGAGCTGAGCTGCCGGCCCGAGTCCGCCAAAACCCGTGTCGGAGTTCTGGATCAAGGCCCAAGTCGCTGACGTCGGGGAGGAGAGTGGGATCGCGCCCCCCCAGGTAATGTGGATCAACACCGGGGGTGGGGTGCGGACCCGGAGGGACACTCTCTCAGCCTCCCGCTCAGTCATATGCGCGAGCCGTTGCTTCGGCTCGGATCCCGCCCGTGCTGACCCAGGACGGGGCAGTACTGGGGCCGGAGTGGGAAGCAGTACTTTGTGTGTCATCATTTGATCCATAACGGGGGCACTGTTACTGGAGCACGTAAAACTGTCGTATTACACAATTGCATTATTGCTGCTAACGAACTATCGAACTGTCGTATGACGCCTGACCACATTTGTGCCTAACGAACTTTATGCTTGGTGCGCTACGCACTGCGTTATTTCTCCCATGCATATTATTTGATTGTAACGTGGCGCATTGTATGATTTCGTCAGTGCACAGTATCTGAGTATAACGTGGCGCAGTGTATTATTTCTTTATTGCACCGCACAGGATTGTAGCGTGACGCATTGCTTTGTTTCTTCCTGGTACAGGGCATGCTGGTGGTGATACGCATTGCATTATTCCTTCAATTGCAAAGTACATGACTGTGGCGCTACGTATGGCATTATTTCTCTGTTGCACAGTATAAGAGAATATCATTACACTTTGCAGTATTGTTTCCTTTTGCAACGTTTGTGTTTCTAGCAATATGACTGGTCTAACCTATTGGGAAACGGTTAGAGAAGAGCTTAACTGTTGGTTAGACGTGGTGGTTGGGATTAGAAACTACCAACCCACCGGAAAGAATGCTACCCGTTCTTATATGTTGATTTTGTATCGTGTGGTCGTATCATATAATTTCTTATATAAAGATTATACTCTATTTATCAATACTCGTGTGGAGTCTATTTGTGATGACATCATGGGGTTATTGTGAGCATGGTTGCACATACTGAACACTCGTGCCTTGGAGATAAGCCTGGCTGCTCGTGCCAAGCTACTAAGGGGGTGAGCAGGGCTATCTCAGACGGTGTCCTTACTTAGCCTAACATTGAAGCGAGGGGTCGAGGGCGCACGCCTCCAGCATTTGGTGGCGGCGGTAAGCGACAGGGACCTCCACTTCCAACAGTGCAGAAATGATGTGGAACTCAGTTTTGGCCCTAATTAGTACTAAGCATTTTTATAACAACAAACTAATATATCAAGACTACTGACAAGATTGTGGATTGTTATGTATGCAACCTGCATGTGTCCACTTTTGCGTTATAATTACTGAATATGACTGCGACTAGGGCTAATGAAAATCTCATCAGAGGAAGCAGGAGTTTTATTGGAATTGGATGTAAGACCAGACAATTGGTTCTATTAATGCATAATATTCTAATAGCATCAAATGTGGGTTGGCCCAATAAATCATCATGAACAGATTGCATTATACTCCTGTGCAGACGATGAAATTTCATCCTGACTGAAGGGCAAAATGCATGAGATATAGAGTGAAGCGGTCATACACAGATATGATTGCAACATGCCCTGTCTGGGTCCCTTTCAAAGCAATGTGGTAGGAAGGATATCAACTATAACAGAGGTATTGGAATAACTGCACTGAAAGAGCTGTATGTTAATTTCTGCTGTAGTCGTCCATATTTGCATATCTTCTCTGTAAATTGTGTGAAGAGGACCTAGCTGGGATTCAGGATTGGTGGAATTCATTAATGCATACTTTTTGTACTAGAAATATATCAACTCAATCAACCTGTCAGTACACATAAAGTACTAAAATGCTAACTGTGTATAATTGAACCATCACTAACCCTGGGCGTAGTGGGCATAGCGGGGCTACGCGGAGGCCCACGGAGTTGCGAAAAAACTCAGTTGAACTCCGCTACGCTACCTGCCTCGACCCCCCTATTAAAAGTAATTCAACATTAATTAAAAATAAATTTAAAACCACTTACCTCTGTACTGCGGCGTCCCCGGGCTGCCCTCCTCCTCTTCCTCGCTGTCTCAGTGATCCTTGAGAAAACTGCGCATGTGCGCACGCCCGCGCATGCATGCGCAGTTTTCTCAAGGATTACCGAGACAGCGAGGAAGAGGAGGAGGGCAGCCCGGGGACGCCGCAGTACAGAGGTAAGGGGTTTTAAATTTATTTTTAATTAATGTTGAATTACTTTTAATAGGGGGGGTGGAGGCGGGGGCTGGCCAACTCCGCTCCGCTGTGGAGCGTGCAGAGATTTGCCTTCTCCGCGTTCTCCGCGGAACGCGGAGTAGGCAAATCTCCGCACACTCCGCGGGCGGAGCGGAGGTCTCCGCCCAGGGTTAACCATCACATTAAAAAATAGAGCAGAAAAAAAGGCCCACAAATCTACGGATTACATTCGCATGCAATCCACACAACTCAAATCCCTGGCCACAAATTAGTCAAAAGAATTGCAGACCATCACACTGAATCTTTAATGTACACATATGAGAGCGCATAGTCAGCTCTAATATTTTTAAGAAGCAGAGAAGGACTGAGAAACTTCGCTGGTAAAAGTGAATATCACAAACTTTAATAGGTACCAGATTGCATATTATTTTCTGGGGTACATTGCTAAAAGTAAACAAATGTTTAGAATAAACACAAAAAAGAATCTCACAAGCACATGACAGTGTAAATGGGCCAACACAAAAACTTACAGCATTGTTCTCATCATCAGTGATTTGTCTTGTCTAATCAGAGTTACATAGGAATATAATGGATGGCCTAATAGCTGTTTTAGCCGGCTCCCACCTGTGATGGTTGATGGTGTACCCCATATCCACTATAAAATTATTTCTACTAATACTCTACACAGTAACATGCAGACAGGTCACTCGCCTCTGTCATTAAATTATTTATAAAAATGCATAGGGATATTGCTACACAGATCCATTATTTTTGCATATCAGGGCCACCTATGAGTTTACAACAAATGAGCACAGGCTTGTTCATCTTTTACTGAGCTTTTTGTTCTGAGAAAGAGTCAGACAGTTTCAGTAGTAGTGCTGACAAATGTCAACCTTACCTCATAAAAGGGGTTTGAACATGTCCTTGTTTGTTTTAATCTTGTGGCAATTGTAAATCAAGGCAAGATTATATATGAAGTAAGACTATTAGATGTGAGCCACAGGGGGTTTAAAATATATACATTATTTTGCTGATTCTAATCAAGCTTCAACCATGCAGTATCACAATTTATGAAAAAAGGAAAGGAGTATAGGCAGTGAAAATCCATTGTTTCCATTGACGACGTCATACTGCTGAATCTACATAATGTGAATTTAAAGCTTATAGTAGTCTACTACCAAAACTTAGAACAATAGAGTTGTGTACCTTTGCTGCATTTTAACACACAGAATTGTTTATCTTTTCCTTCAGCCTGCATCCCAGAGCTACATTTTGTGTTCGGCTGTGCAGAACTTTAGTGTTTATTTACACCTGACTCACAAAACAGTCAAACATGACAATTTAAACACAAATAAGGTTCCTAGCGATTTTACACACAGGCCATCAGCATATTGCATCAACATGCTCTGTTTGAAACATGCTGCCTCATTTTATTTATATACATATAGAGAGGGTGCTTTATTACAGCTTACATCCCTAATATGAACTTAACACAGCTACACAACATATTTGTGCACATTTCCAACTGACATACCAAAGTATAAAAAAGGAAAATAAAACACAAAATCAGTTTCCACTTTTAGAAGCGACCACAAAGATCTAGTGTCTGCTCAACAAGTTACAACTGCCACAAAGTTAATAAACCAGATATCTATTTGCAAACATAGAATATAATTGGAGGACCACTGCAAAAATATCTATTTTTCACATTGTTCCAGTATTCTGTTCTGGCAGCTGGAGACAGATGTTCCCTCAGGAGTGGATTTAAAGTTGGACCCCCACTCACTAACAAATTAGATTCGGCATTAGGGGTAAGGACATAGATAACAGTGATACCAAGAGAACTGAAACAAGACATGGACAATAATCAATGAGATATCCTTATGGTACAGTGTGAATGTATATTCTTTATAATTGGCCCCCACTGACATTTCAGATTCCCCAAATGATTCAAAATATACTACAACTGAATATCTGTATCTATAGCAACAATTTCAGGGTAACTGCGTTCTGCAGAATGATAAGAATGTGACACAAGCAGAACTGAATGGATTCAATCAGAGTAAATCCCCTCAAATGTAAGCTTCAATGGATCAGGAGTGAAACAAATGAAAATAGGAGGGGGCAGGAGAGGGGTACAAAAATGTAGAGGGCAAGAACCCGAAAAACTTTCCTTAAAGAGGAAGTAGAAAAAGGCTGGAACTGTAATAAAGATAGTAAAAAATCTAAATTCATAAGCAGTCAAGGCAGGAAAGCAGGAGCATGTATGGGAAGCAGGAGCAATCTGGCACGTCACATTTTGTACTGAGAAACTTGCTGAGGCACTGCCCTTCAGTGGCTGTACCTTTTTATAAGACTTTCCCTGGCTGCTAATTTGTTTCAGGTGTAGTGACTGTGCGTGTGTGTGTGGGGGAGCGGGGCACCACAGTGATATGACCTACAAAATCAGAGCTTGCTTGCCAGCACCCTGTAGTATGAACTGCCACAATGGCCACAGTTTCCTTTGTACTGCAGTCTCCCAATGCCACCTCCTCTCAGGTAACCAGGCTGTGCACTTGAGGGTGTATGCACTGGCTAAATCTAGAGGGCGAGACAGGACAATGGCAATGGCTCGTCGGCTTTAGAACCAGTCACTTGCATAAGAGGGGCCATTTTACTGTAATGAGAGTTTTTCTAACATGCCCAGCACTACCAACATTCTAAATAACACCATATTGGTAGAGGAAAATCGTTCTGAGTAGTAATGTACATAAATTAGTATTTCATTATGAGCTGTTATTAGTCTCCACCTAGGCCTCGTTAATCTTTTCAGACCCAAACCACTGTCCCACAATTCCAAACAGATCTTTCAAAGCGGCCAAGTCACTTGATCTATAAACTAGCAGCTGATATCAGTGAATTATTAACGTCTAGAACATGCAAGCAGTGTGGTGTTTCACCAAATCTCCATGTAGTATTCTCAGTTCCTCAAATTCCTGCAGTGCCCAGTCGGTGATAGACATATAAACCAAAGGGAATTCAAATAGTAATGTATGCAGAACCAGGACTTTAACTATTTAGCATCAAACCCACAGCTATTTTTAAAGTAAAAAGTAGATGCTCACACCTTGCAATAATACTGTAGTTTTAATCTGAAATCTTGGTACATCATTAAGGTGTTTAATATGTTTGAAGGAGCCAGAGGGGACACTGAAAATGTATGAGTGAATAATCTCACAGTACAGCAATTAAAGTGAACAATTATAAAAGGATGATAACCTATCCACAGGGTAAGAGAAATGTATTACAAAGGAACAGCACATAGAGAAGGGCGCTGGCTGTGGATAGCCGGAGCAATGAACTCAGGGATCGATTTAGCCTTTCAGAACAATATCCCTGAAAGCAAACCAGGTATTGAACAATGAATTAACATAAGTGTCATGGAGCATCGCAGGAATATGGCGATGTGCAAGTAGATATTCACAGAAGAAAAGAAGCAGGCAAGCCAGAGGTGGGAAATAATTCCACAAATTAAGAAAAATATATAATAAAATCGAAAATAATGTGTTCAAAAGGAAGTTTATTAAACTTCACTTTAACAAAGGGAGTGGGCAGAAAATGCCTGTCTATATCTACAGTGTGCCTCTGATCACGGTACCTAGCTGACACCTTTAAGGGAAAAATATATATTTTCATAAGTAATTTGTATTTACTACTTTTAAATTGGAGAATAGATCATATATGGAAGGATTTCATTCGATTAGTTTATTTGATGACACTTTTATAACCTGACAGCAAGATTATAATAAAATGGAATACGCAGGCTAACTTATTTGCAATTGATTTAGACTTTGTGAAACTCTATGTAAATCTTGCATGGGGTGTAAAGAGGTTGATTGTCAAAAATGAAGGCAAAATACTTATAGCTTGTGTTTGATTACTCAAATGGAAGCTGTTATACTTTGCTCAGTGAATGGTAGGTCCTTAAAATAGAATTCTGCACAGTTTACTCACCATGTGTTGATTTGCTCTGTAGTCGTGGATTACATGTTTGTGCCAGTTAAGTAGTTTGATGTATGCAAAAATTTACGATTTGTGTTAATAGCAACAAATAGCCACCAAAGATGTCACAGAGGTATGACAACAAGAAGACAGCAAATTGATAGGTGGAATTAGGGAAATAATAAAAGGTAGCTATATTGAGCAGAATACACCATTTCCAATTGAACGTGAAGAACTTCTAAAAAAGGTTCTATTGAATTTAATCAACACCCAAAAGTAAATGTGATAGTACTTGGAAATATGGGTGTGCCTGTGGAAGTGATAAAAAACAATTCAAAAGGTTTTTAAATGTTAATATCCCAAACAATGAAGTCCCCAGACAGCCAGACAAGCGGGTTTATTTCTTCAAGACAGGGAGATCCAAGAGTTAATCATTGTACAGCTCTGATGATTCAAATATACGTTTTTCTGTGAACAGTAAAAAAGGGATTTGGAAAGAAAATTGTATTGTATTATTTTTCTGTTTTGTGTCCCTGGGGCACTCTACTGTGCACTATTATGGTGTGTTGTTAAGAGACCATTCAGTTTATTGTGTGTGGATGGGAGATTGTATTTTTCATCCTGTGATGTGTTTTAGAAGTGTTGAGCGTTGTGCACTTGTGTCAATGGTTGCCCTGCTTGGGTTGCTGAAGGCTCAGAATCATGCTTATGCCTTCCAGTCATGCAAAAGGGTGTGAGGTCAATAGACACTTGACATTACACACCATCTCCCATTGACCTGAGAGTTGGACATTTGTTGCCACCTTATGGGAAAAGCCAGTGTTGATGGTGGTCTTGAAAGCCAGGGTCAAATGTTTAGGGAAAGCCTGTCCGTTCAGCTCTTTGCATCTCCCAGTGTTTTTGAGGTTTCATATTGATGGTGGGAGAGAGTGGCACAGCCTGGCTATCTGTACCACAAATGGTTACTCAACAGTCGCATTTAAACTGTACTCAACGTGCTAGGCAAAAATGATCTGCCCTCTTTTCAAGTCTAGAATTAGACAAAAAGATAAAAGGCTCAAAGCGAGCCAAAAAAGAGGATATATGGTTGCCAAACAACAGTAGACTTCCTTCAATCCTGGGTTCTGAAAGGAAATTATTTACAAACATTCTGGGGCACTGAGTGGAAAAGAATGGGTGAAAAACTAAAATATTCTTTACATTTTGCAGACTGCATTAATCATAGACAGGATTCTAGCACTTAGCATACAAAGGATCAGAATAAAAAATATTGGAAGAATTGTTTATTTTGCTATATTGTTCATCACTCAGGGGCATCCAGAAGGGAAAATTGCTTAAAAGACGGAATAAGCTCTTCTGTTCTTGATCTGCGCATTTTATTCCTAAAACTGCGTAAAGTTGAGATTGGTCAAAGCAACACTTTAATTCCCCAAAGTATGATGAAAACTAGACTTCACTTATCCCGTTCTTTAGCGTTTCTATGGTGAATCTGTAGATTATTTTGGAAGAGGTGCAGACTTTTGCACCACTCTCATCATCTGTACCACTGCCATTGATCGTGAATACTGCTGACTTGATACTTATGGCTAGAACCCAATGAAAGCTGTGTAACAAGGGAAAGTGTTTAAATCTGATGAAAAGTAAATCAAAATCAAAATATTTTTGTCCAGTGCACAAGAAACTTGCCAGCTGGGACTGGTTGAAACTTGGGTGGGTGAAAATTACGCAAGCATAATCTTGTGGAATTTGCATTTTCGAGGTATGCATATTTCCCGTACTTTTGTCTCCCAAGTTGGTTACTGACCATTACAGGGGTCAGATGACCCATGAATATAAGGGTCAGTCACCCACACGCCTCTTTTCTATGATTGTGTAGAGGAGATCTCCGAAAGGTGAAGAATTCCCAGTGGAGAATTAAGCCCAGTCAAGGATCTAATTTTGTATAATGCGTGTTTCCTCCTGCGCAGCATATGCCCACCCACCGCCAGGCGATACAGCCACTTTACCTAATGTGGGAAATAGGCTTGTATAGCTTATAGACCGGACCACAACATATTTTTAACCTGTGCCATTATTCATTTCCTTAGTGGTAAGTTAGGCAATGCTTGGTGTAAACACCTTTTAGTACCACATTATGAAAGCAACTTTTTCGAGATTGTAATGAGTCAAGAATCATTGTGCATGTTTGTGATTTGTTCTATTCTTTTTTGTGCTGCTGTGTTTTTTTACTGCATTATTGCAAGGTGATGTTGTTGTACTTTGGTTGTTGAGTTACCTGCTGTTAGGCTGTTTGTGTGGTGCCCTACTATGCTTTAATTGTGTTGCTATGTTGCGTTATGTGTTTCATTTGTTTATGTTCTGTTGCTTACTTTAGATGTGTCAACAAATGCTGCTAAATTTTCAACAGAATATACCACATGCTTTTTAAGTTCCTATTATAAACATTTGTCACTGCTTAAGGTGGCAAAATAGGATCCCTCCAAAACTGTTTAAGAGCCCAATCAGCCCAAACCTGTGCTTGAGACTGTGTGTTAAATAGCACTTGCAAGTGTTCCTTTTATGTGACATGGCTCTACGATTCATTTATAACTACTTGGCACACAGAGGGCATCATTACAAGTTGGTCGAATAGGTGTAGGTATTTACCACGTAATATATACCATTGCCCCAAGGTGAGGTATTTACCACATATGAAAATTATGTCCTATTCTGAGTTTTCTAAATGAAATTGATGTATAGCATGCAGAATGAGTTTTTAACACATCACATTCCATGTTTTGTCTTTTCCTTGCCATTTCCCCAAGTATATTTCAGCAGATTTCACCTGACAGAATTTATCGATCCTAATTCCGATCCTGAACCTGACTTAGCCCTTAACTTGTAACAACAAACATATGCAAAGTGCCATGAAAAGTGATTTCCGAACTCAAATTCGGAAACAAATTTATAAGGTCCATATTTTTGCCTCAAAGCATGCACGTTTTGAAACGTTAGTATCTGATACCATGTGGCTCCATGGCTACATGTGTACGTAGTTTGTGATCTTCTATCAACATGTGTGGTAAAGAAAAAAAAAGCTGCCGTCTCCTGATCTATGCTGAAGGGTTTTCTCTGTTAAAATACGTATGAGCTCATGAACCAGCTCAGTAGTTTATTGCACCTGTGTGTAATCTCAAGGCCATAGATTTCAATGCTGATGCTGTATAAGCATACACTCCTGATTATTTGAACACAGTGTGTAATGTATTGTTTGCAAAAGCTACTGAACAACCATGAAAATTGAATACCCCTGCAAATTTTATAGTAGTAAATATACAATCTATTAACCACACAGGGGAGAGGATGTAACCTTAGGGCTAGAGCGGTCGAACTCGGAGCTGGGGAACCGGGTTCGAGTCTCGGCAACGACGCTCAACATCCTGTGATTCTGGGCAAATCACTTAATCTCCCTGTGCCTAACAAAAATGAATGTGTCCTTTTGTAACGAAACTGGTGCTCATGTAAAGCGCTCTGATACCCGATGTTTCGGGTCTAGTTCGCGCTATATAAAACTCTAAAAAAAAAAAAAAAAAAAGGTGTGGCTACACAAATGCGCTCACACACACCTACTTTACAGCTGCACACACTGATCAATGCATGTACACAAGCACACACGCTTGCGAGTTTGTATGGATGCAACCACTTGGAGGTATGCACCCACACAGGCTCACAATCGTCCATGCATTTATGGACGAACGGCCATAGGTGCACACATCCACAAATGCTACATTGCTGCCCAGGTCTAAGCTCACTTGCAAGAAGAAAGATCATTGCCATGTTCTGTAGCAGGGGAAATTCTTCCTAAGGCTGGAATTTTGTGCCATTTGAGACTTAGCTCGTCTGCTTCAGCTGCATTAGTGATTTAATCTGCTCGAGTGATTTACTGAGTTAATGATCTTACACCCAGGATTTCAAAGGATGCACTGAACATAGTGGGATTTTGCTTTGTTAGTTGATATAAATCAAAAACATAGCCTGTAACAGGTAGATCCCACCTGGATCCTCATCATGGCTGCATCAGTAATTTCACAACTGGAATTATCAATACTATGTCAGTTACTCTGGTCTGCAAAATTACCAGTGGATTACAAGTAATCTTCCAGGGTTCCCCTGGTTGATTTCTTCCAGGAAACACACATGGTAATTTCACATGTTGCATTACCACCACATGTGAAATGAATAAGAGAATGAGTAACAGCACTTACCTGGCAAATCAGGACTTCTGAGGCATTTGCAATAAGGGCCTACATGATAGGTTGCTTTTTCCGGGGTTCTAATGACATCAGAAAGCTTAATTGTGCTAACATCCTGGGAGAAAATGGAGGAACACAGTACAGGTAAGTACCTAGAGCATGGGGTGGGCTCAGGAGAAAGGGCAGCACATAATGAAACAAAGTCATGTTAGGTCAGACAAAAAGAGAAAGCATATTTTGAATATGCTTAATATGGGTGGCAGGTAATGTTTTTGCATAAGCAAGTCGTGCATTTGTGTTCTTATCAGTACTAATCACACTGGCTGCTGCATCTATCTGTTTAATTGCATGCTGTCCTCGAAGTGGCGCTGCCCTGTTAAATAATGCATACCTTGCGAGCATTGATGGATCTCGCAGTCCTTTTAAGACCATTCTAAATATCCCCGTGTTTGTATTACTCATTTTTACCACCACAGGCAGTTCCAGCACCTGATTTAGAACAAAGGATACATGTATTATCTAAACATAGACAAAAGCAGCCGGAAACGAGCCTGAGATATGTCTCAGATACCATCAATGTATCTTCTCCAACCTCCACAGCTAAGTCCTGATTCCCATTATGCAATGAGATTGCTAATACCGTTCCACTGCAGTCCTGATCAATACCGGGTCACGTGCTCCGTCTCTGGGGAAAGCTCCTATTTTCCCCGTGTAATTGATGTTTCACAGTAGCTAGCAAGTGGCGGAGACATCTTTCCCATATTTATCGAGGAGTCTGTCGGAATGCCTTTAACACTACGGATTTAGGACTAAATCTTTCATCTCTCCATTGCCAGTTCTGAATGCGTGTCCTTTCTTGGTGTGCCGGAAGCACTCACTAGCAGAAGGTCAAATCAAATGGAGCACAACAAGAAGACATTAAAAATAATCATTAATTTATAGCAAAACACAGCTGTTCTAATAAATTGAGAAGCATCTCTTCTAACGCAGCGGCTTCTAATTTGCATCATTAGTAACACTTGCCTTCTCGTGTATTATCCAACAACATGTATTGAGATGCAAAAATTGTTCCTCCTGTGCGTCTGGACTCGCTTACCTGGAGTGAGTTTGCGCCTGCGATTGACTTCTTGTTCTTGAGAGTCAATTACTCCTGTAATATTGGGCCTGCTTGTGATCTGTCGTGTTCTCGGTCGTCTGTCCGTGTGTACTCAGCATTGCCTCTCACGACTGTATCACAAGAGAATGTCTTAGTTTTAAGTACGAACTGCATAGGTGCAAGGCCTGGCCGTTGCAGGATCCACATTTGAAAGCTGAGAGAGAAACTTCATATTTTGGCAAAAATATGCGTCGATTGCATTTAATAAACAACAACAAAATGCCAAGGTGGAGCGTGAGAGGCAAGAGGATGTGGCCTTAGGGCCAGAGCTGCCGACTGTGACACTGGGGAAGCAGGTTCAAGTCTCGCCATCGGTCAAAATCCAGTGATTCTGGGCAAATCACTTACCTCCCTTTACCAAAGAAACCAGACCACAGATTACTTGAAATATGTATACATACTTGGGTAATAAACATGGGACTTGATGAATCTTCTTGGTACTAACTGCATGCCATTAAACAATTTGAAGAGCTAATGTGGAGAACTTTCTATGTTACACCACATGGATGGAATATCAAGCCACATAGTCACTATAAATACATCACTATACAAGGTTCAGAGCCCTGATGAAGTTCCAGGTGTATATGAAATGAAACGTGTTGGCTGGATTTTAACCCTTTCTATATTGAAGAAAAATAATAAAGGAGATACTTTGAAATTCATACTGGAATTGGACTTTTTTCTGGTGCACCTCCTATTATCTTGTGAAAAAGAAAATAACCTTTACCTTGTGTAATGGAAACGGGTGCTCAAGTAAGGCGGTCTAATTCCTTCAGGTCGAGTCCATGTTATATAAATCAGAAAAAACAAAGTTTTCATATGAGGTAAATGCAGACATTCAAGACCTCATAATCTACTGGCTGTCAACTATATCATGAATCCAAAAGGAGCAACCCAGCCACTGTCGACTCTACTTCAGTGCAGAACATGCACAGTAGATGGACCTTCTCGTGGGCGCTCAGACACAGAGGAGCTTGGTTTGTTAGCTCTCCTCAGGTCGACATTTTTATTACCCTTAGTCCATCTTGTCCTCGTCAGTCATCACACCCCGCCCACCCTCCCTCCTGACTTTCAGACTCTGCTTTTCATTGCTCAGCCCTTTGTGAGTCCACCCCCTTTCCTATGGGACCTCCAATTTATGGGTTCCCGGAGTAAACGTTTTCCAGGTCCGGCTCAGGCGGCAAACCCACTCTTTCTTGAAAAAGCAAAAATAGGCACACCAAATTCATACACCTACCTGTGAGTAAGAAACTCATGCACGCGGTATCATCATGATAGATCCTAAGATCTGGTCAAATTATGCACTCAGTAGTTTATCATTTTGCTCAACTTCTTTTGCTCCTTTTTTGGAGGTAGGTTTTTTAAGTGCTATGCCGGCATACAACTTTACATAAAGCAGCATATTGATTCAGATGTTCATTCACTCATTTATTGATTCATGTATCCATCTTTTCATCCACCTTCCTTATCTTTTCGTATTTTTACCGGTTTGCATGAATGTCTGATAGCTCATCAGGTTGCTTGACTGCTTGAGTATTCAAACTAATTGATAGTTATTACTGTGTTTCACAAACTGGCTTTTGAAGTACATTTTTTACATTTAGAGTTTAATTAATCGAAAATAAAAAAGCAACCTGAATCTTATTGTCCGCGTTGTCATTTTATGGCAAGACTTGAGGCATGTAAATGTTGGCCAGGTGCATGTTTTATTAGTTCACTGTTCCCCGCGCTAGCACAACCTAAAACTCACTAAACTTGTTTCCTTTTTTTTTATTGTTTGGGCATTCATTTGTTTTGTCTACTGCTGCAAATTACCCTTTCTTGCTCTGATACTCCTTTACACTGGTGGTTGTTGGGCGTTTTTTTAAACTGGTGGAGTGACTGGATGCTTTTGCAGCCAGGTCCGTTTTTGATTCTCCATTGCTCCTACTTTCTACCCTTTATCAATTTTGGGACACTCAGTAACTGAAGTGACATCCTGGCAACCTACAAACCCTATGGGGCTCATAATGTGGTCCAGGATTTTGTTGTGGTCACTTTACTCCTTCCCCACCCCAGAGTTGCCAATCTGAGGGGCAATGGAAAATCTGGGGGAAGAATTACAGCGGATTTATGAGATCGACCCTGTCGGTCCCCCTCAGAAACGAGGAGTGACTGACAGAATCACAAATACTAGACCCAATTCTGCATGATGTTCCTCATTTCACCTGGACTTTGAGTGCATACTAGAGCTTCTCCAATTGAAAAAACAAGAGGTCTGCTGAATTACTGCAAACCTTGCAGTTTTGACAGGGTCAGTAACTCATTGCCAGCCATGTCAGAAATACAGAGGACCTCAAAGAGTCCCATTTCCTGCTGCACTTTTCAATAAAACAGCAAAAACGTTAACTCTAATTGCTTTGAGGAGAACCTTAGGACCGTGAGAAAAACAAACAATCCTTGAACTTAGACATTCTGAGGCATAGGGCCTGATTTATATCTTGGCGGATGGCCCGTGGATCCGCCGGGCAACGCACAAATTTAGTCTGTTGTCCTGGTGGAATGTCTGCCCACCAGATTTATAAATGACCACCAGGCAAGCAGTCATTTATAAAACTATTGCCAAGAACCGCCATCATGGCTGTTCCTGCAAGGTATTTTACTGTTTGCTGCTGAGGTGCGTTGTAAGGATGCAGCCCTGCAGCAAACAGTGTTCTTTTATCTTTTTTTTTAAGTTCAAAATATTTTATTGAATTTTGTTTATAGACAACTAATAAAGACAATACATAAAATATTATTATTTAGCAAAAAATACCTAAATAACAATTCATAAATTAACCAAAGTCATTAAAAAATTACAATAGGTATTGAGATATTACATATTCAAAAGATACATAAAGGGGAGATGGAAGGAGGGGAGGGAGGGGACAAATATAACAACTAATGCATAAGATGTACACAGAGCTACTATATTTTATAATAAGAATAGTCTATTTGAGTTAAAATCAAAATTAAAGTTATAAATACATCATTAAGAGGATAAATATACATCAACAGGTAACCAAAAAGATTGATAAGCGAGTGAATTGTGTGTAATCCCATTCATGGATAATTGAGCACCTCTTCTAGTAAAGATAACCCACGACCACCAAGCATTAACAGATAATATAGAAACATCTTTCCAACAAAAAGTGATGGATTTTAAAGCTGCTGAGATTAGGAAATTGAAAAGTTTGCTTTCTAAATCATGTAAGTTTTGTGATATAATAGCAGATTTACATATTATTAATTGATAGGAAACATCAATATGAAGTTTTAAAATCTTTTTTATGATATCCCAAACTTCAGACCAAAATTTAAAAACCAAAGGACAATCAAAAAGCATATGTTGTAATGTACCTGGATGTAATTTACAATGCCAACAATCTGCAGAGGGAAGAAGTTTAGCCTTAAATAAACGTGATGGAGTCCATAAACGATTGTATAGGATATAAGAATTGGTTTGGTAGATTGAAACAGGTAGCCAACCAGATATACTACTAAGCCAAATATCCTTCCACGTGTCAATAGATAAAGAAAGTGAAAGTTCATTGTTCCAAAAGTTGAAATCATCTCTAAATTGCTACCTAGAGTATCTGATAATTTTTTATATAGAATGGAAACCCCATGAGATGATCTAGAGACTGTTTGAATGTAAATTGATAAATCAGCTGTAACATTAGAAGGAATAGCATTGGGGAAGGAATCTAAGATTGAATTGCACAAATATTGATACTTAATAAGGTCAGATTTAAGTAAACCAAATCTTGCTTGCAACTTTTCAAAAGAAATAAAGGTATTATTGGAATAAACATCTTTGAGATAAAAAATACCAGCTTTAATCCATGAAAACCAGAAACTAATATTTCTGTTCAATTTAATAACATTACTATACCATAGTGATAACTCATCAGTATTATTCATGGGAAAGAGAAAAATTAAGTCAAGATCATTAAATAACATTTTAGTAGATTTAATAATAACTGATTTTTGAAAAAATATAGCATTGTTATACATAGACACCAAAGTAGGTAATGGAAATGGACTTACTATTGATTTCTCAATACATAGCCATGCAGGAGGATTATTTAAAAAGGAGTGATTAAACCATAATGAACTTTGTTTTAAAATAAAAGCTTTATGATAAAGAAAAAAGTCTGGGATACCGAAACCAGCATTACGTTTAGGCACTTTTAATTTTTTATAACTAATACGAGGATATTTGCTGTTCCATAAAAACTTTGACAAAAATTTATCAACATCTTTATAAAACTTTAATGGAAATTGAGTAGGGATCATGGCAAGGGTATAAAAGATTTTGGGAGCAATAGTCATTTTGATAGAATCCATTCTGCCCCACCATGAAAGATGTAATGACGCTCATTTAGACGTTTTGTTTTTAATATAATTTAGGATGAAATCACAATTTAAATTTATTGTTGATTTTATGGATGAGGAAAATAAAATTCCAAGATATTTTAACTTATTCTTTTGCCAAATAATTTCACGCATGGGAAGCATATCATGAGTGCAATAAACATTTAAGGGAAAAAATTCAGTTTTGTTGGTATTTAAAGTGTATCCCGAAACTGTAGAGTAATTTGTTATAATATCCATTAATGAGGGGAACGAAGATATAGGGTCACTAATAAATAAAAGCACATCATCCGCATAAGCAAGGGTTTTAACAATAACATCCTTAATATTGATTCCTTTAATATTATCACATTTTCTTATAGAGGTAAGATAAGGTTCAATGCCAATTAAAAATAAGAGAGGAGAAAGAGGACATCCTTGTCTTGTACCTCTAAAAAGCGAAAATTGATTTGAGACTTGTCCATTAATAAATAAACGAGCAGTAGGGGCAAAATATAGAGCTGAAATCATGCCTTAAAAGTATCTCCAAAATTAAATGAGGATAACGTATGAAATAAAAATTGCCAATGGATTTTATCAAATGCTTTCTCAGTATCTAAGGCTAAAATTCCAGATGGCAACGTTAAAGTAGGACTTTGTTCAATAATATGTAGCAAAGTTCTTGTATTATTAGCAGAATATCTATTCTTCATAAAACCAGATTGGTCAGGGTGTATAATAGAATCTAATATGGGGCCCAATCTAGTAGCAAGTATTTTAGCATATAATTTACAATCTTGATTAATTAAGGATATAGGATGATAATTAGACACAAGAGTGGGATCTTTATCTGGTTTCGGAAGTACTATAATTAAAGCTTCTGTAAAAGAACCAGAGGTAGTTCCTGTGGATCCAAAAAACGTAAATAGTTGGTGTAAAAAAGGTAAAAGGTGTGACTGAAATTCTTTGTAGAATTCCGCTGGAATCCCATCAGGAGCCGGAGATTTGTTCTTTTTAAGGGATTTTATAGCTGATAAGATTTCATCTTTAGTAATAGGTGCATCAAGTCCAATTTTATCTGCTTGTGAAATCTTGGGTAACTCACAGGAATTTAAAAAGGAATCGATTAAGGAAACATCCTAAAATGTTCTTTTATCTTAAAAAAAAAAAAAAAAACATTTTCTTTTTGAAAAGAAAAAAAGTAGGGCTCCCCTCACTATGGGAGACTTCTCCCATGGCCAGGTAAGCATTAGAATGGTTTTAGTGTTCCTTAGCATCAGATTTTACCTGGTGGTAAGGAACAGTAAAAAATGACTACATGCCCACCCATCTAAATTGGGTAGACGGACATGCAGCCCTTTCTCTGATAACCTTTACTCCCCAGGGATGTAGAAAGGGGTTAGTCACAGCAGAGACAGAGTAGTCTCCGCTATGATTAACCCGAAGGTCTGCCCGCATCTAAATGCATTCGGTGAACCACTGAATTGGTGGAGAGGGAAGTCCATCACGGTTGAATCGGTGTGCCCTCTCTGCCAATACATAAATCAGGCCCTTAGTATTACAAATCCTCATTCAGAAAAAGGGAAAGTCAACACCCTCCTTTCAGAGAAAAACGGAATCTTAATACAATATGTTTAAAAAAATACTTAGGGGCCGATTCCGATTCAGGCCGGAAATCTCCCCGACCGAGCCGGACCGGGAGAGATCTCCGACCGAATCGGACCCTAGCAGTCCGACCAAACGAGTACGATGCGCACGTATGCTATCGGACTCGATTCGGTTGGACTCCCATTGAAGTCAATGGGAGCCAGTCGTACGACGCGTACACGGGCTCCCATTGACTCAATGGGCACGATGCGAACAAGGGCGCCCCCTACAGCGTGTTCGCGTCGATGCGGGTCGCGCCGTACGTGCACGTGTAGGGGGACCCATGGGTCCCCCCTGTGTGTGACTCACGCGCCCCCGCTTCCAGGGGGGTCCGACACGGACCCCCAAAGTGCGGCTCCGACAGCTCCTTGGAGCCGGACTGCGCGAGTCGGTCGGAGCGGTCGAGGTGCGCATCGTACTTACCCGGCCGGGGAACGTCTCCATTGCGCGGTGCGAGTCGTCCCCGTGCGAGTCGGTCGGAGCGGTCGGGTCCTGCGAACGAGTCGGTCGGAGATTTCGCGAGCGCACGCATCGTACTCGCTCGCCCGGACGCACGTACGAATCGGTCGGGAAATAGGGCTCCGAATCGGATCCGGTTAAGCCGAATCCGATTCGGTGCCCTACCGGCCGAGATCGAAATCAACCCCTAAGTGTAAATAAATTAAAAGAAAGAAAGAAAATGGATGGGTAGTTAGGAGCCTTTGGAATGGGAAGTCCCCTTAGCATATTAAATCTCTTTGATAAACCTGATATCTAGAGACGAGTTAAAGGAACTCGCGTTCAGTAGATGTCCATCACTATGCAGGAGAGCTTATGAGAAAAGTCCAGTTGTTCTGTTAAGATATTTGATTAGGGCTCAAAGAAGGGAAGCCACCGGGGAGACAATGATACAGATGTAGTTACTTCGACCTCTGAAGTGGCTGTAAAAAATATGATGATGTAAGATACAAGATGGGTGAAAAGGGAAATAGAATACATTCCAATTAGGATAAAATAGGTCATAATGTTGGATGAACTTGCAGATAGGTCAATTAATTTCTTTAGGGTGGGAAAGCATGGCCTGTGATGATAGTCCTTATTTAAAGGTAACTATTTTGTTTGGAAATGCGAAAAGTGCAATAATGTTGGAAATACGATGTGCCATCTTATTTAAGAATGTCCTGAGATTCTAGGAACAAGCCCAAATGAATCAGGGAATGAATGAATGTGACATATGGGTCATTGAGGACACCCTTCTGTAGAGTTGGCATTCCTATCCTGTGTATCTATCATACTTGTCAATAAGGAGAGAAAAATATGGTGTTTCAGCAGCGGGCAAGGATAGACAGAGGTGCTTAGAACCTCTGAGAAGAAGTCTTTTTATCCAGATGATGAACAGGTCATGTAGTCATCAAACCGGGAAACCCCAAGGATGAGCCCTAAATCTTAGATTGATGATCCTGAGTTGTCACTAATGTTGCTGTGTACACAAAAGGGTAGGATTAGGAATTTTCCATTTGAATGCATGGAAACTGTTTTTAGTCCTATTCCTTACCCATATGTCAATATTCAGACTTGGATGTTATGAATAAACCGTGCAGGAATATATACCCCCAATAGATATAATTTTTCATGAGGACAAACTAACTTGGGGGCCCATTAGGATAACGGGTGGATCGCCACTGCCGGGCAGGCGGTGGCGATCCGCCCGCCACATGTCCCTGGTTCTCCCCCCGCCATACTAGTATGGCGGGGGGGCACCGCGGCGGACGGAAAGACCGTCCGCCGCTTTTCCGCCGGTCGAACTGTCGACCGGGTGGAAAAGGGTCACAATATGGTGGCGGTGTCTGCAAGACACCGCCATTCATATTATGATGTATGCAGTGATTGACCTTTCCATGGCGGCGATTCCGCCATGGAAAGGCATGCGGTGCCTGCCATGTTGTGCATGGCAATGCTGTGCACAATCCTTTTACATTGCGAGCGGGGCTGCAGCCAGCAGATCCACCCGCAATGTAAGAGGCCCAGGATGCGCCCGCCAGTGTGGCGGGCGCATCCTAATTTGTATGGCGGGACCGCCGCAACATCGGCGGTCGGTCCCGTGCTCCGTTGCAGTCCGCCCGCCATCGTAATAGGCCCCTTGGTTATTATTCATTTGCAGGTAGCCTGGAAAAAGGTAAGATTTCAGAGAATCCCTGCAGAGAGGTGGGATTTGTGAGTGACATAGTCCTCTTCTTCATAAAGAAGACAATAATTTGACAAGTGACAAATCTAAAGTCACTCCAAAAAGGGGTAGCTAACTAGCGATATCTGAGTGTGTCAAGATTGTGTGAAGAAGTTCTGATTGAATGATACCCACATCTTGCAACCTCATTGTAAGAGTTCACTGTTCATGTAAGGTATCTAGAAGTTGGCATATTTAAAGCCCCTGGTTGGACTGACATCGACTCTGTTGTCCTATACTAAACTCCAAGCCTGAAGTTTCCTTCCTGCATTGAGGGTGGCATGAGTTTGACAGTCTATTTAGCTAGCAACCTGATTATGTCTCAGTACCGATCAGAAAACTAAAGTATCTATAAATGACAGTAGAAGTATATCAAACCCTGTCGTTTTTCATGAAATTAGAAACTTAATATGTTTCTGCCAATACTGTGGGGTTTATTAACAATAACAAAGTTGTGAGATTTCTTCTTTGACGTTAGAGCTAAGTACTCAATTACTTGAGAACACTGGTAAGTATAGTGTATCTCTGGCAACTGCCATTCAAGAAATTTCACTGCCCCTCTATGGTATAGTGGCTACAAATTATAGACGCTTGAAAGGATAGAACTATTTTGAGTCTGTTCTGAAACGTAGTCATATGATCTGATGCAAATTAGGCAAGCTTGAGGCCAGGAACAGATCCACCATCACCATGGACGGCTTTTTTCCACAGAAATGTTGTCTTATAAATTGCTTAGTTTTAGCATTGGGATTGCTTCCAATGATCATCCTTTTCGAGAAGCAAAAAAGATGCAGAATTTGCCTTAGAATGAGAAATGTTTCCTAAGTATGATAAATAAATGGCATTGGAGGAACTTGAGCAGAGAATGTTGCTAAGCTTACAAAAATATCTTGGTTCACAACAACATTAAAGTAAAAAAACAACAACACAATAACATTTCCAAACGATTTTAAGAAAACAAGAACATCTAATACGAAACTGCAAAGCACCAGTCAAAGTCAGTGTTCATGATAGATCAGATCTAAGCGCGATCTTAGGATGATTGTGATGGAGTGTGGGGTCAAGTAAGGAATAGCAGGAATGGTGAAAATAGATTTTTAATTCATACAGTCCTTTTCCATAGTGAATTACATACCTACGGAGCGGAGCGAAAGCCGCACACAGGAGAGACATACCTTTATTTGATATTCAGCATTGATATTAAATTTAATACACCCATCCCTGTGGGACTTATCTACTATCATAAAGTAGATCTGTCTATATGGCAAAGTACTTTTCTCTGACGTGTTACTGCAGGTTTTTAAAATATGTTAATTAATCATGAGCAAATGCTCTTTGTGATTCACATGCTTTGTGCAGATGTATAAACCAGACACAATAATTCACAGGCCAACAGGGGCAATTGTAAATGATCATAGTGTAAATGGTGCCCTTAAGGTTCTTAGCCTGTTGTTACATAACAATAACAAGACCAATGCATACAGTATACACCCTTCTCTTTTACAGGGAATTTATATTTTTCAGTTTGCAACTACTAGCAAATTTCTCAGTGTATTTACTATCAGTCAGTTCTGGAAATATAATTACATGTAGGTAAACATACATAAAATGAATCAACTAACACATTATTATTTACCTCATCAAAGTGAACACCTTTATAGTAATATGTGCTAGAATATGAATTAAGCGATTTGACTAACAAAGAGTGACTCATAACACAGACAATGCAAGATTCAAAATGAATGACTATTTTCCCTTTTCAGCAAAGAAACCCGGGCAAGTGGTATTTAATTTGAATATTATCTATTAATGTTATTGAAAGTAGCTCCGATGAAATATTGATGTGCACACAGGACGGACGTTGATCAAATAGAGGAGGTGATTACAACTAAAAATGGCTAGCTGTGCTGACTCTTTCAGCTAATATTGTGAGAATTGATTTCTGAGATCTGTCTGGTCTCTCCATTACACTCTGCCTTTTGAGTCCTGGGAATTGCTATGTTGTCTATTTGCCAAGGTTACATTATATGGACAACATTTTTTCTCTGCAAGACACAATAGCTTGTGAAGCCACCGGCAGGGGTTGTTACTGCTGGCTTCATTAATATTTTAGGCTCTCTTGTAAAGGTTGTGTGCTTAGTTTGGATTCCCTGCAAGCTGGTGTTCTGTTGTCATTTCTGAAGCACTCTGTGAAATACAAAAATGCATGTTTGCTCTGTTGTAAATAATACACCTCTTAGTAGCATTTCTGGTCGCATTTCTTTATTTACCACTTTTTAGAGTCCCGGAAAAGCACTTGAAAACAAGGTATTGAAGAAACGCACTCTAATTAAATCGCACACCAAAGGTGACAACAAGCGTGGGATGGTATGAATGAATTTCAGATAAACAGGGACAAGACGAACTCATAAAACAACATGACTACGTGCATAAAGTAGAGGAACAGCGAAAAAGAGAACAGAATATAATGCAGAAAGAACATATACATGGCAGTAAAAACGCTCTGACCATGTACTGAAAACAAACAAAATTAATATTACAAATTTAAGTTTTTGAGTATGTTTTGGAAAAGTTAATGCGGAGTTTGGTCGTTAGACGGGGCGAGAGTGTAGGAAAAAGGAAAGTTATATAATCATGTTAAAGGTGGGGTGTTATAAATGGGGTTTCTGGTTGGCTAGTGTATGCACCTAAGCCAGGCAGAACCCACCTCTCTAGTCAGGGTAAGGGAGTTACACACACAAGATGACCCCTGCTCACCCCCTTGGTAGCTTGGCAGAGCATTCAGGCTTATCCCAGATGCCATGTGTAAAGCGTTTGCACAACACACACAAACACCAGTGACACACTAGGCACACCACAAAAAGAGACTCCACGCAAGGCTATATAAAAATATCCTTTGTATTATACATAAGGCCAAGAATCACATAAATCACTGTGCCACTAGGCACTTGTCATCAAAATGCATATAAAACACATAGACCTTCAAATATGCAGCCCTAGCACTTTGGCGCTTCTTGTATGGGCTGTTTGGTAACTGCCAAATAGCATGAGCAGGATCGGGACCACTGTTGAGGATTGCCACCCGACCTGCTGTTCATTTGTCAAATGTCCCCAAAGGTATGTCAGTAGCAGCTGTCCGTGATCCTGCGGTGCAGTGACTAGTGATCTTCTGGGGCTTAATCCCCCTAATGATAGGCCCCCAATATGAGTCCCCACGGGGGACCCACACTGTCCTTCAGGGTGGTGGGGAGACCTCTCCGGGTCTCCCGCTCTTTGAATAACCGGCAGCAGTTGCCCACGGACGTGCGGTGCAGCTGCCTCTGCCTTTTCTTCAGGGAGATGCCGGTCCCTCACTACCCTCACCTAGCTTGCCGACCAGCTGTAGCTGCTTACTCAGCACCACAGCGGTCTCTCCTGACCTGGGTGCGGCGTCTTCTGTGGCGGGGTGGGACAGGACCGACGAACCTCAGAGGTCTGACCCGCCCCTGGTGATGAGGTCACCGCGCCTTCTTTCCTCCCTTACAGCTGTCAGTGGCCTCAGGACGGCCTGTAGTACAAAGGGACACGCTGGGGATCCACTTACTCCCTGGAGCCCTGGCAGCTCTGTGCGGCGATTTCAGCGACCTCGGGAGAGGGGGCCGTTTATAGAGGTAGGCGGGGTCAGGCCTTCCTGGAATGCAGAAGCGCCCGCACGGCACCTTCAATTCTCTCCCTCATGGTAAGGGGCAACCAGCAGCAGCGCGTCACCACATGCTGGGTATTTTTTCAGCACGTCCTCCACTGATGCACGTATTGTCTATGCAGTGCGAGGCAGAGAAGAGGTTGGGAGCAACGCAACCTCCAGAACTTTGCCTCAGCAGCCCTCACACAGTGCTCCTTGTGATACGAGAGGGAAATGGCCCCAAGACAGCGCTACACACGCTGGGAGGCCGGCTACTTCCAAAGCGCTTAGCACGCACTGGGTAGGGAATCTCTGAAACACATTTCATTAAAACAAAAAGGTGAAGGACAGTCCATCCCTCCTTCTGCTCTAGACAGGAGCAGTAACTGCAGGCCGTCCCACCCCACACAAATCAGGGGCAGCGCTCCTCACACTGCTTCCAGCCCTCCTTCCAGGTAGGTTACTTTCAGATCCCGCAAGGATCTTTCCAGAAGTCTTTTATATATCTGAGACTTCCAACAGGAGGCCAGCACACACAAGCCCTTAGAGATTCTTCACAAGCAGGATACCGCAGCAGGGCAAAAAGAGTCAGTCCTTTTCCTCTACCACAGACAGAAGCAGCAACTGCAGGCCAACCCACCCCTCACTCAGAAAAGGCAGTGCTCCTCACATAGTCCTTCCGCTCTTCTTCTTGGCAGGGTCCTTGTGTTCCTTGAAGTAATCTAAAGTCCTGGGGTTTTGGGTCTAGTACTTATACCCCATTTTGACATTGTTCTCTTTGCTGTAATGGTCTCTGAACCCAGTCCAAACCAGTACTGTCCACCCTGGTGCAGCATGACCACAGGGGGCTGAGACAGCATTGTGAAAAAGGAGACACAGCCTATTCAGGTGCAAGCAAACTCCTCCCACCACTCTAAATGCAGACCAGGTCTGTTCAGCCCAGAGATGAGTCACCCAGGCAAGGAGGACACACCTCAACTCCCTAGTGACTGCCTAGAGTGAATGCACATCCCCAGCTCCTGTCACTCAAACACCAGACGCTGAATACAAAAATAGCCAGAAGCACACAGAATGGTAAAGTAAGAAAATGCACACTTTCTAAAAGTGGCATTTTCAAATAAAGAATTTAAAAACCATCTTTACCAAAAGGTGCGTTAATAAATTCTGAGTTCAGAGAGCCTAAACTCCATATTTCTATCTTGTCCCTATGGAACGCTACACATGTAAAATGTTACAGCGCAGCCCCTATGATAAGCCTATGGGACAGACAGCCTTTTAATAGTGAAAAACGAAATACACAGTATTTCACTATCAGGACATGTCACACAGACACCAGTACATGTCCTACCTTTCACATACACTGCACCCTGCCCATGGGGGTACCTTGGGCCTACCTTAGGGGTGCCTTATAGGTAAGGAAAGGGAAGGTTTGGGCCTGGCAAGTGGGTGCACTTGTCAGAGTAACATGGCAGTTTACAATTGCGCGCACAGACACTACAGTGGTAGGTCTGAGACACATTTACAGGGCTACTCATGTGTGTGGCACAACCAGAGCTGCAAATCCACTAGTAGCATTTGATTTACAGGCCCTGGCACACTCAGTGCACTTTACTAGGGACTTACCAGTAAATAAAATATGCCAATCATGGATAACCAATCATTTCACAATTTACACAGAGAGCATATGCACTTTATCACTGATCAGCAGTGGTAAAGTGCCCAGAATCCTAAAGCCAACGAAAGCAGGGTCAGAAAAATAGGAGGCAAAAGGCAAAAGGTTTGGGGATAAACCTTTCAAAAGAGCCAGGTCTAACATGGGGAGTAAAGGGAAGATGTTGGTGGTTTTAAAATCCCCACTTCAGTGGTAAATTATAAGGTACGGGGTCAACTCCCTTTCACTAAATGTCGTCCACACATACTCTGTGCACAGAAAGACAGTGTGGTGAGGGTATGATTACAGCTAGTATGTAACGTTACTTTCATGCACCAATATCTATGGGCAGTCCACCAATTGGGAAGGAAGGAAAACGACATGAGCACTCGAACCTCTCTAATATGACACCTGTTTGAGTAAAACTCAGATATGTGGTACAATGTAAAGTTCATTGGTAAGACTGGCTATCATCACGGCCACTGGAATTATGTGATACTGCAGAGTTTTCCACATAATTATGGATTTTCCGCATTTGACACATAATCCATAATCTGCATATTTTAACAAAATAATTGTTTCCATCTCAAATGGATCAAAAGTTACTAAAAACGCAGTGGCATGTGATGACGCACAATGGAAGGCCCTTCACAAAGGTTGACAGGTCACATTTCAGTTTCTTAGTGCTATTATTCAGTGTCCAACTGGTATTTACGAGATGTAACCTAGGAAGACAGTGTTACCAAGTGTAAAAATGACAAAATAGGGAAGTAATACTATTACAAAATGCGCTGCATTACGCTGCATAATTTGCCTTTTCTTGCTGCATAATTTAGTCAACCCTGTCGCACAATTTGTTCCTCTCAGGCCACATAATTCCAGTGGCCCTGACTAGTCCAAATTAATGTTGTTGTGTCATAACTGTGAAACAGGATTTCCACTAAATGTTCATGAGGGCTGAATATGTGTCAGATGTTTAGGATAATGCCTAATTTTGTAAATGGTTTCCATTAAGATTCATTTGGGCTTAGGTCGCAAAACCCTCCTATAGAATCCCTGGGTCTCTGGTAGGGTTACCCAAATGTCTGGCGTAGATATTTAACTTCTGGAGATTCACAATGGGTCCTATGAATAGTCCAAGAAATAAATGGCAAACATGGAATTCCTGAAGTCCTGCAATGTACTAATTGTGTATATTTGGTGCAAATGTGCTTTTGCGCATCTATTTTTGTCCACGAGCAAAATATTTCTTTCTATATAGAAAGCCTTTTCCCCTACCCATTCCGACCCTGTAAACATACCTACTCTTTCTTTGAAAGTGACAAATGTGTATGAGTGGGAAGCCACCTCCAAGATGCATATAAATACCCATACATTTCAGACGTTGTGGGTGTTCCCCTACCTTTACAAGATAACTGTAAACCTGGCCAGGGGCGGCTCCTCCCTGAATGCGGAGAAGCATTGTCCCACTGCCAAAAATAACCCCCAGGAAAGCCCCAGAGATGGAAAATAATATGGTAATAAAGTTAATTTATTACCATTTTATGTTTTATTCACCCGTCCTGAACCGAGTATCAGGATGGGGCGGGCCACTGCTGCTGAATAGCAGCCATGAGCTTTGCACTTCAGTTTAAAGTGTGCATGTCTTTTCGGATGGCCGACGCAAGATGGCCAGCCAGACATGTGCATTTTAAACTTCTCTAACTTAGCTTCCTCAAATCCTGGCGCTCCTCTCATGCTGGTGAGTGCAGCATCTGTCTGCCACAATGATGGAATTGTCACGTTCAAGAGCACAGTTTTTGAAAATGAAATTATATTAATCCTGATTCTATCTAAATTTACAAGGTAGTTTTTGCGGACCTAAGTTTTACAGTGCACAAACTGATTTGTGAATTAAACCCTGAATTATCGTGGTGTTGATTTTTAAAATGGAGGAGGGTTAGATCTATCAATGTGTTTGTACTCTGCAATCTAGCCACTTGAGCACACTCCTACTTATATCATCTGCAACTGGAGTAGAGGTGCAGGTATGAGTTGAATGAGCGGTCACAGAAAGTACTACTCCAACTGACATACCATGCGATCCCATTGTCCATTGTAACCTCCTACACTGAGTGTGGCAAGTAGAAAGTGGATTCTGATTTGCAAGGCATACATATTGTGTCTCTAGGCAGAGAACTCAAGATTACTGGTGGCCTTTCAAGGAAAACAATGATGCAGCAGAAGAAGTGTCAGGTTAACAAAAAACTGCACTCGCCCTAGAGTTCCAAGGGTCTACCTGCACAGCAGAGATCCAGCAAATCCAGGCAGGTGGAAGAGATGCATTCTGAGAAAAAGAAGACTGATTGTTAGTGATGCTATTTGTGAAACTGAGCTTTAGAACAAAGGGCCTTCAGTGGCTTATAAGATCCATGATGTAGTGTTTCTAAATTGTGTAACCATGCTGGAGTGCCCCAAGGAGAATCAGAAAAAGTCTGTCTTGCTTCCCAACTATCCCTACGTTTGTAAGACACATAGCACTAGTGCTGGGTTTATGCCCTGCCTCGATGGCCATTATGGTAAATCGAGTGTTCAAGGATAGCTCAAGCATGCTTTCTGAATGGATAATACTCAGGTAGCCCATCCAATCAGGTGTCCATTTCTTTATTAATGGGAGTGGAATCCTACTGTTTCCACATCCCTATTGAGAATGCAGCCATTGCTGAAGTGTGATCCCCTGAGCAAGGGACCTGCTGATTGGGCACTTAGCAGGTGAGGAATGGAAAACGGCCTGGTGGCAGGGAATTAATGTACAGCTTTAACTTGAATAAATCCATTTGGAGAGGTTGGAATAGATCCTCAGTGAAGAGGTATGTTGCTGAGATTTCAGTGAGAGGAATGTGCCCAACAACAAATTTAGCAGGAGAGAAAGATAATTATTGTTGTCTAGGAAAATGTTATACCTATGCTTAAGTAGGGACATACCTCGTTATAGCTTCACTGGCGAAGATAGGTAATGTTTGCTTTGTCAAACTTTTCCAGAGACAAAGAGCAGCAGTGATGATTACCTGCTGTAGGATCTCCCTTGACAGCAACGCCCAACCCTACTCGCCGCACTCTCCCAGCTGGTGCAAGGTTCCACCAAGTCACACAATGGAAATGATGGAAGAGGGACAGAGGAGGTAGGGTGTGCTCTAGGGAGGGATGGTGTGGCTCAGAGAAATGCACAGAAAAGGATTGTGCTTAAGGTACAACTTGATGTTGTACAGGTGAGGTGGAGAAAGTAGTACCTGACATTTATCTGGGGAGTAAGAGATAGGGCAGTGCTTAATTTAAGCTGGCAGTCAGTTGCCGGTGGGGGCCACCAGTACTGTGAACTGGCACTTTTTTTCTGCATCAGACATTTACAGGGAGCAAGAGAAAAAAAAAAAAAAGTGGAAAGATAGGGGGAGAGAAAGACGGAATAACCGCCATAAGGGCAGAAAGCAGGAACTTGCAATAATGAATGAATATTAAATTTATAAAGCGCTAACTTAGCCCAAGGGCATCAAGGCGCTGCAGAGGACTAGCGTTCAACCGAATAAGATGCTCAAGCTAAAGTCGGTGTAAAGAGCCAGGTTTTCAGGGCCTTGCGGAAAAGAGAGTGTGACACAAGACCCGATAAACCATCAGGAAGAAAGTTCCACAGCCTAGCAGCAGCAGTGGAGAAGGCTCTGCCTCCCCATCTAACCTTCTTACACCTGGGGACTACCAGCAAATTCTTGCTGGCAGACCTAAGCTGCTTGGTCGGGATATAGCGCTGAAACATCACTTTAATGGCATCAGGGCCCGAGCCATAGTCGGCATTATGAGTCAAGCACAGAGTCTTGAATCCAGAATCTTCGATCCAGAGGTAGCCAGTGCAACGAGATGAGGGAGGCCGAAACAGAGTGGTACTTCGGCAAATCCAACACCAGCCTCGCTGCAGCATTCTGTACTAACTGTAACCGTTGCACCAAACCCTTGTTAATGCCCAGATAAAGGGCATTACAATAATCAAGTCTGGACATTATCAAAGCAATCACTGCCTGCTTTCGTGATGAAAACGACAGGAACTGTGAAATTTTCCTAAGCAGCCTGATTATTCCAAAACAGATAGAAACTGTTCTGCTAATCTGTAGGTTCATGGACAACGAAGTGTCGACCATAACCCCCAGATTTTTCCCATGGGATACAGGAGAGGGGCAGCTGCCCATGGTGTCAGGCCACCAGTCATTAGACCATATGTCATGTTGGTTACCAAAAATCAAGATCTCAGTTTTTTCCCCATTCAGTTTAAGATAGTTCTCAACCATCCAGGATGAGACTGCCTGCATACAGTTTTTGAAATTTGCGGCAGATTCACTGATGCTGTTGGTAATAGACACCATGATTTGTGTGTCGTCAGCATAAGACAGCACCTCAAATCCAAAGGCTCCCACGACCCTCGCCAGTGGGTCAACATAGATATTAAAAAGTGTAGGGCTTAGGGAGGAGCCCTGTGGAACCCCACATATCAAATTGTTGGAAGAAGAGTAGAATTGGCCCAATTTCACTATCTGTGCCCGATCACTAAAGAAGGAGGAAAGAAGCCCGAGGGCAGTGCCTCCGATCCCTATCTCCTTGAGGCGTTCCACCAGCCTCAACGGAGACAGGGTATCAAAAGCTGCGGTAAGGTCAAGAAGGACCAGCAGGGTAGTATACCCTGCATCAACCTGGACCCGGATGTTGTCAAAAACCGCAGTTAGCGCTGATTCAGTGCTATGATGGCTTCTAAAGCCATGCTGCGAGCCATCAAGCAACTGGTGATCCAGTAGATAGGAACTGAGATGAGAATTCAGATATTTTTCCATAATCTTAGCTGGAACCGGTAGCAAAGAAATGGGGCGATAGTTTTTTAATTCCATGGGATCCAGAGACGGCTTTTTTAAAAGCGGTTTAACCACAGCGGTTTTCCAAAGAGTGGGATACTGCCCCTCAGTAATAGCTATATTTAGTACTGAAGTGAGATGGGGAACAATGACTTCACTTCCTATTTTTAAAACCTTTAGGGGGCAGGCATCCAAGTGAGACCCCGAGGTAACTCCTTCTAGAAGGTGACCTGTCGTTTCAGGTAAGATGCAAGGGAAGGTGAGAAGCTTCGGTCCGTCTTCCATGGTTACTGAAACATTAGAGTCGATTTTAGAAGGAGCAGATATAGCCTTTCCAGCATTGTAGTCCTCCAAGGTGGAGTATATGTCTGTGATCTTAATACGGAAAAACTCTGGCATTCTGTCAAAGAGTTCTTGAGAAAGATCAGATGAATCAGCAACAGGAGGGGAAATAAGAGAGTTGATAACCTTGAAAAGCTCTCTAGAAGATTTAATTGATTCAGTAACCTTAGAATAATACAATCTTTTCTCCTCAGTAATCGCCGCTTTATAATCCCTCAAGCGCTGTTTATGTAGCTCTCTACCCGCCGGCGCGAGATCTGTACGCCAAATCCTTTCCTGTTTGCGGCAGGATTGTCTCAGCTTTCTGAGTCTATCAGAATACCATGGTGCAGAAGGTTTTTTCCTCGCTACATAATGTTTTGTAACGGGTGCCAAAGTATCTATGGCTCCTAACAAACATCTAGAGAGTTCATCTGCTGCTAAATTAGCATCCGAGTGCTCGGAAAACTGAAAGTTCATAAAATAATTAGCAAGAGCATCCTTACTGATATGGCTCAGATTTCTCTTTTCCTCCCCTGTCCCTTTGCCAGCTGAGACAGTGCTTGATGCTGAGGTCAGAAGTTTAAAGGGGATAGCAAAATGATCTGACCATGAGAGAGGTATGAGCAGTCCCACCTCGATCCGAGGATTGTTGGAGAATATGCCATCCAATATATGTCCTGCAGTATGGGTGGAACTGGTAACCAGCTGTGAGAAACCACAGCAGCCTAAGGTTTCCAGAAGGGTTTGGGTATCTTTACATTGAAATTTATCTAAAGGAAAATTAAAATCACCCAGCAATGTAAAATTGGGTCTTAACAAGTAGGGTTCCAAGAGATTACTAAGATCTTGACTGAAAGAGGATCTGGATCCGGGTTGCCGATAAATTAGGACCCCAGAAAAACTTTCAGTGGGAAGAGAATTTATAGAGAAATATAGTGCCTGGTATCGGTCAGAAGGTGTGGTAAGTGGCTCGGTGCGACAGGTATAGACATCCCTATAAAGAATGCCCAGCCCTCCTCCCATTTTGCCTACCCTATCCAGTCTAGCTAAGCTATATCCGGAAGGGATTGCTTCCACAAGATCTGGACCAGAGCAATCCCTTGCTCATGTCTCTGTGATGAACATCCAATCAGGTTTGCGAAGCGAGACAAAGTCCCTGAAAGCAATCTTGTTCTTAATCAGGGATCTGGCGTTAATAAGATATCCCACGAGCATATGCTCATGGGAGAATGATGTAGGTTTACTTTCCTCCAAAGGGGAGCAACCGCCACCTACCTGTGCCAGGTGAAAACTGCACAAGGGACAAGCAAAGGAATGATTAACAATTAAGATCTCAGAGTCAACAGTATGGCGGCAAGAAGCTCCGCCCTGCATAAGCCCAAAAGTTCTTCCCTGGTGTAAATAGCAGTTTCAATCTGTTCTGGTGCAAATTCAGCAACCTCCCTGGCACAAGGCACCGTCTTGGCACGGACGGGCGCAGACGGGCTTGCCTTTGGCACGCCGTCGGCGCGCCCGCTGCGCGCTTCCGCTGCGCGACGTAAAAGGCATCCGGTTTAAATAGGCTGAAGCACTAGGATGCCAACCTCCCAGCTCCGCCCCCAACAGCCGGAAATTAAGTTGTAAGATCGCTCGCACCCTCCACATCAAGCGGGAAACCCGTGGTGGACCGGGCGCGAGCGAAAGAAAGAGAGGAAAGTGCAAAGTGCCAGGTAAAATAGCAGCAGTTAAGTCAAAATACAAAGCGATTTAAAATGCGTTTAAAATAATACAGGTACAATAAAAATAGGGTTCCAATAGACTGCCCACAACGTATTTAGTGTCAGCAAAATAGTCGTGATAGCGCGCGTCCGCTGCGCGACGTGAAAGGCATCCGGTTTAAATAGGCTGAAGCACTAGGATGCCAACCTCCCAGCTCCGCCCCCAACAGCCGGAAATTAGGTTGTAAGATCGCTCGGACCCTCCACATCAAGCGGGAAACCCGTGGTGGACCGGGGCGCGAGCGAAAGAAAGAGAGGAAAGTGCAAAGTGCCAGGTAAAATAGCAGCAGTTAAGTTAAAATACAAAGCGATTTAAAATGCGTTTAAAATAATACAGGTACAATAAAAATAGGGTTCCAATAGACTGCCCACAACGTATTTAGTGTCAGCAAAATAGTTGTGATAGCGCGCGTCCGTGCTATCACGACTATGAGATAAAGGGTCAGGGAGTGACTGCTAGTGGATAAAAGAGCCATGAGGAGGATCTGAGACAGCACAGCCTTGGCACTGGGCGCACTGACATTTAATTGCACCGGCCCAGGGTTCTCAGCAGAACTTTGGGCATCAGCACTCCTTCTTTTACAAGTCAAGCAATGGCTCAGAGCACCACATTTGCTTCAGGCCCACTGTAGTAGCTGGATTGCGTCCCCACTGTTGACAAGGACCGCCTCCATTTTTAAACTCTGCCAGCTTCAAGCCTCAAAAAGCTTGTGAAGTTTACAAGGAAATATGTAGAGATAATCACCTGTATTTACGATATGATTCATAATGCTGCTATAAAATTGGCTGTGAAATAGGCAGCTAATTGACTTAGTGTTGTTAACACTTCTATGTCTAGAAGTCCCCCAGTGGAAACTCAGTTATCTCAGCGCTCATATAAAAAAGACCCAGGGTCAGTTTGCAGCTTATGTAGGCGCAAGGAAACTTGTACTCGGTATTTTATCCTAGGAACTTGGTTCTATGTCTACATTCCCAAGAGAAATTAACATCATGTTACTAGGAAACCCATCGCATTGTTCAATAAATGTAAACATAAATAATATTTTTCTACACTTGTACAGTACCAGCATTGCATTGTGCAATTTATGCAGCCTCATAGTCTACATTTCTCCTTCAAGCCTAGTTTTAATATGAAAAGACGTGCAAATAGAGTGATGGCATCAATAATGCACGGAATTGATAAAAGGCCTCCACTCATGCCAATGACTTCGAGTGCCTCAAGGCAATAAATACGGATATAATATTCTTTCGTTTTCTAGTAGCTTTCATTCATCGCACAACTAAGATCATGTGTACACCTTGTTTAGAAATAGCATCCTGAGCATATTTACACAATTCCAGCCATTCTACCTTTAATGCAGAACACCTTGTTTCGCAGTACGTTATGGCTGTGGAACAATTTGGACATGAGCACTAGGGCTGCAAAATCTCAGGTTGAAGCTTGGGCTTAAGTGAGCTTCTTCCATCTATGTGGTGAACTCTTTTACAAGCTTGCTTGTGGGACTTGAGGGGTGTTATCTCAATGGTTTCATTTAAAAAGAATAGATTCCGAAATAGGAAATATACTTTTTTCTCATCTCTGACTCCCCATGCAGATTTAAATTACAGTTAAACCTGTTTCCCTAAGGTGTCTGTTAAATGCTTCTAAGACATAATATTGTCATAAAAATATTGCGATACACTACATCACGGGAAAAATATTGTGATACTAAATATCAAGTTACCTACAATGTAACCTACAAAAATATAATCTGTAGAATACTGTAGTACTAAATATCAAGATTACATAGGCAAATTTATATATATAAAATCCTAGGTAAGTTTATATAAATATATTTAAAAGTCTATTAAAATAATAATTTGCAAAACATACCACACACACATTTATACAGAAACAAATTAAAAATAAAACTAATACATTTAAATAAAAAATATAATACATACAAATAAATGTAAATAAAGAAAGAAATATATAAAAATATATAACTAAATTATTTTTACAAACATTAAAACAAATACTAATAATCTATAAAAAAATTAAAAACACAATGGGCCCGATTCACAAATGTAAAGTGAGACGAATGTCTAACTTTACGACTTTTGGCATTCACAGAGGGCATTTACTAATCGCAAATGCCCTTTGTGAATACCAAAAGTTGAACTTACGAATTTTGGTATTCACAAAGGGCATTTATGAGTAGTAAATGCCCTTTGTGAATACTAAAAGTCGTAAAGTTAAACTTTCGTCTCACTTTACCTATGTGAACATATATATATATATATTTCTAGTATATATTTAGAATAAAATTTTGTAAACATATTACAATTTAAAATATAACTAAATAATTTAAATTACATTTTACAATATATTTAATTAAATGAATGCCACTCCAAAATCTCACTAAATAAAATAAAAATAATACATTACAAAAAAAAAATATTGTGTAAAATTAAATCACACACATATTGAAAAAAACAAAATTGCAGAACAATGACAATTAAAATAAAAACATTAGCAACAACAAATAGAAATATATAAAACTACAACTAAAAAAAAAAATTGTGAGAAATTGGGATCTCAGTTGTACAGTATGTGAGGCCTGTGCAAGTAATATGCCCACAATTGTGTCCTTACTGAGAACCAAGCACCCCATTGTAGCACTTGACTCACGGTAGAGAAGCAGAAGTCCTACTCAAGGGAGGTGATGTGGGCTAGCAATTGCCATTTTCTGGCATGCAATAAAGGATTGTCCAGTCATTGCTTTTTCTTTGTAAAAGGAAACATATATTTATTACACACACTGCTCAGTACTATGCATTCATTTAAAAATATATACATCAGACAGATGGAAATACCTTTGGTGACATTCTGAAATTACATTTGGCCCCTAATGGGTCATGACCCCCCCCAAATCCCAATACGCCTCCCACCTACACTAAATGCAACATCACAATATAGGGTGTGTTATTTTAATTGAAGCCAGCCTATTGGCTTTGTCAGGGGGGTCACTACATTAAATATAAGGCAAGCCTATTGACTTTGTCAAGTTGTAACCACATATATAATGTACACCTTTTGGCTTTGTCAAGGGGTAACCACATCAAAATATGAAGCAAGCCTATTGGCTTTGTCAAGTGGTCACAACATTATAAGATCAACAATCACATATTAAAATCACCATCAGATCAATGGACTCAGTAACCATGTTTAAACAAAATCATTATTATTAACAACTGCATTGCATAACTAAATGTCATTGACAACAATATACTTAAATAAGGCATTTGGAACCAATGTAACATATGTCTGAGTATTTATTTACACTCTTTAGGCCACATAAAATGTAACCTTAGGATCAAAAACTAGTGGTCCCTGCACTAATCTAGAGCAAATGGCCGCAACTCTGGAGTGTTTTAAAAACAGCCCACTCCTGGCTGCTCCGGATGCTGTGCGTGGGAGCCGTCATTTCTTTTGGTGCTCCCTGGCATGAGCAGCCTGTCTCTTATTCCTGGCGGGAGCAGCCATGGGTGCTGAGCCTCCTAGGTCTTTGTTCGGGGATGGGTTCCTAGAACCCTGTCTTTCTCTTCAGGGCATGGGTTTAGGGTTCCTTGTCTTATTTGAGCTTGCGCAGGCTAGGGATGGGGTCCCTGCTCCCAAATGGAATCGGGGGGGGAGGGGGGGTGACCCATGCACACCCCCTCCCTGAGCGTTAATATTAATTTAACCCTGTGCTGACCTTTGGGTACTGGCCCACCCGGGGGTTTCTGTAGAACGTGAAGCAGAGCCCCACATGCTCCACTTCAGCAAAAGGGGTCAAAGGTCAAGATCTTTAAATGGACATATCCCTTTCCCTGTTGGGATGATATTCTTGATCTTTGGCTCATTCTGCTCCTGGTGTCCAGCCCTAACCACATGGTGCAGTTTCAGCAGGCCTCCTGGCCTCAGTAAGGACACACTCATGGAATATCTGGTTTCACTGACTTCATGCACCAGCTTTCTCCTTTGCCTGATTTCTGATGCTTTTCTCCTCCTGCTAGGGCGCAGAAGTGCAGGTCTTCCCCCAACTGGTCCTCAAGGGCTGTGGCGAGGCTTGATGGTCAGCTACAGTCGGAGTCCTTAGTCCATCAACTGATCAAGTGGCTTGTCCTTCCAGCTGTCCATGGTGTTGCCTCCATCCAGGTCCAGGGTCTTGCTCCAGGGATGCAATTTTTATGTCCAGTAGCAGCCTCTGGTTGAGGGGGCACCCCTTTGTCAAACCCTATGTTAGAAATGGGATTCCTGGTTGGCTAAGGTATGCACCCAGGCCAGGCAGGAACTGCCACTCTAGTCATGGTAAGCTAGATACACAATAAGAAAACCTGGGCTCATCCTCTCGTAGCTTGGCACAGAGGAGTCAGGCTCATGTACAAAGGCAATGTGTAAAGTATTTGTGCAGCACACACACACACACAAAGTAACACAATGAATACACCACAAAAAGACTCCACAAAATAGGGAATTTGTATCTGAGCAAAATAAGACCAAAACGACCAAAATCCAATCAGTAGAAGTCGAAATATGATTTTTTAAAGATTACATGCAAAAACAGTGCTAAAATGTTACTTTAGGTTGTGCTAGACTGGGGTAAAGTGAAGTTTCTGGCCGACCATGATGAAGCGTGGGTCAGATACAGATCCAAGCAGGTCCTGCTGAAGATTTACCTTCTCAAGCTGAGCCAGGAAGGAGACAGTCGCCAGGAGCAAGTAAAGCATTGCTAGCAATGATCCTGAGGGTGTGAAGAGTCTGCCGGGTGTTTACGGACTGCAGACAGGGCCTCGCGGTCACTGGCAGTGATGCTTGCTGTGCGAGGAGACAATACTGCGGCGGCTCACGCCGATCCTTCGAGCAAGCGGCTCAGTCCCAGTGTGAACATGCCCGTTCGCGGTCACGAAGAGCCCAAAAGCTTGATTTCAGGGCCCGGGAGCTGTAGGCGATGAAAGCAGCTGCAGAACCCACTTCTGAGGCCCAGAGCTTGGAGGTGGCACCTCAGGCAAGGGTAGGACTTACAGAAGTCAGAGTCCAGCAGCACCAGCAGAATTGTAGTCTTTTTTGTCCCAGAGACTTCAGAAAACATGAGGCGAGCTAGCCAGCCCTTGGAGATCAATTGGAGGGAAGGCAGAGTCCAGCTCTCCTTCCAGCAGAGTCAGGGAGCAGCAGGGAGCAGGGCAACAAGCAGAAAAGCAGTCCTTCCAGAAAAGCAGTCCAGTTGAGTCCTTTAAGCAGCTCAGCAGTCCTTCAGATAGAGATTCAGTTCAAGATCCAGAAGTGTCTGAATTTAGGGGGTCAGAGACCCAGTACTTATACCCAAAAGACCCAGTGCTTATACCGCAAAGGATCCCTTTCAACTGAGTACAGTCTGCCAGGCTAACCATGGGGGGGGGGGTAATTCAGTGTGGAGAGAACACTACCCATTGAAGTGTAAATGTCAGCCCTTCCCATTCCTTCTTGCCCAGGAAGATCCATCACAATGCAAATGAATGCTGATGAGAGCTCAGAATACAGATGAGCCTCAACTTCCTGTGTTTGTGGCTATCTAGAGGGAATGCACAATGTCTAGCTGTCACCCAGCCCAGACATGTATTGGAGACAGGCTGCAAAGCACACAGAGTTATAAGAATAGAGAAATGTCTACTTTGTAAAAGTAGCATTTCTAAAACAATAATGTGAAATCCAGCTTCACCAGTAAGGAGGATTTGTCATTACCATTCCAAACATCCGAAACATGAAAAAGCTACTCCTCTCTGATCAGAAATTAAAGGGTATTATGGAATTCCCAATGCTGGCCTGTGGGAGGGGTATGCCTCACAGCAAAGAACAACTAACTAGGCTGTTTGTCACTACCAGGACATGCAAAACATAAACATACATGTCCTACCTTTTACTTACATAGCACCCTGCCCTATTGGGTACCTAGGGCCTACATTAGGGGTGACATATGTAATAAAAGGGGAGTTTCAAGCATGGCAAATAGTTTTAAATACCAAGTATAGGTGGCTGTAATCTGCATACACAGGCCCTCCAGTGGCAGGCCTGAGACAAGTTTGAATGCCTATTTCTGTGGGTGGCACAATCAGTGCTGCAGGCTCTCTAGTAACATTTAAAATACAGTCCCTGGGTATACGTATACCACTTTACAAGGGACTTACAAGTAAATTACATATGTCAAACAGATGTAAACCAATTATACCATGTTTAGAGAAGAGAGCACCTGTGCTTTAGTTCTGGTTAGTTGTGGTAAAATGCCAGAGTCCTAAAGCCAACAAAAAGATGGTCAGAAAAAGAGGAGGAGGAAGGCAAAAAGATTGGGAACTCTTCAGAGAGGGCCATTTTCCAACACCCTAAAACTGGTTCTGGTCAGCTCCTCCCTTTGCCCTGGATTTGACTCCAACCTACCTGGCAAATGGTACAAAGTCAGTGGCAAGTCTGGTGACTGGTTCCTTTTTGTGTGCTGGAGGTAGGTTCCTTTGAAGTGTAATCAAAGAAGGGCATGTATCCTATCCAGCCAGTCGTTCAGGAAGACCAACTCCTGTCTACACCCAAGCCCCTTAGTTTCCTGTCTGGCCCCAGTACACATTGCCCAGTGGTGAGAACCATCATCATCCCAGGCAGTAGGCCACACACAGGAAAGACCCAAAAACTTTAGGCAGGGAAATTCCAACTTTTTTAAAGTGTCATTTCCAGAATAATATTTTTAAACCGACTCTACTAGTAAAGAGGATTTTAAATTACAATCAAAATGAGTGGAGGAAGTATTTCTCTATCTGCTACCAATCCCAATTTTGCAGTTAATAATTGTAACAATGTAGTTGTTAGACCTTTCAGCCTTGAGGTGGTCTTCACCCAACCTTTTTGCCTTCCTCCTCCATTTTTGCTGATCTTGTTTTTTCTGGCCTTAAGACTCTCTGCACCTTACCACTGCTAACTGGTGCTAACATGCATGTGCTCACTCCTTAAAACATAGTAACATTGGTTTCCCCAATTAGCAAATTTAATTTACTTATAAGTCCCTAGTTAATTGGTACTACATGTACCCATATCCTGTAAGCTAAATGCTATAAGTGGGCATGCAGCACTGATTGTGCCACCCACTTAAGTAGCCCTTTAAACATGCCTCAGGCCTGCTATTGCAGCATGTGTGTACAGTTTTAAACTGCCATTTTGATCTGGCAAAATAAACATTTTTCTGGGCCCAAAACTAAATTTTTCATACATTTAAGTCACCCCTAGTGTAGGCCCTATATAGCCCAGGGGGCGAGGAGTAGTGTATTTAAAAAGTTGGACATGCACTTTTAAGTTTTATATGTCTTGGCAGTGAAACACTCTTAAATACATTTTTCACTACTGCAAGGCCTACATTTTCCATAGGATAACATTGGAGCTACCTTATTACATTCAATAAGCTGTAATTTCCGAATGGGAACAGGTAACCAGTTCATGTTTGGTGTCTTTGGAATTGCAATGAAAAATCCTCTCTCATGATAAAGTTGAATTTAGATTATAATTTCGAAAATGCCACTTTTATAAAGTTGCCATTTTTCTGCTTTAGCCTGCCTCTGGGTCACCTGACTGGGTGTAGCTGACAGTGGGGCTTTATGTACTCCTAGGTGCTCCTGAATCGGCCATCACTGGCAGGATGGGAGGGTAGAGATGGGTAGATCTGGGCAGAGCCCTACTTACACTTGAATAGGCTGTGTCATACCTCCACACAAAGGGCTGCATACCCTCTGTAGTTAATCTGGAGCCGAGACAGGGAAGGCAGGATGCCAGGGGAATTCAAGGGGAAAACGCTAGAAGCTTCACTCACCTTCCAGAGGAAGGGCACCAGGTATAATGTTTGGACCTCAGAAACTAACTCTTCAGTCTATTTCTGGACCTATTGATACTCTGCCAGGAAGAAGGACTGCTGTGCTGCTAAATGGAATGAAACTCTGCTGTACTGCTGCTCTGAAGGATTGCTGCCTTGCTGTGCTGACCTGCATTCTGCCCTCTTGCCAGGGTGAGAAGGACTGGACCAGCATCTGTTGAACCGAAGACCCCAGAGTGTCTCCAAAGGCTACTCAGCTTGCATCCTGACTAGAGCATCAGGGATTGAGGGCTCCAACAACCTTGGACCCAGCACCTGGATTCGACCATCTGAGACTCCTACTCTGCCAGCTAGTGCCACCCCAGTCCTGGACCCTTGGAAATGGGCCTGAAGATGCTATGTCAGCCCAATTGGGGATCCAGCCAAACTGACACATCTTCTCTGCTGTGCGGCACAAACCAGAGCAGAACTCTGCTTCAAGAATTTTCTCAGCACAAAGACTCCGCATTGACCTCGCAACCCTCATCGGAACAGCCGCTATGTGAAGCTTCAAGGAAACACAGGCAAATCTCTTGTCAGCAAGGACACAGGTTCTTGCATTACAGCCTTGCATCTCTTTAGAACCAACGCAATGGCTCGACTGTGTGATGCATCCTCGATGCCAGACTTCGCATCGCAAGCCCTTGTCGATGGGATCTTCGACAATGACACAGGACCTCGCATCGCAGCTTTGCAGGTCCTCGGAACCGGCACCTCCCATCAGCTGTGTGACGCATTGTCGAGGTAGGATCTCGCAACACTCCACTATCCAGATTTCCGGTACTCTCGTTCAGGTGGTCTACCTGGGTCCCTGTACCAGGCCCATGCTCCATTGCGGTAGGCCTGAAATTGTGACTTTATCCTGCTCCGATGTGACCAGATATCCACATGGCGCTTTGTGCTTTTTGGCACTATTTTCATTGAAATCTTTAAAACTGCATATTTTTGTTTCCACTGTTTGGATTTTTGTCATTTTGGTCTTATTTTATTTATTAAAGTCTACTCTATTGTTCTAACCTGGTGTGAGATCTCTTTTGTAGTGTGCTTTTATTTTCTTACTGTTTAAAGTGTTACACAAGTACTTTACTCATTGCCTCTAAGTTAAACCTGACTGCTCTGTGCCAAGCTACCAGATGGTCAGGCACAGGTTAATTTGAAGTTTGCTTGTGACTTCACCCTGACAAGGATTATGGTTGCTGCTTGAGTAGGGTTTCACTCCCTCAACCAGTAACCCAATCTCTTACAGTAGCCCAATTATTACCTATGGACACAGCCAGCCTTGCTACAGTGAAATTGTTTTTTGGGATATTTCACTGTAAGGACATGTTCATCATTATTTTCTACATGCCCTACTTTTAAATATCATGCATCCTGCCTTTATGGGCAATAAGGCCAACATATGAGTGACTTAATAATATTTAAAGGAAGGTTTAGGCCTGTTAAAAGAGGCACTTTGACACATCAAATTTGCAGTTTAAAATTGTCACAGGCATGTTACTTGAGTGCAGCTACCAAGCTCAGCACCACTGTAGTGCACACAAGTTCACTTGTAAACTGCCATGTGTCTCTTACCCTAGCTGTGTCACAGTAACCTTATCTTAAAAGGCAGACACTGGTGGTAAACATGCACAGCCCAATTACCAATCAATCACAGTGAGTGTGACTCAGGTATCAAGATTCACCGTTAGTAAAGGTCCAAAAACCGGGTGATGAAAAAGCAAAAAATCTAGGCATAATAAATAGGGGTAACCCATTTGCAACATAAACATATCTACAACAAGAAGGGAAAACATTTTCAATCATACATTTAAAGTAACAAACATCAAAATATGAAAATAAATATCAAATAAACAAACTCCATTAAAATAAAAATAAAATCAAAAACAAATAAAACAAAATTAGCATTCCAAATTCAACACAGAAATGAAAAAAATGTGTACACTCTGAAAAATAAAATCTGTCATTCCTTCTTCAACCTAAAGAACAGTAGGGAAAGTATTACATTTTAAAAAGATAAACTTTACTATTCCCACTCCAACCTCAGCTACAAAGTAGAAAGCATTGGACTTTGGAGGGGTCAGGTTTACCTTTTCCAATCCAATCTAAGGCACTGAAGGGAAAATGTTGGGTATGAGAGGCCTCAAGTTTAATAGTCCCACTCCAAACTAAGCTAGAGTCCCAGAAGCATTGGACTTTGGAGGTGTCAGATTTACTATTCCACTCCAATTTAATCAAAAGTAAGGAATGCATTGGACTTCTGGGGGAGGGAGGAGAGGGCAGATTTACTATTCCTACTCCAAAAATGTTGTTGAAAGTATTGAACTGTGGAGTAGTGTGATTAACTACTATTCCCACTAAAACCTAAGCAACAGTAGGGGAATTACTGGACTTTAGAGGGATCATATTTACAATTCTTATTACAACCTAACCAACAATTGAGGAAGCGTTGGACTTTGGAAGGGTCAGATTTTCTATTCACACTCCAACCTAAACGGAATTGGGGAAAGTATTGCCCTTTGTAAAGAGGTGAGATTTATTATTGCCACTCCCAACTAAATATCATTAGGGAAAGCATAGGAATTTAAGGGCAGGGAGTATCGGATTTAGTATTCCCTCTAATAAAAATTATGGAAAGTGCTATGAAAATATATAATAAGTATTATAAAATATGTTTAAAAGTCACAACATTAAATTTAATATAACAAAATAAAAAACAAATTAAAAAGTAACATTTAAAAAAAATCTAATTTCTATAAGCAATCAAAAACTGTACTAAATGTCTTTAAAAACATTTTTAAAAATAACTTGAAAAAAATAACAATTTGAACTTTATTTCTGATTTTTAAAACACTAACAATAATTTACAAAAAACACTTGCCACCCTACTCCCACACAAACACAACACCCCACAAACAATGTGAAATGGTACAAAATGCATAACATATTGCAAAATAAGTCAATTTCGGTATTTTATACAAATTTATTATTTATTTATTTTTAACTTCTTTTTATTGCAATAATAAACACATGACAGCGACATTCATCACATTCAATATTATATCGCAGATTACATTACTCCAAAAGTGGTAAGGCATGTCTTTTAAATTCGTCAATCAATTTATCCCTCTCCCAACTTCTAGGTCTCAATGGCAGAACTATCTTACTCTTATCCTCAGTTATCCTCTGGCCAAGGAGTATCACTAACAGGTACGCAGAGCCTCCTCCTGCTTTCATTCCAACACCCCCAAATCTTTGTCCATTTTTGTGGGCAACCTCTCCCTTCATAAATCACGCTCTCTGCCTGCATGCACCAATCCATATCAGCCTTCCATTCGACCAATGCGGGACCTGAAGCCGCCTTCCATGTTCTTGCTATGTTGCACTTAGCCACCATGAGACCTAGGGTAATCCACAGTTGTTACCCTGTCGTTAAATCCGTTGTACCCCATATATTTAATAAACACCACTGAGGCGAGGTCTCTTTATTTTTCCCACACAGTGTCATCATACATGCTATGATCGCTGTCCAGTACCCTTGAATCCCCGGGCACTCCCACCACATATGCAAAAATGTGCCCATCTGACCGCATCCCCTGGGGCAGTGGGCCGATTCTAGTTTGCCCATCTTAACTAGTGTTGTGCTTGTATAATATGTCCTATGTGGTATTTTCAGCTGACTAGCCTAAAGCGAGACCTTCTCGCTACTTCCCTGGGAGATGTGAGAGTCTCGTGCCAGATGAAATATCCTATGCAGGGAGGAATAGGGGTTTGCCACATAGAGAAGGATATCGTCTGCATATAGGGAGATCCTATCTTCCCAGGCCTCAGACCCATTTAAGTCCCATAATTAACGGGTCTCCCCGTATCCACACTGCCAATGGCTCCAAAACCAAGGCAAAGATCAGCGGGGAAAGGGGGAATCCCTGTTTCATGTCGCTCTGCAATGTAAAAACCGTTGAACTCCATCCGTTACTTGCACCAAGGGGTCTGTATATAATAGACATATAAATGCCAAAATTTAGGACCAAACCCAATTCTCTCAAGGACCGCAAACAGGAAAGGCCACTCTATCATATCGAAGGCCATCTTAGCATCCAACGACACCACTACAGCCTTCTCCTGCATATATTATGCCCTTCCCAACACTCCATGCAAATGTCTCAGGTTGAGCGCATTATTCCGTCTAGGTATAAATCCTGATTGATCAGGATGAATTAGTGTATGAAGCACTGGAGCTAATCGAGTTGCTAACACTTTAGCAAGAATCTTGACCTCAGCATTTAGCAAGGAAATTGGTCTATAAGAGGTGCAGCTTCCCGGAGGTTTCCCAGTTTTATGTATTACCACAATGCTGGCCAATCTCTGACTCTCTGGTAACCTCCCAAGTTTGAAACTTTCTCAATACATTTTCAATAAATGAGGGGCGGTCTTAGACGGTTAACTTATAAAGTTTGATCGGTAGGCCATTTGGACCCATAGCTTTCCCTGCTTTCAGTGCTCTAATGGCCTGTAAGGTCTGTCTCTAGACCAACTCTGTCGGCCACCTTCAGGGAGGGTATCAGCAAAGTGGTCAATAGCTCCCCCGCCTCATCCGCCATGGTTCGTGATGACGGTGTGTACAGCTGTTTATAGTATGCTGCAAAAGTATCTGCTATTCCTTGTCTATCGCTAACCGTCCCCCCATTTTCAGCAATAATCTCAAATGGCCATCTAGAGGCCATCTCTCTCCTATCCAACCACGCCAGGAGCTTTCCCACTCTGTCGCCCACCTCTGTGGTGTAGGGTCACTCGATGTCTAGCTGTAGCAGCCTCTTCAGCTATATCTTTATATTCTTTCTGTTTAACCTGCAGTCTATTTGGGGTTATTGTGTGATCTGGCGTTAGCAGCTCCAACTCTGATTCCTGGATTTCTCTTTCCAACGTCTCTAGCTGCTTTAATTTCTCTTTTTTATGGCCCTCTATTAATGAAACTCCCTGGCTCCTTATCACTGCTTTGTATGCCTCCCATAAGATCCGGGCTGAGTCTACTGAACCCTAATTTTCTTCAAAATAATAAGTTGTGGCTTTCTGCAAGACAGCACGGATGCTTGGCACTTTAATGTACCATGCATTGAGTGGTATCATGCTATTTCCATGGGAAGATTTTCCACCGTAAATTGCATATATCGGGGAATGATCCGAAATACCTCTCTAGAGGTGTCTCACCTCACCGAATGTCTTAAGCTGGCCAGCCAATCCGAACAGATAGTCTATTCGGGATAGACTACCATGTACACCAGAGTGAAAGGTATACTAGTGGAGTAGTGGGTTGCATACCCGCCACACATCTACCAGGCCCATTGCAGACAAAAAGTCAGCTAGCGTCTTTCCGGTGGGGTCTCGTTTTCTTACCGGCCAATGGTCTACGTCACCCTTAAGTGCTGCATTGCATTCTCCCCCAATAAGCATCTCTCCCTGTGGTAGGCTAACAATGAGCGAACCCAGATCTGCGAGTGTAGGAGTGTGGAGTCTCTGGGGGATGTAGAGGAAAATTATATTAAATAGTCGGCCTTGCCAATGTCCTGATAGAGCTACATATCACCCATGGGGGTCATGCCTAATGTTCTGTGTGGTAAATGGGAAGGAGCTGCGTAATAGAATACCCACCCCTCTCGACCCTCTAGTGTAACCTGCATGTGCTACTAGTTTGTAGCCCCATCTATTGAGCACACCGTAAGTAGTTCCCTGCAGGTGCATTTCTTGCAGCAGAACTATATCACGTGTATGGCGCTTTGAGTATTGTAGAACTGTGCCTCTTTTAATTTTGTCCCCCAGACTATTCACATTCCAGGATAAGATTTTAAAGCTGTAGGGTGTTTGGGTCGTATTCATGTTGTCCTGCTTATATAGCATTTGAATGTGTTGGCCAGAATCGTGATTGATCTGGGTGAGATCATTTGTATCAATAAGAAATAGCTGGAAACAGCAGGGGAGCCATTTTCATCTGTCCACAGGACTACTTTGGAGAAGTTTCAAACTGTTTTGCCCAGTATGTCAAAGTACTTGCCTAAAATTGTCAACACTGTCATCGATCGACATAACCTAAAAAAACCCCCATAAAAACATTTTGAGTAACTGTCCCCTTCCCTCCACCTCCCTGCATCCCTGAGGTGTGGACTCAAAACTGCCCACCCCCCAACTTTGCAGAGTGCCTATGTGCCCTATCCCCAATGTCCTGATATCGGGGAGTGTGTCCCAGCCAGCCACCCACCCTCAAAAACCACTCCGTATAACATAGAAAGTTTTTACCACACTGCTACAGTCCAATCGGAATGCAGCAAGGTCTCAGAATCTCTCTGCATTGTCCTCGGAGTCAGCAAATCAGTGTCATGGGGGGATGTAGGTCCACATATCAGTCCCCCAGCCCTTCGCAATCTCACCACCAATACGTTCCGAGATGACCCACAGGCTTAAAGTAAGTAGCTCGGGTCATGTCGCTGTGTGGTTCTCTCAGGCACAAGAGGTCCACAAAACATCTCTGAGTCTCAGCAGGTCTGGGTATAGATACATTATGACAGTACTATCTCAGAGGGTTCCTCCTCTGCTGCATCTTTATTTTGATTCCGTTGTTGTCCTTGTTGCCGCTTTCCTTTGTTACCTCTTTGATGGTAGGTGTTTGAGCATCCATTCCCAGGGTTTCGCCATCCATCAAGCCAGTTCCAGGCCTCCTCAGGGGAGTCAAAGAGCCACGTCTTCCCCTCCGCCACTACTCAAAGTTTTGCCGGGAACAACATTGCGTATTTCAAATCTTTTTCCCGTAATGCTCTCTTAACTTCCAGGAAGGAACGTCGCATTCTTTGGACTTTAATCGTAAAATGTGACCGTGTTGTTTTCGTACTTAAGTGGAGGGGTCCAAGCGAGCTGTCTGTAGTATCACATCCCTGTCTCTGTAGTTAATAATCCTTGCCACAATAGGACGTGGTGGCGCTCCTTGTCATGGTGGGCCCCCCAGAACTCTGTGGGCTTGCTCCATAGAGAAGTGATTTGATAAACCTCATGGCTGCAGCTGCTTTACTATAAGATCTTCAACAAAGAGATCCATGGCTGGGCCCTCTACTCGGTCAGACAGTTCCAGGATTCCAACGTTATTTCTGCGTCCTTTTTCCTTCAAAATCTTCAAGCTTCGCTTCTAGAGTTGTAGTAGTTGCACGCAGCTCTCTTACTTGGTCATCAAGAGTTTTAGTGGTGGTCTGGAGTGTAGAGATAGAGCTCTCTGTGGCTCTAACTCGGGTGCCAAGACTGCAAAGGTCTGCATGCATCAGCGAAATGTCTGAGGCCACTGTGTCAATTTTATTTTGCAGGGCCGAGTGGACCCCCTGAATCACTGCCATTATATCTTGCATCCAACTCTGCGGGCAGTATGTGCTGTTGCCCATCCTCTCCGATCGCTGGGGTATCTGACTTGGGTTGCGCAAATTTATTAAGCTTTGTTTGATGCGTTGCTCGGGATCCCTTGTGTCCCGACATCCTACTTGTCCATGCTTGTATATCACTACCGCCACCTCCTGTCGATAGTACACTCTTGTCTGTCTCCCTGGGCAAGGGGTAGCTGGAGCTCTAGATCTTCGTGTAGTTCGCCAGGACCCAACCGGGGTCCGAAAATAGCGATTAGGCTGAGGGGGTTCTGTCCATGCACTGCTTATCTATTGCCTCTTGGGGTTTCATTATCTATAATATTTATAATGTAGATGGGGAATCCCTTTAGAGATCGACGATTATGATTTGCCTGTATGTCATTGTTACTGTCTATTTTAATTTTTATTGATCGCATGTATGACACATTTCTTTTCAGTGATGTATCCTTCCTGACGATTGTTTTCTTTTTGTTGTTGCTTTTTGTTGTATTGTTAATTTTAAGGTTGTAATAAAAAAAGATTTAAAAAATAAAAATTATCTATAATATGGAATTCCCGGTCCAGCTGGGTCATCATCTATAGGGTGTGTCTGCGGAGGGGCTTCTCTCTTCCATGTGGTGAGTCGCGCCAGACCAGTGGAGCACCCACCGTCCGCCACATACCCCCACTCAAAGGTAGTTTCCAGCTTTTTTGGCTTTACCCCATGTTATGAGCATGCGGGGGAGCCTGGTGTTAATTGTTCTATCCAAGTGTGGGAGGGGGCCCCTCCAATGGCGCGAGTCTTCGGTGGTCTCTGCCTGGGTGGGTGCCGCATCTCCCACCCCCACCTACTCAGTCACTGTTTTTTCACCTATAGGACGGACCGCAGAACCTCCAGTTCCCGTCGTAAAACTGAATGCAGCAGTTCTCAGCTCCCGGCAGCAATCCCGGCCCCTCCGCACCTCAGCAGCCTTCCCCAGAAAGGGGACTGTCTCATCCACCATCATGGGTCCATGCCAACGTTCTTCTCCGGCGGGCATCTAGATGGCTCCTTCCCTCGGTCGCGGCGCCCGGCCCGCAGCACTCAGCTAGTGCAGGCTGCCACCCACTGTGCCCTCAGCATTTTTAGTCTGTTTCTCGGTCCAAGGGACCGAGGCCTCAGTGTTACCTTCTGCGGCTCCAACGGTTCGAGGCCTCTCTCTCGTCGTCTCAGCCGCAGGATCTCTCATAGGTGTCCGGGCCACGTCAGTGCCTCCAGCCCTCCTCATAGGCTGCACCACGCAGAGGTGTCCACACATGGCAATCTTTTCACCCTGGAAGCAAGGAACCGGTCGATCCCTCCGAAGCAGCTCCTGGACACTCCTGAGTCACTGCAGACTGTGGTAAGTGGATATTTGTACGGATAATTGGGGTTTTAGGTGGCTGGTTGCCCGAGCTCGATTACAGGACTGTCTCTCGGCTGGCTGCTAGCCACACCACCCAACTTTATTATTTTTAAATGTATTCTTACCTTTGATATTCTGTACCATGATATTCTTGTAAGCACAATATTTTTTTGATGATATTTGTGTCTCACTGTATTTTTTAGACAAAATTATGCATGAGAGTCTCATAAATCTCTTGTTAGTTGTGGCAAATGGGTTCCACCCATTAACCCCCCTGGACTTTTTGCTTTTGGACGACCTACCTTTGGACTTATACTGTGAGTGAGTCTCACTAATGGAGTCTCACTCACTGTAAGTTCTGTGATAATGAACTGAGAGTGCTAACCACCAGTGTCCACCCTTTAGGAACAGATCTGCTGCTGTGCAGCTAGGGTAACAGGCTCGGGCTGGTTGCAGAAGAAAGCATGAACACATGAGAGCACATATGTGCAGGCTGGGCCTGTGGAACTACTGTCTAACTCAGCCCAGTATATATGCTAGTTGAAGAAGCCTTCATAAATTGGTGCTGACCTGGTTTATGCTTATATAATGTGAATGGGTATTCATATTGTAAATCTGCAGTGATTACTTAAAAGTCTGTGTGCTTCACTGATTGATACATTATAGACAAACTCTGCCCGAAAGTACAGTTTTGCCCTTACTTAGGCCTAGAAATACAGATTAGGTAACAATCCTAGGGTAAAAATGTACCCCAAGTACAAAGTCAATGTCATGTTTGTGATATCTGTACTCCTTACGGCATTTGGACATTTGTTATAATTCTCTGACTCAGTTTGTAATTAGATTCCAGACGTTTGTTCCCCCTACTAGGCAATGTTAATTACTCTGCTGGCCAGCAGGATGCTCAAAGGCCTCCCCACACAATAAGGTCATTTGCTAGTGCTTGGACCTGTTCATTGGAAAGGAACGGGTGGGGACGAATCTGTATGTGTCAATTATTTTTTATACTGCACCTGGCCTGAGAAGCCTCGCTCCCACATAAACAAAGGAGTACAGCCAGACCTCTGGAGCCAATCTCTGGAGGAGTTCTTCTTTGACGTTTTAGGGGCAGGGCATCAGGTACTGTGTCAGTAGGAGCAGAGCTAAAAATATTTCAACAGATCACTTCAATTCACCATGTTTGAAGGCCCCAAAATACTAACTGTTGTCAACTGCAACTTGCTCAGAATATTGTGGTACAAGTGCGTACAAAAGTATGTTGTGGTACCAGTGCTTACAAAAACTGCCAGAAAATAACATATGTTGAATGTACTGAATGCTTAAATCCATTTAAAAATCGCTTGTATGACACATAAGGCATTGCATTACAAAACCCTGAGGTACCTAGCGGAGAAACTAGTACTATCGGGTGGTAACAGATCTACCAGGAGCTCTGATAATCTTCTACTTAAACCACAACGTTTCTCCAAGAAGAAAACATATAATCGTACCTTCTCAGGAATGGCTCCCAGGATTTGGAACGCCTTACCCCCAGAAACAAGACTTAATCCGTCCACTGCTTTTTTAAAAAAAGAAGTGAAATCGATATTCATGTCTAAATTCCCTTGAACCTTTTCTTATACACTCCTGTAGATATGTGCTAACCGCTAATAGTTAACAATACTTTATTCGCATAATTCTGTGTTTTCTATATGTATATGTCATCCACCTATATCTGTATTCGCATAATTCTGTGTTTTCTATATGTATATGTCAGCCACCTATATCTGCCTTGTAAAGCGCTCTGATACCCGCAAGGGTCTTGTTCGCGCTATACAAAACTGTCAAAATAAATAAATAAAAAATAAAAATACTGTGATCTCTGATCTGGCTCCTTATTTAAGCATTGGAACAATTGAATGCTTTATCAGCTGTCCATAAAGCTGAACAGATCAGACCACCCTCCTTTCTAGCCAAAAAATATTCATTATCCCCTGCCATGTTTCCTCTGGTTAGCACACCAATTCTTGTTTCCCACCATTAGGAGGAGAACAGTTGCTTATGGAGACCATGGTTTTTCAATAGCAGCTTCCAAACTGTCGAACTCCCGCCCCTTGAGTTTGTGGGCAATAGCTAATTTACCCTGCTTTAGATGTCAGTTAAAAACCTGGATTAAAAAAAATTAAGTAACTTCTGGCCTTTTTCCATGGTGACTTCGGTTTTAAGGTTGTGTCCTAAAGAGACATCTGTGTACGAGCCCTTAACAAATAAATTATGAAATACCATAGCATGGCATGGCAGTACATAATACAGCTGAACATAGCAGACCATAACAACTTAAACATAAAATACTGTAAAACAATATTGTGTGGTCAGCCTTACCCAGTAGACAATCAAGTAATGATCAAGAATGCCAGCCAGCAAGGAAGCGTCATTGCAGCAATCAAAATTCTCAAATATTGCACAATTTTAAAATAAAAATCTAATTTCTTGCTCTTTAAGTTATCCTGCTCATCTGCACTTGTGAATCACACAGGCAGCATGTCATAAAAGGAGGCAAATGTGTAAAAATATGACTTTGCCTCGGGGAAACTAAATTATTTGTGCCAGACCCTAAACAGTAGCGATTAGAAAGACAGCCTGGGATCTCGAATTTCCCTTTTTAATTTGTCTTTAATATGTATCTTTTACTTTTCTTGACACTTTCCCTAAGTTTGTCTGTTATATGCATAATCAGTAGGATGAAAAATGGGAGTCCAATAGATTAATGAAAAATGTGGTCTAAGCACCATTACCGCTGGTGTGCAATGCGGATAAGTATCCATCGGGCAATGGGCTGCGTTGAGCTAAGCATTGTGCTGTGCATAAATATCATGGCCGCACAACCTCCATGCAGGCTGTGATAACGATTCACCTAGATATTGTGCCTGCCTTCTTTAATGATTAATTACCCAGAGGGTACCACACATTAGTTATAGAGCAGTACCAAGTTGAGTGCACATTTATCATTGCAAATCTTGTTACTCGAAACATGAATTTATTAATGGAAATTGCGCCGGAATCAAAATTCAATGACACTAATAACATTATGTTGTGATATGCCCTGTAATAAGTTGTTTATTCAGTGCTGAATGTTGCTTTGACTTTCCTAAAAATAAAATAATTGTAAGTTAAAGGACTAATAAAAATATATTGTACAAAAGTGTCATCTATTGCCAGTTGTATGTTTTTATTTAGATCATTAAAAAGGAAAGAAGTAAGTTGGCACCTTTGAGCGACAGTGGAGCAGCAAAGGTTTCAGACAGCTTTAATCAAAATTAACCTAACTTAAAGCATTGATGTATAGTTGAGGGTCATGGGTCTCTGGCCACTACCAAATGAGTCATTCTTTTTTATTCCCTGAATTTCCAAATGTTTTAGTTTACTGCCACTATGGCAGACATCTGCCCTAGTAGATGAGTATTATTCACGGCGCAGATGGGAACAGTAGTTCTTTTGAAGCATGGATGCAATTTAGGGCTAACCCTGGGTAGAAGTTGCTACCTTGGGCTTGCCCTTTGGTACTCATAGGGCTGCCCTTGCAACCCTGGTCTCAGGCATTATGAAGGCAGAGGCATGAAAAAAGTGAGTACGCCTATAGGACCCTTCATTTCTCTTTATGGGTGTCACTTCTTCTCCTAACCCGTCTCTTGGCCCTTCAGCAGCAATGTAGCAGCTATTTTCGGCTGGAAGTGGTAAAACTCTGTGATGTCCAGCCGCGGCCCGTGCAGGTAAGAGCGGTGGAGGCGGTTGGGGGGGATTTCGACAGACGACAACGAGCAAAAATTAATTATTATTAAATTTTTTCTTGTGGTCATCTGTCGAATCCTCCCCTAACCCGGCCCCATCAACCCACCGCTCTTACCTGCACGGGCCACGGGTGGTGATGTCATTAGGAGTCCAAAATCGTGTGATGATACTTTCTTTGCTTGTGGAATGTTTGATAATAAACCTCCTAATTTTAAATTTGTGTACAATAGTAAATGGGTGGGGCTACAGGTCAGCCCCTTGCTTATGATTAGATGGTTTTCATCTCCATCTCAGTACCGTGCTATTTACTGGATGGCTTTCCTCCCTATTCTTGTGTTTGTCCCCTTCTTGCAGCACGTATTCTTTGTCCTCACATTTGATTGGCTGAGTTGTAAACTTCCACCGCTGACATCGTGGAATCCATTTTTCTTTTTTTTGCCATTTCTGGTTTAGCACTCAATGGGAATCTGTGTATTGCTTATACATTTCTCTTTGTTTTATTTTTTTAGCATCTGCCTGCACTCTTTCTCTCGCTCCCCTGACCTCTTACCTCTCTCTCTCAGTCTTCTGCTACCATGGCCTCCTCCTTCCTGTCTGTGCTTGTTTTTTTCTTTTGTTTTATGAGTACGTTTAATGCCAGATACTTTTAAAATTGCCCCAACATTGACAAAGCCAATAGCGGCAGCCAACCATGTTCAAAGTCATCATGTTGCATTCATTCGCAAAGGGATGGCCACATTGAAAGGATAGAAAATAAAAAATGTTATCGTTTCAAGATGGCAGCCACATTATGTCTACATGGAGAATGTGAGAGCAAAATGCCAACCATCTTGAAAGTACCAAAAATATTATTATTTATATTTTCATATTGAACGATGCCTAACCACTGCTATTGGCTTTGCCAATGTCAGTAAAATTGTAAAAGTATCTGGCGTTGGCAAGGCCAAAAACAGTGAATTGCGAGCACTGGCATAGTGAGACAACTTGGTTTTGCCAGTGCTTGTTGGCAGTACACCACGGGTAGCTGCCTACAGTGCCCTTAATGTATGAGTGTCAGAATGAGGTAGATTATGTTATCAATAATTGAATACCAATGTACTAAACTTTTCTTTCCCATTCATGACTTTGCAGCCTCAGACAAGAAACCGCAAGACTGTGAAAATCATAATCACAATCACACATTTATTGCTCTTAAATATTAAATTGCCCTTGTCCTCTCCGTTGAAAAGCAGTAAAGCAGTAAAGCACAATTTATTCACCCAAGTCTTTGTTTTTACTAATATTTTGCAGAATGTATTTGATACTTATTTGAGCAATATCCCATGACATCCCATTACATTACATTTTTTTCTCCACTGTGTCTGTTAAATGGTGACCATTTTCAGGGAGACATACAGAATGATGCTTCAATTATGTATTTCATTGCTATTCATGGAAGCAGAAGACATTGTTAGGTGCTTTTATATTTTGTGGACTACCTGGTTGATACAGTATCCCACCTGCTGCATCAATTTACTCCTTTCGCTTTAGATTTCACACAATCAATCTTTCCAGAGTGCTGCCTTGCATTTATGTTCTCCTACCAATGAGGTTTTGCTTCCCATACAACTTATTTAACATCTAGATATGAGAGAGTGGACAGCTGCAAGTGCTGCCATTTTTGTTTATGTAGGCCAGGGCCTAGATTTTTTCTTTTGCCATTAGTGGAAGTGATAAACAGGCTTTCTTTAAGAATGCTTATGGGATCATGGAATAAATGCTGCCTGAACAGGTTAAATGTGATATTAGTGCAGTAAAGCTTATAGATGGTTGTATGCATTACACAAAGTGATTAACCTCCAAAGTGTAGATTTAAGCATTTCAAAGTCTCAGCGACCCTCAAGTTGTACGAACACAAAATCCATATATTTTACAGTCATGGTACAGGATTATTCTTTGTGAAATGCATCACAAAAGAAAAGAAGAGCGCTTTGGAAGTTTACCTACATTTATTACCCTGCTTTGAAATTTAAGCTCATGGTTCCCCCCTCCCCATGTTAGTTCCTCCTTTTAGTTATCCTATAGAAAATTACTATCGTTTAAGGAGTGCACCCCAAGATTTTTCCCTTCTGTTTTTGCTGGCTGTAGAACTCTATGCACTTTACTCTTGTTAACCAGTAGTAGTGGCAGTGTTTCCCCCTTCCACATGGTCAAATTGGCATAAACCTAAATGGCATATTTAGCTTACTTATAAGTCCCTAGTATATAGTACAAGGTGTACCTAAGGCCTGTAAATTAAATGCCACTAGTGGACTGCAGCACCTATTGTGCCACCTACTACAGTGGCTGTGCAAACATGGCTTCAGGCCTACCACTGTAGCCTAAAAAAACCCTTTTGACAGTTCTAAACCTTCCTTTAAATAATAATAAGTGACCTCTAAGTACGCCTTACAGCCCATATGTCAGAGTGCATGGTAATTTAAAGGGATATAAACATTTACTTACATTGACTAACACCTAAATGCTATTTTCACAGTAGCAAGGCTGGCTGTTCCATAGAGAAACAATGAGATGCAATATTATATTTAAAGCTATCTTCGGCTAGAAAATGCCTAGAAATGTCATTCTTGGACCCTTTGTAATATTTATCAAAAGCCCAATTCATTGATGAAGTTGAATTTTCGATAAATATTAAGGAAAAGGTGGAAGGTTGCCTTTCCCTGCCTAAAGCCGCTGAAGGTGAATTTGCATTATCCTCCAGGTACAGCTCTCTGAGTACTCAAGCCTTGAATGAGATATAAGAACGGCTCCCAGAGCCAAGACAAAGGCTTTAATGTGGGGAGGTGTTTCTATTCCTCTAACAAGGATGACTATTTGTGCAGTGCCCAGGAATTTGATAAACTTGAAACGGGCCACTTGTGTCACAGACATATGTCAGAATATCCTAGTCAGCCAGGTTCCAATGCCAGTGGGAAGGGAGGTGCTTTCAAAACTGGTTTGAAATGAGCACAGAGAAGGAGTTGCTCATTATCCTGGCCACGCCTCTGGAGTGGGCACACAGGCTCTGCACAAGGGGAGAAAGGGTTCACCATCTTGGATTTAGGCAGGGAGGGACACTGTGGGCTTGTTTGAGGAGGGCACAAAGGAAATGCTGCAAAAGTGGGTACAGTAACCCTTGGGAACACTTATGCAATTAGTTAGGGAGGAGCCAGGAGTCACCCCCACCCACAGGCCGGTGCCAGGCATAAATGTTACATCCACGAGTACCCTCCTAAGAACACTACTGACCTACTGAAGATCAGAAGAGGATTGAATCTACTGTCTGAGACCTGTGAAGAGCCCTGATAGACTGCAACTGCTCTCTTGTGGCAGGACACTAGCTATGGCGTTCATCAAGGGTCATTCTGTTCCTGTTCAAGCTACAGGGACAAGCTAAAAGATGACTTTCCTGCAGCTACTCTGCTGACCAGTTCCAACTGGGCCTGCCCTGTCCAATGCTTGCGGCTTCTGCTGGAGTGAATCTTGAGCCTCCAAGTTCAGTTCCTGAGGTCCATGGACTCTTGGCTGTGCCATAGAGTACTCCTCCTGGCACACTCAGGAATCTGAAACTTAGAAAATGTTTGGCTCCAGTGACTTCCAGAGGACCAGGACAAACCCGCCAAGTTTATTTGACCAAGGTACATTGCCACTGGGCTAAAAAGCCAGGTTTCTCCGCTTTGAGGTTTTGTGCAGCATCGAATCCAATTTAGCGGGATCTGGAGGAGAAGGTATCCAGCCTCATGGAGCCTTGTTTGGGTACAGCCTGCAGCCTTGCCCAGCTGGAGGGATCAGAGCTCCAAACAATTGACTAAGTGTGAACAAAGAAATCTTGACTGGGCAAAGGCACCAAAAGTATCAGGCCGGTAGGAGACCTTGGGCGCGAAATTCAAATTTCTCCTGCTCTGAGATTTTCCACCAGAAACCAACATTTTCACCAGGACCTTGTCTGACAGCGATCCAACTTTGTGGAGCTCTCCTCTGCAATAGCATGCTGCCTTGCCCGCTGAAGATTGTATACTTCGATTTTTTAGACTAAGTCCCAAAATAAAACTTCCTACTGGCTTGAACCTGGTTTCTTTTAAAGGTATTGCCTCGGGAGATCTTAAGCTAATGACGGTAACAGTCCCTAGCAGCCCTGTACCGCAAAACCCTAAATGGTTTAATAAGGACTGTTCGAGAATCCTGCGTCAGCTGAAGGCTACTCTGAAGCAGTCACTGAGGGATGGGCAATTGGTTAAGGTTTGCAGGCTGCAGGTGGGCCTATAAGCAGGCTCAAATCACCTGCAAACATAATTTGCTGAAGTTAACCTTGGTGGAGCTCTGTCAAGCTTGTGACACGGGGGTAGCTCTCTCTTCTGGAAAGTGATCAATAGGCCTTCCTTTCCAGATGGCTCTGGCCCGCTCTTATGCCATCACATTTCGGGACAGCAGTGGGTCGGTGATTTTGAAGGCATTTATAACCAAGGGTCTGCGGGGGTGACAAAATTCCTGCTGGAGTAGTCACACCCTGTAGTCCAGTGGCTTTTACTTTAGATGAAGTTACACAAGGTATTTTGGCCCTGTCAAGCAATAAGTATCCCAGCAGATCTGTTCAAAGCCAATGTAGAGGTCTGGGCTCCACTTTTGACTCAGATCCTGAATGCGGATGCCCGGGAGGGCATGTTGCCCTTCTGGTCTACAGCCGTGATTGTTCCTATTTTTAAGAAGGGGGACAAAGACAACTACAATGTTATTGCCCAATATCTTTATTGGATGCGACAGTCAAGGTACTGGGGAGGGTGATTTTAAATAGGCTGGACGATTGGGCAGAGGAAAACAACATTCTGAGTTACGTTCAATATGGTTTTAGGGCGGGGAGTTCTACCTCAGACCAATGTCTGAACCTCCTATTAAATTATCAATAAATATACGGTTGCCTGGTCTGAATCCCTGCACTAAGCATTCATGGACCTGATGTCTGCATTCAACAGGGTGAACCGAGCAAAACTCTGAGCTTTGCACAGTGAGATCCTAGTATTGTGGCCCTTTTAGCCAATCTTCACTCAAAGACCTCTGCCTCAGTGCATTTCTCTCGTGGCGCCGCCTGTACTCGCTCGTTCCCTACTAGCTATGGCGTTCATCAAGGGTGCATACTTGCCCCTTTTTTGTTTATCCTTCATGTGAGTGGGCTCGAGTCTGCACTAATATCAGTATCAGTGGACTGCCCTAATGTTGGTGATAGATCTCTCCCTGTTTTATTATATGCGGATGACGCGGTCCTCATGGCTCGGACCACAAATGGGCTGGATCTACTCTTGGCCAGGTATGTGTCTTCAATAGGTAAGCTTGATTTGTCGGTCAACTTCTCGAAGCTGTATGTGATGGTAGTGGGCCCTAAATCAACAAGTAGTAAGACCTATAAGGTTGCTAATTCTACTTTGGGTAAAGTCATGTCGTACCCTTACCTGGGCATTTTATTTCATGTTAAAAACTGTTGGAAGCCATTGGTTGAGGCCTAAAGATCTGAGTTTGTTAAAACTATGGGGACGGGTTCAAGTTTTGCACATAGATTAGGCTCTAGGGTGCCAAGGGACCTTTTAAAAACCTATCATGCCAAATGTATATTGCAACTTCGATACAGCAGCGAGGTATGGAGGTATGCAATGTTGGATAGGATTCAATCGGCAGAGAATACATTTCTACGCCAGATTGTACAGGTTCCACATTCCATTCCAGTTTTTTTGGTGCAGGCAGAGCTTGGGCTTGTACAAGTGTCGGACCTGATATCCCTAAGCCTGCTTCTGTGTTGGATTAAGATTTTGAGTAGGGTTGAACTGAAGTTAAATTGGTTGATCCTTGTGGCCTGTTTAGCTCTTGATTGGCCCTAGAGAATACCGTGGATAGCCTATTTTAGGGCTGCTTTTGCTTTCATAGGTAGGCCCGATATTTATGAGGACCCCACTTCCCTCTCCATGTGTGAGCTGGGGTGTGTTAAAAGGCTGTTTTTAGAACACTCTTGTTTGGAGAGAGAGTGTGTAGAGCTCCAGAAACCATAAGGTCGCGGTTATAGGTTGTTAAAAACCATGCAGGGGATGGAGCCATATCTCGCTAAGTCCTGCTCACAGCATGATAGGTTTTTATTTGCCAGGCTTAGGTTTAATCAATTGCATTATCTTTTGGCATCTCCATGTGGGTGGGCACGGCCTGAGGCAAGGTTACCCTGGGGCTGCGACAATAAGTCTCTGCAGGACATGCTGCATTTTATAATGTTTTGCTCGTATTTTAGCTCCCCGATGAAGCAGTTTTTAATCCCTCTGCTGAAATTTCTGAATTTTAACCAACTCAGGCCAGCTTTGCTGTATCTCCAGAGGCTTCCCAACGGCTATGTTAATTTTACTGTTTTATCATTCTTGCGAACTGCCTTGGTGTCCAGGAGATTGAGACCTGATTAACTTACGTAGTGCTTACTATGTTATTGTTTATTAATATAGTATATTAGCTACGAATTTGAGATAGAGGATTTTGTCTGCATTCTTTTATGGTGATATTATCAACTAAATAAAGATTTATGAATGAATGAAAAATTGCACGCTTGCTAAATGTGCTCTCACGTTAGGATTCTTTTTCCACAAATGTCTCTAAATTACACAAAGAGGAGTAATTGTGTAAATATCGGTAATTACACATCAAAGAGTAATGCGAAATTACTGAAATTATTCCAAATTTTCCGGTGTACTTAAAGTTCCGCCCAGGCCTAATTCAGATCTCTTTAACTTATTACCTCTGTTTAACATCTTTTGAAAGGAAAATATACATAAGTATATAACGTCACTAAATTCCATTCAGCTATTTGATCCTAATTTACAAAAGTACATTTTATAAAAGGGTAAATATGATTACTATTAGACCTGACATCCTTGGGTGGTAGTCCCCCAAACCTTTTGCCGTCACCCCTCCTGTTTTGCTGAATGTGTTTTTGTTGGATTTAGGACACTTTTCACTTTACCACTGCTAACCTAGGCTAAAGTGAATGAGCTCTTCCTAAAACATAGTTCAATTGGCCTACACCTAATTGGCACTTTTATTATACTTGTAACTCTCTACAAAATGATACTCTATGCACCAAGGCCTGTAAATTAAATGCTACTAGTGGGACTGTAGCACTCATTGTGCCACCCACTAAAGTAGTCTTTTTAAAACATGTCTCAGGCATGCAGGCTGTGTCACAGTTGTAAGCTTCTGTTTCGACCTGGCAAAATAAACCTTTTGCCAAGTTTAAACCTTAATTTTTTATTACATTTAAGTCACCCCTAAGGCAGGCCATAAAGGCTCATAGGCCAGGGTTCACTGTAGTTAAAAGTAGGGCTTGTGGGGTTATGTTTCATATGTCCTGGTAGTGAAAAACACCTAACATATTTTTCACTATTGCAAGACCTATCTCTCCCATAGCATACCGTTGGCTTGCCTTAAACGTAAGTTTGGGAGCACATAGGAAAACAATACTTATACTTAAATAAATTGTATTTTTAAACTTCATATAATGGTAAAGTCGGATTTTAAGTCACAAGTCAGAAATGCCACTTTTAGAAAACATTTATCTGGATAGGGGGGTTTGGCCCTTACCTACAACAACCTTGGGCCTCAGAAACCTGTAAACACATTGCAACATCAGGTGGTTGTGTAATTCAAATGCTTCTTTACTTATACATGAGGCACATTTTACTCAATAAACATGGCCTCACATTTCTTTTGTAACATTTGAATAGAACATATTTAAAGCTTTCACAATAACTACAATGAGAGAAAGAAAAACCACATTCAATCCTGTGACTGTGCACCTGACCAATTTCTGAAGAACCATGTGCTCAGTGTTGAAAAGCAAACAAGGATAAGTCAAACTAGTGAATAATACAAACTAAGACATGAACATGTTAAAATTCAATCTTCACCAGTCCTAAACTTGGAAAACTAGAGCGAAAAGTTCTCAGATGACGCTCTTGGTTAATGGACAGTGAGGGGGTCCAGGTTTATCTAACATGGGCTTCTAAGCTTTTGCTTGTTAATGAAAATAAATTTTAGTCCTCCATATTGATATATGTTGGGCTAGGATCCCCCGTGGATATTGGTCTACGCGTTTCGAACCCAAAATGTCTTTGCGGGTCAACATATGTCAGTATGGAGGACTAAAATGTATTTTCGCTCTGGCAACATTTTCCTACTTTAGTTAAATTGAATAATGTTTTAATGGAACATCTTACAATTTGAGAGTCCAGCCCTAAATCAGCACTATTGGCGTTTGTGGGCCACATAGTCAATAATATAGATGCTTGCTTTGGTTATGAAAACTACCACGTAAGCTTAATTTATACGCACACTTCCTACCTTATGATTCATCGTCGAAATTGCAGCCATGTTTTCCTCTCTCTTGCCTAGTTCTTTATATAATTGAAAAGCAAATGTTTGAGTCTGCCGGTCTCATGCCCCAACTTTATTTTAAAGTTTCTAGTGTCCTGATAACAAATGTAAAGTTCTTAACATAAAGTAACATTAACTGTACATTGAAATAAATCCTCAAACTGGGTATTCTTTCGTCCTTATCTGCCTTCTTTTTATAGAAAGGCGAAAGTACAAACCTGCCAAGGCTTTAAGTGGGCCGGGTCTTACCGGTGCTGAGCACGGCAGTTTTTTAAAGGAGGCCTCAAAACGGGTCTCTATCAGGCTCTGTTTTGTGCCCTAGCACAGGTGGCCCATTTTTTTCCGGACTGCAGGTGTTTATAAGCCACGCCCTTAATTACATTGGCCACGCCCCTTTGAGAGACCCTCCCCAGTTTTTTCATCCCACTTAAAGCCTTGAAACCTGCTATTTTGTCTAGTTGTATCAACGAAAAATAGTTTTAAGATTTGTATATCATAAAGCTGATCTCTCAAAATGGTTATTGTTTTTATTTGTACGGCTCCGGCTATGTATATCTCGATTGTCTTCCTGTCGTAGTGATGATAAAGGACTGTATAAAAAGAGAGCTTTCTGTTGAGAACACTTTTTTACGCTAAACATTTTTTTTTTGCAATGCCAGGAACATGACATGACCGATTTCTAATCTTACTTGTGATAGTATTGCATTTTCTTTTACAGGTGGCTTTCATGATTGAAGTTACACTTTCTGTTTTACTTTTTTCTATAACAAGTCTTGCGTCCCGGGAAATATTTATGGATTTTTTTGGGGTTCTTTTCTTAGCTATCATTTTGTTCTTCATATTTCTGAAGTTGATTATGCTAACCACATATTTGTACTGGAGTTTAAACAGACTCAGGGTAATTATAATAGCGTCACCTTTACTGCTTTTATGAATTAAGGCTTCCACTTGCGCCTAAACAAAAATGTGTACTCTTTAATCTGAGCATAGTACAGATAAACGAGTTTCGCTTTATGGAACTGATTTGCTTAGAAAGAGCAGCCAATGTGAAAGCTCATCATGTCAGCAAGTGTCAGGGCGTGGCGACTGGTGAGACAATCCTCCATGTAAAATGGCGGAATATACTTTTATGGTCTCTTGGTTATGTTTGCAGTGGGTAATTTGTTGTCTACTTGTATTTTACAAGGTGATAGTCTGTGTCAAAAAAGAGTAAATAGCCTCAGCGTTAAATCATAAAGCACTGCCGAAAGAAGAATGATAACCTCTGCCTTTTATTTTCTCTCTTAATTAGGGGTGGGTGAATTCCTCAGAATTTTGCAGACTTGTATGTAACTCTGCGGAATTCCACTGCATAAAACTCAGTGAGTTCCGCCCACCCCTATGTATAAGGAGTCCCCCAACTGCAAACGCTAGCAACAGGTATAAATATTGGACCACCTGAGTCACTCATCAGATAACTTATGGACCTGTGGAAGACTCAGAAGAAAGACTGCTCTGCTGCCCTGCTGCTGGAAGGACTGATCTGCAACTGGAAGAACTGCCCAGCTGCCTTGCTTGCTGACTCGAATGGACCTGCCTATGCGCTGCCATTGGCCTCTGCTGGAATGAGACCTGGGCAGTGGGTCCTGTTAATATAGATGGCTATAGGTCATATTGTACCCCTGCAACTCCCTAACTTGCTGGAAGGGCGAAGGGTGGGATTGTGACTTTTTTAAAGAACACCTTGCGGTTTGAAGTTTTATTATCTTTTAATGAATGTCGATATTTTAACATGTTACATCTTAAAGGTCCAGAAGGTGACACCATATTACTGATTAATTTTTATAATAATTTATTTGAGGGTGATATGTACAAAGTTGTTGCTTTAGTGGAGGAAAATATGAATAAGTTAACTGGTTCTTGTAAAAAAGATCCGACAGTATTTTGGTTGGGCGATTTCAATGTACACCCCTGCCCTCTCGCGTCAACCTTTGTATGTGGTTTAACAGACGAGGATGGAGGGGGTAATATACACTTTTCCCATAACCAATATGGCAATGCCCTAAATAAGCTCATTATCATAAAAGACCTGGAGATCATGAACCCCCGGTCGGAATCTACCGGCTCCCTGCTTGAAACCTTTCGCTCTACCCTATATAGCTCATCAACCGATTTTATAATAGCTTCTGCTATATTGGGAGGAGCGTTTAGTAACTGGAATGTTGAATTTCTCTGTTATAGTGATCATGCGGCTGTAACTTGGGTTATGAAATGGTTAGATATTCATGGTCCTAACTTCTCTCACATAAAATCCACTATAGCTAAGAAGAATGGGATAACTCTTAAATGGGAGGGTATTGACAAGGCTGTTCTCATTTCCCAGGTCGTGTCTAGCAGAATGAAGGAAATAGTAATATGTTTAGATCCAAATCAGGAACCCCAGTCTATTATTGAGGCCTTTGAGGCTATTTTGCTAGAGGTGAAAAAGAACCTTTTTAAGAGTGGGGGTTCTCATAAAACCATTGGACCGAAATGGTTTGATCATAACTGCACTAAAGCACTTTCCCACCTACATCGATTACTCAAGAGTGTACCAAGAAATCCTGCCCTTGTGAAACAGGCCCGGCTAAGTTATTCTATGGCCAGGAAGAACAGAGTAAAGATATTAAAAGAAGAAGCCCGGGAAAAATTACTGAAAGCCTCAGTTACAAACAATGCAAGGGACTTTTGGTCAATGATCAATGCACCATTTCTAAACTCGAATTCTGATCCTACTTTGGACACACATGTGGATGAGGACTCATGGGTGGAACACTTTTGTAAAATTTTTAATGGTTTGCGAGAGGGTACTGGTGCGGTTGATGAGGAGCCTGCCCCCCATCTAATATTGCTCTCACTTTTAATCACATGGAGATAGCTGCAGCCTTGGCACAATCCTCCAGTAATAAGGCACCGGGAATAGATGGTACCCCGATAAATTTCTTCACAGATCGCTCTGATCTGTGGGGACCTCTACTTACCAACATATTTAATGCCATAGCCAAGGAGGGACCGCCAACATCCTGGCATAAAGCAGTTTTAATTCCAATACACAAAAAAGGGGATAAACTAGACACCAGAAACTATAGGCCAATCTCCCTCCTTGATAGCACGGCTACACTTATGGGAAGAGTGCTATTAAATAGACTGGAGACATGGGATCTGGCAAACAATATTCTGATCCCGGCACAATATGGCTTTAGAAAGGGTAGAGGCACCCAAGATCAGTGTCTGAACCTGAGCCTACTTATAGCGAAGTACGCCCACGCTAAGCAAGGCAATTTATATCTTCCCTTCATGGATCTTAGCGCAGCTTTTGACTGTGTATCCCATTCCCATTTATGGAGGATCATAAGGGAAATGGGGGTAGACCAGGAAATAATTACCTTCATAAGACAATTGTATTCGAGGAGCGAAGCATGTGTAAGGTATGGCAAACAGGGTGAGTGCACTAGATGGTTCCCAGTTACTAGAGGCGTTCGGCAAGTGTGCGTTCTCTCACCTTTTCTGTTTTTGCTCTATACAAATGGGGTGGAGTCTCGACTCCTGGAATCAGCCATGGATGTACCCAGAATACATAAGATGCGCATCCCAATTTTATTGTATGCAGATGATGCAGTTTTAATTGCGCGCACGGGGAGGTCGCTGCAGAAACTGTTAAATAATTATGTAGAATTTATGAAAAGTTTGGATCTTCACACAAACAAATCCGTCATTTGTTTTAATTGCAGGAAAAAAGCTGAAAACCCCCCACCTTTTTTTTATCTCTAATCGTAAAGTGGTGCAGACAGAGTTATTTTCCTATCTAGGGGTGACTTTTGACTATCGAGCATCCTGGACGAATATGGTGGCAAACAACGGGATCATGCTTGAAAAGAGTACAAACGGCATTCGCTCCTTTAAAAAAAAAAATTGGGAACAAGAAATCCAGACATTTTAAGGAAGGTTTATGGGGCCAAATCGAGTGCAGTAGCTGCATACGGTGCGGGAGTGAGGGGTCATGTTAATGTAGAGGGGTTACAAATAATAGAGGATAGTTTCTGGAAATCAATGATGAGCCTTCCCATTAGCTGTTCCAATTTTAAATTACATCAAGAGCTAAACATCCCCTATATAACTGATCAGATTAAAGCAGCTCCTATTCTTCTTTGGCACTCAATATGGTGCAGAGATACTGTGTCCCTTACCCAACAAATAATAATGGATTGTTTAGACCTAGATCATATAGAAAATATCAATTGGTTGAAGTATGTGAAAAAAACCCTACATACATAGGGAGTCTATTCAAATTACCTGGAAACTGTGTATCTGTCTCGAAAAAAGTTTTAAAATCCCGTTTTTAGCCTTTGCCAATGATGCGAGAATGAATGTAAATCATAACAAACCATCTTTAAGGGAATACCTGGAGGGCCCACTGCAGGATGAGGGGTTATCCTCCTATCTGGAGCTTGTAACATTCCCTCGGCATAGATTTATTCTGTTAAGATTTCGCCTTAATTTGACCCATGTATGCTGGGCCACCCTGCTGGTATTTATTCTACTAATGATCTCCCTTGTTGCCCTTGTGATGATCTCTCGCGTCAAACTGATTTGCACATTTTGTTCTTTTGTAAATTTATTGTAATCATCGGAAAAGGTTTTTAATTCTTCTTTTACGTAATCTTAATTTTAGACAATGTCGCCCGGCCTTATACTTTTTACAAATGCTGCCTGACCCATTAACCTGTTTTAGTGTCGCTTCCTTTTTATGTGCGTCTTTGAGAACTAGGAAAATGATCACTTGCTGACATAAATTGTTTGTTTTTAGTGTTTTTATCTGTGATTTGTGAACTTTTATGATTAATTCTGTATTAATCGAATAAAGTAATTTTGATTGATTGATTGAGTCCGATCACCAAGAGCTGTGTCCCCAGGTTCTGGACCCTTGGCTGGCATCAGAGTGTACTCCTCCTGGCTCAACTGAGGATTACCTCAAAACCGACACAGCACAAAACAACTCAATGCAGGACCTCATATCGCAGCATCTCACAGCTCCTGATCTGCAGCCTCTGTGGAACCGATGCAGAGCAATGGAACTCGATGTAGGACCTTGACTGACAGCACCTCGTAGCTCCTGATCGGCGACCTAATCAGACATAATGCAGCTTGGCACAACTCAATGCAGCATCTCGCAGCTCCTAAACGTCGACCCCATTGGACCAGACACAATTCGACAGAGCGCGAAGCAGGACCTTGCATCTCAGCCCAAGTACAACCAGGTACACTCTCCAATGAGCCAAACTCAGTCGTACACCCGAATCGCTCTCTATCACAATCGGCCTCAACTTGTGACTTTATCCCAATCTGCGTGATCAGATAACCACAGTTGGCACTTTGCACATTTTGGTGTTTACTTTAAAATTACATATATTGAATTTCTGTTGCTCTGGCATAATTTATTTATTCAAATTTTCTCTAGATTGGTGTGGGATTTTCTTGTGTTGTGCTTTCACTTTATTACTGTTTGTATGCAGCATAAATACTTTACACAATGTCTCTAAGTTAAGCCTGACTACTTTTGTTCCAGGCTCCCATAGGGTTGAGCACAGGTTAATTTAGTTTCAGTCCTGGCAAATGGTTTATTTGACAGGTCTTAATGGCAGTTTAAAACTGCACTACAGGTTGCAGTGGCAGGCATGAGACATGTTTTAAAAGGCCCTTTTAGTGGGTAGCACAATGAGTGCTGCAGGCCACTAATACCATTTAAGTTGCAGGCCCTGGGTACATGTAGTACCATTTACTAGGGATGTACAAGTAAATGAAATGTACCAATCATGTGTGGGCCAATTTTACCATGTTTTAGGGAGAAAGAACAAGGACCTTACCACTGGTTAGCAGGGAAAAGAGTCCCAAAAGCCAACAAAAACAAGCTCAGCAAAGGAAGGCAGAAGAAGGCAAAAATCTGGGGTGACCCTGCAGAAAGGGCCAGGTCCAACAATGTTCCAGTCCTTTAATGGCCCCTGTTCTTGATCTAGCACGGAAGGGGAGGGGGCATTATACACCGAGCCACCAGGGGCCATATTATCCAAGGGCACAACGGGCATGTGTGCCCCGGGACACAGTGGCATTAAAGAAAGGGGCCACAGGCGCTAGTGTATCTCCTTCTGTAATACTGATAGTGCTGGTGCACAAGTAGCACCAGTGCTACATGAGAAGGCATTACTCATTTGAATGGGGGCATGGCCCCATGGAAATGAGAGGATCTCTTTACCTCTGTGCCTGTGCCGTATTATGGACATGAGTGCAGAGGCAAACATGCCCTTAGGAGGTGCACTGAATGTATGCCACAAAAAGGTAGTGCACTTTCAGTGCACCTCCTATAGGCAGCACTCTGGAGGGGAGAAAGAAGTTCCCATGGACCCCCCAGACATCCCCCTGCAGGGGGGTGCAGTCACTTACTGCATTACCTTGCAGGAGGATCTCTCTCCCCTCTTCAAAGGGCAGGTGGCATGCCGTCTGCACTGTGAATCACGGAGCAGCTTTGAAGCAGCTGCTCCGTATTTCACTTGAATACGCTGCCCCCAGGTCAGCACCTGTTTGCAGCTGTCCTGGGGGCAGCACATTCTTTGTAATATGGCACACTATCCCTGTTTGCGCCCTGCACACCATTTGTAAGGTGTGTTGTGGCACATACAGAAAAAGTATGCCATATACAAAATACGTCCCCAAAGTTTTAAAACCGGCTATCAAAGACTCCAGGCCACCTGGAATGCCCAGTGGAATAAAAGGCCTGTCCGGCCCTCCTGACGTTACTTACCCTGAAACTCAGAGAAGAGGTATAAAAATACCCCAAGATATTTAAGAACAGGACGATTTACTATTCTAACTCCAGTCCATGAATATGTAGGGACAAGGTTAGGGATCCATGCCACACTTTTGGAAAATGGAGAGAGTAAAAATACCCACACGACAATGCGCCGCTGTGAATTGCTTTTGGATGCGCACCAAAGACTGCAGGGCATTGACAAATTAGGAACTTCAACAGAAGAAACATCAGATTGCATTCAAATACGTCACAGCACGTCATATACCACACCAGATTAGTCATTAAGCCCAATGACCTTTAAAGATTGCTTTCTATGATATATCACGTGTTTGTTTGTAATGAGAGATGGGAGCCCGTGTCACGATACATAACTTAATAGCCGCCATGTGATTAATTGCAAGGGAGAGGAGGGAAAATCAGTACATTACTGCAAGGCGCCCAAAAAGTATAGCTGAGTACAAAAATGTTGGTTACAATTTTACTTCTTTAAAAATAAAAAAAACAATCAATTTGGTTAGCTTCTTTACACGAAGGATGCAAGGGGTTCCCGCTGTTTAACAATGTTCACCAGGGATGAAAGATAGGCTCTTATATTTCTTACTGAATGTCTGCCAAAGGTTTGACGCCCAACAGATACAAAACACACACAAGAATGAAGAGGCATAGATTTAATTTGCATGATTAAGACCCAAAAGACAGGGTTACTTGATGGAAAGACAAAGGATAGCCGTGTTATATCTGTAAAAAAAAAAAGACAAAACTAGGGACGGACACAGCCTCTATTCTAGACAATTGTTCAAATTATTCATGAGCTCGGGTCCTTCTGTTTCATGGAGAGCGTCCAAGAAATGTGAGAAAAGAAATGCTAATAATGACATTTTGTGCAGTAAATGGAAACAAGCAGCTTCCTCTACATGACAAGAGGGAGTATGAACATGGCGCGCATTGTATTCTGTTCTATTGATAAAGTGGACTTAAGGGGCGGGTTTGCATACATTACACCTGGCAATTATGTTTTTGCACTGGCCTCTTTTGGACATTTTAAAAGTCGTGTTATTTGCTACACTTACACTTTTTATGTGCGTAATTCTTCAATAGGCAGTTACATTTTGGTACGCTGTTTCTTTTTTGTATGAAGAGCGAGACACAATCAGGTACATGCATCAACCATTTTTGCGAGCGCAAACGGTGCGATTCGCAAAAATCGCCCGTTTGCGCCCGCCAAAAGGGCATTTGCGATGCATGAAGGGTCAAGGCACTCGCAATTTGAGAATTCGCAATTAATTGCGAGTTCTCAAATTGCGATTGCATTTAACGAATCGCATTTTGCGATTCCTTAAATGCAATGCAAGAACCACTTTGAAGTAGCGATTTCGCTACTAGGGAGCGCAAATTACTATGAAGTTGAACTTCATGGTAATTTGCTAAAACTTTGAAAAATGCACTAAAGTGCATTTTTCAAAGTTAGTAGGTTACACACACACATGTCCTTTGGACATGTGTGTGCGCAACTACTGTGCACAGATCAATTTCAGGGTGCAACAGGGTGTCCTTTTGACAGCCTTGCACCCTTGAAATGCATGCACAATTTGCGAGTACCAATTGGTACTCGCAAATTGCGTATGCAAATTCCCATTCATTCCTAAGGGCCTGTATGCCCATAGGAATGAATGGGAAGCCATTCCTTATTTGCGACTCGCAAATAAGGAATGTGTAGGAATCGCTATTTTTATAGCGATTCCTACATGCATAGGCTTTTGCGAGTCCTTAATTGCGATTCCTTAATAATCGCAATTAAGGACTCGCAAAATCCTAGCTTGATGCATGTGCCTGAATGTCACCACTGAAAAACTCGCAGTTCTGAAGTTTAATGTTTTTGGGGGTTACATTTGTAACAAGAGCTGCACTCTGACCCACAGATAAGTAACCTATACTTAACAAATATTCCTTGATTAATTACACGTTAAAATTGATCATAGAAAATACTTACAAAAAATTGGTTGTAAGTTGGAATATCATAATCCAAAAATCTAAAATCATGTGACATTATCATCGTTTACAAAGACATCGTTGATTGGTTGTAGATTTTCTATTATTAACTCCAATGGGGTGATATTTTTGTAGATTATACTTAGGACACAATATTTATTTACTTTGAATAATAGTCTTATAATGATATCCTCAGACCACACCTTTAAAATACATTGGCCCAAATTAGCCCCAGAAAATTGCGTGCCACTCCAAGCTGCTACCAAAACGTGGTAAAGCACTTTTCCTTACACTTTAGTGCTGATACAAATTTAGAGCCCCAAACATAGTTTATGTAATTCTGATATAATCAATTTGCAGGTAGAGCTTTGTGATTGTGCCTTGCCCTTGTGTGGGTCAATAGTATGTCATATGTGGCTTGTGAAGGTTGTTGAAAGCCACAGAATAGGCAATAGTGCCTAGCCGTTTTTTTTATAGGTTGGGTAATCTTGTTGTATGTTGTTGCACGCTGACTAGTAGCTAATGGATTGCTCAGAGAGAAGGACAGCATTTTAATTCACCCTGAACTCTTTGTGGGTTTGTTATGACTTAAGGGGCAGGGAAAGCTGCTCCAGAGTGTGGGATGACAAATGCAAAAACAACAGTTGATGGACAGAATGCAGAACAATGTCATACATTCACCACAGTACAGAGATCTGGGCCTAAATCCATCGTTTTTTTGCTCACCACGCCATTCCAGTTTGAACCCAGCCATATGCAAATCAGTCTTGACCCTGTGCCTCATGGGAACAGTCCAGCCCGAACTGCCAAGCCAGGTCCTCCCTGGACTGGAAACAAGCATCCTAGGACCGGTTTCGGGGTTTCACCCCTCTTCAGCCAGAATAGCTTGATTCCAGTGGCATGGAGAGCACGGGACCCACGTCTCGGCATACCCGTCCCACTCGGGGTGACAAATGCAAAAACAACAGTTGATGGACAGAATGCAGAACAATGTCATACATTCACCCCAGTACAGAGATCTGGGCCTAAATCCATCGTTTTTTTGCTCACCATGCCATTCCAGTTTGAACCCAGCCTGATGCAAATCAGTCTTGACCCTGTGCCTCATGGGAACAGTCCAGCCTGAACTGCCAAGCCAGGTCCTCCCTGGATGGGAAACAAGCATCCTAGGACCGATTTCGGGGTTTCACCCCTCTTCAGCCAGGTTAGCTTGATTCCAGTGGCATGGAGAGCACGGGACCCACGTCTGGGCATACCTGTCGCACTCGGGGTGACAAATGCAAAAACAACAGTTGATGGACAGAATGCAGAACAATGTCATACATTCACCCCAGTACAGAGATCTGGGCCTTAATCCATCGTTTTTGCTCACCATGCCATTCCAGTTTGAACCCAGCCATATGCAAATCAGTCTTGACCCTGTGCCTCATGGGAACAGTCCAGCCCGAACTGCCAAGCCAGGTCCTCCCTGGACTGGAACCAAGCATCCTAGGACCGGTTTCGGGGTTTCACCCTCTTCAGCCAGGATAGCTTGATTCCAGTGGCATGGAGAGCACAGGACCCACGTCTGGGCATACCCGTCCCACTCGGGATGACAAATGCAAAAACAACAGTTGATGGACAGAATGCAGAACAATGTCATACATTCACCCCAGTACAGAGATCTGGGCCTAAATCCATCGTTTTTTGCTCACCATGCCATTCCAGTTTGAACCCAGGCATATGCAAATCAGTCTTGACCCTGTGCCTCATGGGAACAGTCCAGCCCGAACTGCCAAGCCAGGTCCTCCCTGGACTGGAAACAAGCATCCTAGGACCGGTTTCGGGGTTTCACCCTCTTCAGCCAGGTTAGCTTGATTCCAGTGGCATGGAGAGCACGGGACCCTCGTCTGGGCATACCCGTCCCACTCGGGGTGACAAATACAAAAACAACAGTTGATGGACAGAATGCAGAACAATGTAATACATTCACCCCAGTACAGAGATCTGGGCCTAAGTCGATCGTTTTTTGCTCACCATGCCATTCCAGTTTGAACCCAGCCATATGCAAATCAGTCTTGACCCTGTGCCTCATGGGAACAGTCCAGCCCAAACTGCCAAGCCAGGTCCTCCCTGGACTGGAAACAAGCATCCTAGGACCGGTTTCAGGGTTTCACCCCTCTTCAACCAGGATAGCTTGATTCCAGTGGCATGGAGAGCACGGGACCCACGTCTGGGCATACCCGTCCCACTCGGGGTGACAAATGCAAAAACAACAGTTGATGGACAGAATGCAGAACAATGTCATACATTCACCCCAGTACAGAAATCTGGGCCTAAATCCATCGTTTTTTGCTCACCATGCCATTCCAGGTTGAACCCAGCCATATGCAAATCAGTCTTGACCCTGTGCCTCATGGGAACAGTCCAGCCCGAACTGCCAAGCCAGGTCCTCCCTGGACTGGAAACAAGCATCCTAGGACCAGTTTCGGGGTTTCACCCCTCTTCAGCCAGGATAGCTTGATTCCAGTGGCATGGAGAGCACGGGACCCACGTCTGGGCATACCCGTCCCACTCGGGGTGACAAATGCAAAAACAACAGTTGATGGACAGAATGCAGAACAATGTCATACATTCACCCCAGTACAGAGATCTGGGCCTAAATCCATTGTTTTTTGCTCACCATGCCATTCCAGTTTGAACCCAGCCATATGCAAATCAGTCTTGACCCTGTGCCTCATGGGAACAGTCCAGCCCGAACTGCCAAGCCAGGTCCTCCCTGGACTGGAAACAAGCATCTAGGACCGGTTTCGGGGTTTCACCCCTCTTCAGCCAGGTTAGCTTGATTCCAGTGGCATGGAGAGCACGGGACCCACGTCTGGGCATACCCGTCCCACTCGGGGTGACAAATGCAAAAACAACAGTTGATGCTCACTGTGCCACTGGATTCAAGCTAGCCTGGCTGAAGAAGGGTGACATACCCTGAAACCGGTCCCAGGATGCTTGTTTCCGGTCCAGGGAGGACCTGGCCTGGCAGTTCGGTCTGGACTGTTCCCATGGGACACAGGGTCAAGACTGATTTGCATATGGCTGGGTCCAAACTGGGGTGGCGTACTGGGCAAAAGAACGATGGATTTAACCCAGATCTTTTGACTGGGGGAGAATGTTTGCATTGTCAGCATTCCGTCCATCATTTGTTTGCTGTAACACTTTTCACCCTAAGTGGGATGGGTATGCCCAGACGTGGGTCCCTTGCTCACTGTGCCACTGGATTCAAGCTAGCCTGGCTGAAGAAGGGTGACATACCCTGAAACCGGCCCCAGGATGCTTGTTTCCGGTCCAGGGAGGACCTGGCCTGGCAGTTCGGTCTGGACTGTTCCCATGGGGCACAGGGTCAAGAGTGATTTGCATATGGCTGGGTCCAAACTGGGGTGGCGTAGTGGGCAAAAGAACGATGGATTTAACCCAGATCTTTTGACTGGGGGAGAATGTTTGCATTGTCAGCATTCCGTCCATCATTTGTTTGCTGTAACACTTTTCGCCCTAAGTGGGATGGGTATGCCCAGACGTGGGTCCCTTGCTCACTGTGCCACTGGATTCAAGCTAGCCTGGCTGAAGAAGGGTGACATACCCTGAAACCGGTCCCAGGATGCTTGTTTCCGGTCCAGGGAGGACCTGGCTTGGCAGTTCGGGCTGGACTGTTCCCATGGGGCACAGGGTCAAGACTGATTTGCATATGGCTGGGTCCAAACTGGGGTGGCGTAGTGGGAAAAAGAACGATGGATTTAACCCAGATCTTTTGACTGGGGGAGAATGTTTGCATTGTCAGCATTCCGTCCATCATTTGTTTGCTGTAACACTTTTCGCCCTAAGTGGGATGGGTATGCCCAGACGTGGGTCCCTTGCTCACTGTGCCACTGGATTCAAGCTAGCCTGGCTGAAGAAGGGTGACATACCCTGAAACCGGTCCCAGGATGCTTGTTTCCAGTCCAGGGAGGACCTGGCCTGGCAGTTCGGTCTGGACTGTTCCCATGGGGCACAGGGTCAAGACTGATTTGCATATGGCTGGGTCCAAACTGGGGTGGTGTAGTGGGCAAAAGAACGATGGAATTAACCCAGATCTTTTGACTGGGGAGAATGTTTGCATTGTCAGCATTCCGTCCATCATTTGTTTGCTGTAACACTTTTCGCCCTAAGTGGGATGGGTATGCCCAGACGTGGGTCCCTTGCTCACTGTGCCACTGGATTCAAGCTAGCCTGGCTGAAGAAGGGTGACATACCCTGAAACCGGTCCCAGGATGCTTGTATCCGGTCCAGGGAGGACCTGGCCTGGCAGTTCGGTCTGGACTGTTCCCATGGGGCACAGGGTCAAGACTGATTTGCATATGGCTGGGTCCAAACTGGGGTGGTGCAGTGGGCAAAAGAACGATGGATTTAACCCAGATCTTTTGACTGGGGGAGAATTTTTGCATTGTCAGCATTCCGTCCATCATTTGTTTGCTGTAACACCAGAGTGTGGGATAGCACATGTTTGTGGAGGAGGAGGTTGCAAACACAGGCTGCACTCATTGTAAACATGCCACTCGATTAGGTGATCCGTGGCCCTGTGCTTCTGCCTGGCGCGTTATTCAATAATGTGTTTCCTACAAAAGCACAGTAAGTACATTGGCATCTCTCCTGTCAGGTTTAGGTGTTCAGGTTGACCAAAGACTTGTATACTTTCGAAGACAGCACTACTACAACTCCCTTGTGAGGTAGATCTCAAATAGATTAATGAAAGGCTCTAAAATTATGTTTGTATCACTCTTGGGTACCAGGGGCCAGGCTGAATGATTTCAAGGTCATTTAGACCCTGGTGGGTTTATCACCCACCCCCCCACAGGTCAGTGGAGGCACTGGTCTCATCCTCCCTGGCAGAAAATCACTCACCATTTCAAAAGGTACACTCCTGCCTAATAGGAACATCTTTGCCTTGAATCTATTCTCCAGTAAAAGGGTGCACTTTAGGGAGATCTCAATTCTTGGTGGGTGGCAAGTGTTCTAACCCACGTAATGTTCAATTTTTGGATTTCCAAAGCAGGAGTTGTTTTTACGAAATACAAAAATCAATGGCCCTGATGTGCTTTTTCCTAACTGGAACTGAAGCCTTCCATAGCAGTCTCAGTCAGGGAAATCCAATGATGGCTGCGCTGCCTTCAAAAGGTTGGGCTTATTGCCACTTTGACTCACTGGTCTTTTAGCTGATTGACTTCTGGGTAATGTTTTACTACTGGCTAGCGAGCCTAAGGCCCCACTGTCAGCATTTTTGCAGTCCCCACTCCTCTAAATAGGGTGAGGGAACCAGGAGGTGGGTGGACATGGAATCTTCCATTTTTTTGACAGATAACTCCTTCCCTGCCAAACTCTAAATCACTCCCTTGAGACTGTGGTATGTTTACTGGCCTGGATCTGCCACTTAAATATGCAATACCGTAACATGAGAACATAATATAACATACAAGCCAAGTGCTTGGAAAAATATAGTGTAAGAGAAAATATTTGAATAAATAAAGAGAAACTGAAGAAAAGCTCAATAGGGTCAATGTTAACATTCTAAATAAACTAATCTTTTAGGGAATGGTTAAAAAGTGTGAAAACATGAGAAAATGCCACTATAATTATTTTCAGGACCACTTTTTTTCAATGAATCTACCCTTTAGACCATCAGCAACATTTAACTATCCCTACACTGGACTACTACAATGCCCTTCCTGATAGGGCAAACAGAATTCCAATGATGAAAGTTCTCCAAAATTCAAAGCTTAGATTCACCATTAATTTCAGTTGCAGAGACCACATTAACCCTGCTCTGAAGACTCATGAAATAATGATTCCAGTTCACAATTGAATTGATGTTTCTGACAAATGAATTTAATAACAATGCCCCTTGTTGTCTATGTGCCGCGACCTTGCTCCCAACAAGTTGCGTTGTGTATGGCAGGGTTTTCCTGTTAATACATACATAGTGCAAACAATGCAGGCGTGATTGTGCGTCAATATGGAGAAACTACTACATTATTAGAGTATATGTTTATTAGGCTTTCGGCCTAGAAAACAAACTAACTGTTTCAATGTCAATGCCAGCAAATGTGTGCCTGATTGCCATGTTTTTATTTTTGAATTTTATTTTGACAGTGTTCACGTAAACAAGATGAGGGCATTTTTTGTCAGTTTAGTTGGGTGCAGTGCTTGCAGCCAAAAGGCTACGTTGCCTTGTACAGAATTAGCTTGGAAGGAGACAAAGTTGTTACATAGTTATAGTTCATGTACTTTTGCAGGAGGCCATTGTTTTAGTACAGAATTAGCAACAAATGTGCTGAGAATGAGTGCTCCCTCCCCTAACCGTTGGAGGTAATTGAAATCTATGGTATAATGAGAAGACAGATAAAGGAGGGGTTAGACACACTAATTAGATGTTGAGGGAAACATGCTGAAAGAACGTATTCTGACTGGAGACCCACAGCCAAGTAAGGTATGCGGGGAAACTAACATGACTTGGATCGCAGTGAATTAGTTAGGCGATAGAGCCAAGTAATTACATAGCTGAAAATACTTTTGAATAATAGATACGGATTTTAGACTAATAGTACCTTTGGGGCTTTCCTTGGCTTACCTCTGAGTTTAGTTTTGAATGCTAAGTTTTATGGATGATTTGTGAATAATAAATAACTAGTCATTGTAAAATACCAATCATTGTGTGTGTCTACTCTTTTAGTGAATCAGGGTGGGGATCTGCTTTATTAACAACCCCTGCATATGAGAGATTCTTTGACAGGGTTGTCTGACTTCTTTTTTATGTAATATTTTTTGTTACAATTTTATAAAGCAATAGAGAGAGTTAATTACAACCATTGAAATTGATACAAATTAAAATAGAAATAATCAAGTATAAATATGAGAATAAAAAGATTTTTTATTTGATAGAAAAAGATAAAAAAGAAGGAAAGCAAAAGGGAGAGAAAGAAAAACAGAGCAAAAGGGATAGAAGAGGAGAGGAGAGAAGAGAAAGAAAAGAAATTAAAAGAATAATAAGCGCAGGGAGAGAAAGTTAGTGAAAGTTAGTGGAAGTGAAAGGTAACCAGTATAGGTCAGAATTAATTGGCATTGAGTAAGAGATGACACAGTATGGATTTTAGGCTCATCACAAATAAAATTCTATCAAGTAGTTACAGATAGTTTGGTGAAATCTTTCCAACATGAAAGTATTACTTTAAAGGCAAGAGCAATAACAAATACAATAACAAATGGCTATTAGTCATAGAATCAATGCATAAAGAACCCCCAAAAATATGTTGTAAGGTGAGAGGAATATTTTACTGTAAAATCAGTAAGCATTTAGACCACACAGAAATCCCAAAACTATGAATCAGACAACAATTATATAACATGTGTATTAATGATCCAGTATGTTTAGAACAAGACCAGCATAATAGAGAGGCCAAAAAATGTAATTCAACCATCTGTTCGGGGGTAAGAACAGCTCTATTATAGATAAAGAAAAGTGATTGTGTAATATGAGCTGCTCTAGAGGTTCTGAATAATTTAAGCCAAAGTTTATCCCAAAGTTGGGAAGACAAGGAAATATTTAAGTCTTCTTTCCATAATAATTCAATCACACTTTTAGGTCAGGACTTGGGAGGGGATAGCTGGGTTTTATATATAAAGGCAGCCACAGGAAGAGATACTTTTAAAATGGTATTAGGATATGTAGGCGGTATTGCTGGTATTGGTGGAGGTGAATCAAGGCTTATGTTGGTTTCAAGTAAAAAGGATTTAAGGGGGTGTTGAGATTAAATTATATTCATCAACAAATGACTCATTGTAAGAAACTGGCTCTAAATATACTGCACCAAAGTGAGGTACAGTGTGTATAGGGTCCAAGGGTCTCCAGAGGTTTGGCAGAGGTTAAAGTTAGATAGAACCTTACTCTCTAAAGTGGTAGCTTGGTCGAGCAGTAAGGCAGTATCAGAGGACAGTGTAAAGCATTTGATGTACACACCCAGTCAGCAAATGAAACCACACACTCAAGAACTGAACTCTAGGCCAATTGTTTTGTATAAAAAAATATACTGTTATTTTATTTTAGAACCACAGGTTTGCATAAAAATACTTTCTCAAGATAAGATGCTGTTTGTTGAATACTTTCAATGAACAATAGACTTTGAATGCAATAAGGTACAGGGGTTGCAATAGGCAACACAATACTTAGTATAACTATAACGTTGGGCTCAATGGGATTTTTAAGTAAACCGTAATAGAATTACTTTACGAACGTTTTTCTTACTCAGGGCTGGATCCTGGATTCAGCCCTGGTGCATTTCCTGTAAACAGTTGAAAGAAATCGTTTTTGTTACACAGGCGATTTTTAAGGAATATTTGTATGTTGCAAAAATCGACACTTAGAAGAATTTCTGGCAAAAACCAGGCAATGTTATCCTATGGAGGAAAATCAAGTTACCGGAAAATCACAGTTGTAATCACTTTTTCTAGTCAGTGCTGGGTACCTAAATCCAGCACTGGGATCTCTCCTGAGAACAGGTGAGTAATTTCGATTTTGGTATTCGGACGATTTTTAGTGAATATTTCGAAGTTCCAAAACTCGACACTTAGACGAATTTCTGGTGAAAACCAGGCAATGTTATCCTATGGAGGAAAATCAAGTTATCGGAAAATCACAGTTGTAATCACTTTTTCTAATCAGTGCTGGGCACCTAGATCCAGCACTGGGATCTCTCCTGAGAACAGGTGAGTAATTTCGTTTTTGATGTTCGGACGATTTTTAGTGAATATTTCAAAGTTCCAAAACTCGACACTTAGAAGAATTTCCAAGTGAAAACCAGTCAATGTTACCCTATGGAGAAAATGCAAGTTATCGGCTTTCAGGTAAGTACTCGGCTGGCAGAGTTAAGGGTCTGGGGCAAGACTCAGGGGTCTCCCAGGTTCAGGTTTGTACTGTTGTTACACCCTCAGCAGCACAGGGGCGGCCGGGTGCAGAGAGAGTAGGCCCAACATTAGCCTATGGCGGGCGGGGGGCCTTTGGTTGGTGGCTGCTCGCAGGCAGGCCACTCGGCTGTGGGAGCAAAGCTCCTGGTCACTTACTCAGGGCAAGTGGGGAAGTCGGACAGGGTAGTTGGTGCACCCTCAACGGCACTGGGGCGGCCGGGTGCAGTGGGCTTTTGGGCCGTCGGGCACCCAATGGATTTCAATGGGAAAGCTGCAAGACAAACAAAGGCTGCAAGCTCGGGGACGGTGATTCTTCAGGTGCGACCACCACTTCGAGAGGTAAGTTGGGAAGGTGTAGGAAGGGTAGGCACACAGGAATGGGGCATAGGAGACAGTGGGGCGCCGGGTGCAGGGGTGTCTTTAGGCGTCGGAAATCTTACCCTCTGCTGGTCGCGGTTGGAGGGGTCCCTGGTATTGGGGCTGCAGGCGTCGTCAGGAGCGTCGAGGGGAGTCCTTGGGTGCTGGATTCTTGGTCACAGTCGCCGGAGGGACGTCCTCGTGGTCTTTGTCCACTTTGGCTAGGGCCGGGCTCGGCGGGTGCAGAGTGGGCAGGATCCGCGGTCTCAGGCTGGCCTGGGGTTGCAGATGTTTTGAGCAGAACCACTGCTCGTGGGAGTCCCAGTCTTTTAGTTGAGCAAGGCAGTCAGGTCCTCCGGGGTTTTTGAGGTTGCTCACCACTGAAGAGGCCGGGGTTTAGCAGGAGCAGGTTCGAGGGTCGACAGGCCGGTAGGGCTGGGGCCAAGTCAGTTGGTGTCGTCCTCTTGTTAGCAGTTGCACGGCTGGTCTTCTTTCTTCTTGTTCTTCTTGTTGTTTTTGGAATCGGGATCTGAGGAAGGAAGGTTCAGGGTGCCCCTAAATACTGAATTTTGGGGTGTTACAGGTAGGTAAAGGGCAGGGACAAATGGGTCCCTTCCCTGGGGTGGGTACACCCCCTACTCTGCCACTCTCCAGTGGGAGGGGGGCAGGAGCCTGTCCTTGGTTGGCTGGGTCCCCCCATCCTCAAGATGGCGGGGACTCGAGGTTGTGCTTCACCTCGCCTCCCCCACCCTAGGGGTGGAGTTGGCAGAGGTGGGCACCCACCTCTCTTCCTCACTTTGTTTTTCCCGCTGGGTGTCCCGCCCAAAGGGGGGGGTGGAACCAGTGGGGACCAGTTGCTGAGTACAGCAAGTGGTCTGGAGAGGCTCACAAAGGCGGTATGCCTTTGAAGCTTCCCCTTCGTGAACCCTGCCCATCCTGGGGGAGGAGGCTTGGCACCTCGTCCCAGGATGTGCATTGTTTCAGGCCCCTGAGAGCAGCAAGCTCTCGACCCAGGGGTCCAGAAACATGTCTGGGGGTGGCAGCCTCGGCAGCCACTCAGTCATGTCACTGGGGGTTGGTCGAGTTTCAGGGGGCATCTCTAAGATACCCTCTGTCGTGCATTTTACATTAAATCTCACACTGGCATCAGTGTGGGTTTAATGTGCTGAGAAGTTTGATACCAAACTTCCCAGTCTTCAGTGTAGCCATTATGGGGCTGTGGAGTTCGTAATGACAAACTCCCAGCACCATATACTCTTAATGGCAGCACTGCACTTACAGTGCCCAGGAATGGACCTGGGTACTGTAGGGGCACAGGGCTCATGCACCTGTACCCTCACCACTGGCATAGGGCACCCAGCTAGAGGGGTGACTGAGGTATGCCAGGGCAGTGGTCTGTGGGCATTGCACACAGGGATGTGTGCCATGTCGACTCTTCACTTTGTTCTGCACAAAGACACGCAGCCTGCAAAGGCAGTGTGTGTGTGTCAGGGTACAGGGTCTCCAAGGGTGGCACAATAAGTGCTGCAGCCCTTGGAGGCCTTCTCTGGTCACAGTGCCCTGGGTACCAGAGGTACCATTTACCAGGGGCCTACCTGTGGCCAGAGATGCCAATTGGGTTTAGGCTTCAATGCAGTTTAAGGGAAGGAACACAGGCCCTGGGTACCTGATTGGCAGGAGCCTAGGGCACACTCAGTCAAAGCACATCAGCAATTCAGCAAAAAGTGGGGGCCTACCATGCAAGAAAGAGGGCACTTTCTCACAATCATCAATCAATCAAATGTGACAATATGTGCACCATTTATACATTGACGTCCTTAAGAAATCCCTTTTTGATGTCAGGTTTTGAAATAGCATGATCTGTTACGCATTTTGAGAAATTTATTGTACTAAATAGAAGAATGTAAAAAATCGTGCTGGAAAGAAACTTATCAAAAACAATTTAATTAATAAAAAAGTGTGAGTATTTTAGAATAGGGTTTTTAAAAGAAAAGTACAATTGAACATAAAACGTACATCTGTAAAAGAAAAATAATTCAGTAAGGAACGTTCAAAAATAATCCATGCGGGAAAAGGCTGATCTGGATAATCATGTCAGAGCACAACATTGTTTAAAAATAATAGCAGAATGATATAATTTCAATGAGGAAATCTAACCCCACCTTTAAGTTTAGGCCGTTTGAGTCTGATAATGGCAATACATGGAGGTTTACGTGGAGAAATTTTATACAAATAGATTCCAGCTGGTTAAAATAATAATTAGGCATTTTAAAAGGCAACATGGAAAAAGAGTATAGAATATGAGGTACAATCATCATTTTAATAGTATCCAACCTTCCCCACCATGATAGAAATAAGGGTGACCAGGTCGAAAGTAGAGCATGTATTCTGGATTTTAAGATAGTACATTTCTAACTAATACACTCTCAGTTTTAGTAAAATTAAGTTTATAGCCTGAGATTCTAGAGTACAATAACATTTCTTGTAAAAAATTAGGTGAAGTTGTAAGAGGATAGGACATGTTTATCAAAATATCAGCAGCATAAGCCAACATTTTAACTTCCTGAGTACCATGTTTAAAACCAGAAATATTAGGGTTACATCAAATCTGTTCAAGAAATGCTTCAAACATAGAACAAATAATAAAGGGGATAGGGTACAACCTTGTCTGGTACCCCTGTGCAAATCAAAGTAAGGGGAGAAATGTCATTTAACAAATACACTTGTGCGGGGATTAAAACATAACAATTCCACATAAGAAATAAATTTAGCACCAAAGCCAAAACATTGAAGTGTTGAAAACTTGTACTGCCAAGTAATTCGATCAAAAGCTTTTTTAGCATCGAGAGACAGTGCTACTTGGGGAGACGCCACTCTTCCAGCGTGACTAACAATATTGGAAAACATTCTGACATTGTCAGCAGCAAGTCTACCCTTAATAAATAAGACTGGTCTGACTTGTCAAGCAGAGGGACAACAGAGTCTAAACGTGCAGCCAGGATCTTGCCAAGTATCTTGCAATCATAATTGGTAAGTGAAATGGGTCTCTAATTTTACAAAATGTGGGATCTTTATCATTTTTAGAAGAAATGGTGATCAAGGCCTCTCAAAATGGAGCCACTAGACTTAAAATTGGAGATAAAGGAGTTTAAAAGCTGCAATAACCTGGGTGCAAAGGTAGAAGGAAATGAAATCCATTCAAGGGAGAGAACCCATCTGGCCCAGGAGACTTCACTTTCTTCAAATATTTCATGGCAGCTAAACTTTCATGAAGTGTAACATCTGTCTACAGATCAATACATTTATTAATGGTGGTGGGAGGTCGAGGTATACCTTGAATGAATGTATGAATGTTAAGTGGACATGGGGAGGAATCTTCAGTAGTGCAGAGTGTTTCGTAGAATGTTTGGAAGGATTTAGAGATATCAGCATTGGAAACTGAGACAGTATTATCCAATTCATTAAGAATTGACCCTATAGCTTTGCGTTCTGTTTTAACTTTTAAATAATTTGCTAGCATTTTACCAGTTTTGTTATGACCACCATGAAATGTAGACTTAATTTTAAGTAAAACATCACAGGCGTCAACAGTAGCAAACTTGCTCAGCTTGGATTTAGCTTTAATCATATTGTGTACCATAGATTATGATTTTGAGGTGAAGTAACTGTGTTCAACTGCTTTAATTTTATGTAGCAAAAGGTTATATTGACTATTTAAATGATTTTACTTCCGTGCCAAATAAGCAATGACAAATACTCTAAAGGAATGAATGCATCCCAAATGTTAGCAATAGAAGTAGAAGCAGGATCATTAAACTAGAAAAGTTATTTTGTAGAAACAGTAGGGGTATAACAATTGGTTAAAGTCACCAGCAAGAATGACATTGGGATTAGAAATATTGGGCAGTTTTATCTTAATAGCATGCCAGAATTAAGGATTAGGTTTAACAGGGCCATAAACATTAAACAAAGTTAAATGTTGGTCATCAAGAAGAACGTTAACAATCAACCATCTGCCATCACTGTCCCATTATGTGGAAACAACATGCCATTTCAATAGTTTATGACATAGAATAGCAACGCCTTTGCGGTCACCTGCTGGGTAAAAGAAAAACTGACCAACCCATTGTCTCCTCAGTTTAACTGATTCAAAGTAATTACAATGAGTTTCTCGAAGAAAAGCAATTTTACATTTGAGTTTAGAAAGGTATTATCTTTTGTCTTTTAATGAGGTGTCCAAGTCCACAAACATTCCACGAGACAAAATTATACATACTGGACACATGAGGAAAAAATACAGGAACAGGGATGATAATCTGCAAGAAAGGAGAAAAGAATATGAAACCCTTGTTGGATAAGGAAATCAGAAAATATGCAACAGGAGCAAAATAACAAGAAAATATTTTTTGAAAATCACTCATAAAAGGGTGAGAAGAAGTGACAGACAAAGAAGAGATAAGAAGAAATATAAAAAGAGAGACAAGAAAGGAACAGAATATCACAGATAAAATCCAGATATAAAAACACAGATAACAAGGAAGCAAATGAGACATGTTGGACACAATGACAAGAAGGACAACAGAGCAAAAAACAAATCATGTAAACATTAATGCCACATACAGGGGAGACAAAATGAAGAACATCTAAAGTTTTGGAACATAAGTTTCCATTGCATTAGATTAAATACTATGGGAAAACAATTTGAGTTTAGCAAGAAATTTCTTATGCATGGCATTGGTAGCAGTAGAAATTTCTTGCAAGATGTTATGACCAGACCATGTGAGTGTTTTTTTTTGTTGCTTTCGCCACTTTCAAAACACGAAGAAGATTGGGGAAGTCCAGGAAAAACATTTTAATACCTCAAAGTTTTGATGATTGAGGATGAAGTCTTCCCAGACGATGGGCACCTTGTAGTTTGAGAGAAGAGGAACCATATAAGCTGAGTAGGTCAGGAAGGAATTTCTGCAGATATTCAAGAAGATTGGCACATTCAACAGCCTCTGGCAGACCATATAAGCGAAGATTACTGCAACGACTTCTGTTTTCCAAGTCCTCAGTATGTAATTTAGATTTGGAGATCTCTTGTTTGATGAGAGTAATCCTCACAGACATATTCTCCAAAGAATTGATGTGTTGATCCATCTCCACCATACCGTCTTCTATTATGCTGGTAGCACTCATAAAAGGCTGCAGGCCTCTTATTTCATCCAAAATAATTTGCAAAATAGGGTTGGTGTATGAGGCAATAGGTGATGGTGGATGGTTTTTGGCTCTCTTCCATTTAGCACCAGAGGAGGTGACTTTCGCTCTCACAAATGATTCGCTGGCCACTTTGATTTGGATTCCACCATTTTTTGAGAGCCGCTGTAAGGGTTTGGATCAGCCTATGCAATGGAAGAAGAGGAATAGAACACTCACAGATAAATACCAACAAGAATGGAAAAACATGCGACACAATAATAATAAGTTTCAATCAAGAAAGGTTGAAGCTTAAAATGGCGGCCACACAGCATAGGGGATGCTGAAACCTTAGAAATGAGCCACACAGAATTGTAGTGTAGCTCCTATTTCCCTAATAGGCTCTGCGCATTGGAATAATATCCCCTATAGGTTTGACATAGGACTAAGGTCAGTATGTCCCTATCGAGTATATTAAACTTAATTACTTGTGCCAGCTAGCTCAGAGGCCACTAGAAACTCCTTGACGACAAGAAGGGAGTAGTTTCTGGCAGCCGCAAAACATGACAACTTTGTTTCCCTTTAGAATCAGAACGTGTCCCAGAGTCGTGGAAACAATAGATAACTATTTCACTCAGCTCAATCGTGCATGCTTAGTTTTCCTCAAAGTTACACAGAAAGAAATAGACGGGCGTTTCAATAAAAGGTTTATTGAACAGTCTTGTTTCTTGTGTAAGTTAAATGTGCTGTTACGATCACAAGACAGTATGCAAGATAAATAATGTACAGCGTAAGCAGTAAAAATAAATAATACTGCGATAGCATTATCTTTTAGCAGATATTCATTCACATAAATAACACAGACTAAAAAATGTGAGTACTCATACGATGCGTTTCTAAGCTAGTTCTACCCCAATGTGCCTAACCTAACCTAGGTGTAGGGAGAGGTATGAAGTAGGTGAAGTATTCCTTACTATGGTATACTAAGAGTATGTTAAGCCTAGTATGCCTAGTATGCCAAGAGTCCCTCTAGGTTCTAGTCAGCTCCATACCTTTAGAATGAGAGAGGTGGGAATCTCTTTGCCAGACTCAAACTCCAACACCCCGCAAGGGAAGTTAGATCACTGGAAGCTGGACTCTCTGCGTGCAGGGATGACAGCGTCTTCTCAGTGCGTCAGGCCGGGAAACGGGCTCCTCTGAAGTCGAGGTCTCCTCTAGTTTACAAGGGCTAGGGAAGGTATATTTATACCTGAGCGGTACCTCACAATGTTAGCATTGACGTGAATCGGTCAGCGGAATACGTCATGAATGAAGCGTCATGAATGAAGCGCGTCAAGTTCAAAGCCCTTGTGGTTGCCCATCGTGCTCTCCACGGATTAGGGCCAGCTTACCTAAGGAAGCGCTTTGAGTTCTATACCCCTACCAGAGATCTGAGGTCAGCATCTCAGCACCTTGCCCGGCTACCTCGTGTCCGCCGTCAAAGAGTGGGGGCAGATCTCTTGTATTTCGGGCAGCCACCGCCTGGAATTTGTTGCCCTTCTCGCTGCGTAACACCCATGATCTTAGTCTTTTTAAAAAACAGCTCAAAACACTTCTGTTTTAACCTGCGATTCTCTTTCTAGCTGCACCTCAAGGCTCGCGCCGGGACACTCCTGGGAGTATCTGAGCGCGTTATAAACTTCATTAACATAACATAACATAACATAGATGAGTCCTTGAAGAAATCAATAGTCCTGTGCTAGGGAAATTCCCGAAGCCTAAGGGTCTGTTCTTCAAGAACTCGTTGTGACGTTACGGTGGACGGATGTCGGAGACCATGCCTGTATTTGGAGTGCACGGTTTAATGCCTAAATAAGGACAGGGATTTTATGCCTATATAAGGGCAGGGCGAATTGTGCCTATATAAGGACATGATACAGGAAAGCCAGTGTATGGACACTTTAAGAGGAATACAACACCCACTCCACTTTCGTGTGTACCATAATACTAAAATGCTAAACATTTAAAATGCTAAACATTAAATGGAGTACCGCATATTGCTAAAATATTTCTTAAAACCGTTTAAAAAGGTATTTAAAAAACCCATTAGAATGCAAAAGGTACTGTACATTTTAAGCATTGCTTTTCATTTCAGGCATATTTTTAAAAATAAAAATGCAATTTGAACGAAATAAGCAGTAATATTTACATATGACAAAAAAATGATCGATAAGTTTTTTCAAAATCAAAAGTCATTTCATGTCATGGAAATTAATGAACTTGTTTAGACTAACACGATGAAAAAGGTGTCTGAGGAAGTACCGCGAAGTCTTTACTATAAGGCTAGTTCTACTTGAAGCAGATTGAAGTGCCATTTTAGTTCGAAAAAATGGGAAAAAGTTCAATTTTTGGAAGAGTTCCAAGTTTTTGAAGTATGAAGGCCAAATTGTTACTGCATCTCTGGAACACTGTGGGCTGAATCAGAGTCAGTTTACGGGTCTGGTGTAAACATGAGATCATCTATTTCTGTAGACAAAACTTCGTCCACTGAAGTTGGTGTCAGTTGGAACACCTCGTGTAGTAGATTAATTGCACAGAGATGTGAAGCATCGCTTTCAGCATAGGTTGCCGCAGCAATGTTCGCGTCCGTTGTTACCTGTGTGCCTGTAGATCTTTCTCGTACCTCAGCAGCAGCCGGAAGCGTCTGTGAGATCTCAATGAATGCTGACATCAGGATAGGCAGCCTCTGGGGACAACACAGAGCATGGGCCGTTATCGGGACCAGCAGAGTATCGACATCCGTTGGCGTAGCTGATGGAAATGTTAGACAGGTGTCCAACACGCATTCTTCACCGCATAGCAGGTATCGTAGAACAGGTAAGATGCAATCTTGCCAGATTGGTCTGAATGACAGGAACCACGTGGTATTAAGTTCCCGTAGACGAGTCATGCCCAAAAACTGTACTATTCGCTCACTGCACTTTCGTTCAAGGAGAGCTTTCTCCATTTCGCTCGGAGTGATGTCTGTGAATAGGCTGGCCATAGCGTAATAGCAGGAAGAGAAATAGGATTCCGGCAACAAGTGCTAGAATTAATGGTATGCCACCAAACACCGAATGTGCAAAGTTCGGGATTATTCCGAGTATTGCCTGGAAAGGTGCTAACAGACCGGTACAGATGCTCTTAAATACATGTACAATTCCACTTGTATCAGACATGTTGAAGATACGTGTTATCATTTCTACGAAATGTATAGGGCAGTTTGTACGTATTAAAGTCTGTATCTCAGCCGAAGTCCTTGCTACTTGTAGATCATAGGTTTCTATGGCCGAGGTCAAAGGCACTGTTTGCTGTAAAAGCATGGCTTTCATTCTGCTTAAAGTATCAAATCTTATAAAAGAGATGTTCAGCGAAGGCCACAAAGGCGACTCCCTGACTGTGTCTATTGGGGGAAACAATACTTGCATACAGCAAGTGACCCTGGAGTTGACCGTTACTAGATATGGGATGCCTGGCAGCATGCCGCAGCAACTCTGATCATTCAACATAAGGTAACTCCCATTAGAAAGTTGTCCAAACGTTGGATTAATCACAGCAGCTGGTGTACCCTGCTGATGGCAAGACAAATTTGCCACAGAACCATTACAAGCCCCGTGTAAAGAAATGTCCTGACATATAAGTGAACCGCTCAGTGCACGTTTACAGTGTGTACCGCTCAAAAACACTTCACGATCCCCACTCCAACATCTATATGTATACGGTAAATCCCAAGATGTCTTAATGTATTCCTTACCCAACCTTTCATATTTGCCTGCTTGCATTTGTGTGAGGCAATACTGAAACTGAAAAGTAGTCACAGGTAATGCGATTTTGCCATGAATGAGCCATTCTGTAGCTGGTTTTTCTGCCACTGTGAATGGCAACTTTTCCAGTTTTTCAATGCTCAGCACTGTATACTTTGCTCCTCTTTCTGCCAGTTCGATCTGTTTATCAGTTAGATTGTATTCTGCAAACAGAGCCGATGTGTTGATGAAACGCCAAGGCACATAGCCCGCTCGCAAAGATTGCAGCGTCCAGCTTAATAACACAATAGAACGTAATTGAGATTGGCCTTGCTGTAACATCACCAAATCTTGTTCTAGTATGTCGATAGCAGAGGATACAATGCCATCCAATGAATATATTCTGGAGGACAAAGTTGTTAACCCATTGTCGACCACAGAGAGTGTTTTCTCTAAATTAATACGATCAAGTTCACATATTCGTTCTGCAGCCTCCGTCTGTGATACTTTCCATGCTTCATTATAGGCAGCATAAATGCCGGCATATATGAAACGTTTTTGACGCAGTTTTCTTGGTCCAAGCAAGAATTCCCTAAGGTCTGCGTCTTCTTTAACTAAGGATAAGTGTTGTTTCACATCCTGTAGTGTAGATTTCTGAAGCCAATCGAGGTATAATTTTCCTACACTGTATGTTGTTACTACCCCCGGATGCTGTCTTTGGACGTATCTTGGGTCTGGCCTATGAATAGTAAAGCCCTGAGTGTTATTCAGGAATCTTTCCTGACAGTTGTTCGTGTCTGTGGGCCAGATCAACCATTTTTTCCAATCAGGATTAGATCTGTTGAGTTGTAGTATATTGTAAACTGTCACCACTGCCTGTGTATTATTATCAGTGGCAGGTGTTGGTACAGAAGGTGTGTTCATCTCTTTGATCTTGGCTAGTCCAAGACAAGATGTTTGTTGGACAGTTTCATTCAAAAACATTATTTGTTCAGGGATGATGCAGGCTCTAAATAAAGCTTCTATCCCTTGCACTTGCCAATCTTTAGTACCCCAGACAGTTTTTGTGTCTATTGTGTCTTTCCAAAAGTCGAAACCCTGTCTAGACAGTTGGGCATTAAATAATGCAGAATAAATCTGTTTTGTATTTGTTAACATAATTTTCAGCCCTGTCTTGTTTACATTTTTATAGTAAAACATTTCTGGATTAGATGTATTGTATCCTGAAAAATATGGAAATTTGTTAGCAAATGTTTTTGAACTACCGTGTGGTGGTGTAGGACAATGCTCCCATTGGTTAAACATAAACACATTTCTAGGATATGCAGGTTTATGCAAATAATGATGACCATAATGGTTATAGCAATACAGCTCTTCATAGCCTGTTGAACCCTCTAAATATTCATTTTTAGAAAATGCAGCAGATTTTTCTAAGTCAAACATTATGTCATTAACAGTCTCAAAGTCCCAATCATCTGAATAGGTACTGGACGTAATTAGATCACTTAGTGAAATTTTAAACAAATGTGGAATGTTCAATTGTTCCGTCGGGCCGAAGATATCAAAATCTGTTTTGTCCCACACTATACCATCCTGTATAGGAACAGCTGTGATGTTCACTGATGACAAGTCTCTTGCTTCACGATGGGAAGATTTATGAGGTCTCAAAAGTACGTTCACGTCTTTTCCTTCAGTGTTCACATGGATGTATCTGCCACTTATAAGCACGCTCACAGTTGTAACCAAACCTAGCCAGAGCAGGAAAACAAAAAGTCCAGATGTAATCCAGAGTTCAATCCATGGAGAAACCAAATAAGTCTTTTTCAGAAAGTGAAGAAAGTCTTGTACTTGCTGCTTGAATTTCAATGATGCTGGCGTCGTTTCAGGTTCACTCGGATCTTCTGAGAACGTATCAAAGTTAATGAAATAGCCAGAAGCAGTTCTGTCAATTGTTGGAATTGCATCAGGATTTGTAGAAATCACTGGAACCAGTTGATCACTTGCTACATTGGTGTAGACAGGTGTATTTGGACGAACTGTTACTTGGTTTTCAAGAGGGATGAGTTCCATAGCGTTGTTGCTTAGTCCTTCATCTGTTACAGCTGAATTCTCGATTGTTATCAGTCTTTCAGTCTGAACCTCTTGGATAGTAGCGAGAGGAGTGCGTCTGCTACTAGGTCGGAGTCCACGAGGCCTACTATTTAGTATTGGCCACATACTGTGGTTCGATGAGGTCGATGGACACAAATCTTTTCTCCTTTCTTCCAGCAAGGGGCGGCAGAAGTACTGTTCTTGTTCCTTGAACTGCTAGGACAGGTACTGGTTGTCTGTAAGAAGGTCCAAATTCCTTCTTGTCCGCAATTTTTCTCTGACTAGATCCCCAACTTTTGGAATCCAGAGAGGCCTTGCTGGGACCGCCGTTTTTTCCCCAGTGGTGGTTGGCTGTAGGGATACGTTGCTTTGTTTCGTTCTTAACTCATTCAGTTCCTGTAAAACAGCCAAACGATCTTTGATATCAAATGTTTTATTTTCCACCACTGTGCCTACGTCATCGAGATCTGGTACCCACAATCTTGTCCCAAATAGGACCTCATATGGAGTGACCCCCCCTAGAGAACTTCTTGGCAGATTATTCAATGAGCGTTGGACCCCATTAAGATGTTTGACCCACCCATCACCCGAACCTAATACCCTAGCTGTTATAGACTGCTTTATGTCCCGGTTTTTCCTTTCCACAACCGAATTTCCCTCAGGATGGAATGGAGAGGAGTACCGCAATGCAACTCCCAGACTGGCCATGGCTTCTTTGTAAGCCCAAGAGCTAAACGCAGGGCCCTGTTCAGAATGTAGCGTGCCTATTGCGTATGTGCTGATAAAGACTCGCAAATCTTTTATAACAGTTCGAGCGTCAGCCGAGCGCTGAGGCCATATCCATAGGAACCGTGATTCAGTATTTGTGGGATTGCGTTTGTCCAGAAGGACGCATGCGCATAGATAGTCTAATGCTGTCTAACAGTGGTGTCTGTACTGGGCAGCTACATTTGTAGCATGGTGTCTGGTGGCTTTCCCGCTGTAATTTACAGTCTAAGCAGTTATTGATAAATATGTGAATTTCTGTATTCATTCCAGGCCACCAATACATCTCTTTTAACGTCAAAATTGTTTTAGAGATCCCTTGATGTGACAGACCCTCCCCCAAATGTGTTTCATAAATCAAGGCTGCTCTACGTTCCTTGTTTGGGATTACCCTATCCCCCACTCCAGGGATTTGAGCAAAAGGAACGTTGTTCGCATCAATTACATAAGAGTACTCGAGTGGAAACTTTTTTGGTAATGCTGCACTGCTGCCTTTGCTTGAAGCATTGACAGCCAACATTATCTCACCGTCTATTTTTGTTTTTGAACGAGTGATCGCAGCTACGGAAGCTGTCTGAACAGCCCCCTTTGCGGCTTCGTCAGCCAATGAATTCCCTGCAACGTGAACGCCATCACGTTGATGACTCAGTGTGTGGATCACGTGAGCCTTTGGTAGTTCGTTTTTCAACTGAACTACTTGTTCCCAAAGCATTTTGTGCTTTATTGTGCCACCTTTCACATCTTTGAAACCATTTCAAGCCAGTTTTGTATATAGTCATTATACGACTAAACACAGTAGAAGGAATCGCACACTATCAGTGTGGGGAATTCTCGATCTGTACTTTCAAGTGCCAGTTTAAATGCTTGTAGTTCAGCTCGCTGAGCTGTACAATCCCCTAGAGATTGTGTTTTTGTGACCATAGGTCTTAAGATGCCATCTCGCATGCGACCTTTAACGATTGCACACGCTGCACTGTAAGCTTGCTTACTCCCTGTTGCGGGTTGTGCGGATCCGTCAGTGTAAATTATGAATTCGTACTGATCGAGAGGCAGAATTTTAGTAGGCAGAGGACATTCTTGTTCATATTGCAGGAATGCTTGTGTTTTTAAATCAGGATCAAAAACATATTCAACATCTGTTGCAGCAAGAGAATTAACCCATTGTATCCATCTTGGATGTAATGCTTTTGCATTTGGAATGCTTGCTTTTGTGACCGCTTCTAAAGCCGGTACTGGGGTTACGACAATAATGCGTTTCCCTTGGGCTAAGGCTCTTTCTTTTGCTACAGCGGTTTGAACTGCTGTTAGAATTTTTTCAGTTGAACTGAAGCGCATTTCCGCTTGTGTGTACAAATGAGATTTGTATGCGATTGGTATTTTCTCACCCTAATTGAAGGTTAAGTAGGTGAATCCGCATTGACCCGAAATTATTCGGATCACCAGGTTTCGTTGACTTACGCGTGTTTGTAAGTGATTTGTTGCTAACATGTTAGCCTGGAGTGAACGCAAGATTTCTGTGTGTTCGTTTGTCCAATTTTTGATTGAAAACTCAGTTTTGATTAATGCGTAGAGAGGTTTAACCCTTTCTGCGTAATTTAGAATGTATGTTCTTCCAAAGTTTAGGAAACCCAGGATGGATTGTAAGTTTTTTAGCGTTTTTGGAGGTTGGAGCAGCGCACACTTTTCTAAAAGTTAGCTGCCAAGCTCTTGCCTTCACTTGAAAGCTCATATCTTAGAAATAGGACATTGAGATGGGCAATTCGGGACTTTTTAAAGTTGAACTTGTAGCCCTCAGAGGCGAAGCCCAGTATAATGGTGCTTACCCTGTTCAAGTGTTTGTCCAGGTCATCGTCTGTCAGATAGATGTCATCGACATAGGACAATGCCTCATTGTCATAAATTTGTAGTAACTCCGTTACCCTCGCTGAGAATAAACCTGGGCTGTTCTTGAACCCTTGTGGGAGTCGACAAAAGTGACGCTGGGTCCCCATTATGGAGAATGCTGTTAAGTACCTGCTTTCAGGTGCTATGTTTTGACAAAAGAAACCATTTGAGATGTCTAATGTTGTTTTGTATTTTTTACGCACAATGTTATTCATTAATGCTGTGCTATGTGCATTTTGCACTGCAAATGTTTTAGAACAAGTGTTTAGGTGTCTGTAATCCAAAACTAGACGATATGTATTGTCTGGTTTGGAGACAGGAAACAAAGGATTGTTCATTGAGGAGGTGCATGTTTCAATCACCCCTTGGTATTCAAGTTGATCTAAGATCTCCCTGACCTGTTTTTTAGCTTCTTGGGTACTGCCTTTGTGCAGTTGGTTCATGTTTCAGATGTATTTTATGGTGAGGTGAGTCCTCATCCCATCCTACATGATTTTTATATAATGCTGGGGCCTGGGCTACTGCCCATTTCCTGGCATATGTATATTTTAGATTAATTGGAATATGGTTGGAGAAGGCAGGCATAATAATGTCCTTGCCGTGTGGGCACTCCCTGACAAATTGTGGTGGACAGTCTTTTTGTGCTAGAAGTATGTCATAGCCCCTTGATAGTCTTTCCCAAAAAAGTGCTTTCACCTGTCTAGGTTTGTCTCCCTCCATCCGGAGTGTTATTTCATATAACCTTTGTGGAGTACTAACCCTGGTGTCTACAGTCTCAACTGTAATGTACTCATTCAAGTCCACTATCTCCAGAAGTTCCTTCAGGTTCTGGCGAACTATTGTGACTTCTGCTGCACTGTCCAGCATTGTCTGAGCCCATTCTCCGTTCTTGAGTTGTGTTCCCAGTATTCTCGGCATGTCTGATCTTCAGACCTGCTACTTTCTTTTTGGAGAATTGAGGTTTTGTTTTGTTTTTTGGAGCGTGTTTTTCTTCTTTGGATTTCACGCGTTCTTCTCTATGTTCTGATTGTCCTCTTCTTTCCGAAGTCTGTGATGAGATCTGAAAGGGACGAGAGGAACGTGTATCATTATCGTGATACCTGTCAGGTTTTCTCAAATTATCCCTATTCCTGAGGTTATACCTCCTTTCAGAGGGCTCCTTTTGAGGAGACCTACCCCAGGATTGAGAACGTTTCTCGTTTGATTTTTGTTTAGTAGACTCCCACTTCTTTTTAGAAGATGTAGGGGTTTGTTTAATGGAGTCCTTCTCAGGACTTTCAGATAGTTTTGGTTTCACTGGTCTTCCACCCAAACTATCTCTGCCTAATTCTGCATATGATTGTTCAATTATTCTGGGTAGCTCTGTTTGATGTTCTGTAACATCGAATTCCCTTAATTTTTGGCGGATCGCCACTGCTGCTGCCTCCCCTTTAATATTGGATAATATTATTGTTGAGACCTGGTCGAAATTTTTCAGTAATTTCATACCTAAATTTAGAGCAGGCTCTGCCCCGTATTCATTTTGAATTTGTTTCAGGACATCAGGTATTACCGCAATTGACGGAATGCCATGTGTTTTAGTATAGATGGCAGCAAAGACTGAGCCCCAAGTGGTGCAGTCTTCCAGTTGTGGTGTGATCCCCATCGGTAAACTGATTGTTAGGATTCTGTGTTTCTCATACGGGCTAGTATTTGGAAATACTGCTTTGATTTGAGTAATTTTTTGAGCTATCCAGAATGGAATTTGCTCACGTTTTGTGGGCATTTTACCCATGACTGCGTAGAGAGTCTGTGGTGTAATTTTTAGTGTATTCCCCTGTTGGGGAGTTGGATTTGGAAGTGTCAATGGTTGCTGGACTGTGAAAGTACGCATGACAAATTGGACCAATTGTCTGTAGATTTTTATTAACTCTGTAAGTTGAATAAGTAATTCCTCATCTGACATTATATCCAGTTCAGGATGAGGTGTGTAGCCGGCTAGAATCGACCATGTTGCTCCTGGTCTACCTAGTGGACCGAGCCTGGTAATGTTTCTGTGATGTTTTAGGGCACCTTTAAACCAGAGCTGATGCTCCTGGTATGTTAATGGAATTTCTATATCCTCGAAAGGAATGTATTCCTCTGGTGGATCATCTTCTTTGTAGAAATGAAACATGTGTGTTACTGGATTGGATTCAGGAAATATTACCCATGAATAGAATACCTCTGTCTGAAAGGATTCGTGTGCCTCTATCACGAAAACTGCTCTACCGCCTCTTGGTGGTAGGCCATGTTTTATAAGTTTTAGAGTGATGGCTCTTCTTAAGTTTGGAGCGATGTCTATAACACCCTCCTCGGTTTCATTTAAACCTGTAATGTTAAAAACTGCTGCTTGGGCTGGATCAGCCGCAGCTTCACCGTTTCCGGCTTCAGTCATTTTGTTTTTTTGAAAAATGTAGAACAAGTTTCAAGGAAACAAAGATAAGGTGCACAATATTTTGGCACACTGTATCCTTCAACGTTGAGCAAACCAAACAGCTAATATATAGGGTGTTTCCCTATGTAGCCGTGGTGGATACTTAACCCTGCCCACTCCAGACGTCTTTTGGAGTATATGGGTAGGGGTCTCTGAGAGAAAAAGCACGGCTGAGTTACTCAGTATCTAGCGTTAAATTACCGCCTTACCAAACGTTGGGCGCCATGTAGTGTAGCTCCTATTTCCCTAATAGGCTCTGCGCATTGAATAATATCCCCTATAGGTTTGACATAGGACTAAGGTCAGTATGTCCTTATCGAGTATATTAAACTTAATTACTTGTGCCAGCTAGCTCAGAGGCCACTAGAAACTCCTTGACGACAAGAAGGGAGTAGTTTCTGGCAGCCGCAAAACATGACAACTTTGTTTCCCTTTAGAATCAGAACGTGTCCCAGAGTCGTGGAAACAATAGATAACTATTTCACTCAGCTCAATCGTGCATGCTTAGTTTTCCTCAAAGTTACACAGAAAGAAATAGACGGGCGTTTCAATAAAAGGTTTATTGAACAGTCTTGTTTCTTGTGTAAGTTAAATGTGCTGTTACGATCACAAGACAGTATGCAAGATAAATAATGTACAGCGTAAGCAGTAAAAATAAATAATACTGCGATAGCATTATCTTTTAGCAGATATTCATTCACATAAATAACACAGACTAAAAAATGCGAGTACTCATACGATGCGTTTCTAAGCTAGTTCTACCCCAATGTGCCTAACCTAACCTAGGTGTAGGGAGAGGTATGAAGTAGGTGAAGTATTACTTACTATGGTATACTAAGAGTATGTTAAGCCTAGTATGCCTAGTATGCCTAGTATGCCAAGAGTCCCTCTAGGTTCTAGTCAGCTCCATACCTTTAGAATGAGAGAGGTGGGAATCTCTTTGCCAGACTCGAACTCCAACACCCCGCAAGGGAAGTTAGATCACTGGAAGCTGGACTCTCTGCGTGCAGGGATGACAGCGTCTTCTCAGTGCGTCAGGCCGGGAAACGGGCTCCTCTGAAGTCGAGGTCTCCTCTAGTTTACAAGGGCTAGGGAAGGTATATTTATACCTGAGAGGTACCTCACAATGTTAGCATTGACGTGAATCGGTCAGCGGAAGACGTCATGAATGAACCCCTAAGGTTTAATGGTTCATGCATAATAGATGAGTCCTTGAAGAAATCAATAGTCCTGTGCTAGGGAAATTCCCGAAGCCTAAGGGTCTGTTCTTCAAGAACTCGTTGTGACGTTAGGGTGGACGGATGTCGGAGACCATGCCTGTATTTGGAGTGCACGGTTTAATGCCTAAATAAGGACAGGGATTTTATGCCTATATAAGGGCAGGGCGAATTGTGCCTATATAAGGACATGATACAGGAAAGCCCGTCTATGGACACCCTAAGAGGAATACAACAGAATAGCATGAGAAAAGCTTAGGGAGCAAGCTTTAAAAGAAAATCAAACTGAGTCAGCCGCTGTTACATCATGAGTAAGAGATCGAGAGATGTGCAGCACAAAATGGCGGTCATTCAATCATGACCAAGGTGATAATGGAACGAGAAAGCATAAATCATACACACAAAAATAATTTGTAGAAGGCCAGGAGGAGCAATCACACAATGAATCCAGGAGACTCCATAGCACACCACTGAAGAGAAGGCAACGTAGAGGCGCACATCATAAAATGGTGGCCTTCCATATAGAAACTGGCTCAGCAATGATGGAAAGGTTCATCAGGGCACCATCAAATGGAGACCAGGGAAAGCAATCCTGCATCGACAGTAGAGGAAGGAAAGATGAAAAGAGCAAAGAGTATTGCCGTGAGAAAATGAAAGTACTCTGTTGTGAAGTGGAGCTTCACATATCTGCCGCCATGTTGCCCTACCCGGAAACCATGCCCCCCTTGTCTGACTTCTGACACTGCATGTCTAAAGGAAGCTAACTTGTCAGAGAGAGAAGTGAGACACCCCTGCCAGGTCTCCTTTTTTCAGAAGAGGTTATTTTATGTACTTTACCTCTTGTGGCTAAAGTGATCTATCTTGGTGTGCCCCCCCGTAGTGGGAGGTTCACCACAGTCTGTTTGCTTTTCCACCAAAGTACTCATTAATTCCTTCACCTTTCAGGCTTTCATCATCTCAAGTAGTAGAGTGATGGAGGAAGGGGCAACAGATTGGAAAACACTTCCCCAAACACTCAAAGACATTCCTGACATCTCTCCATTTAGGAAAACATTGAAAACCTGGTTCATTCAATAAAGTACCTGCTTCAATACACGTATCCTCTAGCTTTCACTCTGAAATGTTAAAACCCATAGTATTTGCAATTTGCTATCTTTTCTGATTTTCTCATAAGACATTCTGAGACTTCAGTAAAAGGATGATCCTTTTAAATTTCCCAAAATATAATTAACAGAAGTTGATTATTACTCCCTGTTAGAAATTAGGTTTCTGGTTCGGCAAAGGTGTGCATCCTGTCTAGCAGAGGCCACAATCATAGTCAGTAAGCTAGATACACACTAAATGAACACAGACACACAGTAACACAATGAATGCACCACAAAAAAACTCCACACAGGCTTAATAAAATAGATAGTTGTATTATAAACAAAACAAGACCAAAATGACAAAATTCCAATGCATAGAAGTTGAGACATTGATTAAAAAAAAAAATGCAGTAAAGTGCTTAGAAGCAAGTAGCGCTAAAAGGTTACTTTAGGTCGCACTGGATCGGGGCAAAGTCAAAGTTTGGGCCAACCTTGTGGAAGTGCATGTCAGCTACAGGACCCACGCAGGCCCTGGGAAGAAAGTACCTTTCCTGGTCACATGCAACAAGATGCGTTGATCTTCTCCACACAGTGAAGGTGATGATCTGTTCCAAAGACGTGTGCCGGACTCCAGAGGTGTCTAGCAATGCACCGGATTCTGCTACACAGTCAAGGGGATGCATCAATCTCACCAAGCTGCTGTGGTGGGCAATAAGCTGTCCTATGCATCAATCGCTGGGGGCAAAGTGCTGGTTCCGATGTGATGCGCCAATTGTAATCCTGCAACTGGGTCATTGAGCTGGTTCCGTTACACACAGACAGGAGATGCATCGAAATCCATGTTGCAAGTACCTGGGTCACTTCCAGTAAGCCAGGCACAGGAGCAGGAGTAGAGACTTTGATATCCTTGAGTCTCAAGCAACAGGAGGCAAGCCAACAAGCCCTTGGAGATCACTTGTAGGGAAGGAAGAGTCCAGCTCTCCTTCAGCAGCGTCAGAGAGCAGTAGGCAGCAAGGCAGCAAACAGAACAGCAAGCCTTCCAGATCTGCAGTCCAGTTGAGTCCTTTAAGCAGCACAGCAGTCCTTCTGACAGAGGTTCAGCTCAAGATCAAGAAGTGTATGATTTGATGGGGTCAGAGGCCCAGTACTTATACCCAAAAGTGTCTTTGATGTGGGGGCGACTCAACAGCAGCTCTCTGAAATGTGCAGGATCCCCTTTCAGCCACTTGTGTCTGTCAGGCTATCTATCAGGGAAAATCAGTCCTTTGTTTGGGAACAGGACACTTCCTATTCAAGTGAAGTGTTGGTCCCTCCCTTCCATCCTGCCCAGGCAGCACCATCAGAATGCAGATGTATGTAGATGGGTGCTCAGTCACACCTATGTTGTGGCTGTCTAGAGGGAATGCACAAAGTGTAACGTTCACCCACCCTGACGTGTATTGGAGACAGGCTGTCAGGCACACTGAGCAGTAAGTGCAAAAAAATGCCCACTTTCTTAAAGTTTGTAAACACACAAGGTATCTAGATAGCTCAATTTAAACAAATTGTTAGTCAAAACGAGCCTGTGTCCTTAATTCAGAAGCCTGTTGTGATTTATTTCACTTTTCTTTTTATACTTTAAGATGAACAAGATTATCAAATTTTGTTCATGTCATCTTGTCGGGCAACACTTTTTTGTTTTGCATTCGTAACAAACACTGTAAAACAGTACTTAACAAAGAAATCATAAGACAACACAGTAAACACATGTAACATATCAAAATATAACAAAACATATATGACCAGTACCTTATTACATTTAGAAACACTAGGCGGACAATTGTGATTCAACAAAGAATATCTTATATGTTCCTGCCAGTGTTATTAGCTCTGGGAGTTATAGTTTTTTAAAGGGTGTTGTCTTTAAGAGAGAAGTGATGGTACAGTTATTCTCTCATGGCACACCCTGTGAGTGCCTTATCTCAAGAGCTGGAGTCAACGCGTTTCAAACCCCATCTTGTTGGGGGTTCTCATCAGGATCTGGACTCGGTCATGGCAACTGAAAAGATAAATAACAAACGTGTATTTTTATAACTGTAAGGAACCCTGTTCCCATAGTTGTACTTATTCAATTGCACAAGGTACCTTCTGTCTTTTGGAGGTACAGGAGGGCTGTAGTGGTACTCAGTGACAATCGTGAACCAATGTTCGAAGTGAGGTGCAAAGGTTGGTTTTTAAAGAACATCCATCTTCTTTCTAGAAAAGGATTTTTGACCATTACTTTAATTGTAGTGACCCTTAACTGTGTGTTCACCTGATTAGAAAGCGTAAAGTTTCAGGGCTTGCCTGCATCAAACGAATCTTGTGTTCGGGCGTCCTGTCTTGTGAATATTCAACCTGCATGAAAGAACCAACGTTTAGGCTGACGGGAGGAACCATATATGTAATTTTTCTTGAAACATTTAATTCATACGCCGTCTATTGTTTCTGCTCGCGGCTTGCCTTGGAAGTTGAATTGCCCCGCCGCGTGTGTGAAACATTCGCACGCGTTATGTAAATGTTATTGTTTGCGCGTTAGGCAGAGTAACTTTTGTAAGCTTGCGCGCTGTTTACAAAGACTGGTATTCAAACTATCTGAAACGTGACATTCAATACTTGAAGAAGTCCCCCGATTATACACGTGATACCAAATTCAAAAACTGCTGGCGTTTGCTCGGAACTATTGACACTTGCCTGTAGATGAAAAACTCTCACACAGAGAATGTTGCAGGCCTCAGCTCCAATTGTTTCTCGATTCTGACTTCTGGCCACAGACGGACCAGGCCTCCTTTGGTTTACCACTTTCTTAAAGTGGCATTTGTAAAATAGTAATGGTAAATCCAACTTCACTACTATGCAGGATTTATCAATACCATTACAACCACATGAAACATGAACAAGCTACTCTTCTCTGATCAGGAATTACAGCCTAAAAGTGTATTAAGGAACTCCCAATGGTAACCTATGAGAGGAGTAGGCCTCACAGTTAGTGAGAAACGAAATAGGCTGTTTGTCACTACCAGGACATGCAAAACATAAAAGTAAATGTCCTACCTTTTACTTGCATAGCACCCTAACTTCAGGGTAACCTAGGGCCTACCTTAGGTGTGAGGTATATGTAATAAGAGGGGAGTTTAAGACTTGGCAAGTAGTTTTAAATGCCAAGACAAAGTGGTGGTAAACTGCCCACATAGGCATTGCAGTGGCAGGCATAGGACAGGTTTGAAAGGCTAATTTTGTTGGTGCCACAATCGGTGTGGCAGCCTACTAGTAGCCCTTAATTTACAGGCCCTGGGTATATAGTAGACCACCTTACAAGGGACTTACAAGTAAATCAAATAGGTCAATTAGGTATACACCAATTACACACATGTGAGGGAAGAAGCACATGCACCTAGGTCCTAAGGCCAACAAAAAGATTCAGCAAAACGTGGAGGCAAAAAGACTGGGAGAAGACCACCTTAAGGCTGGCAGGTTTAACACTCCCACATAAGTTAGAATCCGAACAGCATACATACATTTAAATAGGAGTAAAAAAGTAAATGGAATAAAAATTAAAGTAGACTACATACATCCCTACGGATGCTAGACATTTGCTAATATGATTTGAATAGGCATCACAATACAAAATTCAGCAGTGCATTTCCCTATTACGAAATGGTATTCAAAATAGAAACATTGAATATGTAGCTGTTAGATTTGGGGGTCTCTAGTTGGCAGAGGTATGTACCTTTGTCCAAATAGGGACCCTTGAGTCTAGTCAGGGAAAGTAGGTACACTCCCGAAATAACCCCTGCTCACCCTCTTGGTAGCTTGGCACGAGCAGACAGGCTTAGTTCAGAGGCAGTGTGTAAAGCATTTGTGAACACATACAGTAATCAAGTGACAACACTACAAATGGACACCACACAGGTTATATATTTATAAAAATAGGTATACTTTATATAGATTTATCACAAGACCATAAACGACAAAAATAATCCACAATACTGTTAAGAATACTTAGTTCTGATCAAAAAGGCTTAATTCAAGGTTCTGTGCGAGTCGGTAGCCTCCTCCGGCTACGGCGATGTCGAGAACAAACAGAGTCTAACAAATCCAGCTGACCGCGTCGAGACGGGCCAACACAGCGTAGACAGACTCGGTCACAGTACCTTTTACTTGAAGCGGCAGGCACGGGCGTGCGAGCCGGATGGCTGTCTCGTCGCGGTCGCGATGCAAAAATGGAAGCGTTGCAGGACGCGTTGTCCCTCGATGCGGTGCTGGCAGGTTGCGGTGCGGCGGCGGAGCCGGATTCAGGAGCTGGCGTCGATCAGTCCGGACAGCGGTGCGAGTCGGGCGGTGCGTCACAAAGCGTGCGAGCGGTGCCCAACTCCGGTGCGGTCACAGGACTCGAACTCAGCAGCAGTGACCGTGTCGGTCGGACCAGTTCGATTCGGCGTAGCGAAGCGTTGCAGGACGCGTTGTCCCTCGATGCGGTGCAGGCAGCGGCTCGTTGACGGAGTCGGTGAGACCAGGGCCGTGCGTTGCAGGGCGAGACGGTGCTTCGATGCGGTGCTTGCAGGACACCGAGTCGGTCGTGAGAGTCGGTCACAGCTCCCTACCTCTGTAGCCACTGAAACAGAGTTTCCAGCAGCAATTCACAAAGGGGGTGAAGTCCAATGGTCCTGGGACTTCGGTCAGGGGGCAAGCTCTCTTCCAAGCCCTTGGAGATCCTTCACAAGTTGATGAAAGTCACAGCAAAGCAAAAGTTCCTTTCTCCTCTCTTTGGCAGTCAGGCAAACCACTGCAGGCCAATCCCCCAAGCAGCACTTCAGGCTTAGGGATAGTTTCTCCTCAGTTTCTTCTTGGTTCCGCTCCTCAGTAAAGGTTTCTTCTTGTTCCCAAAAGTGATCTAATTTTCCTGGGGTCTGGGTGCCCCTCTTATACCCTGATTCTCTTTGTTCTCTGGAGGCAGAGAGGCCTCTGCCTAGTCCAAAACCAGTTCTGGTCAGTCCTGGAGCACTTTGTTTTTCTGACTCCTTCTTTCCTTTCAGAATGTGGGGCAGAGTGCTCAGCCGCCCGGCAGGAGGTGGAGCCAGCATTGTGGAAGGCAGGCACAGCCCTATTCAGACCCAGGTGCAACTCCTCCCTCCACTCTGGATGCAGATCTTTCTATTCAGCCCTGCGCTGACTCACCCTGTCTCCGGTAGCCACCCCCAGCCCCTGTCACTCAATCTCCAGACAAGGAATACACAACCTAGCAGAGGCAGGCTTGGATAGTTAGGCAAGAAAATACCCACTTTCTAAAAGTGGTATTTTCGAACACAGAATGTTAAAACCAACTTCACTAAAAGATGTATTTTATCATCCTGAGTTCAGGCATACTAAATTCGTTTTTCTACCATGTTCCCTGGGTCAGTTCTGACTATAAGGTGTAATAGTCAGTCTGCCCATTCTGGCCTATGGGGAGCAGGTAGCCTTGCAATAGTGAAAAACGAAAATGGCTGTAATTCACTATTAGGACATGCCACACACACCAGGGCATGTCCTACCTTATACTTACAATGCACCCTGCCCTAGGGCCTACTTTAGGGGTGACCAACATGCAGTAAAGGGAAGGTTTTAGGGACTGGTAAGTGGGTGTACTCACCAAGTCGACATGGCAGCCCTAGGCTGCACACAGGCTCTGCGATGGCAGGCCTGAGACACATTTACCAGCCGCTTCTGTGGGTGGCACAACCAGTGCTGCAAGCCCACCAGCGGCATTGGATTTACAAGCCCTGGGCACACTGAGTGCACTGTACTAGGGACTGACAAGTAAACCAATCATCCAATCATGGAGTCACTAATACATATATCAATTAACGATAGGGAGCACTTGCACTTTGGCACTGATTAGCAGCGGCAAAGTGCCCATGAGCATCTAGTCCAGCAAAAACATATCGGCAACAGTGGAGGCATTACGAAAAAATGGAAGGGAGACCCACGCCAAGGATGCCAGGTCTAACACGTGTCCCCTCCAGCTGAAATGTGGGGAGAACTATCCTACCCCTAGGGAGTTCTCATCGCTAAGGCGGAAAAATCTGGACAGTCCATCAGCATTGGCGTGTTCTGTACCAGGGCGGTGTTCCACCGTAAAGTCCATCCCCTGTAGGGAAATGGACCACCTCAACAGCTTTGGATTCTCACCCCTCATCTGCATCAACCATCTGAGGGGCCTGTGGTCTGTCTGAACCCGGAAGTGAGTCCCAAACAGGTATGGTCTCAGCTTCTTCAGTGCCCAGACCACAGCAAATGCCTCACGCTCGATAGCACTCCATCTCTGTTCCCGGGGAAGTAACCTCCTACTGATGAAGGCTACAGGTTGGTCTAGGCCCTCATCATTGATCTGTGATAGAACAGCCCCTACACCATGCTCTGAAGCGTCGGTTTGAACAATGAACTCATTGGAGAAGTTGGGTGCCTGGAGCACAGGCGCCGTGCACATGGCAGTCTTCAAGGTGTCAAAAGCTTTTTGACAGGCGTCAGTCCAAATCACTTTCCTGGGCTGCTTCTTGGAAGTCAGCTCGGTCAAGGGGGCAACAATGCTGCCATACCCCTTGACGAATCTCCGGTAATACCCGGTGAGTCCTAGGAAGGCTCTCACCTCTGTCTGGGTCTTGGGGGCTCCCAAGCCAGAATGGTATCAATTTTCGGTTGGAGGGGCGCCACCTGGCCGCTCCCAACCTGGTGTCCCAAGTACACCACAGAACCCTGCCCAATCTGGCACTTACTCGCCTTGATTGTGAGGCCTGCCCTCCGCAGCGCCATCAACACTTCCCAGAGGTGGCGCAGATGCTCTTCCCAACGGGCACTGAACACTGCGATGTCATCCAGGTAGGCGGCACTGAAATCCTCCAGTCCAACCAACACCTGGTTGACCAACCTCTGAAAGGTGGCAGGGGCATTCTTCATCCCAAAGGGCATCACCCGGAACTGGTAGTGCCCATCTGGTGTGGAGAATGCTGACCTCTCTTTGCCCCATCAGTCAAGGCGATCTGCCAGTATCCAGACGTTAAGTCAAACGTGCTGAGGTACCGCGCAGCCCCTAACCGATCTATGAGCTCATCAGCTCTGGGGATGGGGTGGGCGTCAGTCCGGGTGACGGAATTGAGTCCCCTGTAGTCCACACAGAACCGGAGTTCTGGTGTGGCACCAGGCGCGGCAGCTTTTGGAACCAAGACCACGGGGCTGGCCCAAGGGCTGTTAGAGGACTCAATTACCCCTAGCGCAAACATCTTGGAGACCTCCTCCTTGATGCAGGCTCTGACCCTGTCAGTCACCCTGTAAGCCTTGTGCTTCACAGGAAGACTGTCCCCAGTGTCCACATCATGGACGCACCAATGAGTGACACTGGGAACCAGGGAGAACAGGTCAGGGAACTGTCCCAACAAGTGGCGACAGTCACCCTGCTGCTCAGGCGTCAGGGAGGTAGAGAGGTTTACTCCCTCCACTGATCCATCTTGCTCTCGGGCTGACAGGAGGTCAGGAAGAGGCTCGGTCTCCTCCTCCATTCCATCATCTGTCGCTAAGAGCATGCCCACTTGGGACCTCTCCAAGTGGGGCTTCAGGCGGTTCACATGCAGGACCCGCAAGGGGTTCCTGGGAGACTGCAAGTCCACCAAATAGGTAACTGGACTCTTGCGCTCCACCACCGTAAAAGGGCCGGTCCACCTGTCCTGGAGCGCACAGGGCTCCACAGGGGCCATGACCCACACTTTCTGACCAGGCTGAAGCTCTACCAGAGTGGCATTCTGGTCGTACCACCGCTTCATCTCCTCCTGGCTGGCTTCCAGATTTGCCTCAGCCAGTTCTCTGAAACGCCTAGTCTGGTTCCTGAAGGCCAGCATGTAACTGTATACATCCTGGGGAGGTTTCCTGGGAGATTGCTCCCAGCCTTCCTTGACCAAACTCAGAGGTCCTCGCACCGGGTGTCCATAGAGGAGCTCAAAGGGACTGAACCCTAGAGACTTCTGTGGCACCTCCCGGTATGCAAACAACAGGCATGGTAAGAGGACGTCCCATTTACGCCTCATGGGTTCTTCCAGACCCATAATCATGCCCTTGAGGGTCCGGTTGAATCTCTCAACCAGCCCATTTCCTTGAGGGTGGTAAGGAGTGGTGAACTTGTAAGTTACACCGCACTCCTGCCACAGGGACTTCATGTACTTGGACACGAAGTTGGTACCTCTGTCAGACACCACCTCTTGAGGGAATCCCACACGTGAGAAAATTCCCATCAGTGCCCGTCCCACCACGGGGGCCGTCACTGTCCTCAGAGGGATGGCTTCAGGGTACCGGGTGGCATGGTCCACCAAGACCAGGATAAACCTGTTGCCCATGGCTGTCTTGGGGTCCAGTGGCCCCACAATGTCAATACCCACCCGTTCAAAGGGGGTGCTGACCACAGGGAATGGCTGGAGAGGAGCCTTGTGCTTCCTCCCACTCTTTCCACTTGCCTGGCAAGTCTGGCATGTTCTGCAGTGAGTGGCGGCACTCCTGCGCATCTGGGGCCAATAGAAATGGGTAACAAGCCTGTCAAAGGTCTTGTCCTGCCCCAGATGTCCCGCTAACGGTACATCATGAGCCAACCCCAGTAGGAAGGCTCTGAAGCGCTGGGGTACCACCAGCACACGGGCTGACCCAGGCTCAGCAACCTTAGGCTCTGAATACAGGAGACCATTCTCCCAGTAAACCCAATGTGATCCAGACTGAGCACCTGCTGCCTGGTCTGTGGCCTGTTGCCTCAGACCCACGAGAGAAGGGCATGTGTTCTGCTCCTTGCAGAACTCTTCCCTGGAGGGTCCTCCTTCTTGCTGCCAATGGGTCAGCTCAGGTAGGTCCCCCAGTTCAGCTACCTGTTCCCCTGTAGGCTCCAGGGCATCCCCCTCAGGGTCTGCCTCCTCCTGGACCGTGGGAACCTCGGGGGCCGGTTTCCCGCGCCCCCTGCCTCCTCTCTCTCCGGCAGGCACCTGGGCCTCCCTCTCAGGCTCCAGGTCCTCTTGAACACCTTTAGCTGCCATTGACCGGGTGGTCACACATGCCCAATCAGGCAAGCCCAACATTTCTAAATGCGCACTCCGCTCCACCTTAGCCCAAGGTGAGCTCTCCAAATCGTTCCCTAACAAACAGTCAACAGGCATGGCTGGCCTCACAGCTACTTGAAGAGTACCCGAGACCCCCCCCACTCAAAGGGAACCTGAGCCACCTTGCAGTGACTCTCTGTGTTGTCAGCGGCAACAACCGGATAGAATGCATCAGGGATAACCTGCTCTTTAGACACCAGGTGACACTTGACAGCTGTCACACTGGCTCCTGTGTCTCTCAGAGCCTCCACCCTATGGCCATTGATGGTCACCCACTGCCTGTATTTCTTAGTGTTCTCAGGCAGCGGGGTCCTAGGGACCATCTCAGAGTCTCCTAATGAGACAAGGGAAAACACTGTGGGATCCCCCCACCTTGGGCACCCAACTCCTCCCCCAGGGCTACACTAGCCAACTGCCGGGGGACTGCACTGGTGGGTGCTGGTTTTCCATGCAAAGGGCAACGAGGATCGTTTGCCTTGTGGCCAGGGGCGCCACACTTGTAACATACCAGTGGTCCCTGGTGAACAGGGGGCCTGTCAGGGCCACTGGCTTCTTCTCAGGGGGAGGCTGGGAACCTTTCCCTTGGTTCCCTTGGGGTCTACTTTGGGGCCCTTTATGGAACTCCTTCTGTTTACCCTTGTCCCCCCACTCTTCTGCTGGGGACCCTGCCCACCCTTGGCGGAGTCTCCCACGTGACCCTTGTGGACCCGGGTACTCACCCAGCGGTCCGCCTCCTCAGCAAGCTGCCTAGGGTTAGTCAGCTTACTATCAATCAGGTGCTGGCGTAGCTCAGGAAAACAATTACCGGACAAGTGCTCCCAGGCAATCAAATCAAAGAGCGCCTGAAAATCAGTCGCTTTGCTACCCTTTACCCAACCATCCAAGGCTCTGCAAAAGAAGGTCACATATTCAACCCAGGTACTGCTTTCAATCTTACTACAGTTCCTGAACCTTTGCCTATAAAGCTCAGGGGTCAAACCATATCTAGTCATTAAGGCATCCTTCATGTGGCTGTACGAATTATAGACTTCAGAGGGCAAATCCAACAAGGTATCCCGCCCTTCACTGAGGAACCGTCCCCACAACCCCGCTCCCCAATCCTTCTCAGGGACCCGGTGGGAAGACATGGCTACCTCATAGGCTTTGAACCACTGCCCTATGTCGTCATTTTTAAAAAACTCCTTCACCACATCTTTGGGAATATACACCCTAGCTTCAACAGGCACAGGCGGTACACTGCCACCAGAGGGAGTAATCTCTAAGCTCTTGGCCTTCAATTCCAACTCCCTCAAAACTTTCTCATGTTCAAACTGCATTTTCTTTTCCTCTAGGGCTAATTTCCTTGTTTGCATTTCGAATTCTAACTGCTTATTCAGCTTGAGTTTGGTCAGCTCCATTTCGTGCATCCTACTCTCTTTCCTGTCCTCCAACTCCTCTGGAGACAGTCCTCTGGCAGAAACACTGCTACCTACTGGGGAAGGTGGTCTTCTAGCCCCTAGACCCAATAGCCCCTCCAGCTGCCCTTCCGCATTCTCAGCCCCCTCCACAGGGGCACTCCTTGATTCGACCCAGGCCCTCAGCGCCTTTTGGAGGTCCTCCTTCCTGGAGATCCCGGTCATGGACACTTTAAACTTTTTGCAGAATTGCTTGAGCTGCTTAAGGGTGTAGCATTCTAGCCTCTCTTCTTCCCAATCACATTCAACAGAGGCTACTGATGCTGGTTTCTCCATAGTGACTGAACTTGGCATTTGCAAAAATAGGAAATCCCAGAAAAAATGCTATTAAAGTATGTGGTTGCGTTTTGGTCTGCACTCACTAAGTAGTGTTCACCAATCACTGTACATGAGTCACAAATGCAAGTCCAGAAATCCCACCGCTGACCACCAATGTTAGATTTGGGGGTCTCTAGTTGGCAGAGGTATGTACCTTTGTCCAAATAGGGACCCTTGAGTCTAGTCAGGGAAAGTAGGTACACTCCCGAAATAACCCCTGCTCACCCTCTTGGTAGCTTGGCACGAGCAGACAGGCTTAGTTCAGAGGCAGTGTGTAAAGCATTTGTGAACACATACAGTAATCAAGTGACAACACTACAAATGGACACCACACAGGTTATATATTTATAAAAATAGGTATACTTTATATAGATTTATCACAAGACCATAAACGACAAAAATAATCCACAATACTGTTAAGAATACTTAGTTCTGATCAAAAAGGCTTAATTCAAGGTTCTGTGCGAGTCGGTAGCCTCCTCCGGCTACGGCGATGTCGAGAACAAACAGAGTCTAACAAATCCAGCTGACCGCGTCGAGACGGGCCAACACAGCGTAGACAGACTCGGTCACAGTACCTTTTACTTGAAGCGGCAGGCACGGGCGTGCGAGCCGGATGGCTGTTCGTCGCGGTCGCGATGCAAAAATGGAAGCGTTGCAGGACGCGTTGTCCCTCGATGCGGTGCTGGCAGGTTGCGGTGCGGCGGCGGAGCCGGATTCAGGAGCTGGCGTCGATCAGTCCGGACAGCGGTGCGAGTCGGGCGGTGCGTCACAAAGCGTGCGAGCGGTGCCCAACTCCGGTGCGGTCACAGGACTCGAACTCAGCAGCAGTGACCGTGTCGGTCGGACCAGTTCGATTCGGCGTAGCGAAGCGTTGCAGGACGCGTTGTCCCTCGATGCGGTGCAGGCAGCGGCTCGTTGACGGAGTCGGTGAGACCAGGGCCGTGCGTTGCAGGGCGAGACGGTGCTTCGATGCGGTGCTTGCAGGACACCGAGTCGGTCGTGAGAGTCGGTCACAGCTCCCTACCTCTGTAGCCACTGAAACAGAGTTTCCAGCAGCAATTCACAAAGGGGGTGAAGTCCAATGGTCCTGGGACTTCGGTCAGGGGGCAAGCTCTCTTCCAAGCCCTTGGAGATCCTTCACAAGTTGATGAAAGTCACAGCAAAGCAAAAGTTCCTTTCTCCTCTCTTTGGCAGTCAGGCAAACCACTGCAGGCCAATCCCCCAAGCAGCACTTCAGGCTTAGGGATAGTTTCTCCTCAGTTTCTTCTTGGTTCCGCTCCTCAGTAAAGGTTTCTTCTTGTTCCCAAAAGTGATCTAATTTTCCTGGGGTCTGGGTGCCCCTCTTATACCCTGATTCTCTTTGTTCTCTGGAGGCAGAGAGGCCTCTGCCTAGTCCAAAACCAGTTCTGGTCAGTCCTGGAGCACTTTGTTTTTCTGACTCCTTCTTTCCTTTCAGAATGTGGGGCAGAGTGCTCAGCCGCCCGGCAGGAGGTGGAGCCAGCATTGTGGAAGGCAGGCACAGCCCTATTCAGACCCAGGTGCAACTCCTCCCTCCACTCTGGATGCAGATCTTTCTATTCAGCCCTGCGCTGACTCACCCTGTCTCCGGTAGCCACCCCCAGCCCCTGTCACTCAATCTCCAGACAAGGAATACACAACCTAGCAGAGGCAGGCTTGGATAGTTAGGCAAGAAAATACCCACTTTCTAAAAGTGGTATTTTCGAACACAGAATGTTAAAACCAACTTCACTAAAAGATGTATTTTATCATCCTGAGTTCAGGCATACTAAATTCGTTTTTCTACCATGTTCCCTGGGTCAGTTCTGACTATAAGGTGTAATAGTCAGTCTGCCCATTCTGGCCTATGGGGAGCAGGTAGCCTTGCAATAGTGAAAAACGAAAATGGCTGTAATTCACTATTAGGACATGCCACACACACCAGGGCATGTCCTACCTTATACTTACAATGCACCCTGCCCTAGGGCCTACTTTAGGGGTGACCAACATGCAGTAAAGGGAAGGTTTTAGGGACTGGTAAGTGGGTGTACTCACCAAGTCGACATGGCAGCCCTAGGCTGCACACAGGCTCTGCGATGGCAGGCCTGAGACACATTTTACCAGCCGCTTCTGTGGGTGGCACAACCAGTGCTGCAAGCCCACCAGCGGCATTGGATTTACAAGCCCTGGGCACACTGAGTGCACTGTACTAGGGACTGACAAGTAAACCAATCATCCAATCATGGAGTCACTAATACATATATCAATTAACGATAGGGAGCACTTGCACTTTGGCACTGATTAGCAGCGGCAAAGTGCCCATGAGCATCTAGTCCAGCAAAAACATATCGGCAACAGTGGAGGCATTACGAAAAAATGGAAGGGAGACCCACGCCAAGGATGCCAGGTCTAACAGTAGCATACTTACTACCAAAATGCATTAAGACAGTGGAAAGGACAATATGTCGTAGTCACAATCCCGCAACATTGGCCACATTCCACACAGCATCTGAAAGTAAATGTATGGACTAACAATTGTTTTCTGCGAATTTACATCAAGGTTGCAGGTAAATATAGGCGCGAGATTGAGAGATAGCCGCGAGATTGAAAGAATTTGACACTGAGAAAAAGAAAGCCCCATTTTACGCAATGGCTGATCAATTACTCGCTTTTGTAACTTTAGACAGTGATAAAATCCCACTATTATTGCATCTGTTAGCTATATTGGAGCTTCAGCTGGATATGCCACCAGAGGGTCATATAGGACAGTGTGCTGTGCACACTGAGAAGAAGCTGGAGACTGGGCACATATTAGGTGGTTGGTGAACACCTCTTGTCAATAGATAAACAGTTCAACAGATACAGTGGCATTCTGGGACATTTCTCAAAGTGCATGGATGGTGTAACAGGCGCCTTTTCATTGAAAAATGTAGCCTTTTCTTTTTCAAGAAATCTCATCACAACAGCCTCATTACACTGTTTAATGTACTTAATATTTCCAAATGCTACATTAGGCACAAGGATCCATGTATAATCAGTCCACACTTAAGGAGCATTGGACAAGCTCTGAAGGTGCACCGGCGAGCATATTTTAGAAACAACGATAGCACGGCATATGGATTATGCCTCAATGGATCATAAACACATTGTTTGGTTCTAAAGCATATGGTGTCTGAAGCTGGGCGTAAAGACAATGCATCTGATTAGCCCAATCCCCAACTGCCTCTATAGATTTAGATGATAAAACCACAGGCATGGTTATTAAAACTCCACGAACTGAACACACTAGTCAAACATGAATCATTGTGGGAGGCGAGTGAGTGCCTGTTGAGCAGATTTTACCTAAAAATGCTCTGGGATAATTTCAACATGATCCTCTCATGTGCTTCCCATGAGTGAAACTAATACTTCAGGCACAATATTTGTTGCATATGGGGAAACTCTTTTCTGATCAAACAAAAAAGAGATGTTTTTTTTATTATTTCGTGACAAAAACATGCAGAGTAAGCTAAATGCCTTTAGGTCTAGTGTTTTAACAGGGATGTCCAGCATAGGTCCAGGAAGACCAGATCCATGCCAGATTTTCCAGGTATCCTGATCAAATGAATTGAAATAGCGTTAATCTCAATAAAGCAAGTTTACTTAGTCAGTGATTGTTATGGGAGCCTAGAAAGCACAGTAACCACTTCCCAAAACTGGGTTTGGTGGTGAGTAAGACATTTTAAAAGTCAAGCTATGTTCTGTCACTCTGAGAACCAGCTTGGCACCAGGCAAGCCATGGATAGCGCGATTTGTCTCTCCTATAGAAGTGCAGTTTGGCAGCCGAAAAGATCTATTTTTTAGAGAGATTCAAACTCACTGATAACCATATTAGTGACATCATTGATATGTTTTTATTACGGTCAACATTGTGACGAGAGTGCCCAGAGCCAGGCTGAGCTCCTGGCATCGCCAGCTACGCACTAGAGCATGAACACCACCATTTGTCCAGGCAGTCACTGCCCCATATCTGTTGTCAAGAAACATTTGGACTCCATCTCCTTGACCATCACAGAGGTTATTAACCTCTCCTCGTGGCAAACCAGGTCAATGCATCGCCTAAATAAATGTGGATAAAACCAATATTGAAAAAGCCCACAGTGGAGACCTCAAACCTGGCTACTTACTGGTCTGTTTCTGATGCTTCCTGGCTAGGTACTTGTCGAATGTGGTATGTATGTACTTGATATTTATTAAGCATGATTCTAGCTGTTAGGCAGCTGAGCGCTGTACATGGCCAAAGGCAAAGACACATCAAAGTATGATTGGAGGTTCTGCAGACTGAAAGTGGATGATTATCGCAGCATGGTGGCTTTTTAGATTATACAATAATGGTGACTTCTCAGCCTACTTGTAATCAATCTTGAAGTTTTTTTCTTGTTAGGAGATAAGGAGCTGGACTTTTGCCATGACATGAGGACAGAGTCAAGTCTTCTGACCATTAGGGAACAGTTGTTGTGAGTTTCTGACAGAGGACCAGCAGTATTTTTGGTACTATTAGATCTGTAAGCCACATTTGATGCCATCGACCATCAGTAGCGGTCGGTGGTAGGAGTGCCGGCCGGGCGGTGACGTGGGGCGGGGGAGGGGCAGGGTGGGGGGTAATAAACCACGGATTACGGCCGAATACAGGTAAGTAAACATTTAAATAAATAAAACGAATTTCGTTGTGAGCGCTGCATCGCCAAATGCGATGCAGTGCGCGCAACGAAATTCGTTTTATTTATTTAAATGTTTACTTACCTGTATTCGGCCGTAATCCGTGGTTTACTACCCCCCACCCTGCCACTCCCCCACCCCACGTGACCGCCCGGCCGGCACTCCTACCACCGACCGCTACTGTCGACCATGGGATGCATCTGGGCAAACTGACCATGTTGATTAGTGCAGCCAAGAACTCTATTATCTGGCTGAAGTGTTGAATAACAGTCACACAAGTGAAATGCAACGAACACCTGGCTCTTCGCTTCCTGGTGATATGAGGTGGTGTAAAGTGGCTCAGGCCATTAATCCAGTGGCCAACAAAGTCTTAAATGCATCAGTAGCATCTGCAAGGGTGCCTCTTAAATGGAAACACACCAAAATCCTCCCACTGCTTAAAAAGCCGTTTGCCGACCATAAGGTCCTGGCCAACTATAGACCAATCTCTCTTCTCCCTGCTTTCTCAGAAGTGCTAGAAAAATATGTAAATTCACTCATCTCAGGTTACTTTGAAAGTAACAATCTGCTGCATCCTAGTCAATCGGTTTTTAGAGCCAGCTGTAGTACTGAAACAGCCTTGCTAGAGGTTACAGATTTCATTAAAGACAACCTTGATTATGTTGGATCTTTCAGCGGCTTTCAATACCGCCCCTCACGAAAGACTTTTGGATCAGCTACATAACATCGGGATTGCCAGCCTGGCTCTAAAGTGGCTGACTTCTATTTTGGACAATAGAAGCCAAGAAGTATGGATCCCCCCGTTTGCATCACCTATTCAGAACTTGAATGTGGGTGTTCCTCAAGGTTCGGCACTGAGCCCCAAGCTATTCAATGCTTATCTGGCTCCTTTAGCCGCTCTTGCTGAAACATGTGGAGCCAAAGTGATATTGTATGCTGGCAATACTCAGCTTCTCTTTACTTGTGATAATGGGGCAGAATTTGAGGGAGAAATCATTAAAACCTGCCTGTCTAAGGTGTTCAACTAGCTGTCCATCAACCAACTAAAATGCAATCCAGACAAATCGGAGATTGTCTTTTTTGCCACAACTCCATCAGAAATCTGCAGATCATGGTGACCTCAGGATGTCCCTCCTCCAGCCACTCTTCAGAGTTCAGTAAAAATCAGGTGATCAAAATTGACAGTGCTCTGTACCTGCAACCCCAAATTCAGGCTCTGGTGGGCACCTGCTTTGGGTTACTAAGTACCCTGAAAAAAATTCCTACCACTTCTTTCAGTCGATACGAGGAAAACAGTAATCCAGGCCCTGATTACATCCAGAGTCGATTATGGAAATGTTTTGTATCTAGGTCTGCCTGAATATCTCTTCAGCCAGCTGCAAATGGTTCAGAATGCGGCGACCAGACTAGTTCTAAATCTTGCCCCTAGAACCCATTTGTCCCCACATCTAAATTCACTGGTGAAAAAGAGTATTCGCTTCAAGACACTGGTCCTGGTGCATAAAGCTCTGCATGGAAATGGCGCAGTATGACTTAGGAGGAGGCTTCTTATGCCCCTCCTAGGACACTACGATCAACTTTTGGCCACCTAGCCACCATCCCAAAAATCCAACGGACCAGAACTGGTGGAAGATCATTTTCGTATCTCGGAGCTCAAACCTGGAATCAACTTCCGCTGGCACTATGCGCCATCCCGGAACTTTCAATTTTCAGGAAGAAACTGAAAACTTGGCTGTTTAGCAAGTGAGGTAATTTGTCCAGCTTCTAGTGTGCACATAACTTTCTCCAGTGCCGGGACACTCCTTGGAGTAGGGGTGCGCTCTACAAATGCCTTTTCGTTCATTAATTCATTAATTAATTCATTCAGTCATTCATTTCTTTCGGTGGCAGGAGTGGAGCTTCATATGGGTAAATGGTCAAGAGAAATTGCACCCATTTCTTAATGATTAAACAAGAGCTACTATTGACCATCCAGTCATTGGTCTGAGTCCACTGGCTGGTGTATCCCCAGCATAGGCCAGAGGTCTGCTGGAGCTGGATCAGCTTGCCAAGGGATGGGAGGCAGAACTACTCTGAGTACTGAGCACTCAGGATTCTGACATTACTTGCCCCTCTCTCCAAACATATACCGATATAAAGAAGTTTACAAAATAGCTCAAAAGCCTCTTGTTCCGGGTTGCCTCTCATGGAAGCCACCCTGTGACACAACCACCTTCATACACTGTGCTATACAAATTGATTTGATAGAATTACATTGGCTTGGATGAATCTAGTCCTTCTGGACCTGCATTGGGCACCGCTGCTCTATGGACATAGTTATAAATATACTTGTAGTCATAAGAGCAGAGATTTAAGTAGGGCAGGTCCCATAGGGTCTTCAACCTGGCAGTAATTAAAGGCTGACTTTGAAACAGGTCCCTAATGACCACTATATTGATGTACGTCACAGGGAAGACAATGATTCATTTCTAACAATGATAAATCAACAGTGACTGTAAAAACCGCTCAGGCAATGCATATGGGTGAGGTAGCTCCTGTTTACATTTCTTGCTTTACGTCATTTATTTCCCCAAGAGTAATTGATTTTTGCAGGGTTCTTGTGTTCCACAGGTTTTTTTTCGTGCAGCATATTAATCTTGTTTTGTGGATACTGTGAACTGGGTTGTGGGTGGGCATTCATGACAGGCCATGATTGACAACTCTTGAGTTGAGGCTGAAGGCAGCGATTCGAGGTTCTTCGGCCAGTGCCTGTCAGTGGGTTATAAAGTTGTTCAGGCTCATCCAATCCTTGCCTGCTTCACAGAGCTCAAAGCAATGGTGACATGTGACACTTGCAATGGTCATTGTATGCGAAAGTGTGTAAAGGAAAACAAAGATATTAAAATATTGACAGGGACAAAGTAAAAGAAAATGAATGTGCTTAGGGAGAAGATGAAGTGAAGTAGATGCAAGGAAATGTGTGCAGAAGGCGAGAGTGAAAATGCGGTGCAGAAGAGGAATGAGGTGAGGGGTGAAATATGCAGATGGAGGATTTCAGATTCACTTGGGGAGAAAAGGAGTGTCAAACAGAGCGACAGCAGAGGAAAATGGTGTGAAGGGGAGAGCACAAGAGATTGCAACACTGAAGACCGTCCTCTTCCACTGATTTTATTAATGTTAATGCTTAATTATTAATGCTTAATCTTGTATTTTCAGAATTGAAACAATTTCAGTTCTGATTTTTCACAACAAAATCATTGCTACTCACTTATCTGATACTGCTTACAAGCATTTGCAAAGCCAATAGGTTTGGCTTGTTTTGGGCACATGCCTGTTATTGTGTGATGTGTCAGATAGTGTGAAAAAACAGGATTTTAGTTTACATGTTTTATGTCGTGTCCTAGGCCACACCCCTTGTCTTCCTAGGCCATGTCCCTTCTAGAGACCCCCAGAACTTTGTCATCTCACTTAACGCCCTACATAAGACACTCAACATTCGTCTGCACCTGAGCCACACATAAAGTGGGAGTTTACGATATGTAGCCCATTCTCTCCATTTGTATTTATTTAATTATTTCTTCGGCTTCAAAAGAGCTAACCAGGCCCAAGAGGGCATCAGAGCGCCATAACTTTGACAATATCAGAGATTGAAATCCAGCAGATGACGTTTCTGTAGTTTTCCCAGGTGATGCACCTTCCTCTTTTCTCCACACGGGCTGGGTATGAAGGCTTATCAGGCACCATGCAGAAGATGCATTAAGTAGCAGGCACAGACTGCCACGCGACAGCAAGACCGGCCATTGTTATCCACCCAATGGAGCGGGCGGGCGCTGTAGATGGCTTAGCCTGAGCACGCGGACAATGGCACCCATCATAAAAGAGAGCAGGGCTTGTTCCGTCCGATAGCCCATAATGCAGCAGTTCCGCACATATTTTGCATGAAAGAAGGCTGTGTTCTTTTCAGTCCCTGGAATAAAAATTGAAACCAGGCCTTGAAGAAAGCTCTACCTTTTCAGCACTGCCGTAAGCTCAAATGTGCAGATATGCGCCCCAGCACCAGGGAGGCGAAGCAGCTGCGAGCAGCAATAGTTCTTCTTTCTCCTTCTTTAGCACCCACCTAGAAGGAGAGAGAGAACTGGGGAGGGCGAAACGAGGAAGGTTTGCAAAGGAAATGGGTGTTTACATGCAAGCAAGAGGAATGAATAATTCATATTAAAGCAATGTGAGGGAAAGGCCAGCAGGGAAGAAGAGGAATGTCAAAGCAGAGCTCACAAAACATTTCACTCCTGAAATTACAGTTTTAAAAACGAAGCCACTGTTTTTTTTTTTTTTATCAGTCCGATCAAAAGTAATGTAATTGTAATTGCATTTATATAGCGCTTACTACCCCTGACGAGGTGTGGAAGAGCTTTATACCGGGCAACACGCTGCTCCGGAACCCAAGGTTAGTAGTTAGTTCAGTGTTAATGGTTACTGGTATTTATTGGGATTAGTCCTTGGCACCCAAGTAAACCAGTCCATGTAGTCATTCAAGTTTCTTTATGGTGGGCTAAATGAATAGGGGTAAGTTGTGATCATTAGTGGGGGTGCCTGTGACCACATGCACATGGTTGGTGGGAGTATTGGAGGAGTCACAGGAGATTCGGTAGTGTTGCGTTGCATTGGTGTGACTTTAAGAGGAAGAGGAGAGACTGTGATCTTGTAAATGAGTTGTGGGCAATTTGCAGAGATACAATAATAGAGAATAAGGTAAACATGCATGTGACAGAGTAGGTTGGGCTCAGAGTGAGGAGGTGTGCAGAGAAGGGAAGGTGAGGGATTTTGAAAGAGAAAAAAGAGAGGCAACAATCAGATGATGTTGCACGCTTATTAATTAATGAGATGCTGCAAACCACCTTACAAAAGGAGTAAATAACACATATTTGGATTTTTCTTTACTACGGAAACACAAAAAAGTACAAAATAATTTTGGTCTATTTTTTCAAATGGTGCAAAATCTATGAACTGTGTTCCAGGCGGTGTGGATCCTGAATATCGAGAAGGGAATATCATAGCCAAAATATTAAGGACAAAAAATTCTACAGTAAGTATGTGTAGGTTTTCTACACGTAACTCCAATATTTGGCTCACTTTTTTCTGTTGGGCCAGCGCTTTACATATGACCCTGGATTTCAAAACTCAGTGCTTTCACCTGTGGGTCATATCACTAGCCAACCTCTAGCCAACAAACTAGGTAATTTCAAAAACCTTTCAAGGTTAGCGAGTGTTGAAGCATTTTGAAATTGGGGGAAAGTGCCCAGTGTCCAAGTATTGGGTCTTACCAAGAAAAGACTGGACAAAGACTTAATGGAGCGATGCAGTCGAAGGTAAGTTGTAATTAGAGATCACATGTGAGGCCCAGATTTACAAATATTTCACACTTTATTTGTGTCAGAAAGTGACACAATCCTGTGTACATTTTATTTTTAGTTACTTTCCAGCTTAAAACTTATTTTGTACTGGAAAGTTGCCTCAAAGCTATGCGCTGCTTTGCCTTACTCTGCATCAAGAGGGCATTCCATTGGTGTACATGGGCATTCCCATGCAACCACCAATGTTTTTTTTTGCAAAACAATATCTACTAACAATAGTAGACAGGGTTTTGCACCAAAAAATACCACCACTTTAAAGCAGGCGTTAAAAAGGAGAAGCATTCTTATTTCTGCTAACTTTCAACACTTTGCAATAGTGCTGCACTGTACAGCACATATTCAGAGTGGGAAAAGGTTTAAGGTTTGTCTAGGCATAGTTTTTTGTACTGAAAGGGTACCTTTCAAGTACAAAACCTATGCTACATGCACGCAGACACCTTTGTACTAATGTGCAAAGGTGTGTGTGTGACACTCCGCAGCCTGATTGTGCTTCAGCACTAGGAAGAGAGCAGGAAAGTGCCAAACCTGATATGGCATTTTCCTGCTTTCTCCCACTCATGCATTGCTGCACAGCAATTATGGCTGCTGAGCTGCGCTGTGTGACATTTTTGTAAATCTGGGCCATAGAGTTTAATTTGTGCAGATGTTTGCCGGTGATCACAACCTATACTCATTTCATGGGACCATGACTCTTGAGGTTTCATCCCACGGGCAGCAGGTTCATTAGGTAAATGCAGAGACAAAGTCCCTAGCTAGTTTCTAATTTGTATAATAATAAGTCACCAAACTTTTGATCAGAAGATGCAGTCAGCCATGCAGAAGATTGTAGGGTCAAATACCATGATACCCCCTCATATATCTTTAATACATCACCAGAGACTACTTACCCTACAAACTCACTCTTGCACATTCTTTTCACACATGCTTTCTCCCTTTTTCACTGTTTTTCAATTTTCCTCTTTCCCCTTCATTTGCCCTTTTGTGTTTTTCTCTTTCTTGTTCTGGGCCAAAGTCTGATGAGGAAAAATAAATGCAGGTACCCAAAAATAAGTGTGGGTGGACCCCACCTGCAATGACTAGCTCAAATTAATCCCTGCCCCTGTCTGCCTGTGCTGTCCCTTCCACTCACACTGGGCTCACTTATAAAGGAATTCAGTTTGCAAAGGTTTGCTTCTTTTATTTTTAGGGACCCTTGTTTACAGTTTGAGTATTATGTATTTTATCCAGACAGGCTAGGATAATAATAGAATTACTGGCATGTTACTTGGATTTTGAATGACCAGCAGGTCACATTTTATTGGGCATTAAAACTGAATTATTTGTTAGCTGTCCCAGGAAACATGTTTAAAAATTGTTTTGCTTCTTTTGGCATATCTTAGCAAGTGTTGGTTGGAAATGCTACGTTACACCTACTCCCTAGCCTTCTAGGAATTGTGATGCATCACAATACATACTAGAGGCCATATGAGTCATGCACTTTGCAGTATTGTGCATTTTACCTACTATACCTAAGCATCTAGGTGTTCATTTGTTTCAGTGCAGTAGCGGCTCGTGGAGGGAGTGCTGCGGGGCGGTGGGGCGGGGCGGGGGATGAGCAGGGTGGGGGTAGTCAACTACGGCATACGGTCAAACAGAGGTAAGTAAACAAATAAATAAACAAAACGAATTTCGTTGCGCGCGCTACATCGCATTTGGCAATGCAGCGCGCGCAATGAAATTCGTTTTATTTGTTTACTTACCTCTGTTCGGCCGTATACCGTAGTTTACTACCCCCCCACCCTGCTCCTCCCCCGCCCCGCCCCGCAGCACTCCCTCCACGAGCCGCTACTGTTTCAGTGTACCTTGGCCCAGGCAATTGCACACATGCTCTATTGAAGTACATACCAAGAGAATGAAAGGTTAGAGGGGTTTGGAATAACAAGTTAAATATGTCGAGGGTGGGGGAAGTCCACAGGTGCAGTACACGTTGAAAAGGACTTGTAAAGAAAACATGGTAACTTCCCTACAGCACATTCTTTCATTGCCCCTCCTCTCTTCTCTTATCTTCACCAGGTGTCACTTTGTGTATTTGGTATGCACCCTTCCATACGTTAGCTAATCCAGCCATACTAATTTTGTTACCTTTCAAGGGTTCCTGGAATAGACTGCTACTCTTACGGATCAATGTGACAAAGTGAGCACGGGACCCACATCTGGGTATATCCTTGCCATTTGGGGCAGTGCATCAAACACGCAAAAAGTGATGGGAGGTATGCTTACAATATGTCTAACCACTGGCAATCTCTAGGGTAACATTTGAACGCATTAGGGCAAATTTACAAGCCCCTATCACCACAGGAACATCACTTTTAAGGAAATTTCTGTGGTGATTCGGGCTTCGCCTTATTTACAAGGCAGCATTAAACCACTTAATGTAGCTTAACGCTGCCTTGTAACTAAGGCACCGTTTCATGCTATACTTAGTGTGAAAGGGGAGGGCAATGGGTGTTGCAGTGGGCGTTCTGCTGCAACACCCATTGATTTTTACTCTGCCCCATATTTACAAGGGTGGCATAAATATGGGCCAGCGCCAAAATTAAGACCAAAAAAAACATGGCGCAACTTGGAGAAATGCTTTATTTCTCCTCGTTTTTGCTGTTTTACTGTTTTATTACACCAATGTCTTTTGTACCGGTAGAGACCTCTGCATTCCTATACTTCTTATCAAGGTTACCAGATGAGTTGATGTCATCACGGAGGCAATATTCCAATTGGACTTACATTCAACTACCCTGTGAGTTGTAGGAACCGGGCTATTGGTTCAACTCAATTGAAGAAATGTGCCTAAAGTTCGAGCCTAAGGTGCAAACCTAGTCTACAATATTGTGTCCTCAATGGCAAGGAGTCATCTGTTATCTTTATTACCAGGCCACTCACAGCAAGCCGTAGAGCCAGCTTATGAATATTCATAGACCGGCACAGCATTGTGTTGGGTTCTTCTAAGCAGCATAATCAGGCCCAGGAACACAAGTGAAGAAGTCACTTTCATTTAGTATAACCAGACAGCACAACAACAATCCCCATCTGAAGCTCAGGGTGTCAACAATCAACTAATTTATTTACGAATTCTTATAGAGCGCATGGCTACCAAAAAACGGGCTTCTCTGCGCTAGTAGGAAACGTAAGGGGAACATACTGCTCAGGTAAACAGATGAGTTTTAGTTGCTTTCTAAAACTGAGCAAATTGCTATTGACTCTCAGACCAATTGGGAGGGAATTCCAAAGCTTGGGGGCCAGGTACTGACTCGCCAACTCTCATGTCAAAATCTATTTCCCCCACATTCCATCTAATACGTAAGAATCTACTTCCCCCACATTCAATATAATACGTACGAATCTACTTCCCCACATTCCATATAATACGTAAGAATCTACTTCCCCCACATTCCATATAACAAGTAAGAATCTACTTCCCCCACATTCCGTATAATACAACCCCATGCACACAAGAACACAACATATTGCTGTCATAAGAGGAAGGAGGATTCGCCCATCAGTGAAATAAATATTTATTTGCAGCACAGCGATGTATAGTGCTACTACTAGCCTATGTGACTCACCTGACCTCACTTTCCTTTTCCTTTGTGGTCTGCGCAAAACATTTATCACAAATATGATTTTATGTAACTTGCATATGTTTTGCTTACACTTTTTGCAAGGTCTCACATTTTTAGAAGTAGCGGTACAGTTTTTTACGGTGCTAGAAATACAAATCTAACAATTCAACACAGATACCTTATTTCATTTTTTAAGTTCTAAACCAATTTTAACAATGTAAGGAACACTGAATACAGTCACTATTACACACAGAAAGGCCTCAACAAAGATGGGCCTGAGGCACAGTAAGACAAAATTGCTGAGGAAACCAAAACCAGATAAAGATAGATTACAAAAGGATTCGACTTCCCCTTACTCTTATTGTCAGGTATTAGCAGAACCACTGAAATTATGCAATTGTGTGGCTTCAACATTTTTCGCATAATTATATATTTGCCACATTTGCCACATAATTCATCAACTGCTGAATATTCTGCAGATTTTAACAACAAAAAATTGTTTCCAGCTTAAACGGTTCAAAAGTTACTAAAAACACAGCAGCACATATTGCTGGACATTGGAAGGGGCTTTGCAAAAGTTGAAGGACACCTTTCTGTTGCCTTTCTATATTTTGGGTGTTACAATGGTACTAATGAGATGCAACCTATGCCCAGACAATGTTCCAAGTGTAAAAGTGACAATATAATAAAGTAACATCATAACAAGATGTGCCACATTACCTGGCATAATTTGCATTTTCTTGCCACATAGTTTACTCAACCCTACCGCATATTTTGACCCTCTCCTTCCATATAATTTCAGTGGCCCAGGGTATTAGTAATTGGCGACTGCTCGCAAACATTTTCAGTTACCTTCTTCATCTGATATTATACCAAGAAGGAAGGGGGCACCCAATATCGACTTTTTTGGCTTAATCTTAGTTTCGACCTTTAGCTTTGTCTAGCGACCTGCCTTGCTTTGCTTATGAAGGTCACTGGTTTACACTCAGCACCTCTGTAGAAAAAAATACTTTTGAGATCTGAAACGTGGTCAGAAGAATTCAATTGGCAAACGCTTCCCAGTTCCCTCAGACATCAGTTCTTCATTATCTAATAACAAAGAAAATTAAGATAATTACTCGTGTTGTGTTAATGGTAGAACAGGGATGGGCAGTCTCCAAACATATACAGGTTTGTTGCCTACAGCAAACTGTACATCGTGGACAAGCTGTTTCCCAGTTTGAGTTCAATTTCTTATTGTAGATAAAACAGGGAAACTGTAAAAAATTGTTTTATAATGTTGACATTCCAAAGTTAAGAATGGACTAGGGACCAGGTTTATCTGCACTTTGCGCTGGTGCAGTGTCTCACCAAAAATGATGCAAACAGGTGTAATGTATTGATTCGGGATTTATTTTCTTGCACAAAATGTGTTTTGCTTCAGAAAGTAGACCCAAATTAATTCAAAGTAGCACTATGCACTGCTTTGCTGTACTTTGCATCAAGAAGGTGTTACATGGGTGGTACATAGGCATTTCCATGCGACCGCCCATAAATTTTGATGCATATCCCTGTCTATTAACTTACGTAGGCAAAGCTTTTAGTAAAAAATGTACACCTCCTTGAGGCATGTGTAATCCTGGAGAAAATGTTACTTCCTCCAAACTTTTTAAACTTTGCATGTGTGTTGCACAAACACAAAGTTGGAAAGTTTTAAACTATGTCTACCCATAGTTCTTTGAACTGGCAGGGTAGCTTTCCAGTAAAAAACCTATGCTAGACATCAGGTAGGCAACCTTTCACTATAGCACAAGTATGTGTGCATTGCACAGACAGACTAAAATGTTCTTGCGCTATGGGAGAGAGGGAAAGCACCTTACCTTAGTTATCCAGGCTTTGTTCTATACATAAAACCTATTGGACACCTGCCAGGCTTTACAAATTAGGTCTCTCCAAAACTGACACTTGCTGGCAGAGTTGGGGGGTGTGGGCTCCCTGCAGCACATGCTCTCTACTTCTAAAAAAATTCATCCACTTTGGGGCAGAATACAATCCATGATTCAAGATATCTTTAAGAAAATGTTCACAATCAACTTCTTGATAGTTGTTTTATGAATATTCGCTAATAAATCCCTCTTGCCTCTCTCTGAGCAGGACCTGCTAATATTTGACCTTCTACTAGCGATGGGTGCCAAGGTGATCTTAATGGAGTGGAAATCAACGTCTGCAAAATCCTTAAAAAGTGGTGGAACATGTTAAACTCCCTTAGAAGCGCAGACAACATAATGTACAAAAGACTACACAGTGCATTTAGCATAAGACACTTATAGGACACTTTGATATATAGTTACAGAAATCCAAACCACTGTAGATGACACATTGTCATGTGAGTTGCACAGGCAATACACAAATCTCATGGTGGATACCCGATAGTGCCGGTATTGTCTAGCTAGAGGTTTATGACGGGCTTGCCAACATTATACGATATATCCTCCCCTTCCCCCTTTTTCCCAATGTACATAAAATGGAACAAACTCCTGTACAAAAATCCTGTGTGCAGAATTAGAATGTGTATGGTGTCATAAAGATAGCAGTTGAGAAGGGGAACTAGGCAGAGATGTCCTCTGTTGCCACTCCTTTTTGCCCTGGCGATGGAACACCTGTCAGAACTGTTTCACAAAGAAATGTCTGAATGGAAGATCTCAATGGGACACAGCATTCATATTGACTCATTGTGTGCTGCCAATAGGCTAGTCTTCATGAGAGACCCCTCAACAGAAGTTCCAGCTGCGTTGCATACTGCACAGTTTTGGACAGGTGTTAGGCCTATACATAACTGTTTCCCAGTCAAGACTACTGCTCATGGACTTTCTGGGGGGAAGACCATATGCCGTCCTATTTAATTCATGGCTCCAGTGTCAACCAAAAAGTTTCAAATATTTAAAGGTCTGTATAGCAGCCACCACAGGTGAAACACTGGAAATCATGCTTATAAATGGGTTGAACTCAATGCAATTTTGGAATTTCTCCAATGATTGGTAATGGACAGAGTAACTCTAATTAAAATGATCTTATTGGTAAGGTGCATGTACTTTTTTCAAGGACGCTTTTTGAAAACTCCCAAGGGAATCTTCATAAATGGGATAGATTAATCATCTCCTTTGTATGGAATTACAAATGACCAAGGGTGAAATTAGAGACTCTAAAGTTACCCTATGAAAGGGAGGGCTCATACTGGAAGATTTAGAAAGTTATTACCTGGTTGCACAGCTACAGTAATTGGTCTTCTGGTTGGACAAGAGCCATAACCATAGGAAGCCGTTATTGAATGGCTGTCATGCATGAGGGCCATTGGACCAGTTGTTTATGTCCAGGATGGGAACAGGAAGGGAAGCCATGTACCTTGTACCACACATGGTCAACATATGGCACTAGACCACAACCTGTAGAATAAGAACCACACCGTCCATGAGGAATTGTCATGATGGTGCTATACAGGAGTCAGAGCTGAAAAGTGAGGAAGAAGAGGGGGGATTGTTCTGTGTGGGATGAACTAAGCTTGCAGGCCTATGAGAGGATGATAGTGTAGCACATTTGAGCGTGTTAGAGAAATATACGAGTGCAGTCAGGACAGTTCATTTTCTATGCTAGACTTACACTGAAGCTCAGACACCTCTTGTAGGGCTTTCTTGGAAGGCCTCTTGACTCTGGGCGCCTTGGCACTGTGCAGATCCGAGTAGAGAGGGGTTGGCTGATATCCCAATAAATGTGGCACTGGATCGAGAAAGACCGGAAAGGCAACTGAGAGCTCAGGAAGAATGGAACGCAAATATACAGTGAGGCCCGACTGAGAGCACTTTGGCCAGGGCCTTGCGCACCACCAAAGTAGCAGCCACTAATACTGGATTTCAGTGTATCCAATGGAACTACATACACGGAGCCTACTTCACATCTGAAATCCTGCATACAATCTACCTGCTTCATTCTGACGCGCACCCCTGATGTGACACACTTGGAGTAAACTTGACTCATGTTATGTGATTTAGTAGGACGGTTTTGGACCTGGGTGACTGAGAAACTACCTCAGACAGTGGGCAACCTGATAGAACTAAATATTGAACAGTTTGTTTCTGGGTCAGCACTTCAGACTTTAAACGTTAAAATGTCAAATGAGATTTGTGGTAGTTTGGTGCAGGGAAAGAGATGCATCATGGTATACTGGCTACATGGCAATGGGCCACTAGCATCGTGGCTGGGCACCAGCTGCGGCCCATGCAGTTAAGCGCACGATTTTATGGAGCCCCCTTACTCCCAACCCCAGGAGGTAGATGAAGAAGCAGAGGGCAATGATCAATTTTTGGGGTGGAGGGCTGCGACAACTGCAACACTGAGGACAAAAACTCGGAGGGATACTTTGGCATGGTACTAATTAATAACAACCAGAATTGCAGGTGAAATAAAAATATTTCTAAATTAATTACCTGTGATACGACATGGAAAACAGTTTGTCTTGTTTTTAGAGTGACATTGTGTTTTTGTTAGTCTTAGAAAACAATAAAAAGTTCCAAAAAACACTTCCATAGAGAAACAAAGGAAGACGGTTTTGCAAAAAATCCTCTTTTATTACTTGCTGGGTTGGGTAATAGCGCAGAAAATTACTCTATGTAAGAAAGGGGGGTTCAAAACGTAATATTTATGTCAAGCAGGAAAAGTATGTAGTTTTTATCGACAACGCTCCAGTAGTAAGACTCCCACCAAGTATATAAAAACAAGGCACAAACGAAATTACTGGCATAAAATGAAAGTTCCAACGCCAGCTTTCAAGCCGTCAAGGTGTGTTGATCGCAGGTCCAGACAACAAAATGTGAATTGTTTCGAATGTCAGATCTGCTCTACTGTGGCTCCTTGTTCAGAGGCTCTTCGTATTTTACGGGTGATTCAGTGCGGGTTTTCTTGCTCTGAAGGTGCCATTTATCACTGGCCACTTTGTGCAGTTACAAGTACTTGTCGCTGGTGGAGTGACACTGACGTAGACTCAGTGATCAGTGGCAGGCCATTCATCACAGTTTATAGCGCCACATCATTCCAGTGAAGGGCCTTACATCAAGAGCTCGTGTCACACCACCAGAAAAGGTGCTATTTCCACTGCCAGGTAACATGCAGGTGGATTTCCACCACGGGAGTACATACACATGCATGTCCATCAGCAGAGAACATGCGCATGCACTTCTGACACTGGAGTACTCACACGTGTACCTTTGCCACCACAGAACATGCACATGTATTTCCAACCAACAGAGAATACGCACATGCATGTCTGCTACTAGAGAACATATTCATGTATTTCTTCCCTCAGAGAACCTATGCACGTATTGCGACCACAAAAGAACATACATATGAATTTCCCTTACCAGAGATCATATACATGTCTTTCTGCTATCAGAGGCTGTGGGGAAACATCCATTACAATGCAGGCATTACAACGCAATGCCTTTACAACGCAGCCAATACAACGCAAGTTCCATTACAATGCATGCTATTACAACACATGCAATTACAACGCATATACCTCACTGACCAGCACCTTCCCTGATGTAAGCACCCGGCGGTGTTAGAATAGTAATTTACGTTGTAATCAGGGCCGGACTGGCTACCGGGCGTTTTGGTGTGCTGCCAAGCTGGGGGCTGATTTCACTGCGGTGGGGGCTGATTTCGTTGATGGGGACCTGCGTGTGCTTCTAAATAAACAAAGCAAAACGAATGGTTTTAAGCACACGCAGGTCCCCATCAACGAAATCAGCCCCCAGCTTGGCAGCACACCAAAACGCCCGGTAGCCAGTCCGGCCCTGGTTGTAATGGTACATGCGTTGTAATGGCTTGCGTTGTAATAGCATGCATTGCAATGGAAGTTGCGTTGTAAAAACTGTGTTGTAAAAGTATGCGTCGTAATAGTTTGCGTTGTAACGTCATACATCCATCTGCACTATAGAATATACTTGTGTATTTCTGCCACCACAGGACATATATATGTATTTCTGCCACTGTATAATATGCACATATATTTCCACCACCAGAAAACATGTACAAGTATTTCTGTCACTAGACAACATAGTGGCTGCCACTCAGTACTTAATTTGTAAAAGAATGAGTGCCGGTGCCCAAAGCTATGCTCAGCGTGGCAAATATCAAGGCTGCGTGGTCTTCAATCCACGTCAGGCCTCTTTAATTCACTACCAGACCTGCCCCCTTATCCTACTCTTGCAGGTTCCTGCTTTCTCCCTTCATGACAGCTTTTCCATCTGTCTCTTCCTGCTTCTTTCTCCTTTGTGTTTTTTCCCTCTCTTGCTCTCGGGAAATGTCTGATCAGGAAAAATAAGTGCCGGACCCTAAAAATGAGTGCCGGTGGGCCCCACAGGCAACCACCAGTTCAAATGAGACACTGCTGCCACTGGTGCAACATTTACCGCCCCTGCTGCACTTTACGCAATGCTTGATGATGAGTCCACCAGAGGAACCGCAAATGCTGTTGGCAGCGTGGTTTTAAAAAAAATATTTTAATTGCAGATCATTACGCATGTCTGAGTCCTTTTGCTCACAGATTTATCCCTCACCTAATATTTGTGTAGCGTCTCCTGCGCCACTGTGCCCATACTAATGAGTGGCTGGTGATACATTCAGAGATGTTTGGTTACCTAGTAATTCTCAACATTTGTTTGTCATCTCTTACTATGTACATTTCCGAGAGTATTTCTTAATGGTAGACTCAATTAATATATCTATTAACATGTTTTATTTAATCACATAGAAAGTCTAGCAGTCCATACCAATAGTTAAGTATTAAATTACCCTTTTTAAATATTTTGACCGAGGGTACACTATTTTCACATTCCTTCTCCTCCCCCCTTCCAAATTCCCTTTCCTACCTTTACAAGTTACAAATGCTTTCAAACAATGCTTCAGACTAGTCAATTACTGTCAGACAGTAATCACTTTATTCGATTTTGGTTAAACAAATCATAAAAGTACATAAAAACAAAGGTACAGAAAGACTGCCCAAGCAAGAAAACAAATAGCCCATCATCATAGCATCTCATGTATAAGAATGAAACACCCCGGCTAAAAACCAGGATACATAAAAGTAAACAGTAGGTGTGTTTAAAAATTGAAGGTACAATATGGCAGGTCTTACTTGAGTAAAATTCATTGGCAATATAAGAGGACGAATAAACTTAACATGCAGCCTAGAGAATTTAGGACTTATAAAGGCAATGTGCAAGGTATCAAAGATAGCAGCAGAATCACAAGTGTGAAGCGGAAATTCAGAGGATTTTTGCAAGCCTACAGGGTCAGACGAAAATAAGTCAAAAGTCCTCTTCGGCGGACAGGCATGTTATTAGTCAGGCATAAATCAATGAGATTCGGAGATTTAACCAAAGAATAGTGTGCAAGAGAACATTTGGACATGGCACTCGCCACCCTTTTTCCCTGAACTTTACAATAAAAAGTTGGTTTCACCTATAGGATATCCGCTTTAGTGATAGTGTGTAGGTCAGAAAAAAGATCGGGTCTACCAAGGTCACTCAGGGTACATTTAATATAGTTAAACCAAGGGATATGGGGCCCGTGATCCAAGCCCAGGAAATCTCTTAGAATCCTTCTGTTTAAGAGCAAGTTCCCCCTTGAGCCAAACTGAAAACCACAGTAACCTAGACTCAATTGCTCATGAACAATCTCCGAAGGAACACTTTGGGGAAGCCTCAGGACCCTTCTCAGGAATTTGTTTTCAGCCATCTGAATTGATTTGCATACCTTGTATCCCCAAATCTTGCAGCCAAAACTCACAGTCGGAATACATTTAGCTTTATAGAGGTTCATAATAGACATGATATGGGAACGACCGAGCCCTCTGGCAAACTCTTCAATACTATAGGCTACTCTGTTAAAAGGCTATACATGGGCATAAAACAGAAATTGTCAGATCAATTTAGTATCTAATAGCAGTCCCAGGTAACAGAATTTGTCGGTTCTGCCTATTTGATGGCCTTTAATCGAATAGCTTTTGGATTTAGATTTTAAAGGGCCAAAGACCATCGTATATGACTTGAAAACATTGTTTTTCAGGTCCAGGCTATCCATGAATACAATAACATGGTCTAACACGTGTGAAGGCCATTGGCCATATGCGCTATAAGGACAGTATCCTCCACATATAACAAGGCTGGTCCGATTTCGTCACCAGCCTTGGAGACATTCTTGCACAGTTCCAGTAAAAAAGACTCTAACTGGTTTATATATAAAATAAAAAGCAAAGGTGCGAATATGCAGCTCAGGCAAACTCCCCTGGCCAACTTAAAGTGTGGTGTGCACTCCCTATTGGGGCCAATTCTTACAGAGGCCTCAAGCCCCATGTGCAAATCATGCAAGAAAGTGACAAGTGCATTATCCACCCCCAAGGACTTCAGCACAGCCCAGAGCTTTGATCTTTTGACCGTATCAAAGGCTGTGCTGAGGTCCATGACACGCACGTAACGCGGCCGCGCAACCAGCATTTCAACATTGAGCCTCAGTGCTCCGGTTGATTAGCTAGCAGACGGATGTGAAATCACCGCTGAGACGATAGGAGCACCCGGATTTATTCATGCCCCTCTCTACTACACTAAAGGAATAAACCAATCCATTGACATTTTCCATCAAGAGTCCGACCCTCTCTGACCCTGGAGCCTGCGGGCCGCATCTCTCTCCACCACATGTCTTGGTGGACTTAGGGTGCCCCCCACGGTCCTGATGAAGACCCTTCTGTAAGGAGCTGAATTTCCTACACTAACCCTGGGTCGAAATGTCGACAGCTCTATGTTTTGTTTTCTGAATGTTGACAACGGTGATAGATTCACTGTGTCGCTTCTGACATTCTGTTTTGTAAATAATTTAGCCTTGGTTAAGGCTGGACAGGCCTTTTTATGTTGTTGATGTATATACTGTTCACTGCCCTTCCTTTATCACGTACCCTCACTTCTGCACTTTGCTGCACCATTTCCTCCCTCCTCCTCCCTCGGGGCACCTATGTATAACTTTTTTGACAAATGTGCTGTTTTTTTAGCATGATTAAATATATGTTCACTTGATTAAATATTTTTGTCATGTATAAGTATTGTTTGGAATTGACTTATTAGGTGATGTTGATATCCATGTAATATTGTGTTTCCACTGGGACCACCCCTTTTACGTACCGAGGTCCATGATGGCCAGATGGATGGCACCTTTCTTTACTGTGGTGTCCTTGCTAATCAAGAAATAGAGATTCAGATTTTGTTCAATCGTCCCCTGTCCTGGTCTAAAGCCAGATTGAATGTCTGACTGTATGTTATGCTCCTCTGCCCACGCTCTCAGCTGATTCAGCAGGACACGGCCAATAATTTTTACTTCCACGTCCACTAAAGAAATGGGCCTAAAGTAGGCTGGATCGGTTCTACTCCCTTTTTTAAAAATCAGGACAACTACCAATTTTTGCCAGGATATGGTGATTTGGCTGCGAGCTGCTGCATTCAAATTATGGGTGATGATAGGGGCCAGAGATCCACATAAAATTTATAAAGATCTTAGGGAATTCCATCCGGGCCAGGAGCTTTCCCAGACAGAAGAGCCAAAATCGCTTCCCTAACTTCCTCCCAATTAAAAAGAAGCACCTCCCCCTACAAGGATGAAAACAGAAAGAGGATAAGCTTTCAGCTTTATAGATAGACTCAAATGGCGCACCCAAGCTTAGGCTGGAGTAGTGAGAACCATCTTTGGCGAAGTATCCGTGTGAAAGAGGGACGGATTCACTATCCTCCAAAAAGCCAAGCTGTCCCAATATATCCTCCCAGGCCTCCCTTTTGAGGGCCTATTTACGCTCATTGCAGGTGGCATAATACAGAGTCCTGGCCTCCCTTACTGCTGGATTTGTAGTTTGGTAGTAGCTTCTTTGGAATTGAGGGTTCCTCATATGTAGACAAGAATAAAAGTAGGGAGGAATGCCAAGAACAAATAGAAAAATGTCGAGGATGGGAACACCCAGCTGTGGACTTTCTTCCTTAAAATCTCTCTCCAGACAACGGGATAAGGTGCCTATAATGATCCCTCATAATTTAGTGTAATGAGTTTTGAAAAGTTACAGGTCAATCAAATATCGTTTTCATAATTCATAAATATTGAGCTATGATATTGATTGCACAAGGGTCTCATGGGCAATTTAATCATGTAATATTTAATCATCTGTGACTGGTTTTTAATATAGCTGACTTGAAAATGTGAAACTTTTTTAATTACCTTGCACTAATTGCTTTGGGAACATTTATTTCGTTAAACCGCATATGTGTGTGTGTTTTTTTATGTATTTCAGATGCATCAATCTCCCAGAAAGCTTTTGTTTCGTCACATTCGTTTTTTCTGGTTATTCTCTACTGTTGATTGTGTTTTCTGTGTCTTTCAATTCTAAATTATGCTTTTTCCTGGCTACAAAAACATGGGTGCGGATTTTTACTGTCATATTACAATATTTATGGTGCCAAGTTAATTCATATTTACACGAAATCCCCCTTGTGACTCAATGGCATGTTCAGATCCATCACATTGAATACGTGATCAATGAAAATGTATCTGGCTTTCAGACACCCTTACATGTACCAAATGTTAATAAAAAAGTAAACTATACATGCAAGCAGCCCGTTTCACAAACGGAGGGCATTCCCTGTCTTTTAACAGGTTACTTCTGCTTTTACAAAAAAGGTAATTTGGGGGTCATAAAAACAGACCACTGGCAATCAGGAAATCATTAGCTTATGCATGGTGCACCCCATCCGCACATCTGTACAGCCACTAATTGGAGTGCTTGCTTTTGATGGCGGCTCCACTGAAGTGTGTTTTGCAATCAATACAAAAGAAACAGCCAGGGCCTTGATGCTGACTGTGTCCTGCAATTTCTCTGCATGTCTCAGTAGGTTTTATCAATACCCATGTTTAAAGTTTCCCACGGTCCTCTGCATTAATGCTTCAAGTGGCTGAAATCCGTCTGTGTAACTGCAGTATGCAGCTTACAGATGCAAAGGATGATAGCAGTCAGGATTATATTTGCACATTCCCTTGTAGGGTGAGTGCCCTCCCTGTACGTGCCCCACCTAAGCTTGCCAAAATGATTCATGCTACCTTCCCACGTTTGCTTTACTTGTTTATATTATTCCTTCTGTTGGTTAAATAAATGCTTAACTCCTCCTTGTGTTTTATTCTTCTACCAAGAGGGGAGAAGTGCCTAGACCAGAGGAGAAGATGAACCTAGGGAGAGAGAGGGATAGGGTAGTGGGTCGAGGCAGAGAGATCCCAGTGCTCAGTTCACTAAATTGTCGAAACATTACACGTAATTATGCAAAATGTGAAACCATCTTTAACTGCTACATTTCAGCATGAAATGGGTCCCCCTGTCAGTTTTTGACATGAATAACAAAAATAGTGCAAAAAAGATGCACATGTTCTGTTGTTCCTGTGTGTTTACTGTAACTTTTTACCGTGAATGGTGCGCTTGTGGTAAAATTGTACTGCAAATGAAACAACGTGGCGTAGTGGCCTATTTCAGGAAATTCGCGTAACAAGCGGAATGCAAAATCCCCCAAATCATTTGAATTATGCAGTGTAATAAAAATTTCACCAAGACCTACTCATTATTACTTGTGTAGTAATTAGTTTTGAGAGCGAAAAGGTTCTTTCTTTTTAAAAGTAAAGCACTGGGTTGGACAAACAGCTTCAGTGCTGCAGAGTGATTGTTAAGCTCATGAGAAGCCTGTGACTGCTCGTCATCTTTAGGACTGAGACTCAAGTGCTGACGGGCTTGTTCTTGGCCTAGTTTGCAGAGCCATCATAGGATGGACCACGAGACATCAGAGGCAATCACCCCAACCGCCACGGTTGAAGCCCTGCAGCTCCTGCTTGCCCTGTGGCCTCCCAAACTGGGTCTAACATCTTGAATTTAATCTTTCGTAAGCTTACTGCTGATAAATGTGAGAGATAGTGGCCTTGGGTCAGGTTATTACAGGAGCACATGGTTCCAGGACGCTCCTGGGCTCAACCTGTTCAAGAGTGGCAGACAATGTTTTGCGACTCTGCTTCTCATTACAATACAAGTTCCTCCTGCACTTAAAAGTGGGAGGTCGTGTTTATACGTTGGTGATCTTCTCCTAAATGTTGCAGGTGTCTGAAGGCTCCAACATCTAACATTGGGGGGGATGGGTGGGATCAGGACCCAACATGTTTCAGGCATGCAGCATTCCCCTATGCAAATACTTACAGTGCGGGACATGCTGCACTGTCAGCCTCTCCCATCTGCAATTAAAAGAGTTGACTGCTCCTCATAGGGATTCACACTCAGTTGGGGAGAGGTAAAACTGTACCTCCTCATAGGTAGTGGTCATTTAGCCTGTCTTCGGCTGCCGTTTTGCCCATATTGAGCATGCACAAGGACAAAAGGTATTTCTCTCTTGCTTGTAGTTATAGCCTCATGCAATTTAATTGTGCAGTCACCAACTTTGTTGAAGTTCAATCACTATCTTCTGTGTTAAAATCGAATAATTGTGCCTTTTTTGTAATACAATTTGCCCAGGAAGCGAATAAACAGGTACAAGTGCCCAACGTACATCATGGAACTTTATTAATTTGGCTCCCTATTCTGCTAGTTCATATGCAGGACTAAGGCTGTGTGATTTTTTTTCATTCTGCAGTATGCGTAAGCAAATCACTGCATGATTCCACAAAATGTCTTTGATTCTCTTCTGCCCGCCACAGATGGAAAGAAGAAATCGAAAGGCAGCAGGTAATCTCACCATGAATTGCAATTTACCAATTCATGGTCAGTTCCTGTGCATTTCTTTGGACCTTGTTTTCCTAGGGAGATCCTAACGAAGTGTACAAAACTCCACTTTCTTTCATTCTGTGGTTTGCCTGGGGTGTGGATTTGTGTTGTTTTGTAGGTCAGTTTTGCTCCGCAGGCAGATTAAAAAGCATGCGGATTTAGAATGTTTCTAAATTCACATTTTTTCCAACCACCACTGTACACCATTATCAGACCTGCCAACACACACGACGCCATCATGTGTCATATGATAGTGGTGCCCTTTACACAGTCACCGACATAAGATGGAGGATCGCAATGTAAGTTGTAAATTCCTACATAGCGTGAGTTTTCAGCTTTTGTCTGAAAGATCTGAACAGCCGATGTCCATTACTGGATTTTAAATCACCCTACAACATTGGCAGTAGGCTAAGTTTCTGTTTTCTTTTTGGAGGGGGTAGAGGAGAGTGTAAGTGCCTTTCAGGCAGTACTTGGCACAAAGCCTGCCCCCTCCAAGGCCATACCCCCCTCATCACCACAGTGACATTTGTTTTAGAAGTTGCCACATCTGCATTATAGATTTAACTCCACTAGTCTAGTTGTCTATCTTGTCCCAACACAGAGTGCAAGTGTTAAGTGTCACTTGGCTCATAATAGTGCTGCACAACAAGAGTCATCTCAAGAGATTTTGCACAGAATTCTAATTATTCGTAAGGTCACTTGCTTCAGAGTGTGGAAAGATCTTTTTGCCATTTTGCAGGTAGAAGTAAAATAGTACTGTAAGAAATTGGGTTGTTGGTTGACTGGGTGTGAGCCCTGGTCAGGCAGCAACCACAATCCTTGTCGGGGTGAGGTACAAGCCAACCTTACGTTAACCTGTGCTCAACTCCCTGGTAGCTTGGCACAGAGCAGTAAGGCTTAACTTAGAGGCAATGTGTAAAGTATTTGGGCAACACTTCAAACAGTAATAAAGTGAAAAACACCACTCAAAAAAGATCCCATACAAAGTTAGAAAAATAGAGTTATTTTTAGTAAATAAAACAAGACCAAAACGACAAAAATCCAAGCAGTAGATTTGGAGATATGCAATTTTAAAGATTTCATTGAAAATAGTGCCAAAAAGCACAAAGGGTCTACTGTGGATATCTGGTCGCACCGGATTAGGACAACGTCACAAGTTCAGGTCGACTGGGATGGAGCGCAGGTCAGCTACAGGGACCCCGGTTAGGCCCATTGAACAAAGTACCTTAGATCCTGGTTTGCAAAGCGTTGTGAAGATCCGTGTCAAATATGCGTCACACAGCTGAAGCGCTGTCAGTTCTGAGGTGTGGCGAGGTTGCGGTGCGAGGTCCTTCATCATCATCAAGGATCACATTGACAAGGGCTTGTGATGCAAAGTCCGGCGTCGAGGATACGCCACACAGTAAAGGCGATGCATCAGTTCCAAAGAGCTGCAAGGCTGTGATGCGGAGTCTGTTGTCATCACCAAGGCTGCTGTCAATGAGAGATGCAAGGGCCTGCGCCAAGGATGCGTCACACAGCGGCCGTTCTGATGCGGTGACATGCTGTGATGCAGGCCTCTGTGGTGGCACCAATCCACGCAGTAACAGTAATGCATCTGTTCTGCTCAGGGCTGCACCGTACAGCAGAGGAGATCCAATGGTTCTGCTGAATCCACAGAGGCTAGCAGAGCCCATTAGGCCCATTTCCAAGGATCCAGGATTGGGGTGACATGACTTGGCAGGGTAGGCTCACAGTTGATAAAGTCCAAGGGCTGGGTTCAAGGTTGTTGGAGACTTCTGTCCCTGAGGCTGTAGTCATAAGGCCAGCCAACTAGCCTCTGGAGTCATATTTGGGTCTCGGGTTCAACAGATGCAGGTCCAGTATTTCTCACCCAGGCAAGAGAGCAACATGCAGCAGGTCAGCACAGCATGGCAGTTGTCCTTCAGATCAGCAGTCCATCAGAGTGGCAGTCCTTTCAGCAGCATATCAGTCCTACTTCCTGGCAGAGTATCCACAGGTTCAGAAGTGTACTGAAGAGTTGGTGTCTGAGGACCAAGATGGATTTATAGCCTGTTGTGCCTTTGAAGTGGGGAGAAGCTTCTAGAGGCATGCCTTTGATGTGCACAAGCACCTTGCCTACCATGCCTTGGCACCCGATTAACTACAGGGGATATGCAACCCTTTGTGCGGAGGCAGGACACAGCATATTGAAGAAGATGTCACAATAACAAAGCAAAAGTTCAAAAACTGCATGTCCACTATAACAAGCTGGATGAGGAAGAATTTCCTTCAGCTGAGCTCCACCAAAACCAAGATATTGCTATTTGGGACAGCAGAAGAGCTGTGGACTTCCGATTGGTGGCCTTCAGAACTAGGAGCGGCACCTTCCCCAAAGAAATGGGCGAAGGATCTAGGCATCAGAATCGACAATAAACTGTCGATGGAAGAACATGTTAAATCACTCTCGGGCGCCTGCTTTGGTACAATGAGGATGCTTAGGAAGATATTCCTGTGGATCCCTCTTGCGGCCAGGAAGTCTCTGATTCAGTCGCTTTTGATCAGTCGACTAGACTATGGCAACTCCCTGCTTGTGGGAATAAGGGAAGACCTGGCATCAAAACTGCAGGTGGTCCAAAACACGGCAGCCCGCCTAGCCCTGAATAAGCCAGCACGTATGCCCTCTGCTCCTCTCCTACATCAACTGCACTGGCTCCCCATCAGGAAGCGGGCAATCTTTAAATTGTTATGTACGGTCTTTAAGTCTCTACAGGGAAACGGCCCTGCCTACTTGAAGAAAAAACTTGAATTGTACCGACCAACGCGGCAGTTAAGATCTAGTAATCGCTCTCTACTCTGTACTCAGAGAATCAGAAAGGTCAAGATAGGTGGCCGGGCTTTTTCTCATCTTGCCCCTCAGCATTGGAATAGGCTCCCGGAGGAGATCCGTGCCTGCTCTACTTTCGCACGGTTCAAGAAGCTACTCAAAACCTGGCTGGTTTAGACTCTACTGCCTATTTGGTGTCCCTCTCTCAGGCGCCGAGAGATCCCTCTGGGGATGATTCGCTGTGCCATACAAATGAGTATCTATCTATATTCAAGTGTAAGTGGGGCTGTGCCCAGCTCCTCCCTCCTATCCTACCAGTGATGGCCCATCCAGGCACACCTAAGCTCCATAATGTGTGTGGCTGACAAGGAGGAATACACAAAGCTCAACTATCAACTACACCCAGTCAAGGTAACCCAGAGACAGGCTGCAGGCACCAAATGGCTATGGAAGAAAAATTCCAACGTTCCAAAAGTCGGATTTTCAAAATTGTAATTTAAAATCCTACTTCACCATAAGTCAGGATGATTTTTCATTAAAATTCAAAAGACACCAAATATTAACTGCTTACCTGCTCCCATTTGGAAATCACAGTTTATTAGGTGTAATAAAGTGACTCCAATCTTATACTATGGGAGAGGTAGGCTTTGCAGTAGTGAAACCTTAATTTAAGGGTTTTTCACTACCAGGACATGTAAAACTTAAAAGTACATGCCCAACTTAAATACACTGCATCCTGCCCTCTGGACTGTCCAGGGCCTGCCGTAGAGGTGACTGATATGTATTAAAAAGGAAGGTTTGGCCTGGCAAAAGGGTTATTTTGTCAGGTAAAAATGGCCATTTAAAACTACCAACACAGGCTACAATGGCAGACCTGAGACATGTATAAAATGCTACTCAAGTAGGTGGTACAATCAGTGCTGCAGACCCACTAGTAGCATTTAATTTACAGGCCCTGGGCACAGATAGTGCCACTTTACTAGAGACTTGCAAGTAAATTAAATATTGCAATTGGGTATAAGCCAATTCTACCATGTTTTAAAGAGAGAGCACAAGCACTTTAGTATACTGGTTAGCTGTAGTAAAGTGCGCAGAGTCCTAAGGCCAGCAAAAAAAGAAAGTCAGCAAAACAGGAGGTTTGAAGGCAAACAGTTAGAGGGAAAACCACGCCAAAGATGCCAAGTCTAACAAGTACATAGTGACCTTTTCACGAAACAAAGCAAAGTGTGTGAAATCTGTCCTTGATTGTTTACAAGATCCTTTCTTCCGACAACAATTCTACACAAACTGGCACTAGAAGGAGAATGTATTGTTCGAGCAAATCAACGGTTTTCTGCCCAGGACCCAACGCGATCCCGGCAGCCCTGTCGTCACAGTAGAGAGAATCTCCCTATACTGCTTAATTGTATTTAGTTTTCCAGAGAATGGACGAAAGATAAAAGATACACTTTCTAACCCCAGTTGCCTCACCCTGTCCTTTTCTTGGGGAATCTGGTGATAACTATGGCAAAAATGTTCAGCCTGAGGAAAAAAAGTCATTTTTCACAGAGATGAAGAACGTGTTATCTGATTTGGCCATTTGATCTGCCTCATGAAGGAGAAGTATGCACTGTGTTTAGGCTCCCGGGTGCCTTCGGATTCCCTAATGCTGTGCTGCCATCTTGCATAGCCCGTGTCACCTGCCACTCACTTCATGGCATTTATAGAAGGGCACATAAGCTCCACCTTTCACTGCCTATTACCAATGCGTCATTTTCGTACTACATATTGGGCACATTCACTAACATCTCACACAACTCAGCACAGCAAGTGAAGTTGCTGTGCTGCGTTGTGTGAAAGAGATAGAGCTGAACTGCGCCATATTTTCAAAGATATGGAACAGTTCTGCTCTGTCCCTCTGCTGGCGCACTTGTGGCTGTCTTGCTCCAAAGCAGGCACCCTTGCATCATGTTGCAAGGGTGCCTGCATTGTGGTCAAGATAGTTTTTATGCATGAAGGGACACCTTCCTGCACAAAATCTATCCTTTGAGGCTATTTCCTCTTTGTATGTGTGCTGCAGAATGCAGCACACTTGGAAAGAGAAACAAGCATTGGCATAGCCAATAGGTCTCGCCTTTGGGACCTTATAAGTGTTTAGTTATCCAGCACAATATCCTTGGTGCAACAACATCAACTGTTGCATGGCTAAACACTTATAAGGTCCCAAAGGCGAGACCTATTGGCTATGCCAATGCTTGTTTTCTGGGGTGACACCATATTGGGTTACTAGATGACTCACTGGTATGGTAACATATTTCCAATCCTGGGCTTTTAAATAACACACTGGGGTTTTCTAGATAGGGATACCGTCTAGATAATCTTGTTTCATTGTCAGTGTTCTGAAATGGTATAGGTAACAGCAGAGATTTACAAAACTCCTAATAACTAAATACATTTCACTGAAGCTTGGGCAAACAATCCTCCAAGCAGAGTTGCAAACAATTTACTCCCCGATGCCGAATAACACGAAACTCCTCAGTCTATTGGTGAAATTCAATTAGTTCAAAGCAAACGTGACATGCGCTTTTAAAAGGTGCTGGTTAGTCAATCTAAAAACACATGATTTGCTCCCCATATGAGTTGAAAATAAACGAAACACTTCAAATACATTATACATGCTGCGACACAAATATTGACAAAGCTTAACTACACCATGTTTTAAACGGCGCAAGCAGCGAATAATCATGTCAATAAAAATAAACGAGAATTAAATATTAATTAATAAAAAAATACAATTATGACAAAATGAATCTAAATTATGAATGAACCTGTACATATAATAATGTCAACCAAAAATTATTTCACGTGCAAAAAAACTTAAAACAAATCTAAATGGTCTAATGTCAGCTGATCCTTCTCAGTTCATCGAGCCATAAAAAAGGGAACTTCCACAGCTGTTAAATCTTTGCGCTTTGTCAACATGTTTTCACAGTAATTACATCTTTAACTGAGGGTGCAAACTAGCTGGGGGGCTGAATAAGTGTAAGAACATCAGAAGATAGTGGGACACACTTCGATTTTACCCCAAAAGCTTCTTCAGTTTTAATTGTGCTCACGCGCAAGGGTTACATTTGAGGACGTTCCCTCGCTTCATATAGAAGTTAACCGGCCTAATTCCCGTGCAGTACTTGGGTTTTTGCACATAAACAAGGAGTTATATGACAGAGCAATGGTGAACAGCGTAGCACAGCCCGTGTATGTGCACAACAGCAGTCCGTGAAGGTGTCTGCTTTCTGCGCAGCCCTGGTTATTACGCCCGGTCGGGGTAGCTACACCTCAGACTCTGATGCCACGTGGGCGGTGAGGGATACGGGGGTAGCTGACTGCATAAGGCAGCCAGGAGAGTAAGGCACTGGATTGGACAGCATGCACTGCAGCCGGAAGCTAAGCAGTGCCACTGAGGGAACGTGAACAGCAGCGCTGTCAGGCGAGGCACTGCCAACAGCAGGCTACAGGTCTGCCGGTGCACGGGGCCGCACCAAGGCGGGCAGTGACCACGGCAGGTAAGTACACCCCCTGCCTTGTAGAGCGAGCTGCAGTTATTCCCTAGTGCCCTCCTCCGAGCTCCTGGCGACGCAGCTCCAGTGTTCACACTGCCTGCAAGTTTGAGTTGCCAATATACTGTGCTAAAACGGGGTGGGGGAATGGGTGGGAGGCGTCCTAACCGGCATCTCCTTTTGAGCGACGACTGCAAACACAAACAAGAGGATGTGTAAGCAGTGTGGGGTTTGGAAGAGGATGTCTGAAAAGGGGACATTATAAGTGAGTTTTATTGAGGCGTGTCAGAAAGGGAATAGCTAAGAGCATGCGATAGAGGAGAGCAGCAACTCTTGAAGAGATGCACGTGAAACAAGCATTGGCCGCGCGCTGTGGTGGGGGAGGGGGAGCAGCCGGAGAGCAAGTGACGCGCGGCCGTGAAAGTGACACGGCCGCGCGGCCGCTAGACGCGCTCTGTGGTGGGGGAGGGGGAGGAGCAATAAAGAGGAAAGCCAGACGGCCTGGAGCATGCGAGGAAAGCGCGTTACTGTGCGCGTTCTCGCATGCTCTAGGCCAGGCCAAAAAAAAGTGGTCGCATTTCCGAAAGCCCACTCACTAAATGTCTCGCCAGACCAGCGCATGCGCTGGTTCAGGCGAGACCTAAAAACGAGGAGAAAGAAGAATATTTATTTTCGCTACGCCAGCCTGAAGGAAGCACATCATTTTGGTGCAACCCGATATTTACAAGTCCTTGTAAACATGGGTTTGGGTCACAATGCATGGGTCGATGCACCATCCATGTACGGCTTACCTGGCGCAAGCAAGGCATTATGCGCTGCGTAGCATGACTTTTTTTTTATACAAAGCTATGCCACACCACATAAATCGGGATTTGTGTGGCTTTGTGAATCGCAGAAAACTCTTTCTTTTGGGCAGTCATCCTTCGAAGCACCCCTCCGACAGACGAGCAGGCAGGCCCCCTGCAACACCTTGGCAGGAACGAACAAGCCATCATTATTTATTCGCAATTTTCAAGTTTCAAAACACGAGCCCTGCTCCCAGTTCATGTTTTGCAACGCTTTGCTTTTTGGCATCCCCTTGTCCCAATGGCTGAAATGCATCCGTTTGGGGGTTGACTTATCATTTATTTTGAGCTCTCCGTCCTGTCTCCCGGGTTTACTACGGGCTTGGACATTCTGTCTTCTGAACAGCTGCCTCCTCGTGAAGGCGCGCAGGCTGTTCTGCGAGCATTCCCAAATTGCCTCGGGGTCTGCCGTATGCTAGAGCTCCAGATGTCGCACCACGTTCTTTCGGTCAAGAGCTCCGCTTCACAAACCATTAACAGAGCAGAGTTGGTTTATGAATTACTTGCAATGCAATGATGGGCGCTTAAAAAGTGCAGTATGGTTTTATACACGAAGTTTTACGGCAGTGATATTGTTCACGTCTTGGCATCTGGTGGGACAGGCACTAGACGTCAGAAGAGTATTTCCGTGGTGCATGATGAAGCGTCCTCTGGGTATATAAGGCACCCGAAACTTTCGACTCTTGCTCTCTGTCCTCTGCAAAGGCAGGATTCCTGCCTTTGCCGGGGCTCGTGCTGCATTATACCTAAAGCCTTGGGAAAATTATAATTACATCGGCGCAATTTGCATAATCTCTGGCATTTCACATTACACTTTTTATGCTAAATTCTGAAAATTGATACCATTACGCCACATGGCATAAATGGGGGTCACACGGGAAAAACATCCTATCGCAGCACCAGACTCGCGAGAGGCTCGTGTTCGTGGCACTTGTGTTTTTACCCTATTTTTTTGGGAAGCGAGGACGCACTTTGTGGCAAAAAATCCCTACAAAGTGCCAAATTTGTATTTCCTGTAATTTTGACATTTTTTCAAAAATTTCACTTGAATACACAAAAAGAAGTTACACAAATTTCACACACCCCAAATAGTTATTTGTTTTGATTCAAAGGTATACAGCCATGCTTAAAGTGGGAGGCACCATTTTTAGCACTAGTGCTTTTTTCCATTCCATGTTGCTCTGACCCCTCCCTTTGATGGTGTTTTAATGCCCCCCATTCATTATTTTCAGTTCTCATTTTCCCTCTTAATGAAGTTGCAAAAGCAGAAGTAATGTTGGCTCTTTATTGGAAAACAAAAGTCAAGACTTTGCCACCCACAGAGTTGGACTGGACGTTAGGGCAATCACGCAGTGTCTGGAGGGCTGATCTGACAGGTCACTGTGTGGACCATTATTTGGCTGTTTGTGGGCCAGTTTTTTGAGCTTCTGGGCCAGTTTTTACTGTTTATTTCTCTGATATTAAAAGAAACATTGCCTGCAGCAAACACAAATCCATGCAGTCTTCAATTAACTTACACAACGCTTTTACAGTGCGTCTTAAGTTTAAACCTGTTTGTAAACATGGGCTACTTTTTTATCTATGAATTCATTAATAGGGGCCACTTTTATTTTGGTGCTCCAGCCTGTTTTCTGTCTTAATCCGACCCTGGCCACCTCTGATACCTCTTTCTTGAATACTTTTCACTGACATTATATCGCTTCTGGGGCCAGCACGTGCATACTGCTGGGTAGAGCCAGTCGCAGTCCGTGTAGGAGTGCCGGCCGGGCGGTGACGTGGGGCGGGGGAGGGGCAGGGTGGGGGGTAGCAAAGTACGGATTACGGACCAATACAGGTAAGTAAACATTTAAATCAATAAAACGAATTTCGTTGTGAGCGCTGCATCGCCAAATGCGATGCAGTGTGCGTAACGAAATTCGTTTTATTGATTTAAATGTTTACTTACCTGTAGTGGTCCGCAATCCGTACTTTGCTACCCCCACCCTGCCCCTCCCCCGCCCCACGTCACCGCCCGGTCGGCACTCCTACACGGACCGCGACTGGGTAGAGCATCAGACTCAAAGTGCCACCTCCTATGGATGCAAAAGTATTGCAAAAGGGTAAAAAATATCCATCAACAAGTATAACATGAGCGCTTCCTTTGTTGCAATATTTTTGTAAATTATATTTAGGACATTATTTTTTTGTCCAACAATATTTAGGCCACAGGATTCTGGTACTACACCAACCCTACCTACCTTCTCTACTGATTAGTGCTGATTTGTACCCGTACCCCTCAGGATTCCCCTTTTTTTTTTAGCTTGCACACAGCTCAACAACTCTGGCTCTCACCCCTCACCTGGGACACTGGACCATGTTTTTTGAGATCGAGTTCAAATACTTTATTTCGGCCAAATACCTCATAAGCAGTAAAAATTAAAAACCATTACATTGCTCGTTAACCAGTTCTCAGCAACAGACAAGAGCATTAATCATAAGATATCTATCATAAGTCATGATCAAATTTTGCAACAATATGCAAGAAAATAAAAAATAAAAAATACATTCATATCAAAAAATATTGTTGCCATAAAAATGAAGCTGCACATTATTGTGAATACAATTTTTGTTTAATAAAAACATCCACGTTCTGTAAAATTTGCATCAATATAGGGCCAACCCTCATATTTAGTCACTCAAAGTGCAAAAGTGCGATTTGCTAATAGTACAAACACACAAACAACCCTGCTTAACAAGGTTGTGATTTACTTTTATTATAGTAATTGGTTGTTTACTAAGCTTGACGGTGGCAGCTACCCCTTGCTTTGTAAACCCAGCACGGATAGAGCAACCAATGTTCTGTAAAATGTGTGGCGGTATTGGTTCAGCCTTCGTAATTGGTCACTGACAGACAAGCTACCGAACGTAGCAAAGTAGTCATTTGCGTTAGTCATAATTAAAGGTTATTTTCTGTACTCAACAGTATCAGCTACTGCTTGGTTTACAATCCTGGCATGGATAGGCCAAATTGATTCAAAAATTTAGCTATGGGAAAAAAAATGCATGGATCAAGGGCTACTTTTAATACTTATGACCAGGAGGGTTTCTGCTTCTCGACACTCTTTATTATACCAAGAAGGATTGCCATTATGTGTGGGATTATGTCTAGATGTAGTTTTGGTAAAGCAGGTGTTCCTCAGTATCTCAAAACAATCGCCATGGAATGTCATAACAGTCAGAGGAGAGAGATCAGGATCACCCAGTGCTGATAAAAAAGGAGTTAGGCAGCAATTTATTTGGCCATGGGTAACATCATTAGTAACAATAGTGTCCCATCTAACATTCCTCCTGTTGTTAGTGATAACCAATTCCCCTCTGGGCAGGCCGGAGCAAGGGGCTACACAAGCTGGGCTGCCCTCAAGGGTTAAAAAAAGAGGAAAATGATCACTTTCATATCTAGCCTTAACCTCCATATCAATAAGTGCTGGCCACGAGTGGATATTTAAAAGAAAGTAATCAATATTTCTCATGTACGCTCCCCTTCTAAATGTAGGTGACCTTGTTAGAACCGAGGGGGTACGGCTGTTACAGGCTCTCAAATGGCATGAAAGGGAGAGTTCTATCATTTGTAAGGCAACTTTAGATGTAGCTGGAATGAAGGGTCCAAGTTGTTGGCTAATGCCCTTTTGCCGGTCTTCATCACTTGCTATATCCCTAATTAAAGCTGAGGGTTCAAAACATATTTTAAAGTCACCTCCAGCTAGAATAGTAATATTTCTGTTAGCCAGTTGAGCTATCACCATAGATTCCGCTGCTGTGGGAGTTTTTCTATTATAAACACTGTACAGAAAATGTTTTTTACCATTCCACAGCACAAATACTAGCCCCAGAATATCATGAGAATCAAAATTAAGCTGTTTCACCCAACACCCCATTGAGGTGCTAACCCATATAGTAATGTCCCTTGAGGCTCTGCCAGCATGTGTCTTCAAGGCCGGAGTGTAAAAGGTTTTGAGGCCATGCCTCTCAGATGCCGCTAGATCCCAAGTCTCCTGGAGCATGATTATGTCTGCTTTTTAAAAGAAATCCCCCAATACACCTGGGACAATTTACCCCTTAGGCCTGCGGTGTTCCAGGATATGATAGTTAAATTATGCGCCCCCGGAGGGTTGACTGCCCTTTGCAGAGGGTTGCTGTTGCTGGCAGTAGCCAGTCCTGGGAAGTTGGCACAAGTACTACACATTCGCCTATGGAATTTCTGGGGGCAGATTAGTAGAGAATAGGTGGGCGGTTTGTAACTAAACCTCCATTGTCTAAAGTGATAACTGGACATGGGCTCTGTTGGGACTTCTCCAGAACATTACAAGTAGCTACCTTTTGCAGGCTACTAGAGCCAGCAACAACCACAGGAAGTCAATCCACCTCAGATAGAGTGGTGCAAACTAGTTGGAGGTCGCGACCTCCAGAGGCAGGTCCCCTTTTGATCTAACCGGTAGGGGCCTCGGCACAAGAGCCAAAGTGTTATAGAAATAAGAAAGTGGTAAAAGATGTATCGATTTTGGTTGGAGTAGGCCCCAATTAACCTGAGACAGCAACCCACCCACTAGTTGGGGACTCCGGAAATTCACTACAACACAGTCCCCATTAAAACACTTTTGCCACGACCCCACCTACCCAATCCTTCAAACCATTAAAATATTATTAACAGGACAAACAGGGCTTACTAGAAAATTAGTCTTGTTATTCAGCCAATCCGTAACCTTATTTCTCAATTCAGCAGTTGATTCACCAGTCCCCAAAGTTAGCACAGGAACATTCATCAAAATGACCACATAAGGGCATGACGCGTGAAGAAGGTCCATCATTAAAAGGTAGTCATGGGTACCGACTCCAATGGCTGTGAATTGCCCGAAGATGCGAGTGTAGTGTCCCTTATCACTGCAGCCTTGGTGGCCTCAAGTCGATCCGTGGGACCAGGTCTTCCGATTGCCGCAGGGCGGTCGCCCAGACCAGTAGTAGATGGGGTGCTAGTGCTACAAGAAACTGTGTCTGTGATAGGGAGGGTAGCATTTTCAGACTTTCTCTGCTCTGAAGTGGCACCCCTCTCCTGTTCCTCTTACGCATGCACCTTTTGATTCCACAAGGTGACTCAAGGTTAGCTCAATAGACAACAGTCAGGAGATAACCGGTTCCAGTTTAGTGCTCAAAATTGCCTCAAATTGTACTTTCAACGAGTTAACTAAATTCCCCATCTTAATTAAGCCCTGTCTGGATGGAATCTTAGCCAGTAAGTCATAGTCTGCCTGGCTTCCCTGTAGTATCAGTGGACCTCCTTTCGTCGCCAGGCTGGAGCTTCGGGACTCACCAGGCGCTTGTATCAAATCAATATTGTGTACCACAGCAGTGGTCGGGCTGCAGGCACATGGCTGGGGGGGAGTCGGAGGACAAAAGGGAGTTCACAGGCTCGGACTGATCAGCGGGCACCAACAGCTCGCTCCTAGGCAGTAGCTCGAGTCTCTTTCTGGGCAGTAGGGGACCATCCCCTAACAAAGACAATCTCCACTTGGCCAGCTCAATCACTTTAGAAACTACCCGACCACTGGGTCTAAAATCCATTGATAGTAGAGACTCGGGCAGGTATCGGGGAAGATAACATTTTCGCTGGGGTGGCCTTTCTTTTACCCATGGATCAATCATTACTCGTTGAGTAGCAAAATGTCCCCAAATATTATGTTAGTGTGATTCAGAGCTGCAAATTACCTGCCGTAATCCAGAGTCCAGAACAGTAGCGGCTCGTGGAGGGAGTGCTGCGGGGCAGGGCTGGGGAGGAGCAGGGTGGGGGTAGTAAACTACGGCATACGGCCGAACAGAGGTAAGTAAACAAATAAATAAATAAAACGAATTTCGCTGCGCGCGCTGCATCGCATTTGGCAATGCAGCGCGCAAGCCCTGTCTGGATGGAATCTTAGCCGCTACTGGTCCAGAAACAAACCAATGTGGGTGGCCCATCCCAGCCTCTTCCGGTCAGTAATGGACACAAAATGGGCCCACCCTTGGCTCGGGCTCCACCCAGGTGTGGTCCGCGTGTGACCCACGCTGGGGGTAATCATTGTCACTTTTCAAGCGCTACAGGCTCCCCCCCTCCCAAATGCAAGCGCCATCTGGCACGCTGGATTCTGTGGCAGAGAGTCTCCTTAGTGCTGCAGAGGAGTGTCGCGCTGCGGGTAATCATCAGTGCTTTCCAAGCACTACAAGCTCCTCCCCTGCCAAACACAAGCACCTCCTGGTGCACTAGATTCTGGGGCAAAGAGTCCCCTTAGTGCTGCAGAGGCATCCCGTGCTGCGGGTAATCGTCAGCGCTTTTCAAGTGCTGCAAGCTCCTCCCTCTGCCAAACACAAGTGGCTCCTGGCACACTGGATTCTGGGGCAGAGACTCCCCATAGTGCTGGAGAGGCGTCCATGTTTTTCAAGTTGGTAACTAAAAGGAAATAGTCTCCCATATCACTAATGGCCACAATCTCCAAGACAGCCACAGTGAGGATGCAGTGAGGATGCAGCTCCTCCTTAAAAAGGATTTTGACTAGAAAAAGATTACTAGAAATGCTCCCACCTGTACTGACCCACCAATGTGCATTTTTGAGTGCCCCTCGGTTTTCTACCCAATTTTCCCTTTTCCAGCTTCCTTTTTTGCCAAGCAGAGACATTTGTAGGTTTCGCCAACGCTAGGGCACTGATTCCGAAATCTCTTGTAACAAAAACAAAATCTTAAAAGGGGCTTAGAGCCCACTTATTACTTACCTTTACTTACCATTGGTAGGATTCCAAGTCACTCTCATTTCCTTTCTTCCGGTTTGTCAGCACCTCCTCCTGCCTCCAGCTTCCTCCTCGCCTTCACGTCTTCGTCCTTACTGTGGAGCTTGGACCAAGTACTGCTTCCGGCAGCCGGTGTCCTTCCACTGGCCGCGCACTTGTAACATACTTTATTTTTATTTTTTTTACTTTCCAGCATCCTCATTCTGTTTATTGCTTGCCTTTCCCTACCACTACCTCACTTCCGCCACTGCATGACCCTTACCTGCATACCCCTACCCGGTTTGTTGCTGGGCTGTCCATCCCAACACCTCGCTCACGTCACTGCATGACCCTTCCCCACCCCATTGCCTCCCTCCTTCCTCCATTATAGCTTGTTTTATATAGTTCAAAGTTGACTGGAAGAACTTGGAGTGCTTTACGTGAGCACCAGTTATATTACACAAGGGCACATTAATTTTTACAGGCACAGGGAGATTAAGTGATTTGCCCAGAATCACAGGATGTTGAGCTGGCGCTGAGACTCAAACCTGGTTCCCCAGCTCCAAAGTCAGTGCTCTGGCCGTAATGCCTCAACCTCCCCATGCACTGTGTTCCAGCTAGCTACACATTGACAGGCTGGTAACTGCAATGGGCATTTGTTCAAAAATATAAACTGCTTATTAAGGATAGGGAAAATAACAATTTTAACTTGTTTGTACGTGCATAGCTTAAGGTTAAAAAAAAGCTCCATGATGTGGTATAGTCATGTCATATCACTTTTTAAAAAATAGTTTAAGCTATGTAGCCCAGCAGCTCGCACCGCTGTGTAACAATTGAAGAACCATTGACAAAGCAAATAGATCTTGCATAGTCAAAACATATTGGCTTTGCCAATGCTTGTTTCATTTGTTTTATGATGCACTTGAACCACCACACCCCGAAAAGGGGTAAAACCTAAAACATTTTACATTTCTTATACACACATTTTTTCACACAGTGGGTGAGTGCTCTCCTTGTCTATAATGCAATTTTCTCACAAAGGTGCAGACGTGCTGAATGCAGTAAAAATCTTGAATTCAAGGATTATAGACTCTTGTTCTCAATCACAGACTTAAATCATGGCATGCTCGACTTAGCTTTTCAGCCGTATCTGAAGAGTACCATTCAGTTAGATACTGATAACATCTGTTACTTAGCGAGCTAAGCAGCTTAAAGACAGTGGCAGCAACAGTGTAAGTTAAAAGGTGTGGTGTCCCACAGCTGAAGAGCATATTGATTGTATGGAGTAGACTCCCATACTAGCGCTGTGTGTTATTTATGATAATTGCATTTAATTCTCTTGATTTCATTCTATTTGCATTTGATTTCTCTGGTTAGAGCAGCCCATGCCATTAACTAAATTTAAATTTCCACCTCAGACCCCATTCCAAGATGACTGAAACACTGTCCGTTCATTTAGTTCTTTTCTGTTATCACCTGCGGTTTTTTATTTATAATGTGCACTGTTTATGAGTCATGTCCATGTGGAGCTCCATGATGCTATTGGATTTCACTCTTTAATCACACTCTTGCAATGATTGAACTTTTATTAAGTCAGCATTTTAATTGGCCATCAGGTCATGCAGCTCCCAGAAGCTGATCTCAAGATATCAAAGCTGTCCATAAATGCGCATGTTTTGTGCTAAATAGAAACAAAAAAATATATAACCAGCAACTGGACAGTGGTTACTGTAATAAACATTACTGCCAAATATGTAACATATAGAGTAAAATCTCCTGACATTTTAAAGTCCCTCACATTGCAGGTAGGGATGTGTAGGCCCAACATACAACGTACTGTTGGTGAATGCCAGAACTGACTCAAATTGTTACCTATGTAATGGCTTTGCAACTGGAGAATTTCCATTTTCAATTCCAATATTACCATTAGCTTGAGTTATGTCTCACTGGTGGTGCTGACGAAGGTGGAAGACTGTCCACCTGCACTACTCCTGCCTACACTGGCAGCAGCAGAGAGCATAGCAATCCCAGGACCTATTTAGATTGCACCTGGGGTGGTGGTAACATGTATGTTAAGTTAGCAAGTTCAAGAACTGCATCCTCATTGTGCTGGAAGTCTATAAACAATACGTAAAAAAAAGAGAATTAAACAATACATCAAATTATGGCCACACAATACAATACTATGAAATGTTAGCTTCTCAGATTTCTAAACACAAAAAACATAATACAGATATCAATAGATACAATATCAGAGATATTCATAATGCATCCAGCTGTAATTAGATCTTAGAAAGACGACCTGAAAAGAGAACTTTGAAAGAAAGAAATAGGGAAGGTGGACAAGGGAGGAGATGATGTAGATATTATGCAATATACATAAAAACAATGCATTGTAGGTAGTTAGAAGATAGTAGAGGTAATACCATACAAATCCACAAATATAACATTTCAAATGAAGATATACCTGCTAATTTAACAATGTCCAATAGGTGAACAGTAAGTCCTAATTAAAATAACAGTGTTAATTGCTAAAGCTCAACAGTCGTAATAACAGCATGAATATAAATAATGATGATAAAGAGTTAATAAGAAGAGAAGGAGACAAAAAAGGAAGGGACTCCCTTATTGTATTTCCTAATTTGGAGGAAAAATCTTAAATATTACCAAAAAAAGAATATGTTTTAGCTAGAAAGGGTTTCTAAATGTGGATGAAATTCCAACATTATCCTGCAATCTGTATATGAGTTTTTCATATGATGCCATTTTATACATTTCAATAAGCCATTCATCATGTGTAGGATGTTGCGGTGTTCTCCAATGTCGTAATATACAAACTTTTGCTACAGTGAGTGTGATAGCTATCAATCATCTTGTATGGTTTGCTTTATTTGGGAGATCAATAACATCATGTAATATAACAAATGTTTCCATTAAAGGAATGGACACATGTATAGGTCTGTGTAGAGAGGCAGTTATGGAAGACCAGTATTCCGTCAAAACTGGACTAAAATGTGTAGCTTATTGCAGTCCTCCTGTGGACACCTCCAACAGATAGAATGGTGTAGTAAACCTGCTGTCTTGAGTTTTTCTGGTAACTAGTACCATTTATGAACAATTTTGAAAAGAGTAAATTTCATTTTGGCCTCTCTGATTCCTTTATCCATGTGCCAACAACCACGTTTGATCCCTGTCATGCACAGTGCAAGAGCAGCATTAAACTTGGTATGATGCTGGAATCAGACTGTTAGTCACACTGTCTATCATTCCCAATGCCATGAAGTCTAAAATTATTGTGTTCTAGTAATGCCCCTTACATGTAATATCAACAGTCCTTATAAAGAACAAGTCAAATGTCTTCACAGTAATGGTATTAGATATATTGAGAACAGAGATGGGTGAAAGAATTTTAACAAAGTAATTTAATTTAACAATTTCCCAGAAGATGAAGACAATATTTTCCTTCTTTAAAGATATCAGCTGTCCTTTATCTGGTCATGGAGGATGGTGAAACGGGGTACTTGTGGTCTACATATATTTCTGTAAATCTCAGTTTTTAATTATTGATATTTTCCAAACCCAGGCAGACATACACATATATTATCTTTATACAGAGACTAACAAATGTGTTGCTGCTTTTGGAGAACATTTTTAGTTTAACAGACCTTCTTGTGGGACAAGGCAAGCAGTGAGTCAAGTTTGAGTTAAAGACTAAGGTTGTCCTCGTAAACAGAGGAACCAATGAGATCGTCATCCAGGAGTGGGTCAACAGTGTAGATTTAGTTGGTGTTTTCTCCCACCTTTTATCCTTCACCAAGTCCCTGGATTTTCATAAAGACTCCCCTCTATCCTTCAAGTACCATGTCTGGAAAAACACACAAAACATCTTGGCTCTATCTTACATTACTGCACAGAAAGTAGCACTTTCACCCAGCAAAAAACATCTGATCCACAAATGAGGACTCTGCCTTGTCTCACATCTCTAAAGCTACACTCACTGGTGATTCAGAAACCTCCTTTACAGCAATTAGAGCAGTTTGCTATGAAACAGCTTTATTAGTTTGTAACCAAAGAAAGTTTCAGCACATTTCTCTATCTTGAAAGACCCGCATTGGCTCTCTACTCATGCCAGAATCCACAACACATCTGGGGCCACATTACACAATAAGCGCATTTTCATTGTTTACGCAGGGGCACCTTTTTTTATTATGATGAATACACTGCCCCCTAGGCAGCTGCAAACTCGCGCTGCCCTGGGGGCTATGCATTCAGGTGAAAAAAGGAGCGGTTGCTTTACAGCCGCTCCGTGTTTTCACAGTGCAGACAGCAACCTTCCGACACTTTTGAAGGGGATTAGAGATCCTGTTGCAGGCGGGTGCAGTCAGTGACTGCCCCCACCTGCAAGGGGATGTCTGGGGCTCGCCCCCATGTAAATGAGGGAACACCCCCTTGAAGATATCGCTGGTGCTTTATGTGCGCCAGCACAATTGGTATTACAGAAGGGGCCGCACAAGCGTCTGTGGCCCCTTCTGCAATAGCAAAGTACCCCGGGGGAGCACAAAGCGGGCACAAATGCCTGTTGCGCCCCCGGGGCACTTTATGTAATACAGCCCCTTGTGGCTTGTGCCCCTAGAATTAAGACAACCCTTGCCGAGTTGGAAGTCCAAAAGACTTTCAAAGAAGTCACACACCAACAGGCTATTTAGGTATATGGTCTGGGCTCTGCAATAACCTCCATCTGTGCATCAGAATTTCTCCCTCATTGATGCAATTTGGAAAATATCTCAAAACCTACCTCTTCTACCCTAAATAGTATTCTCCTAGCTCCTCCTCCTAGTCTTCCCTCTGAGATACTATGCCCACTTATGCATTTTTACTTATATTTGCTTGAGTTCCGAATATTTACATAACCCCATGTCGCTTGTAAATGTGAGATTTGTATGTATCCCTTTGCTTTGTACAGTGCTCTGTTGCCCTTTTGGGGCAAATTCCCACTAAAAATACCACCAATAAAATAAGTATCTTTTCTGTTTTTGTGGTTGGCCTAGTTGATGTAGGCATTCATGGCTATGAGCATAATTTTCTTTTCAATGCTCTTTGTGGGGATGGACAGTCATGTATTCAGCTACTGGTGGTGAACAGTGTGGGCCTAGGTGGCTAAATGTGCCTGACTGGTAGGCGAATCTTTCTCTGGAGAAAGGGGCTGTGGCATGGAGCTGTCCATCACAGTGTAGTTTTAATTCTAGATTTGGGTTTGGTCAATGTACCATTTCTGCTCCGCTTGAAGATTAGAGAGCCAAGGTCCAATCACAAGCACGCTGTAGTTGTGAATTGTGAGGTATGGCCAATCTTGCCTCTCTTGAGCTTCCTGTAAGTGACTTCTACCAGCGTTTACTCTACGTTTAGGTAACCTTCTATTCATCATGTTTGGAGCCCCATGCAAGCAGCACTGAGCATGCACCAGCACGCAAATACTTTTTGTTTTAGAACCACGCTGGGAACTAACTCGCCCTTCAGTGAACCTATGTAGGGTGTTTCTGAAAAATGTTTTAGAAATGGATGTCTCACTGACATCTTTTACAGTTTTCTTTCTAACTTGCATTAATGTTTATCTGTTCTGGGAATGAATTATAATAATGTTAACGCTCAGAGTATGAGGGGACTCATGGTAGGGTAGTTCTGCTCGTAGCACATAAGGGGACTTCATTTAAAAATACATCAAAGTTCATAAAGAAAACTTTGAGCACAAAGTAAATAGATATCAATATTTCAATAAAAAGTCGAAAGAGATATTTCTATTAGTGTTATGGGAAACAGATTTTTGTTGTATAGAATGATTATACAAAGAGACATAAAAAGCAATAATTTTGAGCTGGGCAGAGTTTTAGGTCAAACAGCATGAAATTAAGTTCTAATGCAAGGAGTGCATGTTGAATACCAATTCCATGGTTTATGCATTATACTGAATATAGTCACCTCGACCTGTGGAACTGTATTCTCTGAGCCTTTTAAATATGCACAGTTCAGAATACATGAATGTATTCGTCCATTATCACAACTGGCGTAGGGCACATTTTCATTTGCGACAGAAATCTCCCTCATGTATTTTTATAACGTTTCACATATGAAACTTTAAAAGAAAATGTGCACCAACAGTACATTTCGCAGCCCAATTCTTCAAAATGTTGACTAAAAAGTCTTAATAGTAACGTGCATTGTAGAGCTGCCTGGTGATGGAGCACTACTGGGGGAGGTGCTGGGATGCGTGTCTGAGGTGGTGGGGAGGCTGGTACCCAAGACTATCGAGATTGCCTTGTTGGGCTCCTCTGTTTGCACCAAGGTGACTAAACATACTGCTAAGTTCATAGATATGGCCCTGGTGTTGACAAAGAGGTGCATAGCGATGGCCTGGAAGGCAGTAGGAGCTCCGGATATCATAGGCCACCACTGAAGTGGTGGTCTTATCAGACTCCCAGGAAGAGGGAGGAAGGAGAGCCCGATATTCACATTGGGATACTACCTAGCACGCATATAGTTCAAGTCAGTTATGCGCCTACCCTAAAGCACAAGGGGCACACTGGTGCTTTAAGGTGGGCACACTGTCCTCAAAGACAGAATTAGCACCCCTTCGCCCCAATGATTGTTGAGTGGCTGATTGATGCAAGTCTGTGGGAAGATGTGAAGTCCGAAGGATGGGCTACCTCTTTCCTGGTCCTGGCTTATTCATTCCCCCCCACACGCTGACATTGACACGATCGAGCGCACACTCAAAGACCTATTAACGGGGAGTAAAACACTGACAACATCATGCCCCGGGGCATACTGCTTGGCACACATGTAGACTTTCCATTGATCCAGTGTATTATATGTGTTAAGACTGACATGTTTGGGTTGTTGATTAAACTTTTCCAGACTCCTGAGTGGCAAAATGTATTGCACTGCAGTGTGTATTGGACCATACAATCAATAAAGAGATACAGTGAAAAAAAGAGAAACGTGCATACTCCACCGTCTAGGTACAGTATTATTCTGAAGCAGAAAATCACGCAGCCCTACCATCCTCTTTCCCGACCTGCCCTGTAATAACCCAATCCCACTTGGGACATCTCACTGTCCCTCCTTCAATTCTGAGATCCACTCACAGTAGATACCAATGTCTAATGGGTTCACCAACCTTCTATAAAAGGTAGACTATAGAGAGCATTTACCGAGATAGAATCCCTAAAGTTTAGGGGCACCCTTGAGTGTCAACTTCAAAATTATCAAGATGTCTTAAAGTGCCAGTTGGCAAACTGATGATTGACAGACTAATTTTTTGTTTACATAGGTCATCAGAACATAATCAGTAACCCCATGTTAACATCATGGGAACCCATAATCTATATACACAAGTGCCTGAGAAGTAGAGATATTGACCTGTTGCTTTATCAACTTTTGGGTTGGGATCCAATTCTCTTTTCGATCTGAGACTATTACCTTTTGTGCATAATCTCTTCAATGCTGGATCCGACCCACCAAGTTACCATTGTCAAAACTATTTTGGCAGAGGAAATTAGGACTAAGTGCATACATATCACTAAGACTGCAATTATATTGATTCCACCCAAGACTGAATATTCACTGATGGAGCAGCGCAATTTAGACTCCACCCTTACATGTCACAGAAATGCAATTATATACATGCATTTGACATTATATTCACTGTGTGCCTTAATTTTATTAACGTGAGCGAAGCATTTAAACTAATCACTGAAATGTATTCACTGTAGAGGCACTGACTGCAATCCCCCGGTGTCCCAGCACCGGTCAGGGCACACAAGCCATTGAATCCATGGCCAGGGCAAACAGCAAAGGATACAGGGGACATACCTTTTGAGTGCCCCTACAGAGGGCAAACCTCTCTGATAACATTCTCCCAGTAAGCACACGTGTCCCTGGATCAGTGTAGAGAAGTTTCACCCACTGTATGTATTGAGCACCCACGCCCACCCTGTCAAGGCCCAACCAGAGGTAACTCCAGTCTAAAGGGTCAAACGCCTGCTCGACATCTAGGAATGCCGGGGCATAGGCGTCATCCGGTAGGTGTAGGGCATAGCACACGTGGGAAAGATGGTGTAAGTTACAGACAGTATTCCGTTTCATAATAAACTTGTACTGGTCCGTATACATCTGTGTCAGAAGGTGACCCAAGAGGCGGGCGCCAGCACCTTACTAAGTATATTCATGTCTGTATTCAACATGGGGAGCGGGTGATAGGACGAGGTCTCCGCTGGATCCTTACCCGGTTTAGGGATCAATACCATGATTGCCTTGCGCATTGTGTCTGGGAGTCTGCCTTTCATCAGGGCTTCATTATATATTTCTAACAGTTTGTCAGCCAGAGCTCCCATGTTCCTCTGATAAAATTCTGCAGGTAGTCCATCAGCAACGGGAGTTTTACTGCTTTAAAGCCACGTATGGCAGCTACAACCTCCTCTCTGGGCCTCTCGGTCTTCCTCTGTAAGCCTGGTCATATCTGCCCCTGCCAAATACTGTCTCCCCAACTCCTGTACATGCTCGGCCAGGCCACATATATATTGAACGTAAGAGGGACACAAACTCATTATTGATCATCTGTTGCGTAATCACAATCACTCCCTTGTCATCTCCTATAGACGGTATAGGAGTGCAGCAGGTTTTCTATTTAATCAGTCGGGCAAGCAACACCCCTGCTTTATCTCCCCCCACACCCAGTCTCTGGTGATGCGTCTTATAGACAAACTTTTTCCAGCCTGCTTCAATCATCCAGGAGTTTCCTTTTACCCTGTCGCCATTATGGGAGTTTATCCAGGTCACCCAGAAACTCTTCCTCTAATTTTTGTATTGTAGCCTATTGTCTGTCCAGGCTTCGTTCTAACTGTTTCTTAACCCCGAAGGTGGTCTTCAGGCATTCCCCATGAATCACCATTTTCATGGCGTCCCATTCAACTGCACTGTCCCAATTTTCCTCAAAGTAATCCTTCAATGTTTCATCTACCTATGATGCGAACACCGCGCCCAAGAAGGCCTCCACACGGAGCCTCCAATAAAGGATCGCTGGTCGTGTGCACTCCAGTATGAATCCCAACAGCATAGGGAATGATCAGAAATGTACCTAGCCCGGTACGTTTCCTCCCGCACAGCCTGTACAAGGACATCTGAAATAAAGCAGTAGTCCAGCCTACTATTATAAGTCCCTGCAGCCAGTGTGTAACTTGAGTATGCCCTTTCATCATGGTGTCTCTCCCTCCAGATGTCGGCCAACCCCAATTCCTTCAGGGTGTCCCGCAGAGCCCCAGTCATTGCCGGTTTGCTGTTCAGTCTTGGGGGTGTACGATCTATAGTGCCATTTATGACACAGTCGCAATAAAACACTAGTATTATGTCAGCAGTTAGGAACTCAGCTGTAGCAGCCATCACATGTCCGTAGACTCTTGGGCAATCAACATTAGGTGCATACATGTTGACCAGGCACACATCCCTCCTGTCCAATGCCCCAAACAGGATCACAAATCTGCTCTCCTCATCAACTTTGTGACCCTTATAACAAAATGGGACCCCTTGACCACCTAGATCAGAGCTCCACATGCAAATCCAGAGTAGGAAGTGAAGCATAATTGACCACTCTATCTCTTACGCAAACGCAACACACATTTCCCCAAAATGTGTGTCTTCTGTAGAAAGGCGATCAAAACCTGTATCTTTTCATGTAGGCGTAAACTCTACATCTTTTTTCAAAGCCACCCAGTCCTCTGACATTCCATGTCAATAGCCTCACCATATTCCCTGTCATCATATTTTCTGTCCCAGACTGTCTCATTCCCACAACAGTCCTCCCCACACCAGTCAGCCAGTCTCACATGTATTCTATACAACTTCAATAGGTGTATATTAACACAAGAGCAGTTCTGATTTCCCCAAAACTCAGAAACAAAATACATCACAAAGTGCCCTCAAAACGACCCCCCACAGGCAGCACATGTAAATATCCCAACACTGCAACTAACTAGCTGTTTGAGAAACACCATCCACCGCCCCATACTCACCCCCTCTCTAAAACTTGTGCTGTGCAAGAGGCCACTATCAAGAGGATGCTGCAAGGCCTGAGGTGTTCAAAATTCACACCTCCGATAGCAAGTCTCACGTCCACTCCCACCAGCAGATTGAGCATACTTTAAGCTACCAACAGAATTCGCCATAGACAGGACTCTCATAGCATTGCCTTTCACCTACATCTTACCAAGGAGCACCAACCACAAAGAGGGTGGGAGGGTGCAGGCCCCTCCACTAGGCCCACAAGAACGGAGCACCTTCAAACAGAAAATAGGTAAAGATGGGCCCACATCCATACTGCACCTGTCTGACCCTCTGTCCTTCTTCCGTTGTAAGAACGATTACTTCGTGTCCACCACCATCTCTGTGTCCATGAGGTTAATGTCAGGGCAGATAACAATCCATTGCCTGGTCCGTCTGCGCAGTCATGCAGAGTTCCTCACTGCATTCGATCTGTCCTGTTTCTGACTGGTTTTGCCCCAGGGGGGAGGCCGCTCCCACTGTGTCCACCCAGTCATTTGCCTCTTCTGGTGTGGAAAAGAACAGTGCTTTTCCTGCATGGAGAACCCACAGTTTCACAGGGTACATCAGGCTGCTGTATTTCAAATTGAGATTGCTAAGTCATATTTTGTCCAACAGGTAGCACTTGCACAGGCCTTGAAATTTTTTTGTGTAGTCAGGGAAGAAGAAAATGTTCCTGCTCTCGAACTGTGGTGGACCCGTTACCTGGACATGTTGTAAAATAATATTCTGGACTAGGAAATTTAACATACAGGCTATAATGGCTCTTGGGGGTGCCCCTTGACAAGGCAAAGGAGACAGTGCCCTATGTGCTCTTTCAATAGTAAAACATTTGGACAGTCATTTGGGAGAACAACGTACTAACAATTCTGTCTTCCAAAAAATGCTCAGCAGATTCCCCCTGCTCCAGGAACCCCACAAAGAGTAAAATATTTCTTTGTGACCTTCCCTCCGAGTCCTCTACCCTGAAACCAACTGTGATATAATTTTTCGCAGCATCCATGCTGTCTCTTTCAGCTCCTGCACCTCCTGTTGCAATTCAGATACTGTCCCCTCCACCGCAGTCACCCTGTCTGCCACTTTATGGAAGTCAGCCATCAGGAGGTTTAAATCAATCCCCACAGAGTCAATGTTTGTCATCAGTTGCTCTTGTGAGCCCTGAATCGATGCTATCAAGTCTGCCAGTGTTGGAGCCCCATCCATCACCTCTCCATGGTTGCACCCCTGCTGCTCACCATTTCCTCTGATTGGAGCACGTTTGTGTGTAATTTACAATCTTGTTTGCCTGGGCTGGCTTAGCATTGTCTTTACCCATGACGGCTTTCAGGTTGGGTAATCCTTGGGTCTGCTCAGGAGGACTACCAGGTTCAATTTGCGTACCCACTCAATGCCACGCTTCCCGACTCTGATCCACAGACCCCAATCTGTCAGCCAGGAGGTGGGGGAGCCCCTAGCAGTCACTCCACCAGCAGGGCGCCCACTGCCATTAGGGTCGCTGGGGGCCACGTAGCCCAGTTGCCAGTTCAAGGCCCAACCTCAGGTAGCCATCATCCGCTCACCAGGTGCTGTTCAGTTCACCAGCAGCGGGGCCAACTCTGGCCCAGTGGTCTATTGCTCCACTGTGCCCCAGTGGCCCACACTCAGGTCAGTAAAATTGCCTTCTTGGGCTCTGCATCCCACAAGGTCTCCCAGGGGGCCTCCGAGACAGGCCGCTCACCTCATCACCATGGGCCTGCCTCTCCACCGGCCTGGGCTTCCATCTCTCAGCGCTGGTCTTCAGTCGGCATGTCACCCTAGCCACCAACAGAGCAGTGACACAGAACCAACACAAGTCTCTTTCTGGTCTTCCCCCTTTCTGCCAAAAGCATGTCCCCTGGGGCTGTCCCTCACCTTCAGTCCAGTTGGCCCCGTGGACCCAGGCTGCCAGAATCTTTGGCGTCTCACCGCTGCAGCACTCACCAGTTCCTCCAAGAATGTCCGTCGATCCGTTGCCCGGGGGTGCTACCCAGGTCCTTCTCATCAGCAGCCTTCGCTATCTCCCTGTTCCAGGGGGCCCACAATCAGGTCTCAGGCCAGTTTCCACCAGGTCTCTCTACACTCAAGGCCCCCGGGAGAGTATAGGCAGCCAGCCAACTCATCTGCAGCTAAAATCTCTCCACGCAACGGGGCGCTGTGAACCAGGGGTCACTCAACTTGCGACCCCTCCAGAGTGCTCCGTTCAGTGGCAGTGTCTCAGGGGCCACCGCGCCTCACCCGCCTAAGCTGCCTCGGAGGCACAGGATTCTTGTCGGTGGTGACGGTCCGCTCACATAGCTCCCCGCCGTCACTGCACCACCCAATTTGCCAGGACAGCACTCCCTGTCTTCCTGTGGAATGTTCACAAGGTTTTTTTAGCATCAGTGGCTGCCGATGCTGCAGGATGGCCACAGGATTAAACTTTGTCGGCAGAAGCTCCGCACAGTGTCTAGTTAGCCATCTTGCTTGACAGCGCCCCCCATTTATTTTGAAAGTTGAGTGTGCACATGTATAACCATGTATTCGAAGTTCACATTAAGTGCTCCGTTAAATTAGCCTGACTATAACCCTCAGCTGAAATGCATTTTACTTCACCAGCATGCTTTTCTTTTCTTTGCAGGTTTATTATCATGATTTACATTAGCTAGAGAAAGGGTTGTTGTCTGTGTTAGACGGCTGATAGAGAGGCCTGAAGAGAAACTTGGCAATGAACGTGGAGAAACAATGGTCGAAAGAAGCCTTCTGTTCATCGTGTACCAGGATGGCAAGATGTTCAAGGTTGAAAACCGAAGTTTCAGTTTGATGCGATATGAACCTGGAGTGATGTTGCAGACGCACTCAAGCAGTGTTCTGATTGGTTCCTGTTGGTGTGAACAGAGATAAGATGTTTCTGAATCTCCTTTTACCTTAAAAATTGCAGTTCTCACAGTTAGAGTTAAGAGAGATTCCCTTTAGACTTTGAGAGGTATAGACCTCTCTGTTTATCCGATTCTTGCAAAGTGTGAAGCTTTATGCTAAACACTTATTTCCTTTTCCCCAGACTTCTACTGGAGTCTGATCATGCTGACACCTTCTTCTTCTTTATGCTCCAGATCTAGTGACCCATAATAGATGACCCTATCGTAGACCAATGTTCAGGGCCGGACTGGCTACGGGTCATTTCTAAGTAAACAATGCAAAACCAAATGGGTTTAAAGTATGATTTAAAACCATTTGTTTTGCTTGCTTTATTTAGAAGTACATGCAGGTCCCCATCAAAAAAATCAGCCCCCACCACAGGGAAATCGGCCCCCATCTTGGCAGTCCACCAAAACGCCCGGTAGCCAGTCTGGCCTTGCCTATGTTTAGGAAAGAGTAGGGGAGATTCTTTATGGAACACCTGTTTGCTTTCATTTGTGTCTATCAACTGTGGTTATTTTGATTCAATGTGTAATTCTATTGCTCCTTAACTTACTTAGATATTTCAGCTTACCTATTGTATTGCTGCATTTTCTGAACTTATTCTGGGTTTGCGTGTATACTGGATTGATTGGTAATCCAAAATAAAGCCTTTTAACTATATTTAGTGATTCCTGGTCCTTATTGTGAGGTCACATTGACTTTACAAGTTAGAAATGTATTGTTGATGGTTTTTCCCTTTCAATATTTCATGTCAGCCAACAAAGGTCCATGCGACCAATGGGGAAAAATCTTTGACGACTTGACTAAGAGATTATGCTTTAGGGCCTAGTCCTCCATCACTGATACATCAGGAGTAGTCATAGGCAACCTGAAGAGAGTCATGCTATGTTTGTTTTTTTAATTAAATGGTCATGTGGCATTGTTTGGCAACTCACCAGGGAGAGCTGTACTGGGGGAATCAATCACATTTTTGTACTGTCTGTGATAGTTCGGTTTTATGTCCCATTGTAATGCCTGCTATCAGACACATTGGCTTTATGCACGTATAAAGTGGAATTATTGGAAACTGTATATATAGAGTGCAGCTATGTTCGTGCAAAATATTCAAAAAACAGTGAAACGTGTCAAAAAGACTAATAACATTTTAAGGCATACTGTGCAAAGAATTCAAAGACCATAATGCTATTCAAAAGAAAATAAAAGCTACTAAGTCAGTCTCATTGAAGAGGCATAACTAGAAACCATGATATCAATGAAGAATTGGATAACACAGGTAAGCTTCTAGAGGCATTTTGATTCACGATCAGTGCATAGGGTATAACCAGTCACACTGCAGGCTTTCCTCCTATGCTTTATAATTTAATAGGTGCCAGGAACCTTTCTGGAGTTATTTGTCACCTGCAGAGTTTCTTGGATGTTCTGGCTTTCTCTGATGAATCCTATATGTAAATAAAGAGCTCTTTTTATAGCTATAGCTCTGACTGGATATTGAGTTTATTGTGTCTAAGTCTGGTGTCCTACAGCATCTCATCCAAAAGATATCCTAACACTTTGTCAACAAGGGCATGACTGCTCGCTGTGGCTTTCCATGTAGTGGCATGGGTACAAAAGGAGTTCTTGTATAGCCAACTTAAGTCGAACAGCACCTGAAGTTCTGGAATACAAGTGGTACATGGTTACTCAGAAAAGACACTGTCCAGTTACCACTGACTGCCCCCCCAAAAAAGAGAAAACACCTCACTGTCATCCCAAAAATGCTGTAAACTTGGTTTGCGCCTTATATTCCTTCTTTCTTTAATTTTTAAGTTGCTTTATCACTGTATCCCAGTATCTCCTTAAAAGTAAATATTAAGCATGTCCCCTGCCCCATATGCACTTATTAAAAGTGTCTCATCCCGATTAAGGCAAAAACATTAGTTCACGACAATCAGGATTACGAGATGTGCTGCCCAACCAGCACCTTTGGGTGTTTTCACCAGACACATTTTGCCTGTGAAAGGCAGGTAGAATATATCAGGGTAAAAATGCCTAGAATAAGGGAAAACCTGCAGAAATTAGTCGGCAAAACACTGATTTCAACAGTTATTCCTCATTCCAAAGGTCGAAGCCCATAAAGGTGTTGTAGTAGGGCACACAGATTTAACCTTACCCCACAGCATCAATTATTTTGTCTGTGGTATCACCACCTTGTGTTGCCTTCAAAACCTGTAATGTGGGCATAAACTGTGGAATAAGACTACATTGAGAAGCTCTTTGGTTTGCGTCTGTGGTGCCTACTTGGTGAAGGTGCTTGGCAATATTTGCCCTAGGCACAAATCCAATTCTATGGCTGCTCTTCAGCATGCTAGGTGAGTTTCTTCTGACAAAGAACTGTAATATGGGCCAGGCAAATCTCCTGCACTTTATCACAGTCCAATGCCATGTGTTAGATTACAAACATTCTGTGCATTCAGCAGCAGCATGGCTTTTGCACCCTGAATGAGCAACAGTGATTGATGAATACCCATGGGGGATGGTACATGACTTGTGTGCACCTATTTCCAGGTGGACCCAAGGTGGAACAACTGGTGCAGAGTCCAGCTACATGTCCATGATTGTGCTCCAAGGAAAGCTGGACCAACCAAATAATGCCTCTAGGACCATACCCCTCCAACTCTCCTGAGGGTCCTTGGGGTAAATAAAGACCTGTTGGGTGGTCCAATGTTTTGCCTCACCTGTTTAGTGGCTTGCTCTGTTGCCTGTTTCGCATTCAGTAAATGTGACCTGGGTCAGGCAGGAATACCCTGCTTTCAAAGGGATGCAACTTTCACTCCATTTTTTACTCCATTTTTCAGTGAGGAGACCCTGAGGCCATTTTTGCAGGGGTCATAGATTCTGAAATGTGGCCAGAATATGATTGTTTCTAATGCCAAATAAGTCTTGAGATTTTGTTACCAAAAATAGAAAAGGCTATTGTGAATATTAATAGGAATTGCCTTAAGCAATAACAAAAGCTTGGGAAAGGTCTCCATTTTATTAAGATTAATTCTCCCAATCAATATAATTAATAATTCTGATGTCTGACAGATGTCCGTGTACCTTTAGTGTCTCGTCCTTGAGTCCGTTCATTTAAACAGGCATCAGTATTTTTATGGTATTTTTGTCGCCAGACTATTATCTGATCATCACTAGAGAGGGGCTTGGGACATGTTGGGATGCAGGACTACATGTTTTGAGTGGGAAGACGTTGTGTGCTTCCACAAAATAAGTGCTTGCCCTCTAGCAGCTGTGATGTTTTTATATTTTTTATCCAGCTAGCTAGATAATTTATGTTGTTTTTCTCTGTCAGTAGCACAGATGGGAGGAGGCAGTCATTAACCTACATGGATTTTTAGGTCTGGCTTGACAGTGCAACTGTCACTTGACCTCTTAACCTACACCATTATTATTCTACATGGATTTTTAGGTCTGGCTTTACAGTGCAACTGTCACCTGACCTTTTAACCTATACCAATATTATTCTACAGTTCTTTTTTCCCACAGAAATACATATCTATACTCATGCTACTTACTTGTAATGCTTCACATTACCCCACACTATTCCTTTAAAACCAGACCTGTTGGCAATGTCAATGTGTGCTTTACCATTTTACACAAAGTTCTATTTTCCAGACAGACCAGTGATGCCACAATCGCTCCTTACACTAAACGCATTCGACCAAACTTTGTGGTGTAAATAATTACAGACCGTGACCTTGTGCACGGTTTATGTATTTTATTTACTCATGAACTTATTATCTCTAACAATGTTTACTGTTCGGCCCATACATTATGTTAGTGTGCAACTAACTCACGGTTTAACAATTGCTTAATTGCCACTTCGAGTACGGGTGAATTGACTGTTTCCTTTCATTTTCTGCCGCCTGCTATTGCAAGCATTCACTTCTCGTTCAATCTCAGGAGTGAGCAAACTGCTCGAGGTATCTAATTAAATTGCATGAATCTCCGCTCTGTGCTATTTCTAGTGTTGGAGGTGTTTTCACAGGGTTTTTTGCATGGTTTCCTCTCGGTGCCTCTTGATCATTTGCACCTCACATTTTAAGGTGCTGCGTGGGCGTACATTTTCCGGCGGGTAAATCGTGAGTTCTGAAAATACTTTCTGGTTCTGCATCAGTCCCAACAGACGTAGTTGGCCTGGGATGATGGAGGCTCCGCATGTTGTTTAACAAAAGATCCGCGCCTTATTGGACTGGTGAAATTAAAATGTCTGCATGTCAACTTAGAGGTGTGCAATGTTTTTGTTATGCAAGCAAAGTCTTCTGTAAATCGCTTAATGTCCTGCTTCTTGTTATGCAAGCAAAGTCTTCCGTAAAACGCTTAATGTCCTGCGTTTTATGCCTCTGCCCTCGGCATAGTGTTTCCAGGCCAACTAGCAATATTTCCTCACCACTGCTATTTGACACTGAAAATGAATGTGCCATTTTACTGTCCCGTCACCAGCACTCTATCTGTGCTTGTCCTGCGTCCTGGGGCACTGCAAAGTCCATCAGTCATCGCGGCAGGAGCCGCCAGCAGCCCACAGCACCGCAGCCAATAGGAGCGCCAGGAGGCGCTACAAATCTGAGCGCGGGCTCCCTCAGCGCGGCTCCCGTCACCAGCACTCTATCTGTGCTTGTCCTGCGTCCTGGGGCACTGCAAAGTCCAGCAGTCATCGCGGCAGGAGCCGCCAGCAGCCCACAGCACCGCAGCCAATAGGAGCGCCAGGAGGCGCTACAAATCTGAGCGCGGGCTCCCTCAGCGCGGCTCCCGTCACCAGCACTCTATCTGTGCTTGTCCTGCGTCCTGGGGCACTGCAAAGTCCATCAGTCATCGCGGCAGGAGCCGCCAGCAGCCCACAGCACCGCAGCCAATAGGAGCGCCAGGAGGCGCTACAAATCTGAGCGCGGGCTCCCTCAGCGCGGCTCCCGTCACCAGCACTCTATCTGTGCTTGTCCTGCGTCCTGGGGCACTGCAAAGTCCATCAGTCATCGCGGCAGGAGCCGCCAGCAGCCCACAGCACCGCAGCCAATAGGAGCGCCAGGAGGCGCTACAAATCTGAGCGCGGGCTCCCTCAGCGCGGCTCCCGTCACCAGCACTCTATCTGTGCTTGTCCTGCGTCCTGGGGCACTGCAAAGTCCATCAGTCATCGCGGCAGGAGCCGCCAGCAGCCCACAGCACCGCAGCCAATAGGAGCGCCAGGAGGCGCTACAAATCTGAGCGCGGGCTCCCTCAGCGCGGCTCCCGTCACCAGCACTCTATCTGTGCTTGTCCTGCGTCCTGGGGCACTGCAAAGTCCATCAGTCATCGCGGCAGGAGCCGCCAGCAGCCCACAGCACCGCAGCCAATAGGAGCGCCAGGAGGCGCTACAAATCTGAGCGCGGGCTCACTCAGCGCGGGACGCGCGCGGGCGAAGCCCGGGCCAAGGGCGGGCCCGTCCTTGCCCGTCACTGACCGGAGAAGGCCGGGCTGGGCAACCCCTCTGACTTTGTGGACACCATACAGTTGAATTAAGGTACTGTCATCTGCCTGAATACAGTTGAGTTATTGGCGAGTAGCATCGCGTAGCAAATCTGTGCCTAGTTACTAATATAGCGGGACTCTATGCTTTAAATGTAATTCAAAAGCTTGCCTATTTCTGAACCCCTTTGGTGGTAATTACTTATTTTTCTTTCAGTGCACCGTGTGTATAATTGGAAATAGGCCCCTGACATTCAGGTATCAATGGGTAGACGCAAAGCAGGCAATGTACCAACAGTGCCCGATAGCGGCCGGTCAACCATTGATTCTTTCCTGGTGAGGGCAGTGAATGTGATCTCTCAGGAGATAGATAGTGTTGAACGCCGTCTTTCCATAGGCGGAGTGCAAGGGTGTGAAATTGTTAGACCATTTGTGGATGCAGTAAGCACGCCGCCATTAACCAACAGCCCAACCAGGGAAGATAATGCCCTGAGACCCATAGATGGCTCGGCTAACCTAGCAATAAACGAGACAATAGGACCCTCAAGTAATACCATCTCCCCTTTGAACCCGCCCCCAAAAGGAAAAGGAAATGTCAAAAGACCCCTCCTATCCCCAGAGGCCTCAAGAGATTAAATAAATCTAAGACCGTAGCCCATCCGGATACAGAGGCGGGGACTACACTACGTGATATGGGGGACTTTCAATGGGCGCCATTATTGGCAGACATTTCCACCAGGTTAGAGGTATTGTTAGTACCAATACTAGAGAAATTAGAGGCTCTATCCACTGAAGTTAAACTGATTAAGACAGGCTCTTTTAACATGCCACTGGGTCAAATAGAGGGAGGGCAAGATAGAACCGATCGGACATCAGCACTACCAGCACTATCTGCAACCCTACTGACTAACCCAACAAGGGACAATATATTGAGAACAAGCGTCAATATATCAAAGCGGGGGATGGTAGGCATTTTAAGTGAAGCAAGCATGAGGGACATTACAGCACCACTAGTATCTAGACCCCAAGTAGAGACACAATTGCTGTCATGTAACACAACCATTAAGTACGCAGCGCACAACACAAGCCAACGAGAGCCTATACCATCTGAGGCTAGCTCTGCCAATATAATGGAAGTTAATGCTGTAGACGCTAGGACTACTATTAACCTACCTCCAGAATGTGTCCCTTATGTAGCAGTCCTAGTTAATGTCCCCCCATTACGCCAAGATCAGCCGGAATCCTATGAGTCCCTAAAGAATAGGGTAACCCATTGGCTTAATAGAAACTGTAATTTTCCGGTAAGCGACGCTGAACAAATATTGTTCGTAAGGAGAGTATGCTGGATAGGACCCCTGAAGAAAAATTATAATGGAGATTGCATAATAATTAATTTCAGGGATGTCTGGTGTGCTAAGGGTATACTTATGGGAGGGGCATGTCACGCACAATCGGCACATAATATGTCACTCCAGCCATTGGGTTTCTTTTATAGGCACTTCCAGCCCACTCGATTTAATACAACCAGATTGGGTCCACTACTTAATCATTCTGTTAGAGTAAACCCCCCACCCGACCCACTGGTAGTCACTAACAGATACCAGGCATTGAGTGACCTCCAGTACATTGATTGACTTGTGATGGGTAAATATATTAACTTATCAAAATCCAAAATGGATGTGCCTTCAAAGCATGAAGGGCGGGAAGACGATACCCATTTGGGTTTTGGGGGCCTCTGTAGTACTAGTATCCCATCTGTCACCTTACCGCCATCCTTTGAGGATACGGTAATTCATAGTTATATATCAACTGTCTCACCTAAATTAGCACAACATAGTAATAATGATGAAGGATCGAGTAAAGGGTAAAGAATTGCCACATGGAATGTTGGGGGTTTAGCAAAGAAAGCGGGAACTTTAGGATGGACAGAGTTTACAAATAACTTGGATATATTATGTATCCAAGAAACTTGGTGTTTGGAACCTGTCTATTTTGAGGGCTTTACGACACATTGGTTAGAGGCCGAACCATCGGCAGCAGGGAGAGCCAAAGGAGGGCTTATGATCCTAATATCAAATAAACTCCCTGTAAGTTTGAAGAGAAAAATATCAGTCGGTCCCCATTCACTAATCCTATGGCTGTCATTTAGGGAGGACAGGATTTGATTTTGGTTAATTTCTATAATAATGTTTTTAATAATACTGGGGTAGGGTAGTCTCGGCCCTCGAAGGAAGTCTGGAGGCCCTCACCAAGTCAATTACAAATAATTTTATATTATTATGGGTTGGAGATTTTAAAATGTATACATGCCCCCATTCGGACATACGGGTATGTGGGATAATAGTTGAGGTAGGATCAGAATATTGGCACTTCCCTCATAATGATTATGGTACCCAATTAAACACCTTGATTAATAAATTCGACCTCTTACTATTGGAAGGTGCTTTGGACAGTGAGGGGAACTATATCCCTACCTTTATAGGGAGAAACTCAACCTCTGTCATCGATCATGTCCTAGTTTCAGCTAATGTACGTAAGTGGTGCGACCCATTACGGGTTGCTAGTCCGGGCATGAGCGACCACAACTGTATAATATTGTCAGTCTTTTTCTGGGACAGGGCTATTGCAACCACCTCTAGATTGGTTACTGATGTTACTCCAACCAGACCCAATGGGACCCGTATTAAATGGAATGGAGTGGATCAGACTCGATTTCTATTAGACATATGTACAAGGGGTTATAATTTTATAATGGGTTGCCTGGAGGATGTGGTCACCCCGGATCAGTTACTTTTTAATTATACTGGTATTGTCACTGTGGTCGATGAACTTCTGACCCGCCCCATTAGTACTGGTCGAACAAAATGTAAAGGCTGGTTCGACCACACCTGTACTACTGCTACTAGGGACCTAAAATTTGCTCTTTCCAAGCGACTGAGGGACAACTTATTGATTAAATCCCTCAGATTTAGGCATAAAGAGGTATTGCTTGCTAGAAAAAAAGAATTACAAAATGAAGCATGGTCAAAATTGTCCCAAGCGGCAGAAATGGGCAATTGTAAACTTTTCTGGGATACTGTTAATTCCCCGGGACTACAAGATGATTCTTTCCCAGAACTGTTGTCACACGTTACATGTGAAGCATGGGTTTTACACTTCTCCAGCATTTTTAGTGTGGGCATGGTTCAAATGGACATTCCTCGAATCGAGGAACAATCAATATATGTAGAGGCACCTCTAAATATCAGACTACAAGAAGTGACATGGGCGCTGAAAGATAGTAAAGGAGGGAAAGCCCCGGGTCCGGACGGGGTCCCCGTAGATGTTTTTAAAAATTACCCCGAGTTATGGGACCCAATTTTAACAAGGGTTTTCAATATGGCAGCTGAGACTAAGAGTCCACCGACATGGGGCATATCGACCATAGTCCCCATTTTTAAGAAGGGCAATAAATCGGACCCAAAAAATTATAGGCCCATATCACTCCTAGATTCATCACTGAAAGTGATGAGTAGAGTCTTGTTAAAAAGACTAGAGGAATGGGCACAGGACAACTCAATACTTTCACCTGCCCAGTTTGGCTTCAGGAAAGGCCTGGGGACCATTGAACAATGTGTGAACCTTGATCTACTCATAGGCAAGTACACTCGTGCTAAGGGTGGCAGACTTTACCTCTGCTTTGCAGACTTGAGCAGCGCCTTTGATCTAGTAGATCACGCTATTCTTTGGCGCACCTTGCTTGCTATGGGAGCGCCCAGGCCTATTATTTATTTCCTGGCCAGATTATACGAGGATTTAACAAGCAAAGTCCGCTATGGCCCTAGGGGAGAATGTACTCATACCTTTGCAGTCAAGAGAGGCATTTGGCAGGGCTGCGTACTAGCGCCACTGCTATTTTCGTTATTCATCAATGGAGTAGATGAGATCTTACAAGCAGTGCCTGCCGATGCCCCCCAAGTGGCCGGGTGCCCTATACCTGTACTTTTATATGCAGACGACGCCGTCCTGTTGGCCCGGACACCTATGGGACTGCAACGTCTAATGAATGCTTTTAACGTTTTTATTACTACCAGGAAACTGATCATTAACAAAAGCAAAACTTACATTATGGTTTGCGGGCACGGGACAAGCAAAATAGAACTTATTTTATGGATAAATCACCTGTGAACAGAGTTGACACCTTTTGCTATTTGGGTATTACCTTCTCAAGTAATGGGTTGTGGACACGTGAAATTATTAACGTTAGGAGTAAAATGGCTAGAAATACCCACAGCATTTTTAAATTTTCTGCAAAACTGGGCTCTAGGCCAGTTAAGGAGATGACAACTATTTATAGGGCAAGGGTTTCATCGATTGCAACATATGGTGCAGGTATTTGGGGCCATTACAACTGTTCCACATTACAGATAGAGGAAAATAGTTACCTTAAACGCCTCCTTAGTTTACCCCCCTCTGCATCATCTGAGATTATACACAATGAAGTGGGGCTTCAGTATCTTATAGATATAATTACATCCCGCCCAATATTGCTTTGGCATTCCATCTGGTCCAAGGAAGAAACAAGTTTTACAAAATCAATTATTTTAGATTGTTTAAGCCTGGACAATGTGATGAGGATTCCTTGGTTAAGATATATTAGTTTCTTGTATAGCAAGCTATTTGGGATGTCAATACAGACTCACCCTACCGAAGTAATCCAGCTTAGGAAGTTGGCTATTAAAGAAACATTCATGAACCACAGGAGGGAAGCCCGGCTCGATTGCGAGTGTAGGAAATCTACTGTAAAATTTTATTTATCACTGACTTCCAGTGCGGGCTGTCAAGATTATTTAACGTTAATCCCTAATCTTAAACACCGTTTTGTTTTAGTTAGATTTAGATTTGGAATTGTCCATCACCTAGTGGCCTTCCCTAATATGAAAACTTGCCCTCCGGACACGATCCCTTGCCCATGTGATGGGCAGAGTAGACAAAGTACGGTGCATTTTATGCTGTTTTGTGGTTTTTATACAGGTTTTAGAAACTGTTATTTAAAACCACTACTAGGTGCGTATGGCAGTGGTTCACATCTTGCTGCAGTAAAATATTTGTCTGAACTTAATGACGCCTAGGGTCTGTTTTAATGTAGCACATTTTATTATAAAAGCTATCAATGCACGTAAGAGTATTGTTGTATTACTTTAGCTACGATCTCCTAACGCCTTTCAAGATTTTGTGTTGTTTTTAGGATACTATTTTAACTGTGATTAACCTTGGTCCCATGTTGCACCCCATGTCCCAGTTGTACTGATTTTTAATATCTAATTTAATTTTTAAAGTGATCAATTCTTGCCCCATGTTGTAGTTTTTGTGTCATCTGCATTGTTTTTTTGTTTTGTTTTTTTAACACTTGAGTCCTTCTCTTTTCCTGTGATTATATACATAATGTCCTCAATTTTAAGGCATATTTGCTCTAGGTATGATCAATTTGACCCTATTTTGTGGACCGGATGTTAATGTTTTTATGGTTTATGTGTTATTCATGACTGTACCCTTTTATGGTTGTTTTTATACACACCGAATAAAGTTTTGAACTGACTGACTGACACTGAAAATGAATGTGCCATTTTACTGGGCAATAGATTTAAAAATGTGCCTTACAACTGGTTGAACGATGTCAATGTTTTTTTTTTTTTGTAGCAAAATAAAAGGAGCACATAGTCTCAATTTTGGAATCAAAATCCACATGCAGGAAACTTTATGAGCAAAAAACAAGGTCTGGACCTCTGTCAAAGGTTTTATAAAAGTATTCTGCATATAAACAGAAAGCACGGAAGATCTAGCACTTGGCACCATCAGGTGTTATTGGCCATAGCAGCTTCCATGTCATCAATAAACAGTGCAGAGTAATTTAGACAATTATTTGTATTTATTAATGCGCTTTATACAGTTTGACCCAGGGAAATTAAGTATCCCAGCAAGGCTAAGTGAAGATTAAGAAATGACAGAGCTCACATGCTTTGTTCCTGCTAAGTGTGGTTAACCCATACATCTCCCACACTCACCAGATGGGAAAGGGCTCTGTTCAGGAGCCTATCCACAGGCCTAGCATTGTGCTCCCCAGATGAACTAATCTTTACTAAGGGCCTTATTATGAGTTTGGCGTTCCGTGGTCCGCTGGTGGCAGTCCGACGGCGGTGAGCCGTCTGCTATATTATGAGCTGGGAGTGTTTCCTGTACAGAGGAGCAACACTGCCATCCATATTACGAGTTGATTTTCCCACGAGCCGCCCGCTGTGGTCTGTCCACCGGCTAAAGGTCAGCAGAGACTAAGGATCTGGGGTACATAGTCACCCCTTTCCTGTTCTACGCAGCTGATTTCTATGTGGATCCCTTTCTCTGGGTCTCCCCTACGCAGGAGCATCTTCACCCGGAGGATTACGACCCTGCCTGTGACAAAATACAGGTAAGTGCATTGGTACCATATACCCATTACCGGGACTGCCCACATATCTGTCGAACTCCGTCATTGTGTAGGTGGTATTCTTCAACATGCATCATGCATATGTGTGCATCCGACACATAAGCAGTCAGAATGTACACATAGGCATCAATACATATTGAAATACATTGCTCTCCGCCGCAAGACCGCCGCAGCTACACTGCCGGCCCCTCAGCAGACTTGTAATATGGCAGTCGGACAGCAAACGGCCCATCGGTCTCCTGGCAGGCACGGCCCTTCAGTGGTTGGACTGCCAAACTTGTAATAAGGCCCTAAATCATCAACTTTTAGTTTACAAAAAAAAAAAACCCAAACAAAGATCCTGATTATGACCCTGGTGCTCCCGGAAGTGCAGTCGCTTTTTGGCGGTCCGACCACCCACATACCTGGCGGTCTGACTGCCGGATTACGATGCAGTGGGGAGACCAACTCCAGACCACCGCTTCTGCTAACATTCCTGCCCCTGGAGCGGCATTGGGAGAGGCAGAGGTGGCCAATGGAGGCGGTTCCCGCTGCTGCACACCCATCCTCATTATGACCTGCCTTTCCGCCGACCTTTTCATGGCGGGGACACCGCCATGAAAAGGTCAGCGGAAAGGCAAGTAGTGGGCCAATAACGCATGGCTCTAGGGTGAAAATGCCCTTATATGATGTGGCTGGTGCTAAGATGGTGGCCTCCGACGTTGTCATGTCAGTGCTTGCACTGTTTTCCTTGCACGACATGGTGCAAAGAAACTGTGCCCTCGACTGACTAGAGGCACTGCAGTATGGGTGGGATTGGCTGCAGGCTCTTTCTTAGAGCCGCAGCATGCCACCGCCATGACTGCGCCCCCAATACACCACCAGCCCTGTAGGAATGTCATAATGCAGTGATATGGATGCTGCCGGCTCGGCTGTGTTCTCCCAACCGCCGCTGCTGCGGGCTGGCGGTGTGACCGCCAAAGTCAAAATCAGCCCCTAAGTAGAAGCAGTGCCCTGGCTTGTCATGTATGCATTAGTGACACATGCCCCTTCACAGTAATGCTGCAGAGCCTTTGCTTTTGGAGCTGACCAGCATGTGGCAACACACACATGGCTATTCCTACTCTTCAACATCTCCTACCTGAGTGATTTTGGCCCCTCTAGGTCACCAGGCGTATAAGTAGAAAACAATAGGAGCAACCTTCAGCATAAGTGCCACTCCCCCTTGTCTCCTGCCTCGCTTACACTGTGCTCCCTTCAGCAGCAGGAGAGGCGGGGATACCCCCGAGATATTTTCCCTTTTATAACAGTCAATCGAACAATTGTGAGACTAAAATACTCATGTGGGCTGATCCAAGATGACACCCCCACTGTCTCAATGTAATGGCGAAACAAAGCTTTACCAAAGCTCCGTAAAGTATACAATACAAAGTTTTCCATGAATGGCAAGAGTGCCATGCACATCAAACCTAAAAAGCAACACAGCGTGGGCAGCCACCTTGGCAGAAAGCCTTTCCCCCAAAACCACTCTGCTCCATGCGAACATCTGCTGGAGAGCTTGAAGCAGGGAGGTTATCCACAATCTTAAACCTGATGTGGGGTTACACAACACCCTACTTGGCTGATACCACTATTACTGACAATAGTCATAGACTAATTGGGTGATTACTGGGCACAAGATGGCTGACATATTATTCCTAGAGAACGTCTCATGCTGGCAGAAAATATTAGGCTGCAATACATTCCCACAACAATAGGACAAAATTGTGCTTTGCAAGTGGGTTTTTGTACAGACTAAAGTATAAGGTTTAGGCAACTTTATGAGCAAAATTACCCGCCCACTCAGAGGAATTTACAGTACGCTATTTTAGTTTAACAAGTAACCCATTTGTGACTCCAGGCTGTGGAGAGCCCAGCACTAAAAGAAGCAATTTCACCCAGCTTTGAATGGCAGACATCCATCGTAATTTTCCAATTGCAATACATTGATCATGTATTAGCATTCAGGTGGCAAGCTCATATTTGTTCAGTCAGAGAAGGCACTGCTGTATCTCGCATAATTTCAGTCATTTTGTATTATGCTTGTAATGAGAAATCCCCAAAATGATTCGAGTAGGCAACATTGCATAATCATGCGCAGTGTGCAGCAACAATTTAGCTCGAGCGCCCAGGAACAGCACGAACGACCCGAACACAACCGGCTGCTGTTTGAAGGCTCTTCTTTTTGTGCTATTTTTGCCCAAAATAGAAACAGGATGCTATTAAATTAAAATACCATTTTTGTATTTCGATTAATCACACATAATTTCAGGGGGGGGTTTTCTTCAAAATTTCACTTAATTACGCAAAGGCAAATTATGCAAATTTCACAATCCCTAGTCCAGGGATGGAATGATATGTCGCAGTTAGACTCCTCCAATGCTCTCCTTCACAGTCTGTGAACGGCAATGTACCCAGACGGTTTTTTGCAGACAAAAAGCATTTTAGTTCAATTGTTTACAGCCCAAAAAATCAACAGATAAGAAGTCCCGGAAGCTTTGGTGAAGCTTGCCAACCAGCATTCGCATGATGATCTCAATGGTTAGTCTGCTTCTGAGCAGCTCTTTCTGGTAACATAACATCTCTAAGGACTCAAAACTATTTCTTTCCTGCAAATCAGCAGTTTTAAGTTGCTTCCAGAAAACGTGATGCATGAAGATTCTGCAGAAAATATACAGATTACACTTTGACAGATTGCTGTCGACAACTATACAATGGTAAATCAACTCAAAATGCTATGGTTTAGCAGACGGTAAATAATGAAAGAAACAGATGTTGGCACCATGCATGCAAAAGCTAATGCTCCTGTCAAGTTCTATTTACAGGGTCGTTTTTCACTCAATGAAATATGTTTTACAAAATTCTCATTAAAAGACATCATTTTTATTAAGACAAGAATAACTCAGAAGGGCATACATTGTTCTGCAAGTTCAGTGATCGAAGATGAAAAGTGCAGATTTATTTCAATAAAATGTTCTCAAATAATATGATGTAAATCGTTTTTAAGGTCTTATGAACAGTGTGCAAATTATGGTACTGCATCGTGATCGTACATAACCTTATCTCATAGTATCATGTATTTACATTTATTTAGTGGACTATGGCTCTCATTTAAAGATTGGTGGGTGGCCGTCAACTGCCAGGGGGATGAGGTATAACCTCCATTTAGAGTGGCTCCCCTGAAGGCATTGAAACTTTGCTCAGTTGCCACCATGTTTCATGCAGCTGTTCAGCAAACTAGATTGTTTTACAAAAACAAACTCCAAAAGCAGGAGTTTGCTTTGTACAACAAAAACATAAAGACTCTGACTCCATCGGAGTTTTCTCTCAGAATGTGGGGTCATTTTATTATTCTTCTGTTCGAGACCATCAGGCTTTCCCTGGCAGTCCAGAGCAGAAATAAAAGACCTCAGAACGTCTGCCTTAGATAAGGCAGATAAACGGAGGTACACTGACAGCCACAAGTCAATCTGGCCAGCAGTGTAAGGTTTCCACCAGCAGACCCAGTGAGGGAACTGCTGGCAGAAACAGGAGGGCCTACCAAACTCTAAATGGAGTAGCAGCCCATCAGTGTGGTGGACAGGGTACACAACCCCGTTGGGGTTCAGTAGCCTGTTCACCAAACTCAAAATGAGGGTCTATGTACTTCATTGATCAGGCAAACAATAAAACTCTGCTGATTTACACAACACTTGATGGAATAGTAAGCTTAATTTTTTTGGTGTGAGTGCAGTTTCTAATACCCAGGGGCATAGATAGGGAGGCGGGGGTTGTGTAGGGTGGAACACCCCCTAATTTTTACTGTTGGTCGGGTAAAATGCCTCAGATGGCTGACTAGTTGAATCTGGTATATGCAGGGAGGCTGTTTAACTCTTGCAGAGTACGACATTGTGAAAGGGCTCAGGCATGGCACAGGTGTTGTTTGAAATTGGCGCTGTGCACCAACAGGGCCCTGCCACATTGACCCCAAGTAATTCACTTTAGTGATATCCTCTACCTCTCACTAAAATAGCTTTCCTCAGACAAAAAAAAGGTCAGACATTTGTCTGAGCAAGATCTAAAGAATAATTGGATGAGTCATCCATCCTGCTCTGTTCTTCCTGCAGCGCCCGGTCTAACATTGGGTTGGGTCTCCGCATCCCCAAGCAGGCGCATATCTTGATCAGTAAGACTGGGGGGGGTGTGAGCCTCAGGTTTTTGTAATCACGCTGGCATATCATATTAACTGTTATATAAGAAGCAGCGTATGAGGGGGGCTTAAGGGCCAATGGAAAGGGAAAGGAATGCAGATTGTGAGGGGTACTTAAAACATACCTATGTTTTAAGACATTCAAAACAGAAGAGAGTGTGTTTGTTTTTGTCTGAGTGAGTATTGAAAAAATCCCAGGTGAAATCCAACAGATACCGTACTATACCCGACTGAAAGCTCCTGTACCCAACTATTTACTAAATAATACATTTATTAGGGGGTGTAACACCTCAAACACCCCCATGAAGCTACGACCCTGTCCCCAAGTGCCCCACTACTTCCAAGCAGTGGGATCAGGGCCCTGTCTTGTGGTGCCTGGGGATGATGGGTGGGGCTGTGGCTCTACTTCCAAAGAAATAGCTAATCTGCTACACCAAACAAAAAAGTATTTAATGTTGTTTGTATGTGTGACTGTGATTGTGTGCATGCATGCATTTGAGTAGGCACCAGTAGGCATCTCTATGGCAGAGGTTTGTTTTTGCAAAGCATACCAACAACAGCCCTGGTGCACGCGTGGACTTGATGCATTTTCCCTGCTAGAGTCTGTCATGCACTGCAAGACTGTCTCAAGCAGGTAAAAGCATCATTGGAAAGGCCACCCTAAATAGGACAGGCCTTCTGATGCTCTAAAGGCATCCAGGGGCCTGTCCCGATGGGCTGCCACCAATGATTGTGCACTGGTTGAGCGGGTGGCAGCTTGACCGACAGACAATAAGCAGCCCCCTCACCACTTCTAAATGGAATGGAAGAACCATGGTTTTGTGGGGTGGATTCCTGTCGATTTTCGGCTGGACTCCTGCCCCTCCAAACTTTAAAAGAGGCCCTTTACCTTCAAAGTTGAAGCCCTGATTTCATGGTTCTGTCAAAGGTTTATGAAGAAGCCTCTTACATTCCAAAAATATTCATCCTAAATATAATAACATGGGACACGGGTCTCTGGTGCCAAGGTGTTTTTCGGATAACTAAAAATCTAGTGCATGTGCCACATAACCCACCATCTATTGGATAATATTAACACAATTTTTTTTTCTGGCATTGGATTTAGATTGAAAGAGTTGCTTAGGAGATGAGATTTGATGATAGCTATATTATTTTGAGTGTGCATACGTAAGTTTGAAACCTGGCTTCTTCATTTTATGATACTAAAGTACCCGGGCCTAATAACTTAAGTCCCTGAGCCCGAGTTCTCTTGTCTAGTAAAAAGTGTGTAGAGTTAGTTCAATGTGCAGGGTACACTGGTTGGTATAGAAGAAAATGCATCCATTCATATGGCACCAATGTGAAACTCCAGAGTCCTCCAGGCATGAGGATGTGTGGAGGTGTGTATGTGTGTGGCATTTTCTATATTAAGAACCTAGCTAGAAAGGAATGGAGATTTACAACAAGACGGCTGCAGGGCTAGCCCTGGCTGATTCTAGATACTATTGCATCATATAGAGGGGAATGGGCTCCAGTACCCACATCTTCCAGAGGAACTCAGCGAAGCCAGTAAGATCCTCCTTAAAGTGCTGGGTGTTAAATTCTTTTTATGGATTGCCACCTGATTGCTTACGCCTGAAATGACTGGGACGTTAGTTGAAATTCTTGGTAATAGAGGGAAAAGGCTAGGCTTTTTTTTCTTTCTGGGGGCCTCTGTGTGTGTGTCCCGCACAGTAATAAAAGCTTTAAAATCTAGGACCAGCGTCGCACCATAGGATGCTGCAGGTATAGCCTTTCAGTGAAATTCATTATATTATTGTGAAATGCGGGTGCATTACAACTTAAGCACACACTAAATTTCAAATAATGTGAGCCAGGATCTTACTGGCTCATTTTAAATCATGCAAACTAGTCCTGCTTTGGGAAGCTGGGCAGTACACAATGAAGGAGCCAACTGCAAAATATGTTGAGGGGCCCATGTCAACCACAATCATCCCTCTCCCCAAAAAACATAAGGCTCAGATGTAACTACTGTGAGCTTCTGGCCTGCACATGGTGCATGGGCCCTTCAGTTTGAAAAAAAAAAGGAGTGTTCTGACATATTGCTGCTCACCAATAGCTTCTCAGCTTTAGTGGCAGACATGTTCTGGATTGCACCTAGAATCTTTAGCCATTAGTTTAAATACCAGTATAGTTCAAGTTAACTGCCTCTGTCTGTAACCCTCAGTTTCAATGACAGTGAAGTTCTGGGTTGCTAGTGGTGCGAGGACTCAGTACTAATGACCCCAAGGTCACAACTGACAGGGGAGACAGTGTCTTACTGACAGGGGATTCAGGCTGGTAACATTGTTTCGATGTGTCACAATTCTGAAATGCCACTTAGAAAGTTGTAATTTTCTTGTTATAACCATTTGGTGCCTGCAGCCTACACCTCGGTCACATGACTAGGTGTGAATGGTAGTTGGCCTTTGTGTATTCCTCCTAAACAGCCACGCAATAGAGAGAATGGGTGGTGGCAGGAAGGGCCATCCAGGGATGGGAGAGCAGAGCTGTCACTTATCACACTTGCACTTCAAAGGGCTGCCTCAGCACACTTACAAAGGACTTCACATTAGGCCATTGTGCCCCCAGACACCCAGGGACCCGGACAGGGAGGCAGAAATTTCCAGACAATTCTGTGGGGGGAGGGAACCCTCCAGAAGATTTTCCCACTTCAAAGGGGGCACCAGGTATAAAAATAGGACTCTCAGACCAACTCTTCAGTCCACTTCTCAACCTGGGGGAAGGACTCTCAGAGGACTGCCCTGCTGTCTGTGGCCTGCTGTCTACTTCAGAGGACTGCTCTGATGCACCAAGAGGACTACCCTGCTGCCTGGGGCCTGCTTTGTGACCTCAGCTGACTGCCCTCCTGGTTCAGACCTGCTTTTCTGATTGCACTCAGGACTACCAGACTAACTTTAAGGGCTACTTGGCTGGCCATCTGATCAGAGGGTCAGGGAAAGAAAAGGCTCAAACCATTTTGAGCCTCCACGTGGACTTAGCCTAAGTGAGTCCTGACCCTCCAGTTGGTGCCCCTCCAATCCTGGACCCTTGAAAGTGGGATTAAAGGTGCTGTACCAGCCAAACCGAAAGTTCCACTAAATCCGGCACAAAGGAATGCGAAGCCACACAAAGCAACACCACGCAGACCATGCAACAAGGACATAAGCTACAATTCTCAGTGGGCCACTCTTGATCCTGTATCTAGCCCACATTCCATTGTGGTCGGCCTGAACTTGTGACTTTGTCCCGGTCCTGGGGTGACCAGATAACCACAGTTGACGCTTTGCGCTTTTGGTACTACTATTTAAAATTCAATATCTCTAGTTCTACTGATTGGATTTTTGTTGTTTTGGTGTCAAATAATTTATTAAAATGCATTCTATTTTTTTCTAAATTAGTTTGGGACATTTCTTCTGTTGTGTTTTCACTTTATTACTGTGTAAGTACTGCATAAATACTCTATAATAAGCCTGACTGCTTTTGTGCCAACCTACCAGAGTGTTAACCACAGGTTAATTTAGTGACCTTCTTGTGGTTCACCCTGACAAGGATTGTGGCTGTCGCTTGAGTAGGGTTTCACCCCCCTCAACCAACGACCCAGTTTCTCATAAATATTCTGTCTGAAAATAACAAATTGTGAAAGGAAAGTTCAGGGCATTGATAAAGCATTGGAATTATAGCATTGGGGGTATGCATATGCAACCCTTAAGAAATGGACTGCTTGGTGGGTATTCAAAATTACAAGATGGAGTAGAGAGTGTGCTGCAAAGTAACTTGAAGCAGGAGTTAACAGCGTGCTCTAATTGTTTCTGCATGTTCCCTCCCTAAGAGCGCAGGTTCAGGTATTTCTTCAAAGTCCAGAGGGCAAGGTACATCTGCAGAGAGAAAATGCCAATGTGACTTCTGTTGCACTTTTAGTGTCTCTACGTGTGCACTTCTGGTCTGTTTTTGAAGAAGAGGCCAAGACCCATCCACAGAGAGATGTTGCCTGTAACCCCTGCACTGCAAGGAGATGTGGGGTTCCCGATTGAACCTCAGTCCCTTTCTGCCCCCCTCCAAAAGAGCAAAGAACACCTCTAAGGCACAGTAACTGTGCTCCAAATTCTGGGTGGTGCACAATTTTTTTCTCTCCATTTCCTTTTTGCCCATATGCCATCCATGTGTAATATGGTGCAACCACATGGGGCATTCTCTGTGCATGGACCCACATCCCATTTACTTTGTGTAGGAGCTACTTTTGTGCTTGAGTCGTCGGTTAGTTTTGAAGGGCAGCAGAAACCTGTACAGTAACTTATATAATGCTGAAGTCCTTCTGGAGTACATAAATGGGTGCAAACACCCATTTATTTCTGCCCTAGGAATGTTACGTAATATGAGTACTTGTGACATAAAGTCCAATAGCGGACCTAGCACAATGTGTCAAAAACTATGATTGGACTTTCAGGATCTTATGTGGGTGCAACCCCACAAAAATCTGTGACAGCCCTGGGTGACTTTTATTTTTATTAAGTGCAACATCCTTCTCCGTCCATTCACATAGGGGGAGATTATTTTATCTATTTTCATGACTCCTTGTCGATGTCATAAAACCTTGTCAGAAGCTCAATTTCCAGCTCCATTCAACTGGTCAGGGTTATCAGAAGACTCAGGGCCTTATTTAGATCTCGGCGGATGGAATACTCCGCCACAAACATGACTGATATCGCATCCGCCGTATTATGATCTCCATAGGATATAATCGGATCGTAATATGGCGGACAGGATATCCGTCACGTTTGTGACGGAGTATTCCCCACTGCCAAGATCTAAATCAGGCCCTCCGTTTTTGTTAATAGTTGAGCACTTGACCACATCACTGATCGGAATAGTTTGCTTGATGGTAAATAAATGGGAAACTTTGGGCCTTCTGTAGAGGTAGGCGGACAGAGCACAATGTGACAGATGTCCCGCCCACTGTATTTAAAGTGTCATTGACTGCAGTGCACTTGTAATACGCGGACGGGATATCCTCTACGCTTTTGATGGAGTACCCTGCCCGCCAATCTTTAAGCAAGGGCCCTAGTTTCATCACACCAGTTTACACTGGTTTCCCTCAGCAGTAGTAAGGGAAATCCTTACAGGGTTATAACAGATGTCCCGCCCGCCAAAACGTCCGAAATATTGACATTTATTAATCACTTGCCTTTGAAGTGCCGAAGAACTGAAACCCATGGCCCAGAATCAATTTCTTTCTGTTCCCCAGGTATGTACCGCCTAATGTGCAGCACGCCATCGTGAAATATTGCTGTCACTTGCACTTAACAGTGCATTCTTCATCAAGCTAACAGTGTGATAATCTGATTGAAAACGGAGAGAAATTACACCGGAGGAGGCTGTCCTTCCAGCTGATCCTGCTGTGAGCGATATTATTTACATTAACGAGAGAAATAGCCCAGCAGCACACAGGCAATTACCTCCATTTTATGTTGCATGCTATGCTCATAAATCTGTGTAACGATGGCATCTCTATTATGAGACTGCATTAACTCACTGGTTACCATAATTGTATTGAAACAAGGGAATGTCTGCTCGGATAGAGGCGCCCCACTTTTCTACGGGTGGTGAGTGACTGGGTTAAGTGATGAATCGATGGAAGAGACCAAGATGTTAAAAACAGGGGAGGGGGGGCCTTTTCGATTAGGGGCTGAAACAGATATAATATGACCTATGGCTTTACTAATAGTTTTCTGTAGCACTCTGTAACTATGGTTTCTTGAAGGTTAAAATGCGAGACAGCCTCATCCATTTTTCAGAGTGGGGGATGGTGCATGCCGCCAGCCGCCATGTCACTGCAGTCAAATGGCCTTCCAGGGAGCGCAGTACAGATTTAAGGGGATTAAGCTGCCTGTGGGTCAGAAGGCATTGCACCCACCACGTTACATCAATGTCAGGCCTCTGTGGAGCACAGACCAGGCCTGGAATTCAGCTTGGGGTGAAGTGTATTGGAATTGAATGGGATGAGCTGTAACTTTAAATCATCTCTGCCCTTTATGTGTTGCCTTGGGCAGAGTCGCGCTGCCAGTGCCAACAAGATGGAGGACCAGCACTTCACGCTAGCAGCCACTCAGGGCGTAAATGCAAAACAGAGAACAGTGTATTCTGGTAGCTGGCATGGCACCCACAGACTCATTTCACTGGAATTCAGCCTGTTTCTGATTTATAATTAGAAAAGCCTGGAGGCTGTTGGCTGGCCAATCAGACTTAGCGAGGGCTTTAACTAGCAATAAACGTCTAAAGTATGAAGCTTGTAATGCAGTATTGTTGCATAAACGAATGTGCTTGGGGCTTTGTAGCTTTTATTCTGCTGTTCTTATGTCTTTTCTAGATGCTCACTAGAGAATTACACAATAATATATGTCAATTGACATTCCTGAGCTAACATATCACAGAAAAGCAAACAGTTCATGTAAATATTTTGAAAGTATACCCTTGAAGAGGAACTTTTAAACTACAGTCTCCTCCAGCTGGCATGTTGTAAAAGTATTAATTCACATTTTACAGGGCAATATCAGCGAGCTAATTGCTCATTGCCCTTTTTAGTGCCCTCGCCTTTCCTTTTGGGTTCCATACCTTGAGTGGCAGGCAGTTGTCTCATAATAATGCCCTCGAGAACATTCATTAATGCTTTATTAGAAACTGTGTTCCGAAGAAATGGCAAGGGCATATTTGAGCAAGAAATGCATCACTAGAAACAGTGGTTGCTGACACTAACGGCAGCTCAGGCGCGTTACCTCTACAGCCCTCACTACAAGTGGTCCACTATTCATGATATGTCTGCTAACGAGTACTAGTGTACAAGCTGGGGTTACACTTTTTGTTGGAATATGAACACCTCACGGATTTCCACATTCAAATTTCACGAGTAAATCCTGGCGAAATGTCAACAGGGATAGCAACACCATTGGCAACGCTCCCACCCCTCCAACCAATACTGCATGCTGATAATAAACACACAACACGTTACTTGTTTGGGTAAAATTGCTGCAGGTTTATTACATACACCGTTATGTAATAAGGTGGGTTATCTTACGGGCGATCCAAGGGCAGGCAACCATCTGAGCCGCCTGCCCGCCTGATGAGCCAAGCAGCACTGGACGAACCCCATCTGTGCTGCCACTTCTGGTGATCCTTCTCCCGGATCACCTGACACATGGTCCCTTCTTACTCACGCCCCTTTCAGGGCGGAGCGTAGCATAGCAAACCCCCAGTTGTTCAGGCCCACAACCACCCGAAGGACTAACGGGCGCCGACACGGTTTTCCAGTCACCTCCCATGAGGCTCTTAGGATTTGGCTCTAGCACTCCCTATGGTGCTGCGCAGAGAGAGGTACCCTTCTGTCCCCCTTTGCTTCCAGATCGCCCTGTAACTCCGCCTGCAACGAAAAAGACAACATTACAACATTCTCTGCCTCCCGCCTGCCAGGAACCACGCCGGGTAAGCGGTAGGGTGGGAGACGGCGTGTCCGGCGCGAGAAGAGGAAGATAAAGTGGTGGGGGAGGCTTTATACCCTCCCCCTGTCCTCGCGCCCCGGAAGTGACGCTGCCTCGCGCGTCACCACCGGGCTGGGGGACTCCTCACCCGAGTCCCTGCCCACCCAAAAGGGGGGGTGCCCAGATGTTACTAGAGGGCTGCCCTCCTTAGTGGACCCCTGCGGGGCCTCGGACAGCCGCATAGCAACACCATTGGCAACGCTCCCCCTCCAACCAATACTGCATGCTGATAATAAACACACAACACGTTACTTGTTTGGGTAAAATTGCTGCAGGTTTATTACATACACCGTTATGTAATAAGGTGGGTTATCTTACGGGCGATCCAAGGGCAGGCAACCATCTGAGCCGCCTGCCCGCCTGATGAGCCAAGCAGCACTGGACGAACCCCATCTGTGCTGCCACTTCTGGTGATCCTTCTCCCGGATCACCTGACACATGGTCCCTTCTTACTCACGCCCTTTCAGGGCGGAGCATAGCATAGCAAACCCCCAGTTGTTCAGGCCCACAACCGCCCGAAGGACTAACGGGCGCCGACACGGTTTTCCAGTCACCTCCCATGAGGCTCTTAGGATTTGGCTCTGGCACTCCCTATGGTGCTGCGCAGAGAGAGGTACCCTTCTGTCCCCCTTTGCTTCCAGATCGCCCTGTAACTCCACCACAGCTCTGGAGGTGGCCCCCGTCACCGCCAGGGCCCCCACCAAGCAACTATGGTCCTACCTGCAACCTCTCATTTCCAAGGCCTCCCGCAAGTCTAACAGGAAAAGGTCCATCCCCACTGGCGATAGGTGAACCCCATCCGCCTCAAAGTATCCTTTCACCTTTTCTTGAATCATCTCATGTCTGATGAATCCCAGGCCCCTCTGGTCAGTGAACTTGCGCATTGCCCCGTTCACTCGCTTCCGGGAATGCTCAACTGCCTCCCCAGACTTCGCCCCTTGCCATACTCTGCGTGGAATCATCTCTGACCAACAGACCTCACATTGCCCCATGCGTTTGACGATTTCACCCAAGTCACTTTTCATGGCCTGCAAGAGTAGCCTTCTCCCCATGGCAATGAGGTCATTTCCCCCCAGGTGTATCCCCAATATTTTTGGCGGTGCCCCATGGGCGGCTAGTCTCTGTTCCAATCTGTTCCTGAGGGTGCTCCATCTCATTCCGGGGAAACCCATCCACTCAAACTGTGTCTTTGAAAATCCCCGCGTCCAGTTCCGGCGCGCCGCCCACTGGGCCACCCTGGTGATGAATGAATGCCCGATCACCCATACCTGGAACCCTAGTAGAGTAAAGGACACCATTTACACACTCTGTACTTTTAATGTTCAATTCCACACAAATATTATGACATGTAGTACACTCGAAATCACTGCACACTATGAATACAAACAAATTACTTCAAGGGCGGACGTACCGTTTGTAGCATTCGGACTCCCAACGCCCCACCTTTTTCACCCCCTCTGGCTCCATTCCTGCTTTGAACGCGGCCGTGGCCGCCCCTATTCTGAAGGAATGGCTGGTGTATTTTTTGCCTGGCTGGGCAAGGCCCGCCCGAGTTAAGCTCGCCCTCATCAAGCGTTCCATCTGGTACCTCGTCAAGGGACCCTGATCTGCATGAATCAACAGATAGCCGGGGGCGTTGGGACGGAGCGCCAAGTACTCCCTGACCTTGGCGACCGGGCAGTACCTGTGGTCCCCCAGCGGCCTTAACTCCACATCGACCCCCCGCCCTGCCTGGTCCGTTTTGGACCTCCTGAGGTGGATGGAGAGGGTGCCCACCAGGGCGACATCCTTGATGCTTAAGGCATTGCCCGACCGGTCCGTCTTGGACCTAGCCACCAATTCACTTATACGAAACGCGCCAAAGAACGCTAGGCAGAAGGCAGCCGCAAAAAGCGACGCCTCAAACTGCGAGTAGGTGACCCCTTCTATCACGTCCAGCATGCCCTTGAAAGTGTCGAAATCTATGGGGGCCCTGTTGTCTGGGACTCTGGGCTCCTCTCTGGCCCAACCCTTGAGGGCCGCCCTGATGATGAAGGACTTGGTTGGGTCGCTCCCCCCCATAAGCTTGGCGTCGTGGCTCACTGCCGCCAAGTGGCCGCACACCCAGGAATGGCTCTTCCCCTGTTCCTTAGCCCACACTACGAATGCCTGCACTGTGCCCTCCCTCGGCAGCGGGGAAAGTCCCAGGGACTGTGACACTTTCCTGAAGGTGGCCAGGTGTGCCCTGTATCGTTTCCTGGTACCTGGGGCCAATGAGCATTCGCCCAGTGCTCTCAATCGTTGCTCCACTGCAAGATTCTCCAGAGGTGTGCCGGGAAGGGGGTCATCTCCGCTCTCGCTTGCGGCCAGGCCTCCCGGAAACGGAGCCACTGAAAACGAGAAAGAGCGTCAGCTGCCACATTCTTGACCCCCTCAATATGCCTCGCCCTGAATTCAACATTGCAGCGCAGGCATGCCCTGACTAACTCTCTGAGTAAACAGAGGACCAACGGGCACTTGGCTGTTTGCCCATTGATGGCCTGCACCACTGCCATGTTGTCAGACCAGAATAGGACCTTTCTGTCTGAAAGCGACCACGGCCACAGATGTAGTGCAATGACAATTGGGAATAGCTCCAGGACCGAGATGTTGGCTGTGATGTTGCGCCTGCGCCAGGCGTTGGGCCACTCCTGGGCGCACCATTCAGCCCCCAAAATTGCCCCAAAGCCCTCCCTACCTGATGCATCCGTGAAGAGGCAGAGCTCAGGACTGTCTGCCCAAGGTGCCCTCCAAATCACCATCCCATTGAACTGCGTGAGGAACTCGCACCACATAGCAAGGTCTTTCTTCAAGCCCTTCGCCAGCCTAACCAGGTGGTGTTTCTTTTGACATTAGCTGTTGCCCTAGCTAACCTCCTGGCGAAAACTCTCCCCGCAGGGATCACTCTAACTGCGAAATTGAGCTTTCCCAGGAGGCATTGTATGGCACCCAGGGGGCTTTGTCTTTCCCCAGCAATGCTTGAATGTCCTGACGCAGCGCCTGTACCTTGTCCGCAGGGAGTCTGGACTCGCCCTTAATCGTGTCCAGTTCGATGCCTAAAAAGTCAGGACTTGCGCCGGACCCTCAGTCTTGCCAGGTGCTAACGGGACCCCTAGGTGCCGGGCCATGTCCTGAAAGCACTGCAAGCCTCTGCTGCACTCCCGCGTGCCTGCCCCCCCGATGAACAAAAAGTCGTCCAGGTAGTGCGTTACACCCTCCACCTTGAACATGTTCGAGAGCACCCACTGCAGGAAAGAGCTAAAAGCCTCAAAGTATGCACAAGACACGGAGCATCCCATGGGCATGCATTTATCAAAGAAGAATTCTCCCTGCCACTTGAACCCCAGAAGATGCTGGCTATCCGGGTGGACCGGCAGCAGGCGGAAAGCCGACTCAATGTCTGACTTTGCCAACCATGCTCCCTTGCCCGCCCTCCTGACCATGTCCACCGCCATGTCCAGGGAGCAATAAGACACCGAGCACGTCCCTTCCTCTAACCAGAAGTTCACTGAGTCACCTTCTGGGTAAGACAGGTGCTGGATCAACCTAAAGGCCCCTGGCTCTTTCTTGGGTACCACCCCCAGAGGGGAGACAACAAAGTTCGTGGAGTGGTGGCTGATTGAAGGGGCCCGCCACCCTGCCCAGGGCCGCTTCCTTCTTAATCTTCCCCAGCACAACTTCAGGTTGCTCCCTGGCCGATTTGAGGTTTCCGCGTCCCTGCTCGCTAGTGGGCCCCGGTAAGGTATTCTGAATCCTTCCACGAACCCCTCAGCTAGGAGCAGTTTATCCTTGGTGTTCGGATACTCACGGATGAGGGGGAGGAGGTTTGAGATGATAATGGGGGACGGACCCTTAGCCATGTGTATATTGAAAGACCTGCCCCTGGAAGGCAAGCCGGGGACGTCACTGCTGGGAGGGGGTGAAAGGGGGGGGTTGAGGAGGCTGGACAGTAAAACTTGTCTATTTATCTTGCCTTCCCGGCAGCGGTGAGGGGCCCTCCCGCTTGTTACAGGAAGAGGCAGGATGTGTGGCCCCACATTTGCTACAGGTATGGGAGAACCTGCATGCTTTGCCCCAGGAGCAGGACCCTGCGTTGTATAACCTGCAGGTTCCATTGTACACTGTTCTAGCTCCATTCTTTCGGCCACCTCCTCGACCACCCCGAAAGGACTTGTTGGACTGACCCTTCGACTCCTGCTTCTGACCCTTGGGCTTGTCGCCCCCACTATTGTTTGTGGTAATCTTGTCTTTCCCTTCAACTGTGCGCTTTCCCATATGCTTGACCCAGAGCCTCACCTCCATTTGGTCCCACTCCAGTTCGGGACACATGGCCATCTTTTTTCTGAATTCGCAATCATAGTGGTACCATCCCATCCCCCCGCTTGTCTCAGCCTCATTGGTGATAATGCTGGCATACTGAAACAACCCCGGCCCCTGGTCTGGGTATTTTTCCATTATCACTGCAGCCAGGATGGCAAAAGCTTGTCCCCATGTTGCAATGTTCTTCTCCGGCCATGCTTGGAACCGCACCTTTTTGTCCTCCTCCTTACCCCCCATCTTTCTTGTGTCAACCCCCTCCGCACCGTGCATGAGCAGGGTAAATATATCGATAAACTCTCGCCTCCAAATCCCCTCTTTGGCCGCTGTAGGAACCTCCCACCCCAAGGAGCACCGCCCAGAGACCATTGGCGCCATTGTGACGAGTGGCTTGGACACCACGGCTGCATTGGGCAGTTCTGTGGAACGTGTGGGAGCGCTGACTACCTGAGGTGCGGTGGGCGGGGTCACCACCGGGAGTGGTACCGAGCTGGCGGGGGCACTTGCTGGAGACGGAGTGGCCCCCACCACCGGATGCTGCCCAACCTGCTCTGCTGGGCTGCTAGTTGACGCCTTGTCGCCCTGGGGAAGAGCTGCGCTTGCAGTGCTGGCGCCCCCTCCCCAAACCTGCGTGATGGACGGGACCCCAAGCGCACCCCCCGGAGGAGCCGGCACAGCCCCTCCACCCCCACTGTTCGAGCTGGCCCCCGCAAGGCCTGCTCTGACTTCTGCCATGAAGCTCCTCAAAGAGTCTGTGAGCTTACCCAAGTCCTCAGTTGTTGCGTAGCTCGCAGGGAGCGTGTTGCTGGCCGGGGGAATTACTGGACCAGGTGCCGGGGGCGGTGGAACGGGCAACGGGTTGGCAGAGATACGAGGGGTGGTCATGGCCCGACTCTTGGTTGGCAGCGGGTCTGCCGGGAAGTCCTTGACTGTGGGCCTGCGTGTCCTCTTGGACCTAGTGGGGCCTGCCTCTTCGATGTGCTCCTGCTCTGTGGTCGGGGCCACACTGACGAATCCAGAGTCCTCTGGATTATTGGCCTTCAAAAGTTCTGTGGCCCAAGCCAATCCCTTGGTCTTGGCCATGGCGAGAAGGCTGCGATCTGCGCTTCTTGGGAGGTGCCTGGCTGGGTTTCATCGACTTGGGACATCTGCGAGAATAGAGGGGGGATCCCTGACTATCCATCCTGCCTCCTGCGACTGGCGGCTCAATCTGGAAGAAAATTAACATTTTAAGCCACTCTGCCCAACCCAGGTTGCCAGGCCTGACCTGCCTCTGTGCAGGTGCGCCGCCGCTGCGTCCCCCCCCCTTAGTATCGTACTTACTTCCGCCCGGTAGGCTATCAACCTTTGGGTGGCGACGCTCGGATGGGTGCAGCACTGGACTCTGTGTGTGGAGATGAAGATAGAGGTAAGTGACTCTCCCCATACCTCCCCGTGCACCCTGCCCTCAGGGCCCCGGCACCCTCCCCAGCTCCGTGGAGCGAGGAAGCACCCAATTCTCGCAGCCACTAGCCAAGATCAATGGTCCGCCGTCCTTCGAAAAAAAGGGGGGGGGCAGAACTGTTCCCTCTCCCTGCAAGTTAGGCCTAACTTACACTGCGGCTTGTTCCTCCTGGGTCCCCCCATGCACCCATACCTGGGCAATGGGTTCCTAGCTGCGCCGAACGTCCAATTCTGTCCTGCTTGTGGAGACAAAACATGAGTGAGGAATGTTCTGTCGCGCTGCTGTCCTTCCCTATTGTCAGTTGACCAGTGCCAACTCCCTGACATAGGGCTCTTGAGGTACCCATCCCCTCCGACCCTCCTATTGTGGACTCCCTCCCAAAGCGCCACCTCGTGCCCCTGTTGGCCCAGATCCTTGTTACCTTTAGACCACGTCTTCCAACTGTGCGGGCCGCACTTGTACCTTAGTGTTTAGGGAGTGCCTCAGGGGGGAGGCGAGGGGTACCGCTGAAAACAAAGAGGCGCGGAGTGAGGCATGACAAAACAAACACTCCACAATACTATGCGGGGAGGGCCCATCGGTGTTACAGCCGCAGGCCCCTGCACAGTTTGGTGCCCGAGAAAAACTCCACCTAGGGCCACTTCTCCTGCCTTGCTGGCTCTCATCCCTCCCCTGTTAGCGCTTACATGCACACCAGTTGTGTTAGACGGCACCATACATTTTTGGCTAGCAGCGGGCGTTGCGTCGGCGAATTAACTGACACGCCCCCCCTGACAACCCGCATGTACTGGGTCCCACAGCGTGTCCCTAAATGCTGGCACGTGGGCGTGACCGGTCGCGGCGCCGCTAGGTCCCGAGCGATGCGGGTGTGGAAGACAGCCTAGTAGTGCCATGATGCGGCAGCGCGGCGGGTTTATCGGGTCCCGATCCCTGTCCACCCCCCTGCTGCAAGCCCCCCGCGATGCCCCTTTATGGAGGTGCAGGGAACGCAAACCGCGCTATGGCCCTGGCATCTACTGGAAACCAATAATCCCCCAGTGGCCCCCCCCCCAGCAACCGGTCATCATCGATTACTGCGGGTAGAGCGTGAATCCAGACTAATCCTGGTCCGCGCTAGCGGGCATATAGTTGATCTCCGGGATGCGGGGTGCAAAGCCTCTGTCCGCCCCCGGCGACCAATCAAAAGTGACCTTCGCCTCGATTTTTTTGCATATTTATACAGCGCGAGCTCGACCCGAAGGTATTCGAGCGCTTTACATGAGTCCGTATTTACATTATACATTCCAGCATGGAGGAGATTGAGTAATATTGCCCAGAATCCAGGATGTGTACACGACCCCGAGGCGCGAACCCTGGTTTCCTGCACTAAAGTCGGCCGTCTAGCCGATGGACCACACCCCCCTGGGGGGGGTCACCCCGGGAGGGAGGAGAGCCTGGGCACCTAAGCTGGCACGCTACACGTACCCCCGCACGAGCACTGCAACTTGGCACAGCCATATGGCCGGTGTTCAGCTTCCTGGTGATATCACCCCCCCAACCTCCCCGAAGGTGCGTTGCCTGAAGGGGGGGGATGGGGGGGGTCCTACTTGGGGGACAGCCGCTAGGAGCTGTACGGTGGCGTCGCTTCAAGGCCCCCCAATTAAATGCACACAGCGCCGACCCGGGGCCCGCGTGGCACTGGTGCGAGTCAATTTGCTTGCGATACGTCCCGGTAAAATTAACTAGAGGGAGGGGGGGCGATAAGAACCGGTGCTCCCACGTGGTCCTCTCATCGCCAGCCCCGGCACCGGAACCTCTTGGCATTTCGCAATGGCGGCATATTCAAGCTTCGAACCCCGGGCGGCGCAGCTTGCCTGGGGAGCTCCAAATCCTACTCCCCCCTCCCTGCTGCTTCTCTGGCCGATGCCGGGCAAACGCCGCCAGGCTGATAGGGCTCCCCCGCATTTAACCCCTGAGCCCACCCGGCGCATGTCCCCGCAACGGTAAGCCTGGAGGGTGGGGGGAGTGCGAGGGGCGACAGCGCTCACACTGGCACAGCCTGCTCGGCCCCCCCTGCGGCGCTGGTAGGTCCGGATCGCCTGATCCCTACCCGCTGACCCTCGCGCCATCCCGAATGCAGGCCTGGTCACCCCAACCCCAAAGCTAAGCCACAATGTGGGCAGCCTGCGAGGAACCTCAGCCCCCCGGGCGCACCAAGGAGGCAATCGCTTTCCTGGCGCCAAAGTGCCCCGTGAGTGCCGCTAGGGAACTCGCACCCCCCCCCCCATGGCAGGCATGGCCCCTGTGCAACCTGGGACTGTCCCAGGGACGGGGCGGGGGGGGTGTCTGTGCAGCGCTCACCGTTACTGATGTCGAGTGCGAGCGCACGATGCCCGACCAGGCCCAAGGATGACCACGACGATGGCACTCGACCCCTCTCAACGGCGTGTCCGGCAGACGGCGTGTCCGGCGCGAGAAGAGGAAGATAAAGTGGTGGGGGGAGGCTTTATACCCTCCCCCTGTCCTCGCGCCCCCCGGAAGTGACGCTGCCTCGCGCGTCACCACCGGGCTGGGGGGACTCCTCACCCGAGTCCCTGCCCACCCAAAAAAGGGGGGGGGTGCCCAGATGTTACTAGAGGGCTGCCCTCCTTAGTGGCCCCCTGCGGGGGCCTCGGACAGCCGCAAAAACTGCAACGATCACTACTGAAGCAACGCTTTCAGTAGTTATTCCCGTTCAGAGGCCCTGAAAATTGTAATCGAGAATATTTGCTACAATGGCAGAGATCGATCCCCGCGTTATTAGAAGTATCCGGGTGCCACTTATTCCAACTTTGGACATTTCCTTCTCTCAGATGCAAACATTTGATTGGTCTCTATAAAAGGTTGAATTATTCTGCAGTCCACAATTTGGTCTACCTGCCACTTCCGCCCCATCACATTTGCTGCACATTGATCCTTGTAATGGAGGATCTACTAACTGTGGAAAACATTGCACTGAAAACATTTCAGTCATTGCCTAGAGAAAGCTTTAACTGTCTTGTCATTGTCGTGTAATCAAACTGATTTGTAAATAAACATATATTTATACATTCATAGAGGGGCTTTCAGTCACCCTTCTTCATCCATTGGCCTGCTTAATTGTCATTCACATTTTTGCTTCCACCCACTACAGCACACAGTGTTGAGCAAGGGCTCAGCCCGTTTCAGCCATTGGCTCTCTTATGCTCTGATGTCATTACCCTGATCACTCGTGCACATCTCCCTAAAAAAGAAGTGCACTTCAGTGCCAGGACTGTTGGACCAGTACGCTACTTTACCAATACGCTTTTTTCCAACTGTTTAATCATGCTTGTCAGTAAATCAAAGGCAATAGTACATTTTCTTTGTGCATAAGAATCATATTTTCGTGTTGTGTGCATTAAAATTAAAAAGGATATTTATATCTGCGCTATGTCCAGCTCTCTCCTAGGAGGCACCATTAGAGTTTCATGAAAATTATATGCGATGTAAAAAAATGTTTTACATTTAAACTTTCTATTACAAGCACATCGCCAGTATCTTAGGCCAGCGACCTTTTTCTTTTTATTTCTCTTCTTTTTATTTTTGTGACATACGCTTACAGTAAAAATAAACATTAAAAAAATAACCATCATATCAGATTGCCAAGTCGACGTATAGGCTTTGCCAGTGCTTTTAAAAATGTGTGCTAGCATGCTTTGTCTTTTTTTAATTTCAGGATGTCATAGAGCCTAGAATTAACCTTTTTTCCCAGCCTTAGTATGTCTGTCACATGTTTAAGAAATCATTTTGCTATGTTCCATACAACAAAAGAAAGAGGGTCTTTTGGGCACGTATGACGTTTTAATAAAGCAACTGAAGGCCATTGCTCCACAACCCCATTGCTAAAAGCCAGACGTGGGAGCCACAATGCAAAAAACAGTCTTAAAAATGGACTTCTTGCCAGAGAGGGGGAGAGCCCAAACAAAATAATGACTGAAAATCCTTGCTAAAGAGATCAATGTGGGGAGAGAGGTAGGAAGAGGTACGTTTCCTGCACACGGACAACATCTCAGTTTAGGAAATGTCAGAAGTCTTGTGGAGCAGCAAAATCACAACATTACTGTATATTAGGAACGAAACAGCTAACCTGTTCTCAGAGCCTATTAGCAAGGGCTTAGTTTATAAGTCAGTGAAAACAGCCATTAAAATAGCTCTTGGGCCCTCATTAACGAATGAGGGAATTTCACCCAGAGTGATAACTGCCAGAGTGTCTACAGGCCCAGATGTGTCAGGCCCACAAACCCTGGACCTGATAATCCCAGGTCCGGTGACAAGAGACCCTCTGTGTTATGATGCGGGGGCAGGGTCTGTGGAAGCAAACACCCCCCCAAACTCCCACCGACCATGCAGCGGCACGGGAGGGGGCAGACAATGCTTCCACTGGATAGTGTCAGTCCTGCCCCGGAGCCCTTATACCCTACCTCCATCCTAGCCTCCGCCACAGCCCCGGCCCTTCAAAGGGGTGGAAGGTGGGGGCAGTGGCGTAACAAAACTTGAGGGGGCACCCTGCTACGTACATGGAGGGGGGCCCTCTTTGGGCTCACTCAGGAGCTCTCAGGCCAGGGTACTGTGCTGAGGGGGCCCCCTGAAGCTCAGCCCTCCCTGTACTGCAGGGGCTGCGGGGGTCTTTGTTACGCCACTGGGTGGGGACTTAGGAGATACGGGGCAGATGGAAAATGTCAGTGGATTTCTAAGTGGAGTCAGGAAAAACTTTGCCTAAAAGGCAGTTAATCCACATTCAAGGGAGACAAGTTGCACTTTGTACTAGTTTGCATCACTTTTTGTGACATTGCGCCGGTACAAAGAAATGATAGATCTGCTCCATTGTGAAATGCTAACACCAGTCAATTGACACTAGCAGAGTTTTTTCAGGGCTTAACTGTGCTTAAATTGTTTTCAAGACGTCTACTGTGTTGCCTTGGGCAGGAATCCCGCTCTCATGAACGTCTGGGTCATTTACATTCAATAAGTATTAATTAAAACATGTTCTAAATCCTTCGATCACCTCATCTTGTTAAAGAGTCTAGAATGATGCACACCTCTGATTTATGCTCAGATGCAGTGCCAGAAGTGTCCCATAAGATTGGACAGCCTAGCTCTGATCAATATAACTATCTTGGCTGAAGAACTATGGGGCATATTAGCAAGACCCACGTTAAAATTATCGCCGTTTTAGCGGCAGGAAACTGCCGCTAAAACGGCGATAATGGCTTTGCTAATATGCGTTATGGAATTTCAATAGAAGCCCAGGTTAGATGTGCAGGACATCTAACCTGGGCTTCTATTGGAATTCTATAACGCATATTAGCAAAGCCATTATCGTCGTTTTAGCGGCAGTTTCCTGCCGCTAAAACGGCGATAATTTTATCGCCGGTCTTGCTAATATGCCCCTATGTTTTTCAGTCTGTTCTTATTAAGAAGACATTGCCTGACATAAAAAGTCTAAATCTTTCCCACTGAACGTACATGAAAAGTGCATTGATAATATTAAAGGCCTGAATGATGTTCACCGCCAGTCTGGAGGACAGGTTTTATTTGTGGTGATGATGGCTTCGCGAGGCAGCGCATGCTAGCCAGGGCTGGTGTCATCATTAGGCGAGGTAATGCAGCACTCTTAGAGTGCCCCCACTAGGTGGCACCCAGTTGATAGTAAAGGCATGAAATAATTACCTTTTATTAGGGGACACGGAGCACCCCAATGGTAAAATGTTATTTTCTGCCCAGGTGCCTAAGATGGACACTGCAAATTGAATTGTCTCCAGGCACCATACTCAGAGTGGCATGGTCATTATAAATGGTGGGGTTAGTCAAGAAACTAAATGAGAAAAAAAACTCGTTCAAAGCAAAGTTTTCACCTGTCTGTTTCAGAGATTTGACACCATTTTAAGTTCCAGAGGTGTTTAGTTTCACGATGCTGTAAAAATTAACAATCTCTAATCACTTGTTGATCAGTATCTATATTTCGAGACGTGAAGAAGATCATTATTACTGAATCACAGTGTGCGAGCTGGAGTGTACACCTGAACAGGGACATCTTAAGGATTTTGGGGTCCCTGGGCCAATCGTATTTTGGGGGGCCCTGTTCTGAACAGCTTTGAATTTATCATCCAATTTCAGCTCTTTCATGCCCTCTTTGGCCGGGTCACTGGCAGTGCACAGGCACACTCGTCCACATTCTAAATATGTTTTCTCTTCAAAATGTCTGTAATAGACTCTCACACATCATCCACATTAAAAATAAATTAAAGGAAAACAGTATTTAAAACAAGCTAAGAATGATCAGGGCAAGACTCCCTGCAGAAAAGAACTGACTCTATATGAGGGCCCCTGAAAGGCCTGGGCCCTGGGCTACACCCCACTTTGCCCATGTCTTAAAACGTCTCTGCACCTGCAGCCCTCCCAATAATATAAAGGGGGCAAAACCATGGAGGCCTATAAATGACAAACTTAACAGCTTGAAAATAATTATGTGAACCAGATGCCAGTGCAGATGACAAATACTTGGGAGATAGGTTTATTTTATTTGAAATTTAGGATTAATTGAACTGGAGCATTTTGCACACACTGAAGCCAGCTCCCAAATTAGTGTGTTGGGATTGTCTAGTTTGATAAATGGTTGGGTTCCCACCACACAACTTTAATGGTCTTGGAAGAGGAAGATGGCTGGAGAAAGTGAGCGAGAAGTACATGAGTGAGGGGAAAGAGAGGGAAAGTGAGGCATGAAGAAGATATTGGAAAGGAAAGGGTTTGAGGGAAATGGAAAGAAACACGGAGAAGGAGAGAAGCGAGAGGGCAAAAGGAAGAGGGCTGGGAGAAAGGAAGATGGAACTGGAAGAGGAAGATTGATGGGGATGATGGACAGAGGAGGCAGTGGAAACAGTAAGAAACGTAGAGGGAGTGATGTAAATGGAGAGTCCTGGAAAGGGCGTGCAAAGCAGCAATATGAAGTTTTCATAAATTATAGAAGTAGCAGAACCACACGTGAGCTTTCACGAGCATTCTGGAACTTTTGTGTTTGCATTCTCACTTCTATATATTGGAACACATGTAGCTTAGTGGAAAAAAATGATTGGGTGAGCAACTTACGCCTGTGTGTGGCAACTTGAAAATCTCAGAAACAAGAAGGATAGCGAACAAGAAAGGGAGTGAGAGGAAGGTGGAAGGTGCAAAAGGAAGAGGATTTGGGAGGGAAGGGAAACAATGGATCGTAGAAGTGAGGGATGGGTAGAGAGGCAAAAGGAGAGATATGACAAAAGAAGGAAGACAGGGAGAGGATGGAGAGGGAAAGGTAGAGAGGAAGGTAGTGGAAGTGTGAAGGAGCAGGAGCGGAAGAGCAGAAAGCATATTCAGAAACAGTGCTACCCCCAATTTCAACATATGGCCTCTACATCATACTACAAGTCCAAAATTATCTGCCTCAATTTATATATACACTTTTTATTGTCATGCATGAATCTCATACCGTCAGACTCAATGTTTTTTATTTGCATATTTATATAGTGTATACTAGACCCAATGGTTGTCGCAGTGCTTCTCATTAGAACCTTTACAAATACATGAGGACATTAGTTTCATTGCATTACATTTTGCTGAAAGCAAATTTTGAGTTATAAGTGAAAGAAAAAGTAGAAGCCAATCTTTTTACGGTAGTGCCAGAATGTTGTGTGGAACGCTAAGCGCCATGCCAGTCCCATGGAATATGCTGCTCAGAAGCTGCTAAACTTGCATGACTTCAGGAACAGAAGAAGTTGGAGGGGTCAAAAATGTGTAGGTGCCATTTTGGCAGATGCCTTGCTTCTGAAAGTGACTCGCAGTGTTAAGTGTTAGACTGGGCATCCTTGGCGTGGTTTCCCCAGACTTTTTGCCTCTACCTCCTGCATTTTTTACTGTGTGCTGGATTTCGTTTTTGCTGTCTTAGATGCTTTGGGCACTTTGCCACTGCTGATCAGTGTCAAAGTGCAAGTGCTCCCTGTGTAAATTGAAATTATGGTTATCCATGATTGGCATATTTGATTTACTGGTAAGTCCCTAGTCAAGTGCACTGAGGTTGCCAGTGCTTGTAACTCAAATGCTACTGGTGGGCCTGCAGCACTGGTTGTGCCACCCACACAAGTAGCCTTTTTCAAATGTGACTTAGACCTGTCACTACAGTGTCTGCGCGCAGTTTTAACTGCCATGTTGACCTGACAAGTGCACCCACTTGCCAGGCATAACCCTTCCCTTTTACTACATGTTAGTCAACCCTAAGGTAGGCTCAAGGTACCCACATGGGCAGGTTGCAGTATATGTGAAAGGTAGGACATGAAGTGGTGGGTGTTATATGTTCCAATTGTGAAATACTGCGCATTTTGTTTTTCACTATTGCAAGGACTAGCTCTCCAATAGGCTAAGATTGGAGCTGACTTGTAACATTTTACATGTGTAACTTTCAATTGGGAACAGGTAGAGATTTGGAGTTTAGGCTCTCTGAACTCAGAATTTAAAACCCACCTTTTAGTAAAGGCAGTTTTTAAATTGTGTGTTTAAAAATTCCACTTTTAGAAAGTAGGCATTTTCTTGTTCAACCATCATGTGTACCTCTGCCTGTTTGTGTATTCACCGTCTGGTTTTGGAGTGACAGGAGCTGGGGATGTGCATTCACTCTAGACAGTCACAAGGGATGGTTGAGGTGTGTCCTGCATTTCCTGGGTGACTCATAGCCAGGCTGAATAGACCTTTCTGCATTTAGAGTGGTGGGAGGAGTCTTCCCTAGCATCTAAATAGGCTGTGTCTGCTCTGCACAATGCTGTTTCCACCTCCTGTAGTGAAGCTGGACCAGGGAGGACAGAACTAGTTTTTACTGAGCTCAGGGACTCTTGAAACAAAGACAACAAAGAGAAAATGGGATATAAGAATTGGACCTAAAACCCCAGAACTTTATATCACTTCTGGAACTAAGAGGACCCTGGGGAAGAAGAGCTGAAGAGCTGCCAGGAGGAGTACTGCCCCTTTGCTGTGTGTTGCTTTGTTGGGTTGGCCTGCAGTTGCTGCTTCTGTCTGTGGGTGGAGGAAAGGACTGAAACTTTTGCCCTGTGGTGGTATCCTACTTAAAAAAGATCCCCAAGGGCTTGCCTCCTGTGCTGAAGTATCAGGGACACAAAGACTTCACCTGCAGCATCCTTGAACTCCATTGCTGGGAGTTCCGACCTGCCTTGTGGTGCCAACTCAAGATCTGGGCCCTTGGAGGTCATTCCTGCTACAAAAGAACTGCAAAGAACTAAAGAAACCTGAAAATGGACGCATCGCCCTTCCAGCGCTTGTTTTTCTGACACATCACGCCATGCGGGAAGAATTTACCCGCACAGCAGCCGTGCGGCCAAAGAATCGATGCAGTGCCTGTCAGCGGCTGAAAAATCTGCAGCACGCTGAGTCCAGTGCGCCGACCCCCGAAGTCCGAGATCACCCCACCGACTCCGACGCAGGCCCTGCTGTGCAGCTGAAAGATCAACACATTGTTGGACTGCAGCTGAAGAAATCGATGCAGCGCCTATTGTGCCGCTACCGTATCGACCTCCAGCACGTCCAGATTTCCACGCATCGCATCTGTGCAGCAAGTTTCCTGACGCATCACCCATAGATCAGAATAGTCTTAGAATCGACACATCACTTCCCTTTACAGTCTAGATTCAACACAACACTTCTCCTGTGTGCAGCAGAACTGACGCACCGCCTCCCCGAGGACTCAGGAACCAACAACTCACTGTGTTTTTCGATGCTTCTCCTCTCTGTGGCTGTTTGGGCTTGTGAATTTTGATGCATCTGAAGGTACATTGTGCAAAATCACACATCCATAGATTTCTATGGACAGAATTGCTTGAAACCTTTTAAAAAGTAATATTTTGATATAAGTATATAGGATTTTTGGTCGTTTTTGGTCTTATTTGGTTTAGATAAAGATATTTTATTTTTCTAAAGTGGTGTGGTGTCCATTTGTGATGTTTTCACTGTGTTATTGTGTGTTTCGGTACAAATACTCTACACATTGCCTTTGGGATAAGCCTCTCTGCTCATGCCAAGCTACCGAGGGAGTGAGCAGGGGTTATCGAGAGTGTGTAACTCCCTTATCCTGACTAGAAGGAAGGGTCCCTACTTGGACAGGGTGCAAGCCACTGTTAACTAGAGACCCCCATTTCTAACATTAAGCATCTGAGTAAAGTTATTCCTAACTACATGTCCTATAGAGCAATAGTTTCTTTCAAGACTAGCTGGTGGTGGTGGCCATCTTGAATGCCTAGGGCCTCATTTACAATCTTTTGACGTAGGGCAGCACCACAAGCCTTCCTGCGGTGCTGCCCTACGTCAAAAGAATAGGGCAGGAATGCGCCGTATCTATCAGATATGGCGCATTCCTGTCCTTTCCCCCTGCACTGGCGCACCAATGGCTTCCATGCGCCAACACAGGCCCCCTTGCGACTGCGTTTTAGGGTTGATTGTTTTTTGTGCAGGAAGGCCCACCTTCCTGTTCAAAAACAGGGGTGATTTCCTCTTTCTAAGTGTGCTGCAGAGTGCAGCACACATAGGAATAGGAAAAAACGAGGAGAAATAATGTTATTTTTCCTCGTTGCACCTCCCCTACATCACCCCTGGGGAGGCATAGGCTTTTGACCCATTACCAGGTTTACAAAATCTCGTAAAGCTGGGAATGTGTTAACTGCCATTGGTGTTACTTGGGAACACCCACCATAATACCCATGGCACGCCTCCCTATCGCAGGGTGAGGCAATGCAGTGACTTGCCTCAGTCCATATCTATAAGGCCATGAAAAGCCATGCAGGGTGGCATTACGTGGCCTTGTAGAAATGGCCCTTGCAGTGTGAGCCACCGACCATCACTAAAAGTGATGTTCCGTCTGCGCAGGACCCTTGTAAATGAGGCCCCTAGGGCCTAGAGTATAACTTCCTCGTTGTCCACAGCATCCTTGCAACGCAATTGCGATATATAATTGCTTTGACCAGGACGTGCTGTTGGACGTTAGAATTCCTGACACTTGTTATTCTGTGAAGTCGGTGACAGACATCCTTGAAATAGAGAAGTAATCTCATATCACACTTGCAAAGGATACAGACATGCACTTGTGTATTTTGTTAGTCGTTTTTACATAGATGTACTTCATGTTTTCCACAAGAGTTTTCCCTTTGTTGTATACTAAATTCGTACTTGGTCATTTCACAAGAATTCAACCAATTGGATTACAAACTCTAGGGTGCACTATATTATTTTCATGATGAGAGGGCTGGGTGGCGACAGCCACGTGCCAGGCGCACCACACACGAGACTGGAGCAGCCTGGCAAACTGATTTATGTATTCAGGAAGTTTATAAAGTAATGTGCTCACCTTTCCGTTACTTCAGTGAGTTAATTTGCTGATGAGGGGAGAATGGAGCGTAATCAGACAGGATGAGTGCGTAATGTTTGAACTTCTTTCCTCACAACCCTCCTTTTATGATGGGATCAATTTAAGGCCTGTCTGAAAAGTTCAGTTTGCAAAGGGTCGCGTCAAATAACATGCCCGAGTCAGACACACATTGTGTGCAGGCAAACTCAACCTTTCAATGCTGCCTGCCTGCAAATCCGCTCAATTTGTTTCAGACGCTGACCCCACGGTGCAGACATATTCTCTCACAAAGAACGGAGGTCTCAGGCTGTCCAATCAGAAGCGATGTGACATCAGAGAGCCGAGCAGTCTGGATAGATCCTGTCAGCCGGTGTCAGGGAGCATCACCAGCCGCGTTTCCATCACATTCAGCGGCTCGCTTTCTATTACTGGAGGAATGGAGGACACGGTAAAGTGTCTTAAACGTCCCCGTGCTGCCCGGTGTAGGAGCGCAGGGAACAACTGCACTGAAGCTGAAGACACAGTGAAACAGGGCCCCCAGGGCTAAAGAGGGAGCCAGTTGTTGTAAAGATAGACACGTCTAAACCGTCCTTAATAATACTACAAATACTGCAAGTACTAATAAAAAATATTAGTACTCTTATGATTATTGGAACTAGTAGCAGTATTTGTAATGACAATTATACCAACAATACTAATCATATTACTAAGAGTAGTACGGGAGACAATGATTCTCACACATTTGGTAGTTAACACTTTTGAAAAAGCTAAAATTAAAAAAAAATGCACATTAACATATTGCTGTACTAAGCTCTGTATAAACAGCAAATAATAATAATTAGATTATTAACACTACTACCATTACTACTACTAACCATAATAATACTAATACTAATAATACTACTACTACTACTAATAATAATAATACCTTTTACCTTTTACTGTACAGTGCTTAACACTACGGTATGTTAACTTGCTTTTTTTTAAATTTATTTGTGCTATTTTTATCATTACTATACATTGTTTTTATACAGTGCTTAACACGTTAACTTCCATTTGTTTTTTTTTAACCTTGGCTTTCCTAAATGTGCGCTGTACCCAGTGCTTTAAATGGAAAAAAATAAGTGCAGGTACTCACCAAATTGAGATGTGGGCTAGGGGGCGGGGTTAGGGGCGGGCAGGGCTATGGGGTGGAGCTATGGGGGCGGGGCTACGGATAGTGCTAAGGGACCGGACCAGAGGCACACGTTTAATTTGATTGAGATTTAATTGGTGTGCAGATATGCACACTGCTGACAATACTCACTCATACAAGAACACACCCAGGGACATAGAAGCACTCGTGCATGTAGATAGGGTATTTAGTTCATGTGCACCCACAATAAACTGTGCTAAAAGCAACAATTACCTGGAACGAGCGGATGAACGTGGAGGGCTGGCCATTAATTAAAATCATTGATAAAACCTCATGACCGAATGCAACTCTTCATTTAAGATTTCGTTTCATTGGCGCTTTATGTTAGAAATTGTTTCAAAGGCACTACGAAAAAAGTTCACTAACATTTATTTTCTAATGTCATAAATATTTTACTTTTAATTGAATGTAAGCCCCTTCTTAAATTGTTTCCAGTGTAATAGCGCCTTGGGCCTCACAAGCATTGGGAAAGTGCTATAGAAATCAAACATACATAACACAATATCACTAACTTTCTTGTTCAATTACATTTTTAAAGGAAAGGTATGTATATTATTTCTCCTTTTTATAAGTTAAGCTCTGACAAGGTACGGCTGCAGTGTGTTTATCAGTAGGGAGAGGGGCGAGATGCAAATTGGGCCTTTCATCTGTCTCCCACCAAGTCTTTTACGCCTTGCAAATGGGTTGAAGAGAGCTCGACTGCAGGGGGCACAAGAAGAAATGTAAAAATACAAACAGAGCTTCCTCCACTTTTCGAATGTGTTTGGATGGCCAACAAAGCACAATACCCCAGCGTGCAGGTCTGCTGAAAGAATACAGTGTGTGCAGGAGGCTGCAGCAGCCCGGGCTAGAGAGCGCAAGTGGGGGGAGGAGCGTTGCTCAATTAGCAGATGTTAAGGGGAGATTAGCACTCGAGTGCTTCACAAAAACGGACCGACTCGTCAGCTGTGTGTCACACTTCTTTTTTTAAATGCCAAAATGCACTGAGTTGGCTTGCTGCCCCATGAGTACCAGTACTCTCTTTGGACAAGAAGAAGTTCCGGTAGTCAAGCGCAGAAAATTTGGAAGTGCCGGTACTCAATACCGGTGAGTACCGGCCCATTTAAAGCACTGGCTGTACCACATACATGTGAGGATCCTTGCCTCTTGAGCTGGGCTCGTCAGTCGATGACGGCTCTTGCTTTCTGACGCTTGTGGATGGCGTTAGAAAATGGCTGACTGACGCCGCAGCCGCCTCTGGGACCGCCCGCCATTCAGCGGTGTGTTTCCCATAGAAAATAAAGGGCAGTAAGCTCCGAAGAACTGAGCATTGCTCAGCAACCCTTATCTGTACTTCGAGGCCCTCCTTGAAGTGACCACTGCAGCCTCTTAAATAAAGCAGGAAAATTGCGCTTTAGGCTAAAGAGGAGAATCTACGGTCTAGTTGTCCGGTCCTCGCAAAGAATATAAAACATCCGCTCTAGCATTGCAAAAGCTTTTGAAGCAGTTCCCTGTGCTTGCCAAAGAGGTACATCCCTGAAGCAACAGTGCATGCTTCCATCACACACAGAAGACATCAAGCAGCAGCATTGGGAGGGGGTTGGATTGTAATGAATGAGAAGGTGGGGGGGAGAGGATTTGTCCCAGGGTCCCTACTGGCTCTTTCTGCCGCCACAAGAGGCTATGGTGGAGTGTTCATCAACTTCTCCTCTTCAACTGCACTAGTCACATACCCCCTTCCTGCAGTTCACGTTTATATATTTACACTGAAATCACTCCCTGTTTAATGGGCATCCCAGGTGGCCTAGAAAACCGTAACCATGTATTGCCAGTCTCCAAGATATCGGCGAGAAGTAATTGGTTGTCTGTCAATGAAGCTAGAACAGTACTATTGTGAACAGGTTGAATTGCACCCCTCAAGAGTGTACACTCAACCATGCTGGGCTAGATGGAGAAGAGGCGCGCATTAAATGCAGTTGAGTGCCTTGAAGAAGCACAGCTTATGCCAAACGTGTTGTTTGGTTTAATCCAAAGCTCATTAAAAGGCTAGAAAAATTATTAAAAAGTGCAAGGATTTGCTACTCAGAATCAGGGATTCCAGATATGAATATCAAGTTGGCGCTGAAATATTACATAGGGCCTTAATATTGAGATGCCGCATTTAAGAAAATGTAAAGTTAACTTAAAAACATAAAATGCAATGAAGTACATAAAAAGGATAAATGTAAAGTTAATGGAGAGATTATGTAAATGTATTTTAAGAACAAATAAGAATCACAGGGCTTGTCAAAGCAGCAAGTGCGCGATTTTTTTTCCTTTCAAACATGGACAAAAATGTTGGTGGGATTTAAATTAAACAGATGACGATAATTTGTTTGGCAATAAAAAAGGTACTGAAAATGAATAGATGTCTGGGTCCAGATGCATGTAAAAAAGTGTGGCAACAAATGTAGGTTTATGTACAAAGGCGCAGGCTGCATGCCTGGCACAGCATCGGATTATAGGGCTTCTGTGTGTGAAATTGGAGGGTGGTAGTGCTGGACAGGGCTGGACCGTCCTGCATTGATCACTTAAAGTCATTCAAAAAGCAGACAATTTCCTTCACTTAAATCCATCTGGAATGTGGCATGCACACATGCACTAAGGAAACTCAATTACCAGAAATCAATGCCTAAAGCTGACCCTCTAACAAGCATGGGAAGCCTTGTGAACGAGGTTGGATGTTTCTGTTTTATTAATTAATATTGACGAGATTTCAGCCACGCCATCAAGCTACACTCACCCGTGACAATCTAAGCTAATACTAGGCCGAGTACATTCATCTAATGTTGCATAAATCCAGATTATTGGGGTGTTCGTATTTTATGTCATTTGTTTTTCTTCTTTTACCTATGCTATTTGTGTACTTTTTGCACACATATTGGTATATTGGTTCGACAGGCTTGAGTAGAAAATGCCAAGCAGATGATCACTCAGTACATCGAGCAAATACCTTGCATGGCGTTTATACCGGAGTATACCTCAAATACAATTTTCACGCACAACCCCTCCTAATACATTAACCAGGTATCCTTGGTGATCTTTGAAATTGAGGGCACACAAATTTCACATAGACAACATAATATGCATAATTGTAATGAAAATTAGACATATTATATGAGGCAAAATAATACAGTTTTAACTACCCCTGATGTAGAGCTATTGATTGGTTTGCCAAAAAATGGAAAAGAAATAGTAGAGAAAGCACATAATCAAAAAACAGGGGAGGGGGAGGAATAAAACAGTCCGTTACAAATCCTCCCAGACCAATCAACTTAGGCACAAAATGTGAAATTCCACCACACACAAGCATTCAATGACGCAGTAAAAGGTACATAATTAGCCACAATCAACAAGTAACAGAAGATCTGCAATTCATAAAGTGTGAAGCGTCCATTTAGTGATCAAATTCCTCCAATTTCACGGGCACCCGCCAACCACAGGAGCAGTGCCAAAAAGTGAAATGATGACCCCCCCTCCCCCCCCCCCTCTGCAGAATGTGACGTAAGGCTCCCGAGTTTCCCATATTTCACAGATATTCCTTGGCTTTGGGCTGTATAGGGCCCTCTTGATGGGCTGAGGGGACCCTGGAGGGTTTTGGCCCCCTCTGTGCCGCAGGGGCTTGTGGTATGCCCCTGAAGAGCACAACAGAACCTTGAGATATAGACAAGAAACACACTATTCTATTATTCAACCCGGGAAACTGGCTCAATCCTACCAAACACAAACACCACAGTATAACTTTGGACAAATCAGGGGGTAGGAACTCTACAAGTGCGCAAACAGAATTAACATGGTCCACACGGGCAGGCTTGACTTGTTTTGATTCAGTCTTGTTTCCCCAGGAAGTGATAGTAGGCAAAGTTTACTGCATTCAGTCAGAAAAACACAGGACTTCCAGTTTTATACCAAAAAGGGAACAAAGTACTGTGCTCTGCTTATTCTCTCTGTCACATTAATTAATTTACAGAACTCCTGCACTAGCCGCCTTGGATTGGCTGCCAGTCCCCAAGTGCTGCTCCCAATTCAAGACTTACTGTGAGTTATGTGCATGGATGGAGTGAGTATTCAATAAATCATAATGCATATGGTTAAATAATTGAAGAATGTAAGGTCATCCACAGGCCATGAATAGAAAATATTAGCTAACAATCGCAGATTAAAATCTGCAAAATGAAATAAAACAATTTTTATTAAAAAAATATTTCAATGAAAGTAACGTTTAACAAAGAAGTCTAGGAACTCTATTGTAACCTTTGGGAATTGGCAAAAGAGTTCATAAAAATGCCTGTCATTTTATGTCTATGTAGTTAGACCTGGGGCAAAAGCCAGGTTGGCTCTTTTGTGCAGGAGATTGTGCAGACCGTGGGGTTTGCTTCTATGATCAAAATGGCGTTGAGACGGAAATTGTTAAGGGACACATTCCTCTGCTGGTGGAAAGGTCTCAAGGCTGTATCTGAGGAGTGCTTCACTGGGCTGGACAGGCTCATGGTCGAGAGGGTTTCAGGAGTGAAAAGCAGTGAATTGAAGCACTGGCAAAGTCTTCTACAAATTCTGGTCCTTCATGCTGCCCCTGATGAGTCTCTGAATGTTTTTTGTTATTAAGCTATCCCTCTGCCAGTGTCAGGAGGTGCTTGGTAGCTCTTTCGTCAGAATGACAATGTGGACTCATGCCCAGACCCCAGCACCCCTCCTCACCAATGGGAGTCAACGTCTCTTAAGCCAAACACAGAGTTTAATGAAGGCACGTGTGATGAGTTCACACAGCATTTTATAAGGAAACTCCTTAATCCTGCTGGTAGCCGCCTGCTGGTGGCGGCTTCAAGCTATTAGAGCACTGATTTGCCTTTCCTAAGATATGTGCACTCATTTTTCAAAGTGTAAATCAGAGAATACACAGAGATTTTGCCCAGGACAGACAAATATGAACTCTGTACCTCTGCTTTCAAGATCATTTCTGGATTTTACTTTAAGAGCCTGGTTCTAGAATGTCACGGCAGAGCCAACAGTCGGTCAGAGCAGCGTAAGGGAACATCTCAGTGTGCTTTGGGAGTCAGTGGCCTGAACGTCCCCCTGAAAACAATGAAACTACTTCTCGAGCTAATTATCTCCTCAATATTCCTGGGGACTCCTTGGCAGTGCTTAATTTGCAAAAAACATAAGTTCCAGAACTCTCGTCAGGAGGCCACTGCAGCTTGCACCACACATTGCCCCTGCTATTCTGCCAATGACAGTAACAAAACAACTACTAACCATCACACTACTACAAGTGTGACATCTCTGACTATTTCAGGACCGCAAAGCTATAAGAATAGCTTGGGAGGCATGTAATAGTCATTTTTAATGTTTATTGAATTAATAATTAACTGTTGCGATCGCTAAATTAGACAGAAAGCGCCACCTTGTGGCAGACCGTCACAAGCGCCGGTGTTGACAATTAAGTGCCAGTGCCAAGCACCGGAAACCACCGGCTCAAATTAAGCACTGCTCCTAGTTTTACATTAATACCACAGCATTGTTAGATATGTTCACCTTCATTTATATAGCTCCTTTTGGCTCCATCAAGACAAGGTAATATATAATAAGAATGAGCGACCGATATAAAGCTAATTGGACCTGTTCACAAAAGTACCGGCAAACGGTTGTCATCTATTCTGACTGATAGCTTTTGAGATTTTGCTAGCTCACAAACATTTCCATTGTCATCTATATACTAGGCATTGCTTAAACAGTCACAGAAACGTTTAAGCAGTCAGATAATTGCCATCACATACCAACCAACATGATCAAATAAGATGGACTGGTGACTGTATTCCAGGCATTGCTATCATATACAAGCAGGAGTAATCATATGTCAGAGATTGCCACATTTGTCAAGGACTGCTGTCATTTCTAAGAATTTGATTCATATGCAGAATATTGTCCTCAAGTATAGGGGTAGTCACTGCCTACCAGGGTTGACTATCGTATACCAAAGATGGCGGTCACATGCTAAGGCTGGCTATCATATACCGGGATGAAAGTCATGTGCCAATAAGAGCCATCAAATGCCAGATGACATCATCCATGTGATCTTCACACGCCAGAGAATGTCATCTCAAAGTTGGGGGTGCCATCATGTGGCTGTTTTTGTCATTCCATGCAAGGGATTGGCATCACGTAAAAAGGATTGCCATTAGATGCAAAGAAAATGGATGGCCATTGACAACCCAATATCTGGAGTGGGAATCATATATCAAGAATGGTCCAGAATGACTAACATAGGCCCTTTTTAGCTCTCACTTGTCAAAGATTGACATCAAACATATATGATCGCCATCACATTCTATTCCTCACTAGTGCGTGAAATGAATGAAATGGTCTTTGCCTGGCTCCTAGTGTGTGTGCAAAGCTTGCTGGTAGGGCCCTCTCCAGCATTGGGTGCATCCTTTCAAACTGGCAGATCAAGAAAATTAAATGTCTTGTGACTTAAGCTACAGGCTAGAAAATGCAGGTCTGCTAGTGGGTACTTCCTTCACTCACTCTCTGTTTCTCAGTCAATGAAACACAGACATTTGGGGAAAAATGTAGAGAGGGTCACGTGAGAGAGACCACTGGGAATGTGTAAATGTGAAGAATGCTGCTGGATAGTACCACACTGTCAATCTTCACAAAACAGCCCATTTCCAGTACACACAAATGACACATCACCCTCCACTCGCAGAAACATGTGAAAATCATAGCATACCCACAAAGCAACCAAGCGGCCCAGATGTTAAATGTTACAGAGTAGGCAGACAAATATTGTGTAGTCAGACTTGGGGAGGGGGCAAAGAATAGGAACATGCATTGGTAGTTTGAAGACTGACTTAAGTATCCAATACCAAAAACAAATTAGGAACACCAATGGCGACAAATGCAGGCCCAGAAGGGCAAACACTAACTATGCGATTGAGTCTCTTTTAGACGTTTTGCATGCAAGATCACCTTAACTGGATATCCTGACAATCTGCCATGGATCTAGCCTTCCAGGACCTCCACTGGATATCCCCTGCTTTACAGTGTACCATCTGAACTGAGAGCCAGTGAACAAGCTTCCATGCTGTAGACAAACCTGAAGACAACATAGCAGGCAAGTGGACAGCAGAGTCTATCTTGGTCTCTTTGAATATTATAGAGCCCAAAAGGGCATTTCACAGTATACAAAACTTCAAAGTGCTGAGACAAAACAAATCCTGCAGAAGTCCACTTTAAAGGAAAGTGAATCCTTATGCACTCTTACGAGAACTTTCTGAATTCAAAAAGAACAGGTCCTGGCTTGCATTGAAAGCGTGCTAGCAGCTCACATCCTGAATGAACATGTCAAATCCATGCTTGGGATTAAGTTACATAAGCACTGTCCAAAATAATATGCTTTTTGACAAAGACAGATCCTGTCACTGTTGTCAGGCTGAGTCAGGGAGAAATCAGAAAACATCAGTGCAAGAGGATTTGACCTACATTGCATGTGTTCGGGATTTGCCGCAGAGAAGGCAAAACAAGGCCCACCGCCCGTGAACATAAGAGCAGTCAGATTATTTTAGTCTTACCTGGAGTTTTTGAATACTTTAGTGCTTTGCCCTAGGCTTACTGTAAATACACTAATTGGGGTGTGCAGGAGATGAATCATCACAACACAGACACATATCCAAATTGACTACAGCTTGCTAAGCAGATCATATATAACAGCAACACAGGTGTTTTCCCAATGGTGACACCAACATAACAGGAAGTGAACATTTATCAAGGGATGCTTCAATTAAAGGAACCCAAAACCTTTGGGCTCTCCGATTTCTTTCCAGAAGCTTCTGTAGGAGAGACTTTTATCGTGCAAGTGATAAGTAGCTATTCACTGCACCGTGACATTTTATCACACGCCAAAGGAAGCTCAATACGGCATTATTGTTAAAAATAATCAGATAATTCATATCTAAAAATGTGCTTTACAGAGCAACATAAACAAGTTTGTTATAGTTGTATAACTTATAACATTATTTTTTTTTTAAATCTAATAATCGTGTAATTAATGCGTTACTGATACGAGGGCACAGTTTTTACAAAAGCATCATTTTAAGCCGACCTTTATCTTGTTCGGAGACGAAAGCGACAGAACAATTGCTTTTATACAGAAAGTTACCTTCTTTTTCCTAACTGAGGCTCAGAATCTAGAAAGCACCATTAAATGGATTAATAAAAACGCTTCAAGAAGGGTAGCTTTTTTCGCCCGTGCGAATGTGATTGTGCACCAATTAAATATTTGTAAGACAAAACACAAATATTGCTTTTTGCTGCCACAGATCGTTAACGTCTCATTAAAAACACAAAGGCGCAAAATAGCAACCCTGCTGACAGTTGCATAATATGTTTCTAAACATCACCTCGATGCAAACAAGCGCCACCGGGCTGTTTATGGGACTAGCCCTCTGGCTCTGCATTATTCTCTAACATTCAGCCAGCCACTGGGTTTTCTGGCCACGCATGACCCCTTACGACCCCGCTGGTGTGTCTTCTGTCAGTTGTGATATTGAAGGAGGCATTGTGTTCGGTTCTGTAGTGTGCCTTTGAAGTTAAGTGGGCTAATCCAGGTAATCAGTTATGATCATTCGCGCTGTCAGACAGATATCACGTATAAATCAAGCAAAATTAAAATTAAAAACATATTGCTCATCGGACAGCCAGTAGTGTGTGCGAAACATTTGGTAGGCTCTACTGTAGGAGCGCCAGCGGCAGACGGCATGGCTCGCGGTGGAGGGGGGGCATGCTGGGGGTCGCGCGGGGGGGCATTCGGCGGAGTCGCAATTGCGGGAGGGGGTGAGGAAAAAAATAAAATAAATAACTTACCTTGGTCCCGTGTCTCTGCTCCTGCTCTCCTGGCTCGACTTCAGGAACAGGAAGCAGGCAGCCAGGCTCCCTCCCCTAAGCCAATCACAATGCCGCAATGCAGCATTGTGATTGGTCTGAGTGCCGTGACACAGTCCTCAGCCAGGGCTGGAGGGGTGGGCATGTTCCCCAGGCAAACTGTAATACAGCCTGCATGGAGAAGGGGAAAAGTGCGCATGACTGGTTTGGGCGGCCCGAGAGGGCCAACCAAACAATCATTGCGCACTTAGGAGTGGGCAAACCACTCCTCCACTGCCCTGCTCGGAGAACAGAGCAGCCCCGACCACCCGCCCGCCCGGAAAGTAGCACAAACATAAAATGATAATAACTGAAAGTTATTATCATTTTATGTTTTTGCTTTTCGCAGTGCTTGAAAGCAGTGGGACGATTCTCCTCTGCCATAGCTTAGGAGCCACCACTGTGGAGCACTTGTTGCAAATCTTTTGCAGGAGGCATCGATCAATGTAAAAAATGGTGTGCAGTGGATTTCTGATATGTGAAAGTTTAAATACACCTGTAGTAGTTTAGCTAGGATATATTTAGTGTGGTGTTCCCTATGGTACAGTATGGGGTAAGCCGTAATAGGGATGTTGAGGGAGTTAATTGCCCCTCTTGTCCACAAGTCAACATGATTCAGCCAACACCACAGTGCCCCATGTGACTTTCGTCAGGGCCAGTGGCGACTCCTCCACTATGACGGAGGAGCTTCGCCCCACTGCTTTTAAGCAGTGCCAAGTAGAAGCATAAAATGATAATAACTTAGAGTTATTATCATTTTATGCTTTGGCTCCTGTTGCTTTGTGGGCGGGGCTGCTCTGCTCTCGGAGCAGGGCAGGGAAAGAGTGGCATGCCCACTCCTAAGTGCGTAATACCTGTTTGGTTGGCCCTCTCGGGCCGCCCAAAACAGTCATGTTCACTTTCCCCATTCTCCATGCAGGCTACATTACAGCCTGCGTGGAGAACATTTCCAGCCCCTGGATGAGAGCCGTGTCACGGTGCTCAGACCAATCACAACGCTGCATTACAGCGTTGTGATTGGCTTAGGGGAGGGAGCCTGGCTGCCTGCTTCCTGTTCCTGGAGTCAGAGGCAGGAAAGCAGGAGCAGAGACAAGGGACCTGGCAGCAAGGTAAGTTTATTTTTTTTCTCACAACCCCCCGCGACACCCCCACCCGCAATACCCCCCCCCACAACGCCCCCACGACACCTCGCCTGCCCCACCCCCCGTGAGCCATGCCGGCTGCCACTGGTCAGGGCAAAAGATCACTATAGTCCCCCCACCTACATTATACTTCCTTTGTACTCAGTGAGAGAAAAATAATAAAATGTACTGCTTCTAATAAACCAGCTTCATGTCATTCGCCCTACACCAAATTATGGTAAGGCTTAATGAAAGATGGAGCCAAAGAAATCCTCTTTGTCAGGTACACTCGACAAGGAATTACCCGCAGATACACCTAAAGAGTGGCTGGCCTGGTGTCTGTGTTACATGATGGATAATGGGGTCTGCAACAATTTCTTCCCATACCCTATATGTATAGTGACTAGTACATAGTTCTGATCTGATCAGTTTGGTCAGTTGGCACAGTGCATGGCTATTCTGTTTGACATTAGGCCAATATATATTCTTCTGAATCGTGGTGGGTCAGATGGAAGCAAACTTCACTCTTACACCCTAAAAGATTTCTAAAATTCGGCCTTCACCTGCTGCTAAAACCTCTTCCAACATTGGATGCGGGCTATGTATTTAAACACTTTACAGGACTACCTTCTCTTCATCCTCACACTGGTATTGACATCAACAGAATTGATATGGCCTAGCAATTTAGTCTTGGCGGTTCCTATTTGAGCAGAACCAAGTCTGACTTAAAAATGCTGGGTGTTGGAAATTCGCCCTTCCTAGAGGTTCACCCAGAATTTTTCACCTTCTCATTGAAACCATTTCTTTTGGCCTAAGAACTCTAAGATACACCTGATTGGCGCATTTAATTTACTTATAACTCCCTAGTATATGGTACTACATGCTCCCAAAGCCTGTACATTGAATGCTACTAGTGGGCTGCAGAACTCATTGTGGCACCGACTACACTAGCACTGCAAAACATGTCTCCAGTCCTGCCCCTGAAACTTGGGTGTGGAGTTTTAAACTGCCATTTCTACCTGTCACATAAAACTTTTTCCAGGCCTAACCCTTCCTTTTTAATACTTATAAGTCACCCCAAAGGTAGGCCATAAAAGCTCATAGGGTAGGTTACGTAGTATTTAAAAAGGAGGACATGTATATTTAATGTGTTACATATCCTGGCAGTGAAAAACTCCCAATGCCATTTTTCACTGTGGCAAGGCTGGCTCTTCCATAGGTTAACACTGGTTTATACTATTACCTTTAATACATGCTAAATTCAGTATGGGAATAGCTAGGAAAATGGTTCAACAACCCATTTTAAGAGTAATTTGAAATCAAATGTAACAGTCAAGCCATATTTTCTTTTACTACTTTGGAAATTACACTTTTAGAAAGACTTTTAGTAATTTTCCTCTCTAAAACCAAAAGGCTTTCTGGACAGTGTGTCACCTGACACCTGATGGCGGCACTGTTGTGAGATGTGTATTGCTCCCAGACTGCAGACAAAGGGTTTTGGTTGTGGGAAGGGGGACTTTTCTTCACAGGATGGCCTGGGTAATGATCCCACCAACTTCCTGAGCTTTAAAGGATGCCTACCTTGTCTCTGCTAGGCGAAGCACAAACCTAGGCCTGCTCTCCCTTTGTCACTCAAGTCAGGCTGGCAGCAAACCCATTGGGATGGGAGCAACTGACCAGAACTGGCTTAGGGGCTGAACAAAGGCTGGCCCTACACCCACAGGCTGGCATTGGGCATAAAAAAGACTGCATCCCACAGATACCTCTTCAGAACACTCCTGGACCTATGAGGAATTAGAAGAAAGACAGCCCTGCTGCATGAAGAAACTGAAGGAAGTCTGGACCTGCTGCTTTGAACTTAGGACCCCAGAAGTGACTCCAAGGATCAGTTGGCTGACCGCCTATTTTAGCTACAGGAACACAACAAGCTTCCAGAGGCCTCTCTCCCTGTAACTGCCCAACTGCCCATTTCCAACTGGACCGGCCCCGGACCCTGTTGCTGGCCTCTGCTGGAGTGAGTGCTAACCGTAAAGTGGCGCCCCCCAGGTCCTGGACCCTTGGCTGGTGTAAAAGTGTACTCCCCTGTCACGAAAAAAGCAAGAAATGGGACTTTCAAACTGTTAGAACTAGGGGTCTCTAGTTGGCAATGGTTTGCACCTTTGTCCAAATAGGGACCCTTGCTTCTAGTCAGGATAAGGGGGATACACTCCTAAAATAACCCCTGCTCACCCCCTGGTAGCTTGGCACGAGCAGACAGGCTTATCTCAGAGGCAGTGTGTAAAGCATTTGTGAACACATACTGTAATACAGTGAAAACACTACAGATGGACACCACACAGGTTGTATGTAAAAATAAGTCATCTTTATATAGACTTAACACAAGACCCAATAGCAAAAATCCACAATACTGTAATCTAAAAATAGACTTAAAATGATAGAGACAGTTCACGTTATCTTCAAAAATAGGATAGTCAATCAAATAAAGCTTGTAGCAACAAATAACTCCACTTGGAGTTATCACGACGTCGTGACCGGTGGAAATCCCAAAGTACGGCGCCGACCACGAGGTGCGCGGCGTCGGGCCCGGAGTCGAGCAGACCCACAAAGAACAGTACCTGGAATTCGATGAAAACAAGGACGGTGCACGGCGTCGGGGAGGTGATGCTTCGTTGGCGCCGGCGGCGTCGGTTCCTTACGACCCCAGGGGAGGTGATGTCTCGGTTCCTTACTGCAGCGCAGGGGAGGTGAGGCGTCGGTTCCTTACTGTGTCGGGGAGGTGACGTCACGGATGGCGGCGAGGCGTCGGTTCCTTACGATGGTGCGGCGTCGATGGATTCGGAGGTCACCCACGTCGAGGATCGGCTCCGCGATTATGAAGCCCTGGCGTCGGTGAAGTCGGGGCTGCGGTGCGAGTCGGGACGGTGCGCTGTGAGCGTCACGGGCGGTGTCCTCGGCTCCGGTGCAGGCAGCGGCCTCGATGACGGCTTCGGAGTCGATGTCGCATGGCGTCGGCAGGCGCCGGGCCTGCGGTGCAAGTCGGGGCGGTGCGTCGTGCTCTTCACGAGCGGTGCCCACGGCTTCGGTGCAGGTTACGGCGTCGCTCGCCGGCGTCGGTGTTGCAATTTCCCTCTGTTAGCAGCTAAAACAGCAGTTCTAGATGCAGGCAAACAGAAGGGGTGAAGTCTTTGTGTCCCTGTGACTTCAGGCAGGAGGCAAGCTCAGTTCAAGCCCTTGGAGATTCTCTTCTTCAAGATGATAAGCACAGCAAAGTCTTTTCTCCTGTCCTTGGCAGAAAGCAACCACTGCAGGCCAACCCCAATCAGCAAAACAGCACAGGGGCAGTACTCCTCCTTCAGCTTCTCCGGTTCTTCTCCTTGGCAACAGGTTTCTTGATTTCCCAGAAGTGATCTAATTTCATGGGGTCTGGGCCCCAGTATTTATACACAGAAATCCTTTGTTCTCTGAAGGCAGAGAGGCCCATGCCTAGTCCAAACCAGTTCTGGTCAGTCTTGGAGCACTTTGTGTACATGACTCCTTCTTTCCTTTGAGAGTGAGGGGTAGAGCCATCAGACGCCCGGCAGGAGGTGGAGCCAGCATTGTGGAAGGCAGGCACAGCCCTATTCAGACCCAGGTGCAACTCCTCCCACCTATCCTCCTTCAGGCAAACCTATTCAGCCTAGTGCTGACTCACCCTGCCTCCTGGAATCCCGCAGCCCCTGTCACTCACAAACCCAGACATACAATACACAACCTGAGCAGAGGCAGCTGGATGGTTAGGCAATAAAATACCTACTTTCTAAAAGTGGTATTTTCAAACACAGAATGTTAAAACCAACTTCACTAAAAGATGTATTTTATCAGTCTGAGTTCAGGCATACTAAATTCGTTTTTCTACCATGTTCCCTGGGTCAGTTAGGATTATAAGGTGTAATAATCAAACTGCCCATTCTGGCCTATGGGGAACAGGTAGCCTTGCAATAGTGAAAAACGAAAATGGCTGTAATTCACTATTAGGACATGCCACACACACCAGGGCATGTCCTACCTTATACTTACAATGCACCCTGCCCTTGGGCCTACCTTAGGGGTGTCTGATATGAAGATAAGGGAAGGTTTAGGGACTGGCAAGGGGGTGAACTTGCCAAGTCGACATGGCAGTCACAGACTGCACACAGGCTCTGCAATGGCAGGCCCGAGACACACTTTACAAGCTGCTTCTGTGGGTGGCACAACCAGTGCTGCAAGCCCACCAGCAGCATTTAATTTACAAGCCCTTGGCACCCATGGTGCACTGTACTAGGGTCTGACAAGTAAATCAAATAACCCAATCATGGAGTCACTAATCAACACATCAATTTACAATAGGGAGAGCATATGCACTTTAGCACTGATCAGCAGTGGTAAAGTGCCCAGAGTCATAAAACCAACAAAAACAGGTCAGAGAAAATACAGGAGGAAGGCAAAAGTTCAGGGATGACCCTGCAAAAGGGCCAAGTCCAACACAACCCCCTTCCAGCCAAAACGCAGGGGAGACCAATCACTACCCTGATGGGCTTCCCTGCTTTGGGCGATAGAACCTGGACCCTGGCCCGCAACATCAGGGGCATATTCCAGTTCTACGCCACTCTGAACCTATTTGGATCCCTCTGTCCATACTCTCAGGGCCCACTAAGCTAACCCATGGGGAACCCTTCTCCTCACCTGTGGACACCATCTGTGCAGCACCTAACCTTAGCTTGCTCACAGGTGTGTCCCAACAGACAGACAGTAAGCCACAGTGGCCACTGACAAAGGTCAGGGATGAGACCCAGGCCTTATGCTTCTCAGGGCTCTCAAACCTCTGTGGCATCAGAGAGCGGGGGGCAGTAGCCCCAGGTGCATGGCACCCTTTGTCCACTCTCCCTCCTGTCAGGTCAGGTATGACATCCTGACACTGACCCACCAGCCCCGGGCCTGTACCCGGCGGCTGGACAGGAGACTGGGGTGGGCTTTCCCACACCCGGTCTTCCTCCTCCTTGGAGCTCTGTACCCTCCCACTTGGAGTGGTACCCCCTTCCAGAATTGTCAGGGTGCCTGTGGCAGGTGTCCTGCACAATTCGCCCACCAGTTCAGGGGTTCTATCCTGCAACTGGGCTTCCAGGTCAGGGGGGCACCCTGAACCTGGCCCTCCAACCTAGGGTCTAAACCCTCCAGCTGAACCGGGGTCAGAGGCGAGGACTCCTCCCTCTGCACCCCCTTCCAGAGTACTGCACCCTCCCATCAGGAGCGATACTCCCCAGAAGGCAAACCGGTCAGGACACTGTTTACAGTTGTCCCACCTTCCAGGTCAGACAACACCTGAACCTGGCTTCCCAACCCAGGGACCAACCCCTGCGGTTGAACACTTGCCCGGCGCACCAGGACTTCATTGGGAGCACATATGCCCCCCGAGGGTGACACACAACTCCTGTGTCGTGTGACAGTCTGCCTGGCGCAGATCTCCCGACCCCTGTCCATCTGACAGCGCGTGAAGATCCCCCAGGACAGAAGTGGTGTCACCATGGTCCTTCACTGGTGACTCAGCCCTTCTGGCTGGCCCCTGTCCCACTGGTTCTTCCACTGGGGACTCTTTCCCCCTCTCACCCCTCAATCTGGACTTCTGCACCCTCCACTTAGGAGTGGCACTGCCAGACACCAGAACTGATGGAGGCCTGCTTACAGACACTCCCAGTTCACCAGACACTAGGGGATCCCCCTCAACGGGCGGCCCATCAGGACAGACTAGGCTCCCCACCTTGTGTTCCCTTAAAGAACCATCCAGGCCCTGAGACTGGGTTTCGGGCACTTGGGGACACGCAGCCCCACACTCACTCCATATCCTCTGAGACAGGACGTGAGCCCCTACACCCCTCCCACTACACCGGGACCTAGCTGGGCTACTCTGAACCATTTCCACCACTCTGGGTTGGAAGATACCTGAGCCACTCCCCTTAGGGTCATTCCCCAATGCCTCTTCAGACCCTCTGGAATCCACCAAAAGGTCTGCCTCCCTCGTGAGCTCCCTGGGGTCAGAGAACTCACTCTCCAACAGGTGTTGGCATAGCTCTGGAAAACAGGGACTTACAATATGCTCTCCCACAATTGGATCACACAACCCCTCACAGGTGTTAACCAAGCTATCCTTCACCTCACCATCCAGTGCCTCACACATGTACCCCACACCACTCTGCTGAGATTGGCAAGACAGTATCTGACTGTCTCTGTCACTCAACCCACACTCTTCTGGGCGGTCTTCACACTCACACCCCAGGACTTCAAACATGGGGGAACCCCTCTCCCTGCACCTCTCATCTAGAGTCAGTAGAGTGTCCCTCCCACCACTAGGACTATGAACCCCTGTGCCAGTTCCCCAATTCACCTCAGGGACACTGCGCACCACTGGAGCTACCTCATACCCTTGAACCTCCTGGTGTATATTAACCCCTCCAAGTCAGGCACCACATCTCTGGGTGTGTGTACTACTCCCTCAGCACTAGGTAATACAATTTTGCTGCCACCAGAGGGAGGAATCCCTAAGCCCCTGGCTTTGAACTCCAACTCCCTCATCATTCTCTCATGCTCTAAAAGCATCTTCCTTTCTTCCATGGCCAACCTCTTACTTTCTAACTCCAATTTCTTGTGCTCAAGGCTATCATGGCTTCCCTGTTTCAGTTTGGCATCTCCATTTCATGCATCCTGCTTTTCTCCCTGTCCTCCAGCTCCTCTGGAGACAGGCCCTTTTGAGAAACACTGCTGCCCTCCCTGGAAGGCACTCTCCTCCCAGGTAAGCCTAATGGCCCCTCAAGCTGCTCATCTAAATTCTCTGCCTCCTCCACAGGCTCCTCGGGCTGCCCACCAGCATTCCGTGCTTCCAACCAGGCCCTCAGCGCCTTTTGAAGCTCCACCTTCCTGGTGAGGCCTCTCATAGAGATTTTAAACTTTTTACAAACGGCTTTGAGCTCTGGCACAGTGTAGGTATCAACCCTATCTTCTTCAAATTCAATATCTGCAGGTGCAATGGATCCTCTTTTGCTCATTGTGAAAATTGGCAGTTCTCAACAAAAATAAAGGTTCCAAGGAAAAAAGTCCTATCAAAATGTATGTGGTCGCGTATTGGTCTGCACTCACTAGTAGTGTACACCAATCACTGTATATGAATCACAAATGCAAGTCCAAATCCTCACCGCTGACCACCAATGTTAGAACTGGGGGTCTCTAGTTGGCAATGGTTTGCACCTTTGTCCAAATAGGGACCCTTGCTTCTAGTCAGGATAAGGGGGATACACTCCTAAAATAACCCCTGCTCACCCCCTGGTAGCTTGGCACGAGCAGACAGGCTTATCTCAGAGGCAGTGTGTAAAGCATTTGTGAACACATACTGTAATACAGTGAAAACACTACAGATGGACACCACACAGGTTGTATGTAAAAATAAGTCATCTTTATATAGACTTAACACAAGACCCAATAGCAAAAATCCACAATACTGTAATCTAAAAATAGACTTAAAATGATAGAGACAGTTCACGTTATCTTCAAAAATAGGATAGTCAATCAAATAAAGCTTGTAGCAACAAATAACTCCACTTGGAGTTATCACGACGTCGTGACCGGTGGAAATCCCAAAGTACGGCGCCGACCGCGAGGTGCGCGGCGTTGGGCCCGGAGTCGAGCAGACCCACAAAGAACAGTACCTGGAATTCGATGAAAACAAGGACGGTGCACGGCGTCGGGGAGGTGATGCTTCGTTGGCGCCGGTGGCGTCGGTTCCTTACGACCCCAGGGGAGGTGATGTCTCGGTTCCTTACTGCAGCGCAGGGGAGGTGAGGCGTCGGTTCCTTACTGTGTCGGGGAGGTGACGTCACGGATGGCGGTGAGGCGTCGGTTCTTTACGATGGTGCGGCGTCGATGGATTCGGGGGTCACCCACGTCGAGGATCGGCTGCGCGATGATGAAGCCCTGGCGTCGGTGAAGTCGGGGCTGCGGTGCGAGTTGGGATGGTGCGTCGTGAGCGTCACGGGCGGTGTCCTCGGCTCCGGTGCAGGCAGCGGCCTCAATGACGGCTTCGGAGTCGATGTCGCACGGCGTCGGCAGGCGTCGGGCCTACGTGCAAGTCGGGCGGTGCGTCGTGCTCTTCACGAGCGGTGCCCACGGCTTCGGTGCAGGTTACGGCGTCGCTCGCCGGCGTCGGTGTTGCAATTTCCCTCTGTTAGCAGCTAAAACAGCAGTTCTAGATGCAGGCAAACAGAAGGGGTGAAGTCTTTGTGTCCCTGTGACTTCAGGCAGGAGGCAAGCTCAGTTCAAGCCCTTGGAGATTCTCTTCTTCAAGATGATAAGCACAGCAAAGTCTTTTCTCCTGTCCTTGGCAGAAAGCAACCACTGCAGGCCAACCCCAATCAGCAAAACAGCACAGGGGCAGTACTCCTCCTTCAGCTTCTCCGGTTCTTCTCCTTGGCAACAGGTTTCTTGATTTCCCAGAAGTGATCTAATTTCATGGGGTCTGGGCCCCAGTATTTATACACAGAAATCCTTTGTTCTCTGAAGGCAGAGAGGCCCATGCCTAGTCCAAACCAGTTCTGGTCAGTCTTGGAGCACTTTGTGTACATGACTCCTTCTTTCCTTTGAGAGTGAGGGGTAGAGCCATCAGACTCCCGGCAGGAGGTGGAGCCAGCATTGTGGAAGGAAGGCACAGCCCTATTCAGACCCAGGTGCAACTCCTCCCACCCATCCTCCTTCAGGCAGACCTATTCAGCCTAGTGCTGACTCACCCTGCCTCCTGGAATCCCCCAGCCCCTGTCACTCACAAACCCAGACATACAATACACAACCTGAGCAGAGGCAGCTGGATGGTTAGGCAAGAAAATACCTACTTTCTAAAAGTGGTATTTTCACACACAGAATGTTAAAACCAATTTCACTAAAAGATGTATTTTATCAGTCTGAGTTCAGGCATACTAAATTCGTTTTTCTACCATGTTCCCTGGGTCAGTTAGGATTATAAGGTGTAATAATCAAACTGCCCATTCTGGCCTATGGGGAACAGGTAGCCTTGCAATAGTGAAAAACGAAAATGGCTGTAATTCATTATTAGGACATGCCACACACACCAGGGCATGTCCTACCTTATACTTACAATGCACCCTGCCCTTGGGCCTACCTTAGGGGTGTCTGATATGAAGATAAGGGAAGGTTTAGGGACTGGCAAGGGGGTGCACTTGCCAAGTCGACTTGGCAGTCACAGACTGCACACAGGCTCTGCAATGGCAGGCCTGAGACACACTTTACAAGCTGCTTCTGTGGGTGGCACAACCAGTGCTGCAAGCCCACCAGCAGCATTTGATTTACAAGCCCTGGGCACCCATGGTGCACTGCACTAGGGTCTGACAAGTAAATCAAATAACCCAATCATGGAGTCACTAATCAACACATCAATTTACAATAGGGAGAGCATATGCACTTTAGCACTGATCAGCAGTGGTAAAGTGCCCAGAGTCATAAAACCAACAAAAGCAGGTCAGAGAAAATACAGGAAGAAGGCAAAAAGTTCAGGGATGACCCTGCAAAAAGGGCCAAGTCCAACACAAACTTTTTGCCAACTTTTTGCTTGGAGACCTGACTGAGACCAAGATTAGCATTGAATCTGCACTCGTTGAATCGCCGGTCAGCCTCACCTGCTGGTTTGCTCCGCTGATGGAGATCTGACTTCCAGAAAAGTTTGTAAGTCCGAATATAGAGGGCTCCATCAGGGCTGATGCCAAGGAGTTTCTGATCAGCATCACAGTCATCCTCGAAATAGACTTAGCCTGTTCGGAGCTTCCCCACCTTCATCGAAGAGCTTACCAGGACCTCGCTCATCAACAACGTTCTTCAGGTTCAGCTTGCAGATTGTCCTGCCGGCCACTTATTGAGGACCACTTTTTCTCTGTAAACGTTTTTAGGTCAGAAGGTAAACTTTCCTCCGTGCCAAACTTGGTCCCTGTATCTAACTAGTAATCCATCATGGTTGGCCTTAACTTTTACCTTTGACCCGGTCTAGCGCAACTAGATAACAGAGGTTGTCACTTTGTACCACTACTTTTAACTCAAACATTAAAAATTCATATCTTTGGTTCTACTTATTGGATTTTAAAACATTCCCTATTTTTTTTTAAATTGGTTTGGGATTTATCCAGTTTGGTGTTTTACCTTTATTACTGTTTACCTACTGCATAAATACTTTACACATTGCCTCTAGGTTTAGCCTGACTGCTTTGCACCAAGCTATGAGTGGGTTAAGCATAGGTTTATTTAGTGGCTTTAGTGGTTGACCCTGACAAGAATTGTGTTAGAAATGGGGGTCTCTAGTTGGCAGAGGTAGGTACCTTTGTCCAAACAGTAACCCTTGCTTCTAGTCAGGGTAAGGGGGATACACACTTTAGATAACCCCTGCTCACCCCCTGGGTAGCTTGGCACGAGCAGACAGTGATAACACCACAAATGGACACCACACCAGTTTAGAAAAATAAAATATTTTTATCTAAACTCAACAAGACCAAAATGACAAAAATCCAACATACATGTAAAAGAATATGACTTTTCGAAGGTTTCAAGCAACTGGGTCCATAGAAAACTATGGATGTGTGATTCTACACAAAGTACCTGTAGAGGCGTCAAAATTCACAAGGCCAAACAGCCGCAGAGATGGGGAGCATAGAGAAACAAAGAGATGCGTCTGTTCCTGAGACCTTGGGAAGGCGATGCAACAGTTCTGCTGCACGCAGAAGAAGTGATGCATCGAATCCGGTCTGTAGGTGGAAGCGATGCGTCAAGTCCAAGACGGTTCTGGTCATCGGGTGATGTGTCGGGAAAACGTGCCGCACAGGTATGATGCTTGGAATCCGGGATGTGTTGGTGATCGATGCTGCGGCAGCAAGCGGTGCTGCATTGGTTTCTTCAGCCGCGATCCCTCGATGTATCCATTCTTGCAGCCGCGACAGGCGCTGCGTCAGCTCGGCAGTGGCGCGGCGATGCGTGGAGATTCTTCTCGCACGGCAGTGCTCGTTGGGAAAAACAGCCTCAAGAAGAGCGATGCTTCGATTTCTTCAGTTCGTTGGGTTTCTTCCAGCTCCCAACAACAGGAACAACCTCCAGAGCCCCACAACTGGAACAGGCACCTCCTGGCAGGTCAGAACTCTCAGCAGCAGAGTTAAAGGGAGCTGGGGGTGAAGGCTTTGTGTCCCTGAGACTTCAGAACAGGAGGCCAGCACACACAGGCCCTTAGAGATCTTCTTCAAGCATGTTCAAAGCAAAGTTCCAGTCTTTGTCCTCTCCTTGGCAGAAACAGCAACTGCAGGCCACCCCCTCTCAGCACACAGCAAAGGGGCAGTACTCCTCCTCACAGCTCTTCAGCTCTTCTCCTTGGCAAAGGTTCCTCTTGAGTCCAGAAGTGAGCTAAAGTTCTGGGGTTTTAGGTGTAATACATGTGCCCCAAAATGTCTTTGTTCTGTTTGTGCAAGGGTCTCTGAGCCCAGTCCAAACCAGTTCTGTCCTCACTGGTGCAGTCCGTCCACAGGGGGTGGAGACAGCATTGTGCAAGGGAGACATGCCCTATTCAGGTGCAAGGAAATCTCCTCCCACTACTCTAAATGCAGCCAGGCCCCATTCAGTTAAGCTCCGAGTCATCCAGGAAGGGCCAGGCACACCTCAACCCCCCACTGGCTGTCTACAGTGAATGCACATCCCCAGCCCCTGTCACTCCAAAACCAGACAGTCAATACACAAACAGGCAGAGGCACACAGAATGGTTAAACAAGAAAATGGCTACTTTCTAAAAGTGGCATTTTCAAATGCACAATTTAAAAACCACCTTTACTAAAAGATGTGTTATTAAATTCTGAGTTCAGAAAGCCTAAACGTTATTTCTCTATCTTGTCCCAATGGGAAGTTATACTTGTAAGATGTTATAAATAAACTCTGATTCTATCCTCTGGGCGCAGATAGCCTTTCAATAGTGAAAAACAAAATTGGCAGTATTTCACTATCAGGACATGTCACACACACCAGTACATGTCCTACCTTTCACATGCACTGCACCCTGGGGGTACCGGCTGCCTACCATAGGGGTGTCTTACATGTAAGAAAAGGGAAGGTTAGGGCTTGGCAAGTGGGTGCACTTGCAGTCGCCATGGCAGTTTTAAAACTGCGCACAGACACTGCAGTGGCAGGTCTGAGAACCCTTTGAAAGGCTGCTTGTGTGGGTGGCTGTTAGACTTGGCCCTTTTTGCAGGGTCATCCCAGAACTTTTGTGCCTTCCTCCTGGTATTTTTTCTGACCTTGTGTTGGTGGTTTTAGGACTCTGGGCACTTTATCACTACTGTTCAGTGTTAAAGTGCATGTGCTCTCTATGGTAAACGCGGTAAGATTGGTCTACACCTGTTTGGCGTATTTAATTTACCTATCAGTCCCTTGTAATGTGGTATCTCATATACCCAGGGCCAGTAAATTAAATGCTACTGGTGGGCTTGCAGCGCTGCTTGCGCCACCCACCAAAGTAGCCTTTCAAACCTGTCTCAGGCCTCTGCCATTGCAGGGCCTGCGTGCACAGTTTACTGCCGCAGTGACGTGGCACATAAAGTGGTTGCCATGTCTGTGACTCCCCTTTTACTACATATCAGTCACCCCTAAGGTAGGCCCTAGCTAGCCCTATGGGCAGGGTGCAATATAGGTAAAAGGTAGGACATGTGCTTTAACTGTTTGGCATGTCCTGGTAGTGACAAACAGCCTATTTGGTTTCTCACTACTGTGAGGCTGCCCTCTCATAGGAATGCATTGGGGATTCCCTGAAATATGTTTCAGTGGTAATTCCTGATATGAGAGTGGTGGCGTGATCAAGTTTGGTATGTTTGGAATAGTGATAATAAATTCTGCGTAATGGTGTTCGCAGATTTATTATCACTATTTTTAGAAGTGCCACTTTTAGAAGTGGGCATTTCTGTGTGCTATGTGACTTTGTGCCTGCCTGTTGTGTATTGCATGTCTGCCTCTGGATGGAAGGGCTGGGGAAGTGCAGTGGCTCCAGAGGGGCTGTGTGAGTCAGCGCTAGGCTGAATAGGCTGATCTGCATTTGGAATAGTGGGAGGAGTAGCACCTGACCCTGAATAGGACTGTGCCTGCCTTCCACAATGCTGGCTTCGCCCCCCTGTGGTGTGTCTGGGGCCAGAGCCTACACTAATAATGGGGACTGTTGTGCACTTGTTAAGTGCCCCCCAGAACTGGTTTGGACTAGGTCCAAGGCCCTGTGCCAGGGCAGAACAAAGACTTGGGACATATAAATATTGGGGCTGTGACCCCATGAAAGTGTGCTTGACTGGTGCTTACTTGAGGACTGCTGGGCGCCAGGAGGAACTGCCACGAAGGACTACCCCTCTGCTGGAGGGTCCTGTGAGCTGGACTGCCTGGGCCCAGCTCAGCCCTGTGTGACCTAAAATCTAGAAGCGTGGTGGGGGCTGTACTGGATGCACTGCCCTAGAGCGTGAGGAGCACTTTGCCACTGCTGTGCCCCTCAGCGCTGTGCCGCATACCAGAAGCGCGTGATCGGCACTTTTTATCGATATTTCCAGAGCCCGAGACGGGGGCTCCCCCTGGGCTCGTAACGAGCACTGTGGCCGGTAAGCCGCCAGAAGTTAGGCAGCGTTTGGGCCTGATTGTGGGCAGGGCCACGAGTGTAGCAGGAGGAAGCCCGTGAGGAAACGGGAAGTCAGGCCGAAGCTGTGCCTGACTGTGGGCGGGGGCTCTCGTGAGGACGAGGAGAGCCCCGCGTATTCCCTAATCCTTTGTGTGGGCGGGGCCCACTGCCTGAAAACTCTGAGTCAAAAGGAGCCAGAGACCACAGAGACTTCGCTCCGTGTGTGGACAGCAGCGAGTTTCTTCTTTCCGGGCCGGTACCACGTGGGTCCAAGCAGCCGGCACTGGAGGAAACCAGTGAGGCAACCAGGTCAGGCGGTCTCTGTTCTGCCGCTGCACCGCACTGTGCCGGGCAGCGGCTGCTGTGGAATTCGGCCAGCGGGGGCCAGAGAATGGCTCCCGAACCCACCACGCTGTTGTGAAGCTTCGGCAGCGGCCCTGCACGCTTGCAGGAGGATTCCAGGTGAGACAGGGGGTGGAGTAGCCTCCCCGCCACGCTGGGTGCGCTGGACACCGGGGGCACTCTTCTTCAGTAAGGACAGGGTGTGTTTTGCACCCCGCCCTGGATTTTGTGCACTGGGCACCGGGGACATTCTTGATTACCAGGAACGGGGTGGAACCTCGACGGAGGCCCCAGGTCCCAAAGGAGAAAGGATCTCCACTAAATTACTGCATTCCCTGTAGTAGGTGGGCGGGTAGCCCTGGAGCCTATGCAGGGAAATACAGCTGCTACGGTACAGGTAGCAGGAGCGCAGGTGCCGCTCCTTAGTTGTGGCAACTACTTTTCTGAGTTACACCCCATGTACAGTAATGGTGATATGCCTACGGTGGGCATAATGGATTTATAATGTGTGCACCCTACTAGTCTTTACTATAGTGCACGACTGCTGATTATGTTTTGCATAATATGCTATACTATGTCATGCTATGATGTTCATGCCTAATGCATTCGTGCTAAGTGCAATGTTACCAGTAGTTACTGGTTGTTTTCACTAACTATGAGTTGTGATGTTATGACAGTGGCCCGATTGGCCCTGTAGTGTATATAATCCCTGTAAAATCATACTAAGTGCCAGGTGGCACCATGTATATATGTGATTACGTTCTAATGGGTTTTATGAGTAATACAAAGGCTAATTTTGATATAACCTTGTGTGGAGTTTCTTTTGTGGTGTGCCTAGTGTGTCTCTGCTGTGTGAGTGTGTTGCGCAAACACTTTACACATTGCCTGACTGCTCTGCCAAGCTACCAAGGGGGTGAGCAGGGGTTATCTTCAGCATGTAACTCCCTTGCCCTGACTAGAGTGGTGGTTTCTGCCTAGCTTAGGCGCATGCCCTAGCCAACCAGAAATCCCATTTCTAACAGTGGCACAATCAGTGCTGCAGACCCACTAGCAGCATTTGACTTACATGCTCTAGGCACACACAGTGCACTGTACTAGGACTTAGTAGTAAGTCAAGCAAGCCAATGATGGAAACACCAATCCATATTAACAATTTACACAGAGAGCATATGCACTTTAGCAGTGATCAGCAGTGGTAAAGTGCCCAGAGTCATAAAACCAACCGAAACAGGAGGCCAAAAAGCAAAAAGTCTGGGGATAAACCCACTGAAAAAGGCAGGTGAAACCAGGGGCGTAACACAGGCCCCCGCAGCCCTGCGGTGCGGGGGGCCCCCAAGCTCCAGGGGGCCCCCTCAGCACAGCACTCTGGCTGCAGAGCTCCTGATTGAGCCCGGAGGGGGCCCCCCCACGTGCCTTGCAGGGAGGCCCCCTCGAGTTTCGTTACGCCAGTGGGTGAAACAATAGGCCTGCTACATCAACGGCACGTCCTTGTAACTCAGATAATCGATTGTAGTGTTTTACTGCGACATTAGTGAATAAAGGAACTCTATTTAGGTGGCAAACTGCTAACTAAAACAAATGAAATATTCACACCTTTCTTGCAATAAATAAAAACGAGCGGCTGAAAAAGCATATATTTCTTGCTTCCAGATTTCTACTCTACAATTAATGAATTTTAGAGCGTTATTGCACAGTCAGTGTTTATATAGGTGGCAGAAACGCCAAACAACTGTGTAGTACGAACACATACACAGCATGTAAAATGAGGGACTAAAACTACAGGAAGCAATGTAGTCTTGTGGTTAAGCTGCCCCTTTTGCAGCTAGGTGACCCAGATCTAATCCCAGCACTGACAATTGAATGTAAATTGTGTGATTAAGGGCAAAGCAGTTAATCTCCTTCTTTCTAAAACTATAAGTGTGTGTGTGTAAACTGTAATATAAGTGCGAAATAAAAACTCCACAATTGATGTACGGCACTCTCTTGCTACCCAGGAAACTTTGTGTTGAATAATTTATGCCATGATTGGGCACAGAAAAAAATCAAGATGCAGCAAACCACATTAAACATCAGCTTTTCTGTAAAAGGAGATTTTCAGAAGTACCGTAAATTCGAGTGTTTCCTGTGAGGAATCTGACACAGAAAGCCCAGTGGGCTGAGTACATATCCTGCAGCTCACAGATTGGAATGCAAGCTTGGGAATCTCAGCCTTCAAAGTTTTTGTGGTTGAAAAACAGAATTGCAGTTCTATTGAAAAATAATTACTCACTTGGAAACAAATTAGTTCCCTGAGCAAAAATTATAATCAAATTTTAAGTCCTTAGTCCATATACGACAAAAGTATCAAGTGTTCGTCCTTGGTCTTTATTTCATTTCTTGTATTCTCAAGAAGACTTGTTTATACTTGAAACATAATCCAATTCTTTGATGACACAGCCAATAGCCAACACGTGTTTCGTCTATAGGATAATACCAAAGACTTCATCAGGGCCTGGACTGCTTTATTCAATATAAAATTCACGAAAAGTCTTCCATTAAAAGTTGCAGACACAGTATATCCAAAATCCAAAATTTACAGTTAGTGATGATAACATAGTCACAAATCGGTAACAATGTCCATCCTTAGAGCATATCTATCACGGAGAATCCAGTATCCACGGCAAATAGTGCCGACACAAATCTTGGCGTGTATTTGTGTCAGCACTATTTGCCGTGGATACTGGATTCTCCGTGATAGATATGCTCTAAGGATGGACATTGTTACCGATTTGTGACTATGTTATCATCACTAACTGTAAATTTTGGATATACTGTGTCTACAACTTTTAATGGAAGACTTTTCGTGAATTTTATATTGAATAAAGCAGTCCAGGCCCTGATGAAGTCTTTGGGTATTATCCTATAGACGAAACACGTGTTGGCTGTTGGCTGTGTCATCAAAGAATTGGATTATGTTTCAAGTATAAACAAGTCTTCTTGAGAATACAAGAAATGAAATAAAGACCAAGAACGAACACTTGATACTTTTGTCGTATATGGACTAAGGACTTAAAATTTGATTATAATTTTTGCTCAGGGAACTGATTTGTTTCTAAGTGTTTAGCATCTGCAAGTTGCATATGTTAGCTAACAACATGGGGCGGTGGTTGTTTTAGTTCCCTTTGATGCAGTCTCTGTATGGCTATTATTGTTTCGAATACCTAATCACAGAACCGTGCGCAGAGGATACCTCACTGCCCATCAGTACAATTTGTTAATTACTCACTTGTGCACCTCTGCACAGATCACGTTGAGGTGTGCACTATGTAAATGTTTATTATTGTTAACTAAATATTAGTTTTTCTTTGAAATCTTAAAATCATTCTAAGAAAATGTTTCAATGTTTTGTGTCAGACAGACATATAGATCTGCTTCATGGTCCATTCTGGGCAAAGAGTGGGTTGAAGTTGCTTCTTTATTTGAATTTTTATCCCCAATAAATCTACACAAACCTCTTCAGATTTGAAGGAACGTATTTGATTGCCGAAAGGATAAAGGATGCTCAAGAACAATGGGGCATATTAGCAAGGGCTCTATCGCCGCTTTAGCGGCACTTTTTGCCGCTAAAGCGGCGATATTTCTATCGCCCTATCAGCAAGCTGTCGCTAACAGGTGTTAGCGACAGCTGTTAGGCGATAGCGACTGGTTTGGGTGCCGCTTTGCATGTCAGCGATATTTATCGCTAATGACATGCAAAGGAGGCGTTCCTCAACTAAAAGCGACTGCAAACAGTCGCTAACATACCTATCGCCTATTAGCAATGCCCGCGAAGCGATAAAACGCGCGCTAACCACGATTAGCGCTGGTTTTTAGTACTGGTAAATACATGACTTAACAATAATAGTCAATGGGAGGTGGATTGTAAGGTGAAGTCCCCAGCATTAGCGCGGGGATTCTATCGCTGGATTTCTCGCGTTATTGCTGGGTTTCGCCGCTATCGCTGGATATTTTATCGCATTGGAGATAAACCTTGCTAATAGCATGTTATCTCCGCGGTAATATCCAGCGATAGCCGGCGATAGAAAAACGCTCGCTAAGCAAGCTTTGCGATAATTTTCGCAGGTTCTTGCTAATATGCCCCAATATTTCTTCACATATTGTAAATGAGCGCTCACAAACCAACTAGTCACAGGATTTTAATCATCATTACAAACCCCATTGGAATCCTTGACATACCTGAGAACTAAGAGTGGACCACTTTTAATAAAACAAGGCCTAACTTTCACCAGCTGGGATTGATCAGCGTATAAATGACATTATTACATAAGAACGTTGAGCATCGATTGAGTACCTAGAAAGACTGGATCAATTTTTGCTCAGCTGGTCAGACTCAATTAATCCACATTAGTGAGAATGAATTGAAGATGGGTTCTCAAATCTATATGTTAAAATCTTTATCAGTGTTCCCTGAGGTTAAGGCTCCCTACGATGCGGGATAGTTTAACGCTACTGGTTGAAAAGAGCACTTTTAACATCAGCATTTCCAGTACATCTATAGTAAAATAAATGCTTAGTTTGAAAATCAGGAAAAGTTCAGGTTTTGTGATTCATGACATAGGGAGAGATTTAAGTGTACAAATCAAGGAGTTTTACCCATTCCGTGTCTACAGGAAATTTGTGGGTACATAACAAACATCCTTAGGGCCTAATTTAGATGTTTGCGGAGAGGGAACTCCAACGCACTGGTGATGGAGTTTTGTGCCTGCCAACATTATGGTCCGGCCTCCCGATTAAGAATCTAGCGGACAATAGGTTTGACAACAATGGAGACTACTCTGTCTGATTCGTGTTGAGACCCCTCCAGCCGCCGATGGAGGTGTGGCTGTATATCCTCTGTCCATCTAATTTAGGAGGGTGGATAAACAGCCAATTTACAATGCCCATCACCGCCAGGAAAAACTTAGCACTAAGGGGCATTGAAAAGTGCTCAATGCCCCCCCTCGCCATGGGAGGAACTCCCATGGCAATTGGCCACTCTTTTTTTTACATTTTCAAAAGAAAATACCACCTTGGGATTTTCTTTTTGAAAATAAAAAATTGTAAGTTTGCCTTATGACTCCATCTCGTTGATGGAAATGTCTGTCAAACTTACAATGCATTGACAAGAACCATTACGGAAATGTCCTCTATCTGGGAGCAGATAAGACGACCGTCCAGATGCTGCAGGTGGTGCAAAACGCAGCAGCGAGACTTCTTTTTTCGGCTGCCTACGTTTACCTCTGTCTCATGGTGTCTACGTGACTTACACTGGTTGACGGTGTCGAATTGGGTGAAATTTAAGGCTCTGTGCTATATGTTTAGAATCAAAACAGGTTCGGCCCCTAAATACTGCAGGATATGATGCAGCGTTACCTTCTGTCTTGCCCCCTGCGCTCTGCTCAGCAAATCTGCTTCGTTGTTCTAAAAATCAGACGGGCCCGTATGAGAGGCCGGTCCCTGGCTTACCTGGGACCAACCTTATGGAATTCCTTACCAGGCTCTTTGCAAGCTGAGACCTCTCTGCTCGCCTTCCGCAAGGGTTTGAAAACCTGGCTGTTCTTAAATTAGCCCTCCCTTGTACCTGTCTTTCTTGCCTACCCTGCTTGGATCCAAGAAACCCCTCGGGGTAGCTGTGCGCCCTACAAATTTCAAATATTAATAATAATAACCATTGTGACAGCGGTTCCTGCCAATGCTAGAAATGTCCGCTGGCCAGCGGACATTTCTAAATTTGTTGGGCGGCTCCTCTGTCAGGCCAGCGAAGTAATTTACTCCGTCACCCTTACAGAGAAACGGGCCTTCCATCAACAGCTAAGTCAGGCCCTTCGTTCGTAGTCCCCTGTCGTTTGCTTTTATTTCCTCTTCCACTTTCCTCAATGCGACATACATTTTTGCTGAAGGAAGCAATTTCTTATCTGACCCTCTTAATCATGGCCACATTTTTTGCTCAAACGAAAAGAATGACTATAGAGACTGTTCCAGTGGAAATATGACTCCAGCACTGCAGATTACTAGAGTAGTTATATTTAGATAGATGCCACAGAGTCAGGAGGCAACTTGGGAGATCATGAATCATTCACTGGGGATGACCATGGTGAGCCCCCTACAATTTGGAAAGCGGTAGCCTGATTGGTAAACACTGTTTTCAATATTTACCTCTGAGGATTTCCTCAGAGAAATGGAAATAAACTATTAAGCAGAACCAAAGCAACATTTTGCTCTAGGGAAGTCCATTCATTTTATAAGGGCTATTAGAGCAACGAGGATATACATGATATATGTGAAATGTGAAATGGTGCTTGTGGGTGGCAAGTCTGAATGTGAAATGGTGTTTGTGGGTGGCAAGTCTGAATGTGAAATGGTGCTTGTGGAGTAGCGGTGGATGTCAAAGTGTTTGATGCAAGAACACAACAACTTCTTAGGGACACTGGCAAGCATGCCACTGTCCCAATCTGCTTCATGTCCCTAACTCAGTCTTTTAATGAATTTAGAATCCAGACTCATAGCAGAATTTAGTTCCAATATTCTAATCTTTGCACTTGAGCGAGCCCACCTCAGCATTTCGTTGTGACTGCTAATGTGGAAATTGTACAAAGCAGTGAGTTCCTGTAGCCCTATCTCTGATAGCCACTGTCAAGCACTGCAGAGTTAAGCTGTTTTCTGTGGGACAGCAGATGGTGACACCCAAGTTATTCCAATTTAGGGGCCGATATCGATGCCGGGCGGACCTGAGTCTGTCCAACATCGATCTGAAACTGGGACCGACCGACCTCCTGTCGGTGGTCCCAAACCAGCAATTAGGATGCAACCGAACACTGTTCGGTCACACTCCTATTCTTTACAATGGGAGCATGCATTCCAACCTAAATGCGTGCTCTGATTGTGAAAAGCTAAGGTGCAGTTCATCCCTGCACACGGTGGCAGGCACCTCAAGGTGCCTGCCACCGGGTGCAGGGATCAACAGGGGGGCCCAATAGGTGCCCCCTCGGCCGCCATCCGGAGGCCTTGCACCCATGGAGGCCCCGCTGGGGGCCCCCTAAGTCAACTTCCCACAGCCCTTCTGTGTCGGAGAGGCCGGCACAGAAAGGCTGTCGGAATCCGACATTGTAATCCCTCAGGCGGAAAGAGCCGCCCTTGTGACTACAGGAGGTTTTCCGAATGGCAGACGGGCTCTCCCGAGCCCATCGTAAGCCATTCGGAAATCCAGTTTGGATTCATTTCCGACCAACTCCATCAAAATGGGTCGGTCGGAAATGAATCCAAACAGGAGATTACGATGTCGTAGGAACAGCTCCGACCAAGGGTCGGAGCCGTTTTCTACGGCATTGTAATCGGCCCCATAATGTTGACTCCATAATATCCTGCTACCAGAATATCATGGAAGAAATACCAAGGGCTAAAATATCAGCAAGAGAAGTAAGTTTAGGTAAGTGTATGTTTACTTTACTTAACTCCACATCTACGTACTTTGAGGTTTTATATAAATGTATAAAGTATGTAGATGTAGTATTAAGAATACTAAATTTATACTACGCTGCATGCGATTTCTTCTTTATACTTTGGTCCTCAATATTTTGCCCATGATATGTTGGTAGCACAATATTTCTGTAGTTGATATTTCGACATACAGCTACCATTCAATGGCATCCTTTCAATCTGCAGTGACTCAAGGGAAGTAATGGAGAAAGGGAAAGATGATAGCTCGCCATCTGCCCACCTATTTATTGTCTCCATAGCCAAAACGTAGGGCATTGGAGCAACATCCACACTTACATCACTTCCATCAGGCCTGAGTTTCAGGAGATTTGTGTGTTTAAGTATGTGGTATGTGTATAGCACAAACATAGCTGTGAACCAGCGAAGCATTGAATGGGTTCAAAGGCAAATACACATTTAACGAGTAACTGGAGAGGTTGTTTGGGTCTGAGAGCAGAAGTGGACTCCGACTGTGTTGTGATGTAGTCGTCTATAAAGAGGTGTGTTTTCAGCTCTTTCCTAAAGAGTTCTTGGAATAAAGGTTCTCACTTCTCACGATCCAACATCATAGCAGTGACCTTCATATGTCACAGCAGTGAATTATTTGGATTTAATTCACTTATTGTTGTATCTTTCGATGTAAGGAATTGTAAAGCAACCCACTGAGTTAGGGAAGATAATGGAATAGAATTTGGCAACTCAGCTGACTGAAATATCACATCAATTGAAATAGGTCCTGAAACAATAATACCTCATGAGACCTTAGCACCCATTTGGTGCCCATTGGGCAGTCTCGCATAGGATAAACGCATGTTGGAATTCACTACCTTGTCCCTATAACAACCTATGCATTTATATGTGTATATGTGAGCACTTGGCGCATACCCAGCTCCAAAGCAATGGAGAGCCTTACAAGAGGAGGGGTTACTATAAAAAAAAAAGAGGCAAAACACAAGGCGGGTGCATGGAAGAAGCGGAGAAGTAGGCGTATGCATGGTAAAGCGTCGTGGAGGTAATGAGTTAGGCAGTACATCCAAAACCAATAATAAGTGGGGACTATTGTAGCTGAGAGGAGTAATTATACATGATGGCAGATTAAGAATATCCGACAATTAAATAACATCCCATCCATGTTTTACCTATATGTTTAGAAAAATATGTTTCAAAAGCCATACCTTTTCCCAAAAAGTTATTTACGAGTATCTGATGCCTCTGCAGACGCACACATACATGCATGTGCGCTCGCATTTGCACACACATAACCACCCAAAAGATTTGAACACTGTAATTTTCCACCAGCCATATAATTTTCGAGTGATGAAACCCATGGCCAGCACCCGATTCTGAAGATTGCAGGCTGCCCGGGGTCCACGAAGGAGACCCACTAAGAGGGCGGCCGCCTTAGTGCCACAGGAGGGCACAGGAGGCAGCCTCCCAGCGTTTGGGACCCTCAGGGGTCCAGTGTGCCGCGTCACTTCCGGGGAGGGGGCGAGGTACATATACCTCTCCCCGCCCCTTGGGCGCCCTCTTGGCCCATTCCCCTGATGCCGTTTAGACGTGTCCTAGGAGCTGTGGATCGGCAGCACGCGGTGAGTAGTTAACCCCACCCCTCCTCCCCCCCGCATGGTCTCCCCATCCCCAGGTGTAGTATCCTGGGCAGGGCGGCCCGTCCATGGGCGGTCCGCCTTGGGAGGCGGGGGTGTTGGACAACTCACGGTGGGCACGGGCCAGCACCGCCGGTGCTAGCCAGGGCACGGCCCCGAGTGGGCTCTGTGTGGGCCGGGGTTGGTTGGGGGCGAAGCCAGCAGAGATGCGAACAACCACCCCCCCCTGCCTTCCCCATGCTCGCATTCGGGTGTTGGCATTAAAGGCGCTCCCCCATCCAGGCTGAACATGGGAGCTTCGCTAAGTTGTTCATGCAGTCTGGCATGTTGCAGGTCCCCGGCTCGAGGCGGAGCCGATACCCTTCTGTTTTGGGGGGGCCGTTAAGGTTCCTAGCCGGAGCTGCTCGGGGGCCTCTGCCCACGTGGTTAATGGTGGCCAAGCGCCGAGTGGGCCTTTTGCTCAGGGGGAGGGCAGCAAGCGCGAGAGGCCCCCTCCCTCGAGGCCCCCTCCCCGCGGCTCCAAGGCTCCGGTGTTTAACAGGGGATTTGGTGTATTGGCCTTATGTTGCCGACTCTGTCCAGAGGATCCGGGCCCCAATTCCAGCAGTCTGTGGGGTCAGTGTATTATGAGCACGGACATAGGAGAGCTAGAGGTGGACTTGCCAGCCGTTCTGTGGAGCGCAAACCGGACCGGATTCACGCCGGCCCCTCCGTGCTGCACTGCCCACGCGCAACCCTTGCTAGTCCCCAGCGTTCCCAACTCACTGTGTCCGCCACAGGGTCACTACTTTCTGTATTCTGCGACCGGTAGCGGTTGGATCGGCTCTGTGCAACAGCTAGCTTGTATCCATTACACACTGCAACTCAACCCTCACATTGATCAAAATCTTTTTCAGTCGATTATCTGTGTCTGCTCGGTGTGTAACCCATGTGTGAACCAGTGCAAGAACCCTTGTTTTGTGACAGCGCACATGGTACATTCACGGCTCTGCACGGACGTGGCAGGCTGATTTTGAACATTGTGCACAATTTTATCTCGGCTTAGAATGGTGGGGGGCACACCATGCTGCCGTTGCGGGTCCCCGGGCCACGTTTGTGCATTGCGACCCTAAGGGCCGCGGCACACCAGGGCTCACTGGCACTCCTCTGAGTGCAATGGCGGAGGGAGGAATGACGCCTCATAACCTATTCCAGACTGTCCTCCCGCTTGGGCACACCGCTGGCGAAGACGAGCTTCGCATAGGATTACACACATTGGCCCTCTGTGTAGCGCTGCGCAGTGACCATCATTACCGCACTGCAGTCCCTCTCTCTCTCACTGTACAGTGTCCGTGACAGGAGCACTGTCTCTGGTGACCCTCGGGCCATTTCAACAGCGTCAGCAGTTCATTGGGGGCAAATCACAAATCTAACTGCCTGAATGTGTAATGTAAATACACGGCTCGAGTAAGCGCTCAAATACCTGCGGGTCGAGATAGCACTATATAGTATGCAAATATGCAAATGCGGATAGGATGTGGTCCGGCGGACAGACGGCAGACTTTGTTGCAGGAAACCAGGGTTCGAGCCTCGTCCCCATCCTGTGCTTTTGGCAAATCACTTGATCTCCCCGTGCCTGAATGTGTAATGTAAATCGGTGCTCATGGAAAGCGCTCCAATACCTTCGGGTCGAGTTCGCGCTATATAAATATGCAAATCTGCAAAAAAAATCAAAAAATCAAAAAAGTGAGTGTAATCAATGCTCGTAGCAGCAATGCAAGTGGGGCCAGGGGCGCGGGTCCGTTTAGTGCTGCCAGCTCAAGTGAAGAGTTTGGTACTTGCAGGCTGCGAAAGAGGACCCTGGTCCGAGTGGATGTTGATTCCTCCCAAATCCACATCTCTTTCAGAACTTGTAACCTGAGCCCAAGTCTTGCATCGATTGTGGCGCACAACCATGGAGCTCTCAGAAAGGGCCGACAGGCGGCTGTGTCGTTTCCTAGTTAAGAGACCCATTTCAGCACCTGGAATTGGAGGGCCTCCTCTCCAGCACCCAAAACAGAGGTTTGAGGCAAGTAAACAGACTCTGGTGTGGAACTAGCTCAGTTAGTCAGGCATGCTTCACAATGGCCTCCGTTCCGCCTCCTCGAGCCAGATGGACCACTCTGGGCTGGTTTCACTGGACCCATTACCTTCGGAGGAGTGTAGAAAAGGTCAGACAAGTGGGGCAGTGTAGTTAGCGAGTGCCATCCTGGTCTGTGATTTAAACATGAGAATTGTCAGGGGGCGTGGCTAATTTTGTAGCCAGTGCAAAGGCACCAGGACCCAGACGTCAGAGAGGCCCAGCCTGCTCTATACTGTGCTGTTTATTTAACAGGTTAATTTTGTTTTTTGGTAAGAATTGTTTTGATGTGCGTTCCTGGGTTTAGATCTGTGCGGTCGTTTCCTCTATGAGGGGGTTGGGGAGGAATCATTGCCACCGAGGCAGGCGCTGGTAAACCCAGAACGGAGGCTGGAGTGGAGCAGACGCTAAACACTGCATTCAATGGGTTGTGCACACAGGGATCCTCACAAGATAGAAAAGAAACGAGTATTTGCAATGCAATATGTCTCGCATTGCTCCATTGCTGGGGGCTTCCGGGGTATGGCACGGAAGGATAATGCGATGTTGCCGGTGTCTGGGTTAGGCGTACTGTGCCTCTGAGGCCCGGGATGGCTCGCTTTGGGCTGACTGGTTGTTCAGCATGCGGGCAGCAGCCTAGATGTGAGCTGGGAGTTGTTTTGGTATTTCACATCTTCACTTCGCCTTAGGAGATCACAGCGGTCCGGTACTGGTTCTCGAATTATGGTCTGATTAGGGATCGCTCTACTTGCGACTCCCTGCGCCAAAGATACAGTGTGTCCTTGAGAACATAGATCGATTTATAGTGAAGCAAACCTGGCCCTTTCAGGGAGACCTAAATTAACCTAGTGGAAACGGTATTACCATTTCAATGGTGCAGGGCGTCTCTCTAGGCCAGGCACTGCACCACGCATATGGATTTGGTGCTACATTTGGGCCTGCCCGCATGAAGTAATTAGTGGGGCTACATCGATGCGGGTAAAGAATTTGACAGTGTCTAGAACACTGCTCCTGGTACTAAGTATGATTGGTTTTGGTCAAGGTCGTCAGGGAGAGTGGGGGCCACATTGCATGCACGAGGTAGGGTGTCCCACTCAGTTAACGCAGGGCGACAGGGTCGATGGCAGCATCGGTGGTAGTCTGGTGGTATGCTTGTGGTTGTCAGCGTTGGTGTTAGTCAGGTTGTATGCTTGTGGTCAGAGACAGCCACATTTCAGGTAACAAGTTGGCTTATAGGGTGGCCTATAGGTGGCACTGCTCCTTTCAACCGGCATACATTATTGGCAGTAATATTAGTGAGCTGCTGCTGAGTTCCAATGTCGAATTCACGAGTCACTACCCCTGAATATTGACGCAAACACAATTAGAACTTGGCCAGAGTGCTCGCGCAGTACCAGCAACCTGGCAAAGGAAATCTAAGTAGAGGGTGTGATGGAGCATTACTAGTAAGTCAGCATTCCTAAGCCTCTCTGGGGATCTGTGGGTGGCTCAGCGAGACTGGCCGTGCCTCACCTCTTGGCGGATGGTGAACCCAGTTGCGGTGAAGAGACAGCGGGTATGGTCGAGCTTCCTGCATATTCCGCGAGCGGCCTGTTCATTTCTACCATCAGATTTCCATTTTGTTTGTGGCCAAACTGTGGGCGTTGCAATGACACATCGCGTCGTCGTTCATTCAAGTTGGTGCAGTCTGGTGTGTAACCTATGGCTGGTTTTCCTGGTTGTGGCCATGATGGTGTTGGCACTTCCAGTGGTGGGTGCCAGCCCGGCCCGCTCGGAGGGAACATTTACATAGGCATCTGGGACTGGGTAGATGATCACACCTATGCCCCAGTTAGATGACAGTGCGCCATACATGCGTGGTTGAATTTTATTAGAGGGTCTCGGGATTTTAGTCACTAATGAAAGGCTGTAGTCAGATAGTTTTTCCTTGCACATCAGCCGGTGCTGCGCTTCGGGGAAGCATTCAGACCTGATGACCATGGGGTCAGATTTGCACTAAGTTTGAAATGAAGAGGCATATGCTGGCATAGTTGTGCCCTACATAGCCAAGAAGTTTGTACCCCAAGAGTATAGCAGTAACCTAGGTTAGATTCAGCCTATCCGCGCTTGAAAAGTTTATATTCAATTCTCCCAGGGGCACAGGCTGTGGTTCTGGTGGCAAAAGTCTGATTAATGTGCCTGGATACAAAGTTTTTTATGGTCGTACTGCTTTACCATAACTGCTGTGAGGAAGGTTTACATCAGCACAGTACGCATCAGTTTCGTGTAGAAGGAATGCGGTGCCACGGGGTGGCTCAGAACAGGCAACGTCACATGATGTAGGTTGGTGGGGCGTGTGCGGTTAGGAACACGCTTAGGCGGCCGGATCATGGGTCGCAGAGCCATTATTTGGATGTACTGGGAGTATTCTGTTTACAGGATATGTGCTCAGTCCTAGTAAGGGTTCAGGCGCCAGAAGCGGCCCTGGGATGAAATTTGAGCACAGCAGTTCTACATCACAGGCGGAAGGGAGAACCTATTTACTGTCTCTGGCTGACAGCTCGCCCATTACCAGGGTACAGGTTGAGCAGGTATGGTTGGCATGCCTTCTATGCCAGGCATTGGGGGTCATGGCAAGCGCTTTGGCAGTCGCTCTTTCAAGAGCCAGCAACAGCAGCTTACAGGGTGGGCATACAAGCGGAAGCGCATCATGCAGGTAGGAGCGATGCCCTGTTTTCAGCTACCTCCAGCCTGGCTTCCTTCGGGGCCCTGAGAACCAGTGGCGGAGGGAAAGGTCCAAAACAGACTCTTCAGGGGTGGCATTAAAGGGACAGTATGAGCGCATCAAGCAGGCTGGACAATGGGTATCCCAATGTTTGAAAGGTACCCGGAGCCACCCAGGGGACTGGCCGGAAGGCAGGTTAAGGGCAGTATGTACAGGCACACTTGGAATATACCACTGGCACCCCGGTGATGCACCAGAGGTAATGGGGAGGGTGCAGGTACATTCCCACTGCTGGTGCAGTACATGGTTAGCAGCTTGAACCCCCCGAAGCTGGGGGAATAGTCAAGAAAGGGTGTTGAAGCACAGGCTTAGTCAACCTTTAAGGTGACGCACAGGTTGCACGCGGTGCACAATGGTATGTGGTCTGTCAGAATTGATTCATCAAGGTAGGCAGACTAACTGGTCAAGCTAACAGACGGTAGATGCCAAGCGCCGGCATTCTCGCCATCGCGGCACGTGGGGATTAAGTTATACAAGTCAAGGTGTTGGGGCTACACAGCTTAGCGATATACTGATTTGCAGCACAGATGCTCTTTTCTGGGACACCCGGCATCCCAACAAGTCTAGAAAGGGCATATGATCTGCATCTATCATTTTCACCATTCCTGTAGCGTTTCCACCTCTGGTCCACTACCTGGTACCCTCCAGAGTAGGCCTGGCAAAGGGCAGGGTCAAGGGTATGGATGATGGGCCATCCAGGCGTGCTGATACTGGCGCGATGGGAGGAAAGCAGGAGGTGGAGGCATGGTTTTCCTGACAGGTAATTTGGACGGGCTTCCAAGGCATGCACTGGAACAGCTTGCTAGGATGCTGCAGCACAGACTAAGGGGGGGTGTGTCCCCTCCTCAATTGCTGGTCTTCAACAGGAAGGCTATCAATGGGCAGTGGGGGGCAGTGCACGGGTACATTAGGTGCAAGCTTGATTAGTGTATAGGATGGGTGCAGTGGGCATTAAAGGTTAGCAACTTGGCATTTCGTTATGTCGCCAGGATCAAGGATCGGGGTGAATGGCCTTCTGTGCGTCTCGAGGGGCGGAATTCAAGAAATGGAGGCATGTGGTTCCTCCAATAAGTTTTCTTGGTTGGGGGTCCCAGCCATGTGCCGGGACAGCTGGCTTAAGCAGCTGCAGCACAGACTAAGGGGGTTGGTGTTTGGTTGAGATTAGGGACCTCCGGGCGGGATGCGCAAAGAATGGTCTACCTGTCCAGAGTGGGCATGGACTTGTCTTGTGTTGCCTGGCCCAGGCAATGAGCAGACTCTGGGGAAGAGGCACCTGTTGCAAGAGAAGGAGTCCTCCAATGGTAGGATGCAACCTTTGGGGGCTTGGGAGTTATGGTGGTCAGATAGCCCCCCCGTTTAAGGGTGTGAAGGCGCTCGGTCAGGGGAGGCCGGGAAACCCCGCGCAGGAGAATTGACCGTGCCAGGCGTAAATTCACCAACTGTTTGGCTTTATAGGTATGGTTTGCATGCCAAATCCACAAGGAGTTTGGCACAAGATGGGGTTTCACCTGTCTAGAGTGGGCATGGACTTGCTTTGCTGGACTGGGGGAAGCCCGGGAATCAGCAGGGTTTAGGGAAAGATGTTGTGATGGTGCAAAGAGGTGCAACCGGCCACAACCAAAGCGTTCTGGGCGGGTTTGGCAGCAGAGCGCATCAAGCAGGTGGGATAATAGGAATTCCTTTCAAAGGTACAGCCGTCCATAGCCACCCAGGGGAGTGGCCGGAAGACAGGTGGTTAAGTGTATCATGTACAGGCGAACTTTAAGTTGTCCAGAGGCACCCTCTCCGGCACCCGAGGTTTGATGGGGTGCAGTGTTATTGTGCAACTAGGTGCAGGATGGATTAGTTGTATAATATGGGGTACAGTGCTCATTAAAGGATATTAGTATCGAGCATGTCGTTATTTGGCAGGATCATAGGTCTGGGTCAAGGGCCGTCCGTGCGTCCTGGGAGCGGCACGATGGGAGGAATCCAATATATGGAGGCATGGGTTTTCCATCACCGACTTACCTTGGTTGGGGGGCCGGCCCAGGCATGCGCTAGCACAGTTGGAGGTCGAAGCCCGACACCACTGAGATAATTTGGTAGGGGGCTCCAGGTATGCGCTGGAACAGCTGGTATAGAAGCCCCTCCGGGGTAGGAGGGCATTGCGGCAAGATATGAAATACTCCTGGTATAAGTTAAACAACCAGTTGTACGCTGGGGTTTTATGATGGGCTGAGATAACCCCACTGTGAGTGTGGCGAGGGGCTCGGTCAGAGGATGCCGGGGATTCCTCACGCAGGAGAGTTTCAGTGCCAGGCACAGATGCACTGAACAGGGGGTTTGGTTCATCAGGCTTGGCCTGCTGCATGCTAAGTCCACTGTGATTTTGAAAGAGGATGGGGCGCGCCTGCCAGAGTGGGCAGGGACTTGTCTTGCTGGGCCTGGGAGAGGCCCTGGAATTAGAAAGATGGAGGTGAAGAGGCCTACCTTGGTGGGGGGCCCTGGCTGTGACGGTGGCCACACCCAGAGCTGTGGCGGAGTTACAGGGCGATCCAGAGGCTGTAGGTACATACGGGTACCATGTACAGAAGCACAACAAGGGTGCAAAGGCCAAATATCCACAGGGAGGTCCTCGCGTTGGACCCTGGAGGAGCGACGGCGCCCGTTAGTCCTACGGGCGGTTGTGGACCTGAGCAACCGGGGTTGCCTGGCAGGCTCCGCCCCGTATGGGGCGTGAGCAGGGGCGTGGGCTGTTGGTCCACTGGTGGAAGGGGTCTTCCCTCCCCCAAAATATGGCAAACACCGTTGGGGAGGCCACGGTGTAATTTGGCTCATCAGGTGGCAGGCGGCGAGGGGCTGCCTGCCTTGGGATCGCCCGTAAGATAACCCACCATGTTGGCATATTTGTAATGCTAATAAACCTGCAGCAGTTTTCTCCACAAAGAAGGTGTCTTGTCTGGTTATTTCTCTAGGAGAGTGCTGTATGGTGGGGTGGCGAGTGTTGCCGATATTGGCACTATGCAGGCTGCCCGGGGTCCACGAAGGAGACCCACTAAGAGGGCGGCCGCCTTAGTGCCACAGGAGGGCACAGGAGGCAGCCTCCCAGCGTTTGGGACCCTCAGGGGTCCAGTGTGCCGCGTCACTTCCGGGAGGGGGCGAGGTACATATACCTCTCCCCGCCCCTTGGGCGCCCTCTTGGCCCATTCCCCTGACGCCGTTTCCCTCCCTACCACATACCCGGCGTTCAGGCAGTGGGTGTAGGGTTTTTTTTTTGTCTAATGTATTATTTTGTGTTGCAGGCGGAGTTACAGGGCGATCCAGAGGCTGTAGGTACATACGGGTACCATGTACAGAAGCACAACAAGGGTGCAAAGGCCAAATATCCACAGGGAGGTCCTCGCGTTGGACCCTGGAGGAGCGACGGCGCCCCGTTAGTCCTACGGGCGGTTGTGGACCTGAGCAACCGGGGGTTGCCTGGCAGGCTCCGCCCCGTATGGGGCGTGAGCAGGGGCGTGGGCTGTTGGTCCACTGGTGGAAGGGGTCTTCCTCCCCCAAAATATGGCAAACACCGTTGGGGAGGCCACGGTGTAATTTGGCTCATCAGGTGGCAGGCGGCGAGGGGCTGCCTGCCTTGGGATCGCCCGTAAGATAACCCACCATGTTGGCATATTTGTAATGCTAATAAACCCGCAGCAGTTTTCTCCACAAAGAAGGTGTCTTGTCTGGTTATTTCTCTAGGAGAGTGCTGTATGGTGGGGTGGCGAGTGTTGCCGATATTGGCACTATGTTCCAGCCCCCACCCATCTCCTCACCCATTTCCTTGAAGCCCCCACTCTGTGTTGTGATGTTCACATAACACTGAAGCTGTCATAAGCATGTGGCACATGGACTCTGCAGCTCCGATTGATAAGCCACCCACCCACAGCTGTTTTCCTGCAATACACTAATCACTTCTTCTGCACCTAAGGTGCAGGGCTTCACAGTTCATGCTGCCGGTGATGCAGTGACTACTTTAATGCGAGGCCTGGCTGCCCCAGGGTGAGAAGGGAAATTAAGAAAGGCCGACATCACGATCTCTCATCTTTTTTTTGTTTAAAAAAAAAAAAGAATTAAAAGTGGGGCGCCCCGCAGCTTCTTCAGCTTACTTCTTCCTTTTCACATTTCTTTCTAGTCTGTCTTACAACGTGACACAGTGGAAAATGCAGAGAGGAAGCCCAAGGGTTTCTATGACTACAAGAAAATCCCCTGTCGCAGATGTGGGCTGATTTCAAAGACTGGAAGAGTTTTCAAGATGGCTGCACACATCGCAAAGCACTCTACTTCTCATAAATAAGAAAGGTTACAACAAAACCGAAGCGAGAAAACTAAAAAGCACATAAACCAGCATTTTGTAGCTGCTCTGCCACTTAGGTTTTTTTTTCATACGGTTTCACTTTATAGCTTTAGATCGATACCCTTTTATACTTGTCTTCCCTATTCTAGGTTTTCATTGGAAGGTTTTAGCAGAACTACTAGAATAACTTGAGCATGAGAGGGAGGGATGTTCACTAAACATAGGAGCACATAAAATGGAGGTTGAGGTTAAGTATCTGGCTCTGAGCGTCTAGTTATAAAGTGAATCTGTCAACAGCAATGCTGGAGATACAAGCTGGGTGTTGAGGATGCAATTCACATGGAGAGCTGGACATTGCCTCCCTCTGGCCCTGATTGTAAATGGCCTCTTAATTCCGAAAGCAGTTTCTGGCCCCATTGGAATGATGAGTACCGTGAGAGCACCACAGTTGAAATCTCTGGGTTAAAGTCTGGCACAAAATTAGTAAATACTGGGGAAACCGGACCCGGAATTACAGATTTCCCAGGTAATTCTTCATTTCTTGGTAGACCCTCAGGGTTCAAATCACAATGGGCTGAATTGTCCCCGCCCCTGGAGTACCGGTACCCCAGTACTAGTAACTCCAGGTTTGGAGAGAATCTGAATTATTTACAGGGCCACTCATAGGAGGGGAGAGGTGTGGTGCAGCGGCCAGAATAGCTGACTCTGGAGTGCAGGACTCATGGCTTGATCCCTGGCGACAGCTCAGCTCAGCATCATGTGGCTTTCAGCAATAGCTCACTTAGTCCCCCCAGTGCCTGAATACCCTTAGGTGGGATAAGTTCATGCTTTACAAATGTGGAATTATTATTATAATGAGGGCTTTATAGGTACTCCTGTGTTAGGAGCACATTTCTAGAATTTCATGGAATTCTCAAAAATTTCCTAAAAATAAACTTCCAGGACTACTCACATATATAAACACTGACAATCACAATTTTGGCAATTTTATATTCCTGAAAATGTAAGTAACATTAACATGTATTTATAAAGCACATTTACCTCTGAGTTCCTTGGAGCTATATAAAAATTTGCTAATGTTACTCAACTCTGTCAAAAACATTTCACCAACATAAGGAGCATGAAAGGGTTTGTTGACGCCTCTGATTTCTAACCTGTGACATTGAACCAAACACACTCCCCTATACAGTGCCCCACTTGCCATGCCCTAACCTTACCTTTTACTACATGTAAGGCACTCCTTAGGTAGACCCAAGGTACCCCCATGGGCAGCCTGCAGTGTATGTGAAAGGTAGGACATGTACTTGTGTGTTTTACATGTCCTGATAGTGAAATACTGCCAAATTCATTTTTTACAATCGCAAGGACTAGCTCTCCCATATGTTATCACCGGAGCTGCCTTGTAACATTTTAAAAGAGTAACTTTCAATTGGGATAGCTAGTGATTTGGAGTTTGGGCTCCCTGAGCTCAGAATTTAAAAATACATCGCTCAGTGAAGGTGGTTTTTAGATTATGTTTCTGAAAATGCTACTTTTAGAAAGTGGGCATTTTCTTGTTTAACCATCCTTTGCCTTTGCCTGCCTGTGGAATCACCATCTGGTTTAGACTGACAGGGGCTGTTTGTGCATTCACTCTAGACAGACACACAAAGGGAGGTGAGGTGTGGCCTGCATATCCTGATGGCCCATCACCAGGCTTATGGGCCTTCCTGAGCCAGGGTGGTGAGAAGAATTGTCACATACACCTGAATAGGGCTGTGCCTGGTCTCTCACTCCACCCCTCTGGAGTATGTCTGGAGCCAAGACCAGGCAGGACAAGAACTTGTGCACTACAAAGACAATCCTTTCAAGAATGCCTACTTCAAAGGCAAAAAGGGATATAAGTATTAGACCTAAAACCCCAGACTTTTAGAACACTTCTGGATCAAGAGAAACCTCTGCCAAGGAGAAGAGCTGTTAGGAGGAGTACTGCCCCTTTGCTGTGTGCTGCTCTGCTGGGTTGGCCTGCAGTTGCTGCTTCTGCTTTGGAGAGAAAAAGGACTGGACTTTGTTTTGTACGCTGCTTGTGAAGTTTCTCCAGGGACTTGTGTGTGCTTGCCTCCTGTTGAAAGTCTTAGGGCCATCAAAGACTTCATCTGCAGCAACCCCGAACTCCACTGCTGGGAGTTCTGACCTGCCTTTTGGTGCAAAATCCAGTTCTGGGCCCCTGGATGTTGTTCCTGCTGCAAAAAGCCTCAAGAAACCATCAAAATCGATGCATTACCCTTCCAGTGCCTGTTTTTCCGAATCAGCACTGCCGTGCGGGACGAATTCCCACGCACCATCGCCATGCGACCAAAGAAATCAATGCAGCGCCTGCCCGCGGCCGAAGAAACTGCCACAGCCCGAGTTCAGCGCACTGGTCTCCAAAGTCTGAGACCCTGTACTGACTCCGACGAAGGCCCAGCTGTGTATTGGAAAGAATCAATGCATTGTGGGACCGTGGGTGAAGAAATCGATGCATCGTCTGTTGATCACCGCCCCATCGACCGCCAGCGTGTCCGTTTTCCACGCATGGCATCTGTGCACCAAGTTTTTCCAAAGCATTCACCTGCAGACCAGAACCATCTTGGATTTCGATGCCTTGCATCCCCCTACAGTCTGGATTCGATGCAACACTTTTCCTGCATACAACAGAACTGACACATCGCCTCTCCAAGGACTCAGGAACCAATGCAACGTTGTGTTTTTTGACGCTTCCCTCCTCTGCGGCTGTTTTGCCTAGTGAATTTTGAAGCATCTGAAGGTACTTTGTGTAAAATCACCACATCGTTAGTTTCCTAAGGACAGAATTGCTAAAACCTTTTAAAAGTCATATTTTGAGTTGTGTATGTTGGGTTTTTGTAATTTTAGTCTTGTTTGGTTTAGATAAAGATACTTTATTTTTATACACTGGTGTGGTGTCCATTTGTAGTGTTTTCACTACGTCAGTGTGTGTGTTATTTACAAATGCTTTACACATTGCCTCTGAGATAAGCCTGACTGCTTATGCCAAGCTACCAAGGGGATGAGCAGGTGTTATCTTGGGTGTGTAACTCCCTTACCTTGACTAGAAGGAAGGGTCCCTACTTGGACAGGGTGCATACCACTGCCAACTAGAGACCCCCAATTCTAACAGAGTGATGTTGCATACGTTTAAGTGCGATGCAGTCATTATTGTGTAGGCATTGAGGAAGTCTAACTTTCAGAACGATTCCTGGTCATGCTTTAGTGATTCCTCTGTGCTTAGGTGAAGCTGTCACAGTATGTGTAGGCTGAGCAGTATTTGGTCTTCATCCTCTGTAAATCTGGTTACTATATTACCCATCTTGTGGCATTTCACTGGTCTGGTCTCAATCACTCCTAATGAACACTAGCTGACATACTGAAAATGCAAATAAGCCATTAAGCTTACAAGAGTGTCATAATTAGTATTTGGGCTCTCTTGAGATCTTACAGGCAATCAGGCCTTCCAGGCATGTGAGTATCAAAACAATGCATAGCATCAAAAAGTGCACCCAGCCTATCTCAGGGGGGAGTTTGGAAACAGGCAGGTCAAACTGTGGCTTTCAGATACAGTTCAAGAAGGACTATGGAGTAACTGGTCAGGGTTCTTCTTCATCTCTCTGGAATCAGGAAAAGGCTCCAGGATTAAGTACTGCCACAAAGTCAGTGTGCCCCAGCAAGGCTATAAATAGAGGAAAACTGGGATTTTTTTTATCCAAAATGTCACAAATGGTAACCATACCTAGATTAAGTAAATCCCACTTTCACAGCATAGCGCCCTCTAAAACGTATAGTGAGAGTTGCCTTCAGACCACTAAATGTATTTTTCTGACAGAAGAAGACTCAATCTTTTGGTGTAGTATAACCTGGCCCTTGTTTAATAGAATTTGGCGGATGAGATACTTCTTCAAATCTTGATGAATATCCACGTTGCTGTATTACAAGTGCCATAGATTATAATAGACTATTAATATGGCAGACAGGACATTAGCCATGTTTGCGATTGAGCATCCTGTCCACCAAACTCACAAGAAGGCCCACTGTGCCTTCGCTGTCAGTCTCCCTGCACTCCAAAGATGTCCCCTGCTCTGAGGCACAGCAGTGGGTGGGGTTCTACTGCTGAGCATAGAGCCTGTTTCCAGTAAAGGGAAGCAATGCCACACCTTTTGGACTCATTGGCATAGGATAATATCCTTCACTACAATCAGGGGAAAGGCAGCCACAGGCAGATCTTTAAAATGTAATGTACCATTCTATAATTTCTTCAGAATAGATATTAAGAAATATAATCTCGACATACGTCATCAGCATTCGGTGTAACAGCCGCACAGCTGTGGAATGAACTCCCTCTAGACATTAGGCAAATTCAATCTCTGCCCCTATTTAGAAAGCAGCTAAAAAACTGGCTGTTTCCCAGGTAGGGTCTGGCTGAGTTCCCAATAATGTTTTCCTGGGTAAGATGATCACAGGCTCCAATGTCGATTTTGTCAGTCACAGCGCCAGGATACCCGTAGGGCGACAGTACGCGCTATATAAGAATTATTTACATTACATATACCTTGCAAATTACAGACATATAGATACCATCTCCAGGAGATTGAGGGAAAATATGTCTGACATAGTGAGCTATACCCTACTCATTTCTGTGTTTGTCAAAGGCCAGCATGCTACCAGAAGACATGGGAGCTGGAGATGGCTTAACAATGCTCGGCCATTTACTTTTAAAGAGACAATCGCAAGATATGGAAATCTTTGCATGTGTCATGCCTTAGACAAAGAATGATTGCAAGGATTAAAAAAAGCACGGTAATAATGTGTGCATAGAGTAATTTGAATAAATGTTGAAATATTTTGGAATAGTAAAAAAAGTGAAAATCTACTTTAATGTCATTGGGTCAAATTTATCAATGCCTACGACAGTTAGGTCATAAATAGGAGTGGTAAAAAGTCTGTTTCTATCAGTCCGTCTGCTTTATTTACAGTTTGGCAGCTGCGGAACATCCACCAAAAAGTGCAAGATGTCCTGCCTGCCATATAGAGAGCGCACTGAGATCCGCGGCACTCTAAACATGGCGGATGTCCCTTTCCACAAAACTCCAAATAAGGCCCTGAGTCTTTTGAATAGCATGGTGAAAATCTAATTGGGTTCTCCTTCCTGTGACCTTATGTTGATCTGTTAAACATGGAGTGTTAAGGAAGAATAATAGTAAAGGAAGTGGGCTAGACTTCTTATTACAACATATTGGTCTCATGGGCATCCAAGGTGTAGATTCCTGAAAGATTACCTTTTACTCCAGTAGATAAGATTCAGTATGGTGCCTAGGTGGCTTTTAGTTAGCACAAGGGAATCATAATGGTCACCACATCATAAAAGTCAGGGAGGGGCTGAGAGAAGGCAGAAACCTATCCCTTTAGTTGAGCTCATGAAGTGTGTCACATCACCTAACTCTGAACAGCTAAAAGTAAAACGAAAAACTTGGCCTGATTTGGGGTCCAGGACTCTGGACTGTTTGCATAGTTTGATACAGTTGTCGTTATATTGGATGTAGTAAGGACTCTATAGGGGCATTTGTATGGGAATTAACTAATGGCAAAGCAAATGAGCACAGTTTGGTTGCTCCTGGGTGAAGAACCAAACTAATTACTAAAAGTTTGATAGAAACACTTCCAAAGCACCAAAACACCTCAGACACCAACGAATCATGTGAAACTCAACTGTGCTATTACAAGGACATATATGAACAAATCATATACAAAATCAACCTAACCCTGCCCCAGAATGAGCAGTCAAGTCCAAATATCTCCGCCTCTTCTTCCTGTTCAATGTCACTTCAATACAAGAAAAATGAATAAGCACAATATTCAAATATTGCTAATAATACGTCGTGGGGAATAAAGCCACCATCTGTATTCCCAGACACTTGTGTGTTGGCTGCCCTAGCCGTGCATGCTACACACCCCATCAATCCCCAGGGAGTGAGAAAACGAAGCGCTTGTCACACCAGCATGGTATTGGCTTTTGAGGGGTGCTGGGGGTTAATTTAAACGCACAGCTTGCTCCTACTAATTATGAATGGTCATTTAAATGGAAATCCATATCCCTTATTTTGAAGAAGCATGGTAATCACCAATTTCCTTCTGGCGAGGTTTCTTGCAGAAAATGTAATCTTGAAAGTGCGTTAGACAAAACGCACGTCATTTTAAAATCTTTAATGCCCTGACCACTATATGTTGTTTTTTTATTCTATGTATTTATCAACATTTGCATAAAAATTCAGCTAAGAGAGGTATCTCTCTTTATTTCACAAAGGGCATAGCATCTCACTGATGACTTATGTTTGCCCTGTACAATTTGAGCCTGTGGGATGGCCCAGTGCGACTATTTTAAGGTGAGATTGCTTTGACTGAAAGGATCACAGGCAGTTTTGCCATCTAGCTCCCCAGATACATGGACACAGGAACGATAACCCTGGAGTGGGTCTATATGTTGAATGAAATATAATTTCTCATTTGATTTCTATTTTTTGGAGGTGGTGAGCTTAACTCCCTGTTTGACAATGTATTCTTTCCTCATGAGAACGCTGGCAGCTTTCATTTCAAAGCAGTGCTGCATAACTAGCTCTGGATCAAAAGGACATCAATGCCATTGATGCCCAGGCTGAAGCACCTCTAATGTGAAAAAGAAGTGCAGTACATCTCATCCACTCAGGGAGTGGGGGCAGGAGGCAACTTCAAACAATTCTGTGTTGATGCAGACGTATATCCTGTCAACGAGTCGGGATACTGCAGACCCCTTGTCAGTACATCTACTGGTTTTAAATGTGAGCCTTTTGGAAGATGTTGAAGTAAAACATTCTGTTGTGATGCTCAGTGTCTGGTGTCCACCATGTTTCATCATCCTTTGAATGTGATGATATTTTAAAGACAGCATTGATCGTATTCTTCCCATGACCCCCACCGCCTGCTCGCAAGGAAGGAAGAGCTAGTTTTATCAGCAAAGGGCAATGTTGAATTGCAGAGAGGACCCCCAATCACATTCATATTTTTTATAAATCTGATAAAGGCTTCAAATGTGCAGCTCTTTATGCAAATTAACTGGCATATAATCAGTAGCGGCTCCCTTTAATAACACGTGGTGGGGTGGGGGAGAGGGGAGGAAATGTGGGAGGTAGGGGGTATATATTAAAAAACTAAAAAACACTCACCTGCTGTTGTGCTGCCTGCCGCTGTTTCTGTGTTTTTCTGCTCCAGTTCCTGCACACTGTGCAGGCTCCTAGATGCCAATCAAGATGCTGCTTTCATGAGATCAGCACTGTGATTGGCCTGAGCTGGCTTGTTTCATGTTCGCCCAGGTCCTAGAAGCCTGTGCCTCTAGTCCACCTGGCTGTACAACACAGCTCAGGTGGAGAGAGATCAAAGTGTGCATGATGGTTTGGACGGCCTAAGACAGCCGGCCAAACCGACATGCGCCCTTACAGTGTGCACTACTCCTCCCCTGCTCTCGTCATGGCCCTGCCAGACTTGCCTTTAGCAGAAAGAAAATGGTTTCATTATCATTTTATTTTTCCTGTTTCTGTCAGCTGCCTAGCATTCAGTGGTGAGGCAACGCTCCTCCGCCATAGCGGAGGAGCCGCCGCTGCACATATGAGCATTGCTATTCACTGTGACTTCAGGACGTCATTTTGTACAAAGCTCTGAAGAACATAACATTAAAGTATTGCTTTTTTTCTGTTGAACAACAAAACATAGTCAATAGAAAAGGGGATAATCCAAAGACTTTGAGATGTCAATATTAACAAAGTGTGAAATTATTACATTTTAGTTAGTAGGTACAAAGTACATGTGGGAATGTACACAAGAAAATGCATGTGCCTGTGCATGGGCACACATACACACACATGCACATGGGAGAACAGTCACCGCTATCATTCACTCTCTCTCTGTTAAGCCAGTGACTATTTACTTGGTTACAATGAGTAGGACATTTGTCTGTTTAGGTACTTAAGAAACATGCAACTTTCATGGGCTTCTGTGATATAAATTGTATTTTAGTTGGTGCATACATCATGTGACTCAACTAAGTTTAGAATTATTGTGACTTGATCACTGAGCTGTTTCCTTACCAGGGATCCCATATCTTCCTGAATCAGTGGGAGGCACTCTATTTGTGCATAGGTTTCTCTGTCCTGGAAAATTTCTTTAAGTTCCAACAGAAAATGCCCTCTAGACTGAGACAACAGAGATGTCATTCTGTTAAACATGTTAAAATGAGCTCCTTCTTCTTGTGGTTGAATACACACTCTTGATGTGCTCAAATCATATAATTTTCTCCATGTGCCGAATCTCATTCTGCCTCAATTCAAGTTGTTCGTGTGCTCCCTTTTCCATCCCAATGCTCAAATTATCTTTCTGTTTCCTATATTGGGGCCATCATTATTGTCTCTCCCAGTACCAAAAATCCCATCTCCTCTTAGTCATTTCAGTCCATCCTGATTGCCCAAAAACTCAAGTCTGTTTTTTCTATGGTCAAGCCCCATTTCCTTCCTTCTATGGGTTTGGATCGTGGTCTTTCCCTCTTTACCCGCTGACATCCCATCATCTGTTTTCTGTGCTTGACCACCCTTCCAAGCGCAAGAACCCTTCCTTTCTCTCATTGTATTTGAGTATCCTTCCCTGAGAACCAATATTCATTGCATTCCTCTCCACAGATATAGCCAGCTCATTATTTCTTTTCCCTATGCCGGAGGACCCTATCCCTCTTCATCTCAAGGCTAGTTCAGATGTCTGCTGCATTTGATTGAAGATGTAGATTTAGCGACATGGGTGAAAGGCAGTCAGGTCCATTCCTTTCAAAAGGACCATCTGGTTCATCAAAGTTGAAACCTTGGAATTTAGACACAGACAAGAACTCCAGGTTGGATGAATGATTATATTACAGTAATACTGATTGGGCCAGGTCTAAAGGCCTAATTATGGGGCAAATGTTCTGAAACAATGAATGAATTAATTAATGTATTTGGTGTGCTCCATTCAACCATTCTCTTAGAAAGAATTCATGCATATCTTCTGGTCATGAGGGGTAGATGAATATTACGTGCTCTTTTAATGAAAGAATACTCTGACATGGTTACTAATCTAATACTATGAGCATGGTTAATCAGGGCCATACATTAGTCATAAGGACTGATCATGAGTGCTAAAAAAGTAGGCATGAAATTTTAGTGCAGACTCAATACATAGGGAACGTGTCAGTACAATGGGCATATAGGATGGGGCAGAACCTCGAACATAATAAATTGGGGACCAATCTGTGCTGAGAGATCATGGACTAAGATTTCAAGTCTAGTGACAGGTTTAAATTGTGTCCAATGCAGGACAGGATAGGGGCAATATATTTTGGCTAATGACAATACTCTGGACCTGACAAATATGGACCCACTGCCAGGCCACAGTAAATGGTACAAACCTTCTTAGGCCCGATGACTAGGTGAAAACTCTTATAAACTAGGTCCTGGTAAATGTGTGTGATCTGAAGGTCAGAACTTTAAATCCTGACTTTAGACAATGAAGGACTCAGCCCTTCATCCTTCTGAGGTTGATACATTTAGTACCATTACATTGGAAACTAATAGCACTGTCACTTACAATAAGCCAAACAGTAACAGACGTGTTTGTCTGTGTGTGTTTGTGTAAAAATAGATATATATAAATACAACTCTACAAGATAACTGGTATGGAGAAAGGAAAGGCAAGTGCGTGAGTACTTGGATAATGGAGGGATTGTGGTGGAATATAGGAGCCAGAAGCCGTTGAAAATGTTGAGGGTCAGTGACTCACCTGTACATCGAGCTTTGGAAGGAGAAAATAAATAAAAGGTGGCACAGGAGTCTCCTCAAGCTAGCAGGCCAAAATTATTAAGCATTATGGAGACCAGAATCCGTGAAATGAAAACTGCAGTCCATCCTGATTGGCTTACTCCTCTCTAGGACAGGCCACGGACGCTGCATTGACCTTTGGCAATAACCCCGGTTCTGACTCTATGGACTAGTGTTGCTGCAGCATTGTGACCTTTTCCTATTAATGTGCTTTAAGACTGACATCTTCGTCAATATCGTACATTTGAGGTCTGTGTGCGCTGCTGTCTTGTTCAGTCAACTCACAGAGAGAGAAGACCTCCTTGGAATGTTCTAGAAAAGCAGCAATCGAAATTCTTAAGAGAGGGCTTGCAAAAACATTTATGATGCTGCATATGTGGTCATGTCCTAAGATCTAATACACATGTTACGGTAATTGCCCTTGGTTTCAAGATTTTAGGAAGATACACTTGGAAGGTCTGTTTTTCAGAATGAAGGACTATATTGAGTCTAATATGCGTTTCTATTTAAGTTCTGAGCTGTCCCTGTGGTTGCTTTTAAATGTTATAAATAATTTAAACCATATACTGTTTTATTAGATACTGTTGTTAATTGGATATTTTGATACTGAAAAGATAAGTAAGTTAAACAATAACGTTTTGTAAATAGAAGTGTAGGAGCTAGAGGTTAATTAATGCAGCAAACCCACATCAGTAAGGCGAATTTTACACTCTGTATGAATGAGAGAAGATTAGATAACTTGATAACATTTATTTGAGCAATCACATCAAATAAAAATCATACAGTATATTCTATGCTGAGCACTGAAACGAAAAACATCGCAGAAGATGGTAGACGAATGAAAATACACACGCCAAGATAATGTTTACAAAATAAGGTAGAGACAACTAGGGACAGAGTGCAAGTTAACTAAACCAAAAAGGTAGCTCTTGAGGCAAATGATGCAAAAGAGACACATGATAAGGTCACAGAGCCATTGAATAAGGATATTGAATGAGATATTTTAATAAGAGTGTTAGACCTGATATCCAAGGTGTGGTATTTCGCCAAACGTTTTGCCTTCACCTCATTACTTTGCAGAACTCGTTTATGTTGGCATTAGGAATCTGTGCACTTTACCCCTGCTAACCAGAGCTAAAGTGCTTGTGCTCTCTCCCTAAACATGGTGCAGTGGGTCCACACCTAATTGGCACATTACATTTACTTGTAAGTCCGTAGTAAATGGTACTACCTGTACCGAGAGAATGTATTTTTTTTCTTTTTTTATATTATTTTCATGGGAGTAAATTTGCATCACAACAGATAAAAAAAGTCCACTAAATTACATAAGCCAAGACAGGGGAAGAAAAAGCATAGGGTACAAGATCACGAAGTGTATAAAGTGCAAGGTGGGTCATAGGTTACCAGCCATCAGAGACAAACGTAGATATTACAATGACAAACTCTAGTCATGACCAGCCCGGACCCAGCTCAGCCACCCACTCATAGGGTCCCAAATCATCTTTAATCTAGTTCTCCGATCATCATTGTCTAGTAGAGAGATCTTTTAAGTGCATGTAGTCAAGAATTCATACCACCAGATCGTAGGGCTTGGAGCCTCCCCTAATAACCAATGTCGAGCCAACACTAAGCTTGCCAGAGAGATGGCAAAATAAATATATCCTCGCAAGATGTGGTGAAATGGAAGAATAATGCTCTAATATTATTAGTTTAGGCTCCAAAACAACATTGACTTCAAAGATCCGATTTAGCCTCCACAAAGTGGTCACCCAATATTTGCTTAAAGACGAACAAGCTGCAAAAATGTGCAAGGGTTCCGCTACCTCCCTGTTCTATTGAGCTCTTCAGGTACTCACCAGACAGGCTTTTTGGCACGTAAGTCCAATAATTTAGAGCAGTGGTTCTTAATATGTGGTCTGGGGACCTCTGGGTGTCCACAAAGCCTTCTCATGAGGTCCACGACTACTTAGAAAATGAAATAATATTAACAGATTAAGAAAGTAAATATGAATAGAGAAGCAAAATGTAAAATTAAACATTTTAAAATGTTCTGTAAATGTGAAGGAATTTGAAATTTGAGGATACAAATTAAGTTAGTATCCTCAGATTGATCTGTGGGAGCAGTGAAAAAACATCGAAGTGAACATAGTACAGACAGGTGAATTTAGAAAAGATCCAATCTTCTCATTAAAATTATATTTTTTATATCTGTTCATGAATTATATAAAATATTTTATAATTTGAGTATTTGTTTGATGAATGCCTATTTTGTTATTTTTTGTGTATTGCTTTGCAGGTCAAATCATAGAAAAGCTTAGCCGGGGTCCTCGCCTTCCAATAATGACTCGGTAGGGGTCCCAGGATTCCAATAATGAATCAGAGTAGGTGCACAGGTTCCAATAATGATTAACAACTGGGGGTCCACAGAAGTCAAAAAGGTGAAGAGCCAAATTCAATATGCATAACACATTTTTGGACAAGGCTCCTGGGGTATAATTTGGCTCAGCATTACAGCCAATTGAGAAATTCCGGATCAACTTACTTGCAGGCTATCTGCCATAGGATACAGAGTGAAACTCAAGGAGTTGAGGGTTCCAGACTGCAGAGCACACACTGCCAGTCAGAACACAGCTGAAGAATCTTCTCCACAGGAAACCTTTGCAAACTAACTATTTCAACAAGCATGTGACTGAAAACATGCAATTCTGGAACACTGCAGTTCACAGCCGTCAAACTCTCAATTTCCTATTTTCCAAAATGTTCTTTATGTCAAACCCATCCAATTTATCTAAACTTATATCTCCATTACTAGAAATGTGGATGAACTGTTACGAGAACAATAAATCTACTTGATACTGAATATCGTCTCGGGGAATCATCAAATTTAGGAAAAAAATTGTATGCAAAGTAAATTGCTTTGAAGTAGATACAAGGGGTAAAGTCTGGAGTTTTGAAAAATATCTAAAATAAACAAATAAATAGAAATGCAAGTGCACAGCATTAGCTTAAGACAGCTATTATACATATCTTATTAGTGTGATGGATGAGTAAAAAGTGAAAAGCAATCTCCTAGTAATTAGTCTTTTAAACCCACACAGAGCTGAATACCACATATTAAATTAGAACATGTGAATGGATAATTAATGAACATTTCAAAAGTGGAAAAATGAATATTGCAACCATAAGATAAAACAGGAGTTGGTTTTTTTTGTGCGCCTAGGGGCATATTTATGAGCCCCTTGTGCCATCACGTTTTGTGACACTCCGGTGGACCAAACCACAAAATCATATTTATGAGGTCATGCAAAGCCACTTTGCATAGCTTTGAATGGCCTCAGAGATGGATTAAGGCAAGGCCGCACAAATTGCAGCGTTGCCTTACTCTGCGCTAGGGAGGCATTCCATGGTCATTGCGGTCGGTGTTCCCACGCAACTCCCATTAGTTTTGACGCTTCCCCAGATTTACAAAACCAGGGGAGGTGCAACAAGGACAAATAACTTTATTTCTCCTAGTTTTTATCTCTTTCAATGTGTGCAGCATTGTGCAAAACACATAGAAAGAGGAAAAAGCCTCCCAGAATTGTTTTTGTGCCGGAAGGTGCCCCTTCCTGCACAAAAACAATACTGCCAACAAAAAAGGTACCCTTGCGCCATAGTGCAAGGGTGTCTGCATTAGCGGTAGGCTGCCGAAATGGCGCCATCTTAGGGGGAAAGGACAGGAATGCACCGTATTGGATAAATGCAGTGCTTTCCTGCCCTTTCACTTTGACGTAGGGCAGCACAGCAAGGTGACAATGCCCTGTGCCAAATACCCATAAATGAGGCCCATAGTCCATTAGAAAAGAAAATAGGAAAGTATAAAAAGATATAAAGATTGAGGAAGATCAAAAATGTGAGGAGAAAAATGTAAATGACATATTCACACAACCAAATGTACTTGTGGAAAATCACTTACTCATCTGTACAGAAATTAACTGGAAGCAGATACAACCTAGAACATAATAAAAAAAATTGACATCAATTTAAAATTTGACAAAATATATGGTTAGTGTCCATGACCACAGCATCCACAAGCAAGATATCTGAAGGGATTCTATACATCAGAATGAGGTCACAGGCATTATAAAATCACTGACTGAGCTCTCCTAGTGCATAAACAGTGTGTTAGACCTGTCAGCCTTAGGGTGGTCTCCCCCAAACCGTTTGCCTGCTTACCTTCTCTTTTTGCTGATTCTTTTTGTTGGCCTTGGGACTCTAAAGTGCATGTGCTTCTCCCCCTAAACATGAAAGCATTGGTGTATACAAAATTGGCATATTTAATTTACGTATAAGTCCCTTGTAAAGTGGTATGCCATATCCCCAGGGCCTGTAAATTAAATGCTACTAGTGAGCCTGCAGCACTTATTGTGCCGCCCATACAAGTAGCCTTTCAAACCTTTTTCAGGACTGCCACTGCAGGGCCTGTGTGTGCAGTTTACTGCCACTTCGACTTGGCATCTAAAAGCCTTTGCCAAGCCTTAAACTCCCCTTTTATTACACTTAAGTCACCCCTAAGGTAGGCCCTAGGAATCCCATAGGGCAGGGTACTGTGTTAGTAAAAGGTAGGACATGTACTTTTAAGTACCGCATGTCCTGGTAATGACAAACACGCAAATATGTTTTCCACTACTGTGAGGCCCACTTCTCTCACAGGTTAACATTGGGAATTCCTTTATACACTTGTAAGTTGTAATTCCTGATTAGAAAGAAGAAGCTGTAGCATGTTTTATATCTTTATGGTATAATCCTCTTTACTGGTAAAGTTGGATTTGACATTAATATTTTAGAAATGGTACTTTTAGAAAGTGGACATTTCTCTGCTCTTACTGCTCTTTGTGCCTGCAGCATGTCTCCAATACATGTCTGGGGTAGGTGACAGCTACACTTTGTGCATTTCCTCTAGACAGCCACAAGCACAGGAAGGTTAGGTGTGTCTGAGCACTCATCTGGATTCTGATGGCCCTTCCTGGGCAGGAAGGGAGGGAGGAGCTGACACTTGCACCTACATAGTGTCCTGTTCCCAAACAAAGGGTTGATTACCCCCTCTGGAGCCAGAGCTGGGAAGAAAGGGCACTTGAAAGACCCTTCTTTGAAGTCACCCTCACTTCAAAGGCACAACTGGGTATAAGTATTGGGGCTCTGGCCCCACCAAATCAAATAGTTCTGGACCTACAACTGAACTGTGTCATAAGGACTGCTGTGCTGCATCAAGGAACAACACTCTGATGGACTATTGACCTGGAATGCCTGCTTTTCTCTGGTGCTGCCCTGCTGCGTGCAGCTCTCAGACCCTGCTGAGGAGAGCTGGATTCTGCTTTGCACCAAAGTGATCTTCAAGGACTTGTTGGCTTGCCTCCTGTTCTTTGAGACTCAGGGATATCAAAGTCTCTACCCCTGCTCTTGTGCCTGGTTCACTGGAAGTGGGCCTAGATACTGGCTTCAGAGGCACTGACACATCCGCTGACTGATTGAGCAGAAATTGACGCATCGTCCTTGTTGTAAGAACAGAACCCGGCACATTGCATCAGAACTGCCGGATTCAACGCATTTCGGCCTCTGTGCTCCACCAACGGAACTGACACATCGCCGGCACTGCGGGATCAACATTGACGCATAGCTCAACGCATCGCTTAACTGCGCCCCACAGCTCGCTGTTGTGACCAGGATAAGGTACTTTGTTCCCCAGGGCCTGCGTGGGTCCTGTAGCCGGCTTGCACTCCATCGTGGTCAGCCCGAACTATTGACTTTGCCCAGAACCAGCGCGACCAGATAACCCCCATTGGTGCTTATTGCTTCTAAGTGCTAGAACTCTTTTTATTCGTTATAAAATCATAATTTGACTTCTACTTATTGGATATTTGTTGCTTTTGTCTTGATTTATTTATAAAATTCTTCTCAATTTTTCTTAACCAGTATGGAGTCTTTTTGTGGTGTTTCCATTGTGCTACTGTGTGTGTGTGTGTTGCACAAATACTTTACACATTGCCTCTTTAGATAAGCCTGACTGCTCTGTGCCAAGCTACCAGACGGTGAGCACTGGTTATCTTTTAGTGTGTATCCAGCTCACTTTGACAAGGATTGTGGTTCCTGCTTGGACTGGGGGCATGCCTCTGTCAGCCAGAGATCCAATTTCTAACATTGGTGATCAGCGGCCAGGACAGAACTTGTGTTTGTGCAATACTATATAGTAACACAGTGTTCACTACTACTCTATACTAAAGATCAATTTGAACCTTTTTCAATCCTCCTTAAATTAGCTTTTTGATTTTTTGCTAAAACCATGTCTCTCTCTGGAACCAGCACTTGCATCTGCACCTGAAGTCATTGATTTTAGTTGGCCTAGATAGAATCCTATACTGTGGCCCAGTTTAAGGATTTTTGCAAGGGGTTTCATGTATCTATGACAGGCTTCACCTGAAAATGTGGACCATCAGACGGCTTTGAGAGCCTGGGCAGAGGCCCAGAATGCAGGGACTGAGGTCCCAGAGGAGGAGGAAGAGGAGCAGGAGATTGAGGAGGAGGATGAGGAGCTGATCCTCGGATCTGCTGTAGATATGGGACTGCCTGTGGAGGGCCAACAACATGCTGGAAGCAGTAGTGGTTCCCAGAGCAGGGAGAAGAACCTCATCAAGAAACCTGTCCCCAGAAGAGATGTCAAACTGGAGGGAAGAGAAAAGCTCAAGCTGGAGCATGCCAAGTTAGAACAACTTGAGACTGAGCAGGCTCTAGCTGAGAGGAGACAAGCTTGGGAGAAATAGAGGCTTGCCATGGAGGAGAGGAATATGGCCATGAGCTCAGTCTCAGAGAGCTGAACATAAGAGTCCCACAAATGGGGTCCAGCAGCAGTAATGATGACAGCATAACTGCAGTGTCTACTACTGAAGTAAGAGTTTGGATACTCAAGGATTTGGTGCCCAGTTATGTGGTGGGAAATGACATAGAGAAGTGGTTTGCAGTCCAAGATTGCACAAGGTCCCAGAGGAGTCCTAGAGTGGTAGTGTATGGAGATACATTCCCACAGTTGGGAGGGACACATTTTTCACACTAGAGGTGGGGGACCAGACATGCTGCACTGCAATGAAGGCCATCTTCATCAGTGAGTTTGGGCTGACCACTGAAAAGAATAGGCAACGGTTCAGGGCCAGCCGCAAGATCTCATAACAGACATGGGTGGATTTCTTAGAATATGCTAGCAAGGCACTGAAGGGCTGGTTGAGGGGCAGCAAGGTTGATGATTATTCAAGGCTGTACAACTTCTTTTTAAAGGAGCACATGCTTGATACTTGTCTTCCAGAGCTCCACCAACACCTGGTTGATAGTAAGTTTTCTGAACTGAGGAAGCTTACTGAGGAGGCTGATATGTGGGTCAGCACCAGAGTGTCCAAGAAGGTTTCTGGGGGGGACTCCCAAAAGGGTGGACAGGGTTCCCATCAGAAGAGAGAGAGGGGAGATGAAAAGGAGTTCTCTCAAGGCCCCCAAACAACTCACAAGGAAAAGGGTCTCATTCCCAATCTGGCCACCAGAAGAAAAACTACCCTGACAAAAGTGAGCATCCCAAAACTCACAAGTGCCATGAGTGCTTCGTGTATAGACTCCACAAGAGGGATCTCAATTGTCCAAAAGTATTCAACCTCCTACTGGAGGAAAGGTTCCAGGGGCGATGAGTATAGTGCTGGGGGAGGTGTTTGTCCCAGTTAATGGGGGGGGGAGTTTAGTGGGGTCACCCTAGTGTCCATGGGTGATAGTAAGATGGTTCCTAAGATCCATGTGACCTCTAATACTACAAAGTATAGACAATAGTTCACCATCAATCCGCAAGGTGTGGATGCTCTGAGGGATACAGGTGCCATCATGACTATGGTAAGGAGTCAGCTGGTGTCCCCAGAGCAGGTGATTCCCACTGCATTACACCAGGTTGTGGTGGCTGACAACAAAAATAGTCACTATTCATTGCCCCCTGTTCCATTGAGTGGGGGGGGAGTTCAGGTCCTCAGATAGCCGCAGTAAGCCCTGCCATGCCTGTGGACTGTCTGCTTGGTAATGACCTTGAGCACTCTACCTGGTAGGAGGTGAAGCTCAAGGCTCATGTGGAGATGTTGGGGGTACCTGATTGGATCTGTGAATTCCCAAGGTCCATGGCTACCCAGAATGAGAGTCAGAAATGGCTGGAGCCTAGATGAATGGTCCAGCCAGCTGCTAGGAAAGGGAAAGGCAGAGGGTATGGGAAACCAGCCCCTGAATGTCTTCCCAGTGAGGTGGATGGGGCCTCTGCGGTGGCTGCCCAAGAGCCCACGGAGAAGGACCCTGCTCCTCTTGATGGCCTGCCAAAGCTTTCTGGATGGCATATGGAAGGAAGGCCCACTAAGGAGGAATTCTGTAGGACACAGAGAGAGTACCCAACCCTTGAGGACATGAGGCAACAGGCCTAAGCCCAAGCAGCAGGTGATGCCTCTGGAAGCCATCACATTCACTAGGAGGACAACCTACTTTACAGTGAGCCTAAGGCTCCTGTGCATGGGACAACAAGGGCCCTGGTGGTCCCCCAATGCTACAGCACTTGCTACTGGAGCTGGCTCACTGGATTTCTCTGGCGAGACACTTAGGCCAAGACAAGACCTTTGCAAGACTTGTCCCCCGCTTTTCTTGGCCTAGGATCAAGACTTCCTCAGATGCATTCTGTAGGACTTTTGTGACCTGCCAGGCCAGTAGGAAAACAGGACAAAGGCTTAAAGTCCCCCTTAATCCCTTGCCTGTCATTGGCACAACCTTTGAGAGGGTGGGCATTGACATTGCAGTGGCAAAGACTCTGGTGCAGATTTTTACCCAAGTGGGTTTCCCCAAAGATGTGGTATCTGACAGAGGCACCAACGTCATGTCTGCTTATATACAGTCAATTTGGAAGGAGTGTGGGGTCACCTACAAGTTCTCCACTTCCTACTGTCCACAAACAAATGGGCTGGTTGAAAGATTCAACAAGACCCTGAAAGGCATGATTAGAGGTCTGCCTGAGGCCCTGAGGAGTAAGTGGGACATCCTCTTGCCATTCCTTCTGTTTCCATGCAAAGAGGTGCAACAGAAGGTAATGGGCTTCAAACACTTCAAGCTTCTGTATGGACACCCAGTCAGAGGACCTCTGAGTTTGTTGAAGCAAGGATGGGAGCAACCTCCAAGGAAGATTCCCCAGGATGTAATGAGCCACATGCTGGCATTCAGAAGTCAAATGACCAAGTTATGGAAGCAAGCTTCAGACAATTTAGAAGCTAGCCAGGATAATGATTCAAAGGTATGACCAAAGTTCTACCACTGTGAACTTGCAACTTGGGTAGAAAGTGTGGGTTATGGAGCCTGTGGAGCCCAGGGACCTCCAGAACCGTTGGGCTGGGCCCTATGAGGTGATTGAAAGGAAGGGTTAGGCCACCTACCTGGTGAACCTTAAGACCCTTATGCAACCCCACGGAGTGCTCCATGCCAATCCCCTCAAACCCCACTTTGAGAGGTCGGAGCTCACCATGCTGTTGGTGACAGATTGAGATGAGGAAGAGGAAAGTGAACATCTCCCTGACCTCTAACACTCCAAAGAGAAAGATTGGTCTGTGGAGGGAGTAATCCTTCCCCCCAGGCTGACTCCTGAACAGCAGAGGGGCTGCCACCAAATGTTGGGGCAGTACTCCTCTCTGTTCTCCCTCATGCCTGGGATTACCCACCTGTGTACCCATAATGTGGACACAGGAGACAACCTTCCAGTCAATATCAAATTTTACAGGTTGTACGAGTAGGTGAGCGCAGCATTAAGGACGAGCTTTCCAAAATGCTGGAGATAGGAGTGATAGAACCCTCCAGTAGCCCCTGATCCAGTCCTGTGGTTCTGGTAACAAAAGCTGCCCCACCGGGCACTACACCTGAGCTCAGGTTCTGTGTGGATTATAGAGGGCTAAGCTCAGTCATAAAGATGGATTCTCATCCCATCCCGAGCTGCCTCGTTCTTAAGTAGCTTTGATCTGCTTTCCACCTAAACTTGAGAACTACCCATAGTTCTCTGCTTCATTTTTGCATAATATATTCGTCACTCTATGCCTGAAAGGGAAATATCTATATATATATTACGTACTGACGGTTGCCAGCAGGTAGTCATAGTTAGGATGTAGTTTCCATGGGAAGAGCGCGTTTTTTTCATTTGACAATAACTTTGACATCGTTTAATGAGTCCTCGCGAAATTTTCAAAACTAGTTTGACTCTCAATTCAGCTGCTGTCTTAAAAGTTTCGAGGTGATTCGTCAAGCATGGGCCGCGAAAAAGGGGGTGTCCCAAAACACGTTTTCCCCATGTTAATTTCCATTGGAACTTTAGGGATGGCTACAGCCCGAACTGCTGAACGGAATGACACCAAATTTGGGAGGAAGGTAGATGTTGCTCCAGGGAAGTGCCTTTTTGTGATTTGTTGTAAATGTGTCCAGTAGTTGTGGAGTAATTTAAAGACATTTCCAGTTGTATATATATGGACACGGAGGATCTGCGACCCCTTCGAATCTCGTGGTGAGTCTTGATTGGCTGCCAACACTCTAATCAAGAAAGTGTTGGCAGCATCTTGGGACTCGGCTGGAGAAGAGACCCAGAAAAAACACTTTAAAAAAGTAAAGGGAGCAGGGAAGAAATACCCTGACCCCCAGGCCTCTTGGTGGGTGTTAGAAATGAGGTTTCTGGTTGGATAGGGTATGCACCTAAGCCAGGCATGACTCACCACTCTAGTCAGGGTAAGGGAGTTATACACCCAAGATAACCCCTGCTCACCCCTTGGTAGCTTGGCACGAGCAGTCAGGCTTATCCCAGAGTCAATGTGTAAAGCGTTCACGCAACACACACACACAACAATGACACATTGGGCACACCACAAAAAGAGACTCCACACAAGGTTATATAAAAATATCCTCTGTATTGTACATAAAACACATTAGACCACAATCACACAAATCACTTTGGCAACTAGGCAATTGTCCTAACAATATGTTTATCATTAATAACTTTGGCAATTAGGCAATGGTCATAAATATAACAGTTAGTGCAATAAACTAAACACTTATTTGTTGCCTACGTCAAGAAAACATGCCTGAGGATGCAAAACATCCCAACACTATGCATTATGACATCAGGGCATACGATGCAGTTAGGTCATACATACATCACCGAATATCATCATGAACACATAGGGTGCAGTGTCCCTGTGCTCCTACTACACTTTTGTATGGTAATTCCCACTGAACACATAGGGCACCGGAACTCATGCATGCCTTTTATGGGGATTATGGTAATCTCAACAGTAGCCTGAGTAGGATTGGGACCTCCGCCGAGGATTGTCACCCCGTCCTGCTCTCTGATGCAGTTTCTCACATGCCCCCAAAGGTATGTAAGGAAGCAGCTGCCGATGATCGTGCGGGCTTCTGCTTTATGCAGAATGGATATGGCTAGTGAGGACACAAAATTTGGGGCAAATGCAGGGAGACCACACCTGGTCCTTCCACTGCGATCAAGGCAGCTGTAACACAGCCCCTAGGTATGTGTGCAACAAGGAGGGTAGGCAACCTCACTGCCCATGTTGGCAGGAAGACCTCCCTTTACAAAAGGGCTGACTGCTCGCGAGCGCACAGCAAAGTTGATAGCAGTAGGGTGACTCCATCCTAACCTCAGATGGCCTGAGGCCCTCGGTGCGGCTGGTACTATGCGGGTGGGACTACTTTCCAGTCACACGGGGAACACCCTGCACTGCCTTGCACTGGGGAATCTTCTGTGCAATGCGGTCTACCACCTAACACACTGGGCCAGCGCGTCAGTTACCAGGAAATGTTGGGGACTCCGTGCCGGCCACGCCTTCGCTGGGCGATTCCTCTCCACTCATGACTCTGCAAGCAGCAGATGGGAGCTCAGCCCAGAGATGGCACAGCAAGCTTGAAGCCCAGAGAGGCATTGTTTGGCCAGAAAAATGCACGGGGCTTTCAGAAAATAAAGCCCTCGTTTAATTCTCATACTCAAAGCACACTGGAACTTCCACTCAGTGAAGTGCATGGGAGTTTCTCCAACAATAAAGTACAGTGAGACTTTTCAGCACATAAAGCTCCAAGTAACTCTTTAGCCAAGTGAAAGCACAATGGAAACTTTGATGTCTTTGAGTTTCCCAAAACAGGAAGCCAGCACACAAAGGCCCCTGGATATTTCTTCACAAGCAGGATACCATAGCAGGGCAAATCAAATCAGTAATTTTCCTCCACCACAGACAGAAGCAGTAACTGCAGATCAACCCACCCCTCCCTCAGAGAGGTAGTGCTCCTCACACAGTCCTTCAGCTCTTCTTCTTGGCAGGGTCCCCTTGGTTCTTGAAGTAATCTAAAATCCTTGGGGCTTAGGTCTCATACTTCTACCCCATTTTGTCATTGTTCTCTTTGTGGCAAGGGTGTCTGAACACAGTCCAATCTAGTCCTGACCTCCCTGTTCCATCATAGCCACAGGGGTTAGAGACAGCATTGTGCAAAGGAGACACAGCCTATTCAGGTGCTAGCAAAACTCCTCCCTCCACTCTAAATGCAGACCAGGTCTATGCAGCCTGGCTATGAGTCACCCAGGCAAGGCAGGACACACCCCAACCCCCCATTGTGAGTGAATGCACATTCCCAGCTCCTGTCACTCCAAAACCAGACTCTGAATACCCAGACAAGCAGAGGCACACAGTAGGAAAATGCCCACTTTCTAAAAGTGGTATTTTCATACACACAATTTAAAAACTAACTTTACTAAAAGGTGTGTTATTAAATTTTGAGTTCAGACAGCCTTAACTCTATTTCTCCATCTTGTCCCAACTGAAAGTTACACATGTAAAATGTTACAGTGCAGCTCCAATGATAGCCTATGGGACAGACAGCCTTTCAACAGTGAAAAACGAAATATACAGTATTTCACTATCAGGACATGTAAAGCACACCAGTACATCTCCTACCTTTCACATTCACTGCACCCTGCCCATGGGGGTACCTTAGGCCTACCTTAGGGGTGCTTTACATGTAAGAAAAGGGAAAGTTAGGGCTTGGCAAGTGGGTGCACTTGCCAGGCCAACATGCAGTGAACAACTGCATGCACAGACTCTATAGTGGTAGGTCTGAGACACATTTACAGGGATACTCCTGTGGTTGGCACAACCAGTGCTTCAAGCCCACTAGTAGCATTTGATTTACAGGCACTGGCACACACCGTGCACTTTACCAGGGACTTACCAGTAAATCAAATATGCCAATCGTGGATAACCAATCAGAATCACAATTTACACAGAGAACTTATGCACTTTAGCAGTGATAAAGTGCCCAGAATCCTATAGCCAATGAAAACAGGGTCAGAAAAATAGGAGTGGGGAAAAACGTGCAAAAAGGGCCAGGTCTAACAGGGGGGTCCCGCTGGGACCTCATAGGGCCCAAAAAGCATTTTTTCTTTACTTTTTGCTCTGATCCACGGATCCCGCTGAGATTTTTTTTTAAAAATGAAGCGCAGTCTTAATATTGCTTCAGGGACCACCATCTCTCCAGTGCTCTGTGCTTTATAGGCTCCATTATAAATAAATGCGGGGGAGGCCCATACGGCCTCCCCCACTGCTCCAGGGAACACCACCTCCCCGGGGCATATTCAGCTTTACATTGGGGGGCCTCTCAGAACCCCCCAGCCCCGTGGACCACCACCTCTCTGAGGTAAAGTCAAAGAAAGGAGTGGGGCCGGGTGATCCCCCTCCGCGAACCATAGATGGCCCTGGGGACCACCACGCCCTAGGGCCGGCTCCTGCTATGTCCCGGGGTGCCCACCCCCGAGACATAGCTGTTTGCTATGTCGTGCTAAGCCATAGCAAAGGCTCCTCTTCTAGCAAGCGAGAGCATAAAAAAATGTTCTCACTTGCTAGTAGCAGAGCAAAATTGCTTTCACGGAGAGGGAGCTGCATGTTCAGAAGCTCCCTCTCTGTAAAAGCAATGCTGGCTCCTGCAGGATGCGGGGAGCCAGCCCGGACCGCAAGGGCCTTGAGGCTTCCCAATGGTACCCAACAGATGTGGGTGGGTGCCCTCGGGGCACCCACAATAGAGGCAGGGGCCCGGGTAATGGAGTCCCCGGGGTCCAAATCAGTGTGGGAGTGGGCCACGCGGCCCCCCTCCCCTAGTTAATTAAAAAAATATGTTAAAAAATCCCGGACCGGCAAGTCAGCGGAGGCCCTGCCCCCTTCCACCAACACTCTGCAAAAGCGCCTCCTGGCGCACAGCTGGTTGGGATATGAAATCCCCTTGGCTGTAGAGTGTCCTTGGGGGCCAACAACCCCTTCTGTTATGTCCAGTAAGTACCACACAGGGGGACTGCTCAGAGGTGATCAGAGGCCCGCCCCCTTTCTCCACCACTCGGCAAACTCTCCTCCTGGGGCACTACTGGTTGGGGGATGAAGTCCCCATGGTTCCTTCTGTTACCTCCAGTAAGCCCCACACAGCGGGACTGCTGAGAAGTTGTCGGAGGCCATGCCCCGTTTCTCCACCCCTCTGCAAACGCGCCTCCTGATGCATTACTGGTTCAGGGATGAAGTCCACTTTACTACTGACGGTCCTTAGGGGCCTACTACCACTCCTGTTACCTCCAGTACGTCCCACACAGAGGGACTGCTGAGAAGTTGTCGGAGGCCACGCCCCTTTCTCCAGCACTCTGCAAATGTACCTCCTGGTCCACTACTAGCTTGGGGATGAAATCCCCTTGGCTCTTGAGGGTCCTTGGGGGCCAAGAACCACTCCTGTTACCTCCAGGAAGTCCCACACAGCGGCATTCCTGATAGCTGGTCGAAGGCTCCATACCCTTTCTCCATCAGTCTGCAAACTTGTCTACTATTTAAAAAAACCATAGAAATTAAATTAAAGAACCAAAGGTTACAGGGACGTTATAGTTAGGTAATAGAATTTGAAAAACCTTAGAAATTTGCTTAAAAAACTAAAGGTTACAGGGAGGTTATAGTTTAGAAATAGAATTTTAACAAACCTTAGAAATTCACTGAAAAAAACAAAGGTTGCAGGGTTATAGTTAGGCAAAGAGTTCACTCATACAAAACCAGTGCAATTCAGCAGTTATAGCTACCTGAGCTAACTATAACTTATGCCCCTGCAATGCACTGCTTATGACGTCACATATTACATCAGTGATGACATGGTCAGTGATATCACTGATGACATTATCCACAGAACCACTCACACACCCACTCACATGCCCATACAACCTCTTGTACACCCACTCACACACTCACACACCCCCTTACAGACCCATATCAGTGCTCACATACCCACTCACTCTTCCATAGAGGTACTCACACCCCAACTCACTCATTCATACAGCCACTCACAGAACCACTCACTCACCCATACAGCCACTCATACAACCAGCCACTCACCTGTACAGCCACTCACAGAGCCACACACTCACCCATACATCTACTCCCACACCCACACCCACTTAGTTACCTACACAGTCTCTCAAACACTTTCTTGTGGACCCTGGTACTCACCCAGCGGTCTGCTTCCATAGCAAGCTTCCTGGGGTCAGTGAGCTTACTATCCACTAGGTGCTGGCGCAGATCTGCAAAACATAGACTAGACAAGTGCTCCCTTGCAATCAAGTTGTAGAGCCCCTGAAAATCTGTTACACTACTGCCCTTCACCCAACCATCCAGCGACCTGCAGAACACATCCACACATTCCAACCAAGTGTTGGCATCAGACTTCTTACTGGACCTGAACTGATCCCTGTACTTTTCAGGAGTAAGACCATACTTAGTGAGAAGGGCATCCTTCCTGTCAGCATAGGTGAGGTGATACCCCTTACCCAAAGCTATCAGAGCATCCCTTGCTTCTTCAGGGAAAAGTGGCCACAATCCTGCTCCCCAATTTTCCTCAGGGACCCCATTCATGTGTATGGCTGCCTCATAACCCTGAAACCACCTTTGTATGTCATCCCCCTTCTTGAACTCCTTGCCTACATTCTTGGGAATGTGCACAATCCTGTCTGCCTTTCTGGACGAATTGCTGCCACCATCTGAGCCTGACTTACTCCTAAGTTCTAGCTCATTCAGTTCTCTCTCATGCTCTAAGAGCATCTTCTTCTCCTCCATGGCCAATCTCTTCTCCTCCCGCTCACTCTCCAGCCTGAGCTTCTGCAGCTCAAACTGCCTTGCCTCCCGCCTGTCCTCCAGCTCCTCTGGGGACAGACTGCTGCTGCCTGACCTGGCGGGTTCCCCCCACCCAAAAGCACATCCACCCTGGAAATAGGCTCCTCCACCTCCTCACTGAGATTACCAGGCTGCCCACTGGCATGTCTGGCTGCTACCCAGGCCCTCAGCGCCTTCTGTAGCTCCTCCTTCCTTGTGAGGCCTTTAATTTGGACTTTCAGGTTTTTACAAATTGCTCGTAGCTGCTTTACGGCGTAGGTTTCCAACCTATCCTCCTCAAAGATAACTTCCAGAGATGCAACGGATGATGCAGTTGATTCAGGCATGACAAAAGTAGTGAGTTGAAAACTGGCAAGATCAAAAATAGGCCAAAAGAAAAAGAACCAGTATGTGGTACGTAATGGTCTGCGATATGGTAGTAGTGCACACCAATCACTGTAAGTCAAGTGCAAACACAAGTCCTATCCTCACCGCTGACAACCAATGTTAGAAATGGGATCTCTAGTTGGCAAGGGCTTGCACCTCTGTCCAAGTAGGGACCCTTCTTCCTAGTCAGGGTAAGGGTGTTACACTCGTGAAGTAACCCCTGCTCACCCTCGTGGTAGCTTGGCACGAGCAGTCAGGCTTAATTCAGAGGCAGTGTGTAAAGCATTTGCACATAACCAACAGTAATAGTGTAAGCACTACAAACGGACACCACACCAGTTTAGAAAAATAACCAATTTTTATATACTTAAGACAAGACCAATTACGACAAAAATCCACAATACTATACTTTAAAAATGAATGCTTGATAAGGTAATTTCTTCTTTGCAGGAATAACACAAAAGCAAAGTTCGTACGAGTCGGTAGCCCCGTCCGGGTCTACCGCGATGCTGAATTACACAGAGTCCAACAGTTCCAGCCGACCGCGTCGCTACGGGCCAGCAGAGTCGTGAACAGACTCGGTCACAGTACCTTTCTCGTTGTGGCTGGTACGGAGTGTACGAGCCGCTCGGCGTTCGTCGCGGTTGCGGTGCAAGACGGAGCGATGCAAGGTGCGGTGTCCCTCGATGCGGTGCAGGCAGCGGCTCGATGAGCGTCATGCAGACGGAGTCGGTGAGTCCAAGGCGTGCGATGCAGGGTGAGACGATGCTCGATGCGGTGCTGACAGGTTGCGATGCAGGCGACCAAGCCGGAGTGCGGGAGCTGGCGTCGGACAGCGGTGCGAGTCGGAGCGGTGCGCCGCAGACGTGCGAGCGGTGCCCCAAATGCGATGCGGTCACGACTCTTGAGCCAGTTGCAGCGTCCGCGTCGGTCGGGTCCGGCTGGTTCAGTGAAGCGATGCGATGCGAACTGCGGTGCCCACAGGTCACGGTGCAAGCAGCGGCTCGATGTTGACGGCGTCGGACGCCGCCTACGGTGAGACCAGGGTTGCGATGCGAAGCGGGGCGATGCGGTCTGCGGTGCAAACAGGTCACCGGTCAGGGATGGATTCGGTTGACGGAGTCGGTTGCAGTTCCCTTCCTCTGTGGCAACTGAAACAGCGTTCCAGAAGCGGTACCCAGAGGCTTGTGAAGTCTTTGTAGTCCCTGAGACTTCTTAACAGGAGGCCAGCTCGGTTTCAGGCCCTTGGAGATACTCAGCACAAGTTTGTAGAAAGTTCAGTCCTTTCACTGCCCAAGGCAGAAGCAGCAGCTGCAGGCCAACCCAACAAAGCAACAACACAGCAAAGGGGCAGTACTCCTCCTGGCAGCTCTTCCAGCTCTTCGTCTTGGCAGGTTCCTTGATTCCAGCGAGATCTAAATTCATGGGGTCAGAGCCCCAATATTTATATCCCAAATTCCTTTGTTCTCTGAAGGCAGAGAGGCCTTTGCCTAGTCCAAACCAGTTCTGGAGCACTTTGTTGACAAGTCCCCGTCCCTTCTTTCAGAGAGTAGGCCAGGGACATCAGACGCACCACAGGAGGTGGAGCCAGCATTGTGGAGGGAAGGCACTGTCCTAATCAGGGCCCAGGTGCAACTCCTCCCACCCATCTACATGTAGATCTTGCTACTCAGCCCTATGCTGACTCACCCTGTCTCCTGGCATCCCCCAGCCCCTGTCACTCACTCTCCAGACAAGGAATACACAACCTCGCAGAGGCAGGCTTGGATGGTTAGACAAGAAAATACCCACTTTCTAAAAGTGGTATTTTCAAACACAGAATGTTAAAACCAACTTCACTAAAAGATGCATTTTATCATTCTGAGTCCAGGCATACTAAACTCGAATTTCTACCATGTTCCCGGGTCAGTTAGGATTATAAGCTGTAATAATCAAAGCTGCCCGTTCTGGCCTATGGGGAACAGGTAGCCTTGCAATAGTGAAAAACGAACTAGGCTGTAATTCACTATCAGGACATGCCACACACACCAGGGCATGTCCTACCTTTCGCATACAACGCACCCTGCCCACAGGGGTACCTTGGGCCTACCTTAGGGGTGACTAACATGTAGAAAAGGGAAGGTTTAGGGACTTGCAAGTGTGCGCACTTGCCAAGTCGACATGGCAGCCCCAGGCTGCGCACAGGCTCTGCAATGGCAGGCCTGAGTTACTCTTTACGGGCTGTTTGCGTGGGTGGCACAATCCAGCGCTGCAGCCCACCAACAGCATTTGGTCTATAGGCCCTGGCACTCGCAGTGCACTTTACAAGGGACTGACACATAAACCAAATAGGCCAATCATGGAAACGCCAATCCGTAACACATTTTATACAGGAGCACTTGCACTTTCCCACTGGACAGCAGTCAGGAAAGTGCGCAGAATCATTACACCAGCAAAAACAGAGTCAAAACCGGGAGTTCAGAAAGCAAAAAGTCAGGGGAAACACGCCAAAAGATGCCAAGTCTAACAGTTAGTATATATGTTTAACACTCAGAAACTCTTAAAAACACACTAACTTGATGATGCCATTTAAGATGTCATCAGTGATGTCATTTGAGATGTCATCAGCAATGTCACTGATCATGTCATGGGTGATGTAATATGTGAGGTCATAAGCAGTGCATTGCGGGGGCATAAGTTATAGTTAGCTTAGGTAACTATAACTGCTGAATTTTACTGGTTTTGTATGACTGAAATCTTTGCATAACTATATTGTCCTTGTAACCTTCGTTTTTTCTGTGAATTTCTAAGTTTTTTTAAATTCTATTCCCTAACTATAATGTCCATGTAACATTTGTTTTTAAGTGAATATATCTATTTATATATATATTATATATATATATATATATATATATATATATATATATATATATATATATATAAAGAATTCACCAGGATCCTTCACCAATCCACAGAATGACTCGCATCTGCTTCCATCGACGTAAGGACCACGAACCACCGGAAATATAGGCAATAATTCTTTATTGAATTGCTCAAATTACGCGTTTCAGGCAACACTTGCCCTTGATCACACCGCCATCAGGGAATCGGGGCACCGACGCCGACTTTTGTCGACAGGAATCATGCCTGTGGAAGCTAGGGCCATCTGACCTGCTCCCGCGCTGAGTGCAGTGAGACCCTGTGGCAAGGCGAGGGGTCCTCGGAGAAGATGCACTCCACGGCGCAAAGTTGGTATGGCTGGTATGATTGACAGGGCACTAAAAGAGGACGCAATTGTGCCGCCAAAAGGAGAAATATTTTTTTCACGGACTTCGAATCCCAGAATACATCAGGGAGAAAAATGCTGGGTCCAAGTCCTCTTTCAGTATTTGTGTGCCATATCCAATGGGACTCACCTGTTATAAACCATCATGATAGGTTGTGCCGCTTTTCAAACACAAGCAGATGAAGGCAGAATGCCGAAACGCGTCCTTGTGAATAAAGCATCTTTAACTTGGGCCCCGTGAGTGCGGTGTGTTTCTTTTGGGAACCGGAGCTTTGATATATATATATATATATATATATATATATATATATATATATATATATATATATATACACATGCAAATGGCTCCTGCCGTTTCCTCCAACTACATCCACCATAAATCAAAGAAGTCCTTACGTTGCTGCACAAGGAAAAGCCGCACTCAGGGATTTTTTGAAGAAAAATTAGTTTATTGACTGACGCGTTTCAACCTGAACGGTCTTTGTCAAAGTCACTTCCTCACCCGGAAGTGCTTCATTTTCAATTCATTCAAATAATAAACATGGAAAACATACTTTCAGCAGTGTAAGACCATTTCCATTTATTGTCAACATGAGAAAACAGACTCCCATTTGGGTTTTGACCATGCGCTCATTTTTCAAGTCATGATATTATGCTTTCAATTTGCAGTACCAGACTTCAGTCTAATTTTTTTGTTGGGGGTCCATGGTCTGCTTTAAAATGCATTTTAGTGTTAGATGCTGGAGGACACTAGTAACTTTCATAATACACTCCCCTATTGCTCCCGCCCAACTTTCAGAACCCAGGCTTAGTACGTCTGAATACTTTGGCTATCTTGGGATTCCCTTGACACATTTCCTTTTGGGTCTGTTTGCAGTAAAGCGAGTAAAAACTTCTGAAAAGTAGGCAGGCCAGGGCCTGGGAACATTTAAGCCATTGGCTAGGGAGTGCCCAAGAGTCACCTCACCAACTAGCGAGTACCAACCATAATCGGGGTACCCAAGGCACCCTCCTCAGAACTCTTTCTTGACACGCTGAAGATCAGAAGAGGATTGGACCTCTGTCTGTGACCTGGGAAAAACGTTGAAGGACTGGATCTGCTCCCTCTTGTATGAGGACGAAGAAGGGGAATCCAAGGGTCAGGGAGACAACAAGCCTCAAGAGGACTTTTCCCTGATGTGCCCAGCTAACCAACGGCATATGGACGTGGATTGGACTTTGATGTCGTACTCTGCCTGACACCCTGAGAGTCTCTAATCTCCTTCCGTTGAGGTCCTGGGGGCACTAGAAGTGTAGTTCTGTGGCTGTTTGAGCACCAGAAGTACATCTTTAACTCCTTAACCGCTGCGCAAATTCCGCCGCGGTGCGGGAGTTCTATTGAGTGGGCGGGGCCGCGTCGACCAACGGACGTGCGCAGCACTAGCGAGGTAGTGCTCGCGACGGCCGTTGGCCGACGCGCGCATGGAACGGGTTAAACTTTCTAAATCTTTTCCTCCAGAGTTTCAGTGGGACCCACCTGGAAAAGCATTCATTCTGCAATTCCACAGTGTCAGATTGAATTTCAGCTTTGTCCCACTTAAAGATTACTACACCACTCGAACAATGACTAAGTCCCATTCTGTGTTTCAGCCAGAACTCTCCATAGCTCCCGGGCAACAATGTGCCTAACCTGCTTGAGGTATCTGGCTTCGATTTCATGGCGTTTGCTACAATTTCAGCAGTGTCCTGCACAGGGAAGATTTTTCTTCTCAAACAGTTACAAAGTCCTCTTATGCGCTGAGTACTTTTTCAAAGTGGGACTTAAAAACTTTTTTGTCGTGAGCAAGTTTGTTTATTTGCCCTGGGCTATAACACAAAAGAGGGCCTGAGGAGATTTAGAGACAAGCAGGAGATGACTCCCCTATGACATAATCACCAACCACAAAAAAGGCCCCTGGGTCTAAGTGATATGGAGAGGTGCTGGAGTGTCCCTTTTATAGGACGGTTTCCCTCACCCACATGAAGGTGGCATTCTTCATCATAGGTTAACCTCCTTGCTTTGTGAACCTGGTCACAATGTGGGCTACAACCCTCTCTCTGAGACGGAGGAGCTCAGGGATGTTTTCAATGTTAGAAAGAGGTATCCTAAAACCTATAGATGAGCAGGATGTGGTAAGGAGTGAGAAAAGAAAGGAAGTGTGTGTGAGGTAAAACTAACTCCAAAGATGCCAGAAACTTTATTGCAGCGTCCTAAGGTCAGGATTAAAAAACAAACCTATGGCAGGGCGGTATTCAACCTGTCATAGAGCAGTGAAGGTCGACATGTTTTAGACTTGTACCCTCCATGGAGGTGTGGTGGCTTTCTTCAGGACCAAAGTGAGAGATATGTCATATAACACATTTCAGAAACATACTCAACCATTAAAAATTGGTATACAAAACCAGTGGACCGCCACTCTGTCTGAGATCCACTGGTAGGTGTATTACTTACAATGTCAGGTAATCAAAGTCACCTTAACCTCGGTGCAAACTCGAGTGGGCATCTCAGTCCTCAACCTCGAAGTGTAGCGGGCACTGGCTCACACCTCAGACAGGTCCTATACCATCCTAAACCATCTTATAAAAGGGATAGTCCAGCACCTCTCCATATCACTTAGATCCAAGGGGCCTTGGTTCGTTATTTGCCCTGGGCTCCACTGCAGCCCACCTCAAATTGTGCCTAGGTCCTGGTCTACCACAGCCATTGACTACCATTGACACGTCATACTTTTTGGTGCTATTACCACTTAAAACTTTAAAAATTAATATCTCCAGTTACCCTTATTGGATTTTTGTTGTTTTTGTGCCACTTTCCTTATTACATTTTCCTGTAATTTTCTAATTTGGTTTGGAATTTTAATCGCTTGAGGCAGAAAATGTCTTCTGATGGTTGATTCGATGTGCAAGTTGATCATATAGATGTTGCAGGAGCTTCCCTCAGTTGGTTTTCCTGTGCTAGTTTTCGGGCGCTGATGTCTTATCAAGGATTCACTACAGAGATGTAGATTTCAGAGCTTACACTGGGTGGCATTTGAAGAGATTACATTTCAGAGTCAATTAAGGCACTTTCAATCATGACCTCCTCAGATACTGCATTGTCACCTCAGTTCTCTGTAAGAGATCCAAAAAAGTGAAAGTTTTCCTTTTCCAGAAAAGGGTGGGCAGTAGCAGCACTACTTTAGCACTGGTGTCAATCAGACAGTCCACTTACTCACAGCCTCAGTGGATTGGCCACATCACGGTACTGACCACATGGTTCTTTCAGTACACAAGTTGTGAAGACAAAGACATTTTTCCAGTGAACTTCAAGTCTAGGCTCACAGGTCAAAATACATATCAGAATGTAGATCAGACATGCCACTGTCCTTAGACTCCAGTCAGGAGTCTACTTTCAGAAGTCCTGATGTAAAGTCTTTTCCAGCAGAAACCCAAGTGAATGTCAGAGTAGCTCACATTTTATTTCTCTTTTCAGTTCTGTCAGGTATTCTTCTGTCTTTTGTCTTCTATTGTTTTAAACGAAGGCCATGTAGATCTAATTTGATTTTGAAAAAGTGCAAACAAGTAAGTCATTGGTGGCCCCCATGAATTGACCGGTAGTTGTGTCAAATGTGCCACCACCTTTTACAGAAGAACAATGCAATCCAGCATCTGTTAGACTTCAGTGCTCACGGGCACATTCCATCCAAACCAATAAAGCAAAAGTCTTTCTTAGACTTTCTTAGACTGCAACAAACTCCCTTGAGTACAAGAGAATCCCACATCTCCCTAATGAACAATAGTTACAATGCCCTCCCCTTCCCCCGTGGCTGATGATCTCACATAGACTTTTTAGCTTTCTCTTGGTCAAATCCCAATTGTGAGTTTCTTTTCAAATAAGTTTCACAGTTTACTGGTGAAAGCAAAAAATCTTTTCCACTTGCCCCTTGTTCGAGAAGGAAGTCCTTGACAGCAGGTAGAAGTAGGGGAGATCGGTCCCATCAAACTCATCTGTAATATTTAATGAACTTCTCTCTCTAGTCAGCAGTCTAGTCTCTCTAGTTTGCACCTGTACTCTCTCGCTGCATGGATAAAGGCATACAATGTATCCCTTATAATATTTTTTTGATTGTGATAATTGATCTCTGCTTTCAGATTTTGGAGCTCTGTACCTTCCGTGCATCACCAGTTCAGGACAAATATTTTACTGAACATTTACTGTAGACAGGGGACAGCAGAAACCAATTGCCCCTTGACCCTTCGTTGTGGCACAACATCGACAGGAGACAATATAAGTGAAGCATACATAATACCAGATAGGGGTGATGTTGTGCACTACAGTCAGTGCATGACATTGATATTATAGAACTTGATTGTAATAAGTTTCATCTTGCCAAACGTCTCCCCAAGAGTCCCAGTGTCAATCAGCAAGGGAGAGGAGCCCAATATTCATTAATGGGTACAAATGAAGATGGCGAAAGAGGGCCCTGTCCTCTGTTGGATAAAGGGGTGGCCCTGGTCTGTTGGTGCAGAGAAGTCCTCTTTGAAGAGGTTCATCCTCATATTACAAGGGTTAGAATTGGGCGAGAACTGAAGCTATTTCTGGGGCCATATAGAGACTGAGGCCAGGGTAGCAAGCAGCAGGTCAGAGAAGAAGAAAAAGAAAATTTCAGTCACTAAAATAAAAAAAGTTTGGAAGAACAGCTTAGCCTCATTGGATTATATACACCATGCAAGAAATGTTAAAGAAGACCAAATACTTACAGCCAAGCATACAATGATAATTCTGTAATAACTTTCCACTTCCCTTTCAGAATAACTTGCTTTAGGGCATTAATTATAAGACTTAGATGGTGTTGTTGCTATCGAAATATTGATCTGCTAATAAATCCTAACCATAATATCAACTCTTAAAATATTGTCAAGGCAGAGTTAATAGTTGAGAACCTAGGTTCTCAACTATTAACTCTGCCTTGATGATATTTCGGGAGTATCCATTATGTTTATAATAAAAACTAAAAAACACTTTTGTAGAGGTTGATACAGTGACATACAACTGATCCTATGTTCCTTCCTAGTAATACAACCAAGTGAGTTAAACAATCACCCTTGAGATCTGTGTGCAACTCATAAAGGACTACCTTATATGGACTTGAATCTTGGACGAATAACCCAGCTATTCACCTTTTTGAGGTCGATGTACCATGGATCGCTTACCTGTATAACAGTTAAAGTTTTTTACTCCACTAACAGTGGAAAACCCACCGCAGCAACTACTGTGTCTCTCGGTGGCCTTCTTCAATTCTTGTGTTTTATGGTAATTGCCTAAAAGAAAAGGCACAAATCCTCAAAGTCCATGCTTGTTGGTTTTGATTCTCTTGCTTTTTATCACGTATATACAGATTCTTCCCATGCATTTAGAAATGTTCAAAGATCGCTGTTTTTATTTCTTAAACATTTTTCTGAAATTGAGGAAAGCCACTTCATATGAATCACAGTGATTTTCAAGTCTCTTTTTCAAATTGTGCATCCTACCCTGTGCCCAGTGCTTAATGTGAGCCGGTAGTTGCCGGGGGTGGCCTCCGGAACTCATTTTTGGGGACCAACACTTATTTCTTCTCATCAGATATTTCCCAAGAGTAAGAGAGGGAAAAAACACACAAATGGAAAAGCAGCAGAAAGAGAAAGATGGAGAAACCATCACCAAGAGAGAAAGCAGGAACCAGCAACAGTGAGAAAATGGGGCTGGGTATATCTAGCAGTTGATTTAAGAGGCATGAGGTGGATTCTGGGCTATGTAGGCTTTGTTATCAGTGCACTGACATTTAATAGTGCCAGATGCAAGGTTCTGAGCACAGCTTCAGGCACCGGCACTCATTCTTTTACAATTAGAGTACTGACTGTGCCTAGTTAATTTATGTAATTGCTTACTGCTAAACTCATTTGGAAGCTAGAAAACACCTACTACTAGTGCCACAGGTTACAGTTACTACTTTGGTCTTTCCTCACCAAACACTTATGCATTTCCCCTCCATAAGTCTAGCATTTTGTTCAGCAGGTTCCCCAAACACCGGCATAGTTCAGAGGCATAAAGCAAGCAGATTATACACACTGAAAAATGTTTTCTGTTTGATGCGACCAGAAAAAGCATTTTTCTATGTAGAAAGGCCTATTTTGCGATTCGGTAAGCTATTACCGAATCGTAAAATGGGTTTTCCATTCGGTATCAGGAAGGGGCGTGTTAAGGGCGTCCCTTCCTAATAGCGACTTGCAGTGGTATATAAGAATGTTTTGCAACTGAAATGCGGTTGCAAAACATTTGCATTTTACCACCAACTTAAAGATGGTGGTAACCCATTCGCAAACAGGAAGGGGTCTCCAGGAAAATCCCTCCCCTTGGTGAATGTATGCAAAAACATTTTTTGAGAAGGAGTCAGTGGTCTTATGGACCACTGCCTACTCTTAAAAAATGAAAAGAAAAAACTTTTCATTTTTGTTTTTGAAATGCATCCCATTTTCCTTTTAGGAAAATGGGCTGCATTAAAAAAAAAGTTGTTTTATTTAAAAGCAAACACAGACAGGGTGGTATGCTGTCCCCAGCAGGCCACCATCCCTGTGTTGTTAGGGATTCCCAGTGGGTCGCAAATTGCGACCTACCTCATGAATATTAATGAGGTAGGTCAATTTGCGACCCCATTAGGAATAGCTAAATGTGCCAAAGACATATTAGTACATAGGTGTTTGCAATTACCTAACAGCGAATTGCAAAACAACGCTATTAGGTAATCGCAAAATGAAACCTATGTACAGGTGGCCCTTAGAAGCATGTCTGGACAATCTACACTTAACTATGATTCGCCCATTGCAAGCTTATTCAAAAAAGGATACTCCTCTTAAAAATATAATAAGTTTTAAATTACTTTAAGCTTTAAAGGCTGCAAAGAAAATGATTGTTTCTTCACAAAGGGAAGTCATTAAAATGCTATAAAGCACATACTATGTCTCCTCAGGATCCCGCTGCATTTTATATGGGCCATAAAAACAGGATAAATATACACCTAGAGCAAATGACTCTTGTCTTAGCCCCCACCGAGCTTCCAATAAAACTGGGTTTATATCACAGAATAACTGTGAGACTGGCAGGGTAGGTAATTGTGTTATAAATTCATATTTACCTCAGAATTATTTCTTGAACCAAAAGCATATATTTTATGCAAGTAACTGCCTCTTTGGTTTAATCTGTGTAGAAATGAATCAAAGCATAGTGGTGTGAGGCTGACGTGGACTTGACTCTGCAACTGTCTTATCAACCAGTTGCCACTTTTTAAATAACTTAATAAAGTGGTCCCTGAACAGCAATTCCCTAGCCAAGAACTTAAGTACATTGATCAGGTCTCACCTTCACATACTGTTTATAGAATGATGATAGTCCTTTCTGATATTAAGTGAACTTCCTAAAATTAGCAACCTTCCATTATCCCATTGATTGGGATAACATTGCATAACAATAATTATGGATGAAAAACCTACCAAATAAAGTGTTAAACTGAACTGAAATGAAAGAACAGACTCTAAAATACCAATTCTTTCAAAATATTAACTTTGTGACCCACAGAGGTGTGAAGCCAATTTGGTACCATATATCTTATATTACGTTTAGGTTTAACAAATTCTTCGCCACTTAGTACTGTTATCTAGTACATTAAACATAGCATAGCATAAAAACAACACATCACATGATATATTTACACATAAAATATCATAACACATACCATCCCATATTGCATACCATACCATGTCACACCACGCTTCATGCTTTATCATGAAGCATACAATGCAATCATAACAGAACATGCCGTAACAATGAAAGTCTATGTACCAACACAAGATATGAACAACACAATCAGATGACAGCAAATTGCAGCATAACCATTACATAAAGGCATAATGTAAATTCATATTACATATGATAAAAAAGAAATGTGCTAGTAATATTATTTTCTCTTTCTCAACAAGGGCTGTAGACCAGTTCCTGCAAAACTCTATAGTTTATGAAGGCACACAGAAAGTAGTAGTTTTATTTTCTTGTTTGATAATGAGATTTAATTTCCCCCACCATGGTTTGCTTATATGAATCATGGATCAGTGGACACTTTGAAAGGTATGTCAAGATGATTGACTGGTGATTTAGCAGGTGTAAGGCTTCACGGTATCCAATGGGAAGAATCACATTCTGTCTTCTTTAAATCCGACTGTCATCCATGCTGTTTCAAAGGGCTAAACCAAGCTCCTTAGTTTTACATTTAAAAATGTACAATGTAAATTATTTATTTTCTAACTATAAAATTAATTATATATATGTTTTTCTAAATTAAATAAAATGTATATATAGATTTAAAAAGCCCAAATAAGTTAATTTATTTTCACATTATTTCCAATTGGATTTTATATTAAGTTCTTGCCTCCATTATATTCAATGGAAGAGTGTTGCAGTTCCAGTGGCTGGCAATGTGTGGTGCTTTACTTCAGATCTGAGCGCTGTACACTTACAACTGTTTTGGAACCTTTTTGGCTGTACTAACTATATAAGTGCAGTTTGTGAATAGCAATGGGCTTACTCATTTGTGCCTGAGGTTTTGTCCCCATTTAAATCCCTCTTTCGCTCACTTAATCCCTCCATACCCATCTCTAAAACCCTCCCATTTTGTAATAAGTAGTCTCCATTTTCCATCCACTCACCCCACATTTCCCACACAAATGTAGGCATATGTGAGTGGGTGAAGATCTTCACATAGCAACCATAGGAGAGGAGGAGGAGGTCTCTGCGTGTAGGTTTGTGAATAGTATTTTGTAGTACGTGACTAGTACTGTTAGCAGTATACCAAACGTACCACAAAGTGCAGTTTGTGAACAGGCCCCTAAATGTTCTGGTCACTTACATTTGTAAGCTTGTTGCAGTGGTCACCGCCCATGCAGAGCTCCCCATCTTTCATATAGCCCACTTTGCCAACACTTGCTTATATTTAGCTTTCCCTTGACAGTTCTTAAGTATTTTCAATTCACTGAATTCATCTGTTGTTGTCTCTGGCTGTCATTGTAACAAATTGTAACAAAGGTCTTGCAATAAAATCCCAATTTTAGTAAAGCTGTAGTTGAGGGCAAGCTGCCACAAAAGAATACATACACAACCTTAATAGGAAACTGAAAAACATGCATGCATGTTAAAAAGGAGATTGCTTTTTTTTTTTTTTACAGAACTTAGTAGCCTATTAGGATGGCGGGCGGACTCGCGGTGTTGGGACCGGCCGCCAGACATGCGGCGGTCCCGCACCGCGAATTAGGATGCAACCGCCACCCTGGTGGTCGCATTCCACATTTTGACATTGCGGCTGGTGCTACTTACAGCAGCACCCGCCGCAATGTCAAAATCGCATGCCTGGCATGTCACTGCACCACATGGCAGGCACCACACGGTGCCTGCCACTTGGTGCAGCGACATGTAGGGGGGTACCATAGGTACTCCCCAAGTGCACCCCCCCACCCCCCGGGGGCCCACAACGGGCCCCCAAGGCCAATCTCCGACAGCCTTTCCATGCTGGCATCGCCGCCATTGAAAGGCCTTCAAAAGTCCACATCCTAATATGGCTGGCGGTGCCTGCTAGGCACCGCCACCATATTGGAGCCCCTGCTCTGCCCGGCAGGCAATCGTAACGATTGCCTGCTGGCGGAAAAGCGGCAGACGTAATATACCACCACCATCGTAATATGGCGGGGGTATTTCAGGTTACGATGGCGTAACGTCGCCATCGCCGGCTCGGCAGTGGCGATCGTTCCGCCATCGTAATGAGCCCCTTAGTGCTTCAATTACATTTTTTTTAAAACGGTTTATGCTAGAAGCAAGTCAATAACAAATGTTATGCTTATGGTGTGAAGTGTAAATGTATAGCCTACGAACATGTCCCGTCCACTAAATAGCCTGGTGCACATTTTGATAATAAAATTAATACTTGTACCCTGACATTTTAGTAGGAATTACTTTTTTTTGGAGGCATGGGGGTCAGTTTGCAGACATAGAGGCAAATTATTCCAAGAGTGAATTACGCTTAATCGCATGCATAGTTTAAAATAGGTTGGCTAACTACATTCATAGATTTGCAAGCCCTCCACTTGGGGCCATGGTACCCTCCACTTGGGCCCCGAACTCTGCAGGTTTTTGCACCCGTTTTTCATATGCCTGAACTTCTCCGTATTCTAAATGGATCCACAGAGAAGTGTAGCACTATTGTAATCATTAATGCACCAATTCACAGTTATGCCCACTCAATCTGAAGTGAGCTGGCCCCCTACATAAAGGAAGGAACACCTCTGTCCTTGCACCTGTGCAGTGTTACCCATGCAGGGGAATGGGCTAATGGGGCCGATGACATGAAGGGTACATGAGATGCCTTAGGGACTCCCTGCACATGTGGGCATGGTCTCAAACAAAATGATTGGCCCCTCACCAAAGTGTGGATAGGGATGTGCCTGCACTGACAGTGCAGAAGGCACTGCATGGTTAGAGTCCAAATCAGGAAAAAGTAGCATATCTGCACCCGTTTGTAGATTTACATCTATATGCAGATTTAGGGGCATATTTACAAGCCCCTTGCGCCACTTTTGCGCCGCCATTGCGTCGCGCATGTGATGCAGCGGCGACGCAAACCATGCGCCGCGTTGCACAATATTTACAACGTAACGCATCTAGAGAGATGTGTCACGTAGTAAACCCCTGCGCCACATGAAACCTGCGTCAGGTTTCATGTGGGCGTTCCTGCGCAGGGGGGGCGTTCCAGCGCAGGGACGCCGCGGAAAGTGACGCAGTGAAATCTACGAGATTTCACGCAGTCACTTTCTCGACGCTGGTGCGCAAATCCTTACGCCTGCTTGAAGCAGGCGTAAGGATTGACGCACCATGTTAGGGATAGGAAGGTTGGCACAGTGCTGGAGTTGCGTCGCGCTTGCGACACAACTTCAGCACTGCGCCAACCTTTCGCCGGCAGATGCGTCACGCATCTGCTTATCCTTGCGCCACGATGCGCCGCATTGTAAATGCGGCGCATCGGACCTGGCTCAAGGGTAAACTTGCGTGACGCATTTTCCCTGGCGCATCCCTGCTGATTTGCAGGGATGCGCCAGGGAACGTAAATATGCCCCTTAGTACTTTTTGGGGTTCACAAAAATTCTCGAAAAGTACATCTGAAAAGATGCACCAGGCACATGTTTTGAGGTGTACATCTGAGAATGTAATGTGGCTATTCCTACGGGGTCCCATTCCCCTTGTTTGGAGTTCTCCATAGAGGGCAAGTCCACCCAGGGAGAACAGGAGCCCGGTATGCAACCACACTTTTTTTCCTCCATGGGTAAAACACTTTTCCCTGTGGTGAAAGCCCTTCTCGTTCTCGACCCAAAATGTGGAGGGTGGATTCATCCCCCTTACTATTCTTGAAGGGGGTACTATCACAGCCCTGTGATGAAGTTAATCTCTGCCCAATTGCAAGGTGGAAAGGGAATAGAGAGGGATTTAGGAATGACCAAATACATTTGTGGGCAGTTTCCAAACTTCAAAGGCAATCCACTCATTGGAGTCCTCACTTCTACATTCATACATTTTTGCCTGACAGAAATCCAAGTGTAAAATAAAAATACATTTGGTCATAAACTTACATTTGTGATGAATTTTCCATTGTAATTAAGAAGAATGGGATATCCTTTGTGGATAGAACTCTTAGAGTCTACAGGTGTACCTTACAGCCTTGCCTACGACGGTTGCCCTGAAAAAACCCATCTAGGTGCATGTAGTCTGTTAATGGGCTCACCCTTTTGGTAAACTCAGGGTACTCCTAAACTGTCAGTAAGTACCCTCTCAGAGAAACAGCAAGCTGTGGTTTTGACCAAAGTTTCACGTTTCCCTTTTGCGCTCTTTCCACCGCATATGTAGGCTAGGGACGTTAACATGGGCAGAAGAGTGCTTTTTTTCAAATTGAGTGCATGGTCCTTGCTTACATTGGTACACTACTCTTAAAACCATGTTATAAAAGTACAGAATAACAACAGGAAAGCCCAACCTAAGGAAGAAATTGAGGTGGACCAATGTTAGGCAAACAAGTAGTTTGGTCACAGCAATACAAAAGATCAGTAAGAGAATCTGATGCTCAGAGAAGAGTCTCAGATTTGGTTGTCTATACATGGGTAAATCCACATCACCTAAAGTAAAGTCCCAGTAAAATGCTTTGGTTCTAAAAACCTTAAGGATCTCAAAAATCAGGAATTTCCTTATAGGAAATAAGAACTAGGCAAGGAAAAATGAGTAGGAAGGTGTCAGCATTTCAGAAGCTCGGTCTACAGCTTTCTTGGGTCGGGCAAGTAAGTGTTAGCCTAAGCCACACTCATCAAAGAATCAAGGAAAGCATAGAGGCCTAAACCTCTCGACGTCCAGAGATAAGTGCTCTAAGTATTCAGGAGAAAGTCTCTGAAGGAATCGTCAACGAATCTGGAAAGCATCTGCAAAGAATCTAAAAGGCATCTGAATCTCCAATGGTGTGAACACTAAGTTATAACACACAAGAGTCTTCTTGGGCAACACCCCTTTGCACGCATCATCAGGGGTCTATTTTCTTTCTCCAATTCTCACGTTGTAGACTTCAACATTTTCCAAATATCCCACACCAAACATGGGAACGACATTGTCTTCCCACGCACAAGTCGGGTTGTAACATTGCTGAATAGGCCTTTAAGTTAACGCTCTGGCTCTCCATGTTCTTTCATCATGGCCTTTTCTTAGGCTCTTTCTCTATCACTAATACAGTAATGTATCTATTCTTCAACTAACAATGCATGTGAATACCTGCAAGAAATGTCATGTTAGCAGAAAATGAAAACCAATAGTCATGCGGCATGAAGATTTATAGGCCTAAATTGTCAACTTAAAGTATTAGCAAGAGTGCTCATTTAATATGTGTGTGCGCATCTAAACACCAACAAATATATATGATCAGTGCATTAGGTTCACATTACTTAAATCATACAGTAAAATCCCTTGGATAATCATTTGTAAGTATAGCTAAGAACTACATTTGAATGAAGTATATGAAATATTAATGCACACATTACATAAACTCTGTCGAATTCTAGTATAATCACATTCTACATGTGAGGATGATTCTTAATCAGTTTTCTAAACAGTACATGTTATTAAATGTATTAAGGCACAGATTATGAAAGTCAAACTTCATCTTTATAGCGCGTACAAGTCTACTAAGTACAGATGCTTTATTAATTTCTCATGTAATTCAATTAAACACATATTTTGAGTAAATTCACTAGTCCTACAGTAAATGCACTTCTACTAATAATATCAAATGCAACACTTGTTTTAATATCATTAGACCATAGAAGAATCATGTGCTAAATTCACATTCATTTCATGTAACTGTTATAAAGTTGTGGAGTATTTGTGCTTATGTAAAGGATGGGCAAAGTTGCCATGCACCAGCTCCTTCTCTAGATATGACTGATGAGTGTTTTTCATACACAGACGTCAAATGATAGTCAGTCACTCTGGCTTCAGCTAACAAAATTAACTGCTGTCCACAATTTACTCCTGTCATACCTCAAGGGCTTACTTACAAGGTATGGGGTATATGGTTAAATAGTACCATGATAGCCTCACTGGTCTACTTCTAGAACAGTTTATCTTTTATAGCTTGGATGAAATATACAGTTTGCAAAGATGGTTGATTTGCTCCTAAATGGCACTGTTTAATTGTTTTGTTTTATGGGAATGGAGTTGAGTTTGTGCAGCCTTTCATACGACTATGGATGTGTCTAAGCACTCTCAGTGGACAAATAACATATCGCTCGGTGGCATTGCGTGGGTTTACGGTGCAGCCCTTGTGGGAATGTTTTGGTGTTGTAAGTGATGATCAAAGCTGTGCTTTTGGTAATGCCACTATAGGAATCAACATCTCCTCCTGGCTGCCAAACCAAAAGGCTCAATTTACATTTAATGACTGCTTAGGGGGAGATGGGTTTTTGTCTGATGCCACTATCCGTGCAACCAGCTGATGTCAGACAGACTCAACTTTATCTGCAGGCACACCTGCCTGCAGTGTAGAGGAAGACAATGTGTCAATTAAAGAGGTCAGAGGGCATATATACCTGCCAATCTCACATGGGATGTATCATACAGGCAGACAGATGGCCTCCCATGCATGGACTCTAACCCTGGGAAAGCATGGAGTTAAAGCAGGGGTTTCCATCCCCGAAGGTTTCAGTGAATACCAAACATTGGCGTTTCCTCCAAGACGTCCTTACTCCCACTAATAATAAAAGTGGTACAGATGGGAGGAGGGAGTCGAGAACAGTTGGATTGCATAGTACAACATGGATGGAATAAAGTAGGGTTTGGAGCAGGGCAGTGGCAGTGAGTGCTAATGTCATGTAAATAAATCACCTACCATAAGTAATCACCTCCCATCACCTAAGTAAACGATCTAACCCATAGCCCACTCTAACTATAATTTATACATTGGAAACAATAGTTTGCTCTGACTGTAGCTGATACCTAAAAATTAGGGGGTCATAGTAAGAAATGTTTTTTAGTTTAAAACTGGATAATTTATGTTAAAGTTAAGCACTTTTACATATATAACCAATTTTATTCAATCAAGTTCTTTGATCATTGCTAACATTATTTTCAGATATTTAATCATCTTAATAATTGTATTAATAATAGTAAAAACAACACATATGTTGAAAGATTTTGATATATTCGAGATTTACAGCTTGCAGTATTGCCTCTTTTCGCACATTAACATCCTCTGACATATGCTTTTTCATGCAGCAGTGCTCTTAAAACAGATTACTTTTTTGCTTATAAAATAGTGCCTTAAAACAAGTTTTTGTACAGGAATTAGCCTACTGATCGGTTTGAATGACTGCATATTCGAGGTTAAAATGGTGGCTGCACTTTGGGCGAAAAACATCAGTCGAGAAATGACAAGATTACACCACACTAAATATATATATATATATATATCTTATTTAATGTGATGTAATCTTGTTATATATATATATATATATATATATATATATAACCTACTGCCAGTCGCCAGTAGGTAGTTATAGTTAGGACCAAGTTGCCACAGGAAAAGCGTTTTTTGACTTGCCTATATCTTGACTTGTCCCACTCAGTCCTGTCGCACATGGAATGTTTCAGGGCGATCTGTCAAGCAGGTGCCAGGAAAGAGGGGGAGGGGGGGTCAAAAAAAGTTGTGCTTCCCGTGTTAATTCCCATAGGAACCTTTAATCGAACCTGCAGACCGAACTGCTGGACAGAATTACACCAAGGGGATTACGATGGCGGTAGGATGAGCATTTTACCACCATTGTTACTTGCGGGAAAGGGACGAGACGACAGGTAGTCAGTGGTCCCGCCCACCAAATTACGATCTGAACGTTGTGTAGGTGGTCGGAAACATGCCCTTTGGCATTGAGGCTTGTGCTGTAGCCCGGAAAAGGGCTGCAGCACAAGCCCCAATGGCAAATGGCATGTTTACAAGCTTCCCTGCACCGTGTGCGAGGCACCTCGTGGTGCCTGGCACATGTAGCATGGATGTTTGTAGGGGCATGGCCTCAAAGCGGAGGCCCGGGAGGGACGGAGGCCCTGCTAGGGGCCCTCAAAGTCCCTTTCTGACAGGCTTTCTATGGCTGTCGGACCGCCATGGAAAGGCTGTCAGAAAGGGACATCGTAATCTCTATGGCGGTGCCTGAGCAGGCACCGCCCATATTGTAGGTACTATGATCCGATCGATGGTCCACGGGCTCCTTGAGCCCATCGGAAGTGTCGGTCGGACCAACCGACCTCATCATAATGCGGCAGTCGGACTGCTCAGATGGATGTCGGTGGGACCGCCACCAATGGTCTGTCCGTGGCGGTTCCACCGACATCCTAATCAGGCGCCAAATTTGGCAGAAAGCTAGCTTTTGGTATGCTGATTGTGCTTTTTGTTATTTGGTGAAATCCGTTCAGTAGTTGGGGACAAATTTAAGAAAAAAGATAGCTATATCTGTGGTCACGAAGCCTTCACGGAAAAAGACTTGCTTGTGCAGGGAAATGCACAGCTCTCATTGGCTGCCAACACTTCAACCAGGATGTGTTGGCAGCCATTTTGGGACTCGGCTTCACAGAGTTTCAAAAGAATAGTGAAAATAAAGAAAAGGAGGCAGGTAGGGATACCCTGAACCCCAAGCCATGGACTTGGGGTCCATCCGGGACCACACCATGCGAAGAAGCATTTAAAAAAAATGTTTACCGCAAGGTCGGACGGTTTTGCAAATCCACGGTAAAAAAATAAAAAAACACAAGCGTGGGCTCCTGCGCTTGTCTTTAAAAAAGCAACCGGGTGGGTCAAATCCTGGGGACATTATTCCGCAGAGAAGTCCCCCCGTGTCAAAGCAATGCCAGTTCCAGCAGGAGGCGGGGAGCCAGCAGGAAATGCGGAGGGCTTGAGGCTCTCCCTGTGGTCCCCAACAAAGCTAACTGAGTGCCCTGGGTGGGACCAGGGCACCCAGAAGAGAGTCCGGGCCCTGGGGGATGGGGACCTGGGGCTGAAACCGCTCCCTCCCTTAATTAAAAATAAAATAAAAAATAAATATAAAGGCAGGGCCTGGGCCGGAATTGGCCCCCCTCCCTTTAATTAAAAAAATCAAACTATTTTAAAAGAAGACTGGGCCCCGGGGAATGGGGTACCCGGGGCTGAAATTGACCTGAGGAAGGGGGCAGTGCGGCCCCCTTTTCACAAAAGGCCTGGCCCTGGGGTCCACAGGGCCAAGATCGGCCCAGGGCAGGGGGGCCACACGGACCCCCTCCCTTAATAAATACAAAAATAAATAAAAATAAAGTGAGAATGGCAAGTCACTGGAGGCCCTGTCCCCTTTCTGCACCACTCTGCAAACACACCTCCTGGCACACTACTGGTTAGGGGATGGAGTCCCCTTGGATGCTGAGGGCCCTTGGGGGCCAGAAACCCCTTCTGATACCTCCAGTAAGTCCTAGACAGTGGGGTTGTTGAGAGGTCTTTGGAGGCCATGCCTCCTTTCTCCACCAGTCTGCAAATGTGACTACTACTTAGAAAACCATATATATTTACTAAAAAAAACAAAGGTTACAGGGACGCTATAGTTAGGAAATGGAGTAAAAAAAACCTTAGAAATTCTTTGAAGTAAACAAAAGGTTACAAGGACGTTATAGTTAGGCTCAGGTTTCACTCGTACAAAACCAGTAAAATTCAGCAGTTATAGTTACCTGAGCTAACTATAACTCATGCCCCGCAATGCACTGCTTATGACCTGACATATTACTCACTCATGACATGGTCAGTGACATCACTGATGACATCACTGATGACATCTCAAATGACATCACTGATGCACTCACTCACACCCCTATAGAACCTTTCATACAAAAACTCCCACTCCCACACAACCATTCGCAAGCCCATTCACAGACCCATACCAGTACTTACACACCCACTAGCTGATTCATAGATCTACACACACATCTACTCATTCACCCATACAGCCACTCATACACTCACTCACACACTAATACAGCCACTGACGTATCCACTCATACACCCATACAGCCACTCACACACTGAGTCAGTCACCCATACAGCTACTCACTCACCTACTCACTCACCCATACAGTCAATCACACAGCCATTTACTCACCCATACATATACACACTCACTTACTCATACAGATACTAACACAAACTCACTCACCTATACAATCAGACACACACACATTCACCCATACAACCACTCACACATTCACTCACTCACCCATACAGTCACTCATATGCCCCATCACTCACCTATGCTGCCTTTCACATACCCTGTACTCACCCATATACCACTGCCACATCCACTTACTCACCCACACAGCCATACACACACCACTCACTCACCCATACAGCCCCTCACACATGCACTAACCCATACAGCCACTGACTCACCCTCTCACTCATCCATACAGGCAGACCCACACCACCTCACCCACCCACACAGACACTCAGACACCCATACAGGTACTCAGACAACTAATCACTCACTCATGTACCCACTCACACACCCATACAGCCACTTAAATACCAACTGACAGACTGATACAGTCATTCACACAACCAGTCGCCCATCTCTTTGTTCTCAACGCTTCCCATCTCTGTGGCTGTTTGGCCTTGTGAATTTTGATGCATCTACAGGTACTTTGTGAGAAATCACGCATCCATAGTTTTCTACGGACCAAGTTGTTTGAAACTTTTTTAAAGTCATATTCTTGTTACTTGTATGTTGGATTTTTGTCATTTTTGTCTTGTTGAGTTTATTTAACGCCTTCGCTGCGGCAGGAATTCCAGCCAGGTGCTGGACATTCCAATCGCGGGCGTGGTCGTGATGAGCTCAGCTCGTCATGCGCACAGCCCGCCCGCGCAGCATGACGAGCTGAGCTCGTCATGAGCAGGGAAGGGGTTAAAGATACTTTATTTTTCTAAACTGGTGTGGTGTCCATTTGTGGTGTTATCACTGTATTACTGTGTGTTTTGAGTACAAACTCTTTACACATTGCCTTTGGGATAGGCCTGTCTGCTCGTGCCAAGCTACCCAGGGGGTGAGCAGGGGTTACCTAAAGTGTATATCCCCCTTACCCTGACTAGAAGCAAGGGTCCCTATTTGGACAAAGGTACCTACCTCGGCCAACTAGAGACCCCCATTTCTAACAATGATATACTTTATTTATTTTTTTATGCTTGAATTTAATTAAAAGTTTATTTTACTAAATAAGAAATGCTAACTTTATAATAAATTAAAGCCTTTTTCCTTAGGCTGCATTATTTCATAGCCTGGTGTAATGGACCTTTGTTACATTTCCTCAAATGTTGCTTTATCTGTCCTATTTATGCAACATTCTTTAATCAACAAGACCCTTTTCCTAGTACTTCATTGTGTGTGCATTAGTGGGAACCTGATCTCTCGACTTAACACATGAAGACAAACAAAGTTAATAAGCTATTTGTCTACTAACCTGTGAGGATGGAATGGACAGCCGTTTCTCATGAGCAACATGGAAAAATATGTTGGTATATAAATTTTGTACCTGGTGAATGGAACAATGGTCACATGATGGTCAGACGATTGTATGGTGACAACTGATGTAACAAATGAATGATTTGGAGTATAAAAAGTGGCTTTGCCAGGAGGAGACAGGGGCTTCCTTCTGAGCAGATTGATTGGAATCATTCTCTATTGCCTGCCTGCCGGACTATCTTTACATGCCCCTTGCCTTTTTTCCCTTCGCTGAGGAACTTAGCTGCTAGACTATTTGGAGTTGTCTGGTGAGAGACCAGACCTGAACTTTCCTGATTATTGTTCCACTCTCTTAGACCATGTCTATGGACTTTTCCTTTGTGGGCTCTATTTGATCCCTTTGCCCCTGCTAAGAGAAATCTTCTGAACAATCCTCCTGCCTTTGTTGGTGGTAGGAATTTTAACCTTAACCATCTTCTTTATGGATTCTTTATTTAGCACGAGGTGTACTTTGACTAAATGTGTGGTTTAATACTACGAGCTGTAAGACTCATGACAGAGCTACTTAAAATGTTACTTATATGCATTGATTTTTGATCTTTAGTACAATAACCAAATTGTCTAAATTTGTGTGACTTTTTTTTTTTTGTGTCTTAACCGCTTCGCTGCGGCCGGAATTCCCCCCCGGTGCGGGAGAATTCTACGCGTGCGCTGTTCGTACGTCCCCCGGCCGTCCTCCGCACACGCCCACCGTGATGTCAGACGGCCGGGGGCCGTCCGACGCACGGAAGCGGTTAATGTTCTTTCCTCAGAAACTGAGCTTGCAAGATATTGATTTTGAAATGCATGATAGAGAGAGTCATAGATTATTTTCAGAACATCAGGTTCTTTTGCTCTTGCTCTGTGTAGCCACAGCAGAGGTTCTGGTTTGTATAATTCTTGTTAGATTGAATTTCTTTAGAAGGTTGGGTCTTTCAATTGCAATACTATATTTCTATAGTTTGGTTCTGAGAGTAGTCTACTTGAACCTGATCTCTAATTTGTGAGATGGCTACCAATTGTTGGTCCTCATTGGATAGCCAACAGTGTGACACCCTGATTTCTCACCCCTCACTACGACGAAGAAAATCCAAAGAGAACTTCCGCTGTGACACTCTGATACATTAGGCTCAAGCTAACTAGAACATATTTGCACATCTAAATTATATTTGAATTGTCCTTTTACAGTTGGTACAGGATCTCTGAAAGATTGCACCAACATTTACAGTGCATAGGCAAAACAAGCATTTAAAGGAAACATTATATTGAACAAAGAAGAGTAAAGCAAATCAAAAATGAAAACAATTCTGCGATCCTTCTTAACTCTAAGAATACATACGAAATGCATTACATAAACTGGGGCATGTAGGCTTAAGAAAACAGGTGCAAACCACCACTGTTAGTAAGTACTACAAACCTAAACGTGCAGTGTGCGATATGTATAAACTATACATGTCTATGTTGGCTGTTTTTATGATGCATATATGCTTGTGAATTAGGACCATACATCGGAGTAAACTGTATTTTATGTGTTTTTGTGAATAAAATTTATGTTCTTAAAAATCCAGATCCATTTTTCATTTTTACACTCTAGCAAACAAATTAAAAAATATAAAGGAATTAATTTTTCTATTTAGTCTGACAGAGTCTTTGTTCAAGGACATTTTCCACTGGAGTAGCATACATTTTTAATTTACGCTAGACAAACCTGGACATTGGTCTGTTGTCTTTCATGTCGTCTCCACTCTGTACTTAAGAGCATGATTTACATATTTTTAGATCCATGTCTATACAAGGTGACTCCAATTATCCAGTCAGCCATTTCACTAAAATATCTAAAACATGTCATAGGAAGCGATTGCCAGAGAATGCATGAGGAAAACCATATACCTATTATGGCCCCTCTCTCCTTCCTTACCAATGTACTCTGCCTCATATTTTCCATTAGTGTGTTATGTTGTGTTTAAATCAAGCTCAAAGTAGGTAAACATCATCCATGGGTTTATGCAGCAGGAGGAACACAGAATCCATCAGTAGGAAACATTCAAAATCCAGCATGGAGATTGGACAGTAATTTCTGGAAGATGTATCATTAAAGAGAAAAGTGATAAATGAGATGCTGCCACCTGCCTAAACCTGACTGTTGCAGCTCCTTTCAGCAGTTTGTTGCTGATGCTAAAAAAAGCAAGGATGAGAAGGAACTGCAGATTTTTAGAGATGCCTCCTTCTAGGTGATAGGCTGCGAAAGTAAATTTACTCTTTGATGCAAACCATTTCCATTGATGCCTCTCGGAAAAGCAGTTTTCTCTCAAAATGTGGGTATGTATGTATGTGAGTGGTGTGTAATGGAATTGACCTCCTCTATAACATCAATAGCTTTATGAGATAAACTACCCTTTGCTGCACATTATAAGGCTATTACAAGTCCCTCAGGAGTTCCATGACCATACGGAGAATAAGATTGAAGGTCGAGTTACTTTATAAGGTCATGGAACTCCAAATTAACTTACAAATCCTTTTAAGTATGACAGAGGGTATTTAACTCCTTATAATACTTAGTCACACCACCACCCTTCCATCAAACTGCTTAAATGAATAGTGTTATGTTTTTTCATACGAAAGAGAAAGCATAGTTGCAGACATGAAGAAAAACAACAAAATCTAGTGGAAAATTAAACTCATCAAAAAGTAGTTAGTAGTTTGTTGCAAAACTATATTAGAATCAGTTTGTTGTAAATCAAATTAAAAAATGATGGGGCTCACAATATAAGGATGAATCCATAGATATTCTATTTTTCGTGTATTTCTTTTTAGCGTGCAAAAGTAAATATGTTCCCATGAATATCTCCTTTCTGGTCATCACTGTTCCTTAGAGGGGAAAAAAGATCAGAAGAATGAAAGGCCAGCTTTCATTTTCAATGCTTTGTTTAAACTGCCTTTTTAAGGATGCTCCATGACCTGCCTTTGACATTTATGGCTTCACATCTGCACTGTAATAACGTATTACAGTTGAGCAGGTATGTCATTTAGTTATTACAGGTGGCTGCAATCTTCAGAAGTTGGCTATAATAAGGAATTTAGAGACAAATGTTTATACAAGGATAGCAGGTTCCCATGTTTGTAGTGTTATAATATTACCATGCACGCAATACCTCCGCACGAGAAGCAGTTAAGCCATGTATATTTTAAAGCATCTAATATTGCAGTGATACCATAGGTGATGCCAGAACACTCACTCTCTTTCCATCTTGTTTTTCTATGATCTGTTCCGTGACACCCTCATCAAGTCATTGTTTCACCTCTTCTAATCACATGCATTAAGAACAGGGCTTTTAGTGGGCGGTTCCTCTTCTCCCCACTTCTCGGATCTCAGATCCAGCAGTAATTAAAACGGACATTAAAACGATTCCCTAGCAGGCCCTATATTCATTTTGTTATCTTTAATGGCAAAACCACTGATCGATTTTTGAACATTGAATATAAAACATTTTAAAGTAATCCATGTCAGCGACTTTGTTCCCGTTTATATTTCACATAGTTTACCTAATCTTGCCTACCCTAACAGTATTAGCTATTTCTAGGATGTTGTGTTTCTGTATGTGTTCCGTACCATATTTCTCTTGTATAGTACGTACTTTGAACTGCGTTGCCTCTAGGTGTTTATATCGGGCTATGAGTGAGAGTTCTGAAGTTAAGGCTGAAGGCGGTGCAAGTTTCTCACAGTGGCTATCAGTGGCTCAGAAAGGTGTTCAGAATACATGGTCATCCAATCCTTGGCCTCTCTGCAGAATGCACAGAGTAATGGACATGTACTCCAGTTGCAATTGTGATTCTGTGCAAATGTGTAGCGAAGGAGGTACACAGTTGTCAAAATATTGACAAGGTGAAGTAAAATAAGATGCAGTGCTCAAAGGTGATTGGTGCATTGTGAGTTTGGGAAAATGCATTCAGGAGAGAGTGAAAAGAGGGCGCTGAAGAGAAAAGAGATGAGGCGTTATCAATTCAGATGGATGACATGGGAAGAGAAAAATATGTCTAACATACAGTGAATATAATGGAGTGAATGAAACACTTTGAAGACCACCACCCTTTCCACAAGGCCTCACTAATGGTTCATTCACAGCCTCACAATTTAAGAATCGAAAAATTGTCAATATCAGTTGTTTACAATAAAATTGTTGTTACTCATTTATCTTAAACAGCTAACAGCCTTTGACAAAGCCAAGACTGGTTTTAGATATCTGTCTGTTGTTGTGTTATATATCTTGATGTAATTACAGAGATCTCAGAGAGGAAGAAAATACCATCGGGGGTCCCACTATGGCACACATAGACATATAGTTCACATGTTTAAGCCATGCCCTTAATTACACAGCCCAACTTTTTTCATTCCACTTAAATCCCTGATTGAGGTGATACATACAACTTTGCCCAGTACACTGTATGCAAAATGATAATAAAGGAAAAAAAACACTTAGATTATATGACCATTTCTGCAGAATATACATTTTAATACTCTTACCCAGAATTCAATCCTTCTCATCCCTAATCACACTGATGCTTTTTTTTAAAAAGGGATCATGTTCTTCTGCTTTAGCTGTCTGTGGGAGCAGTTTTCAAGTCAAGCTCCCTTGGAACCTGAATTCATACACTCCTATATGAGGGTGGGGGTTCCATAAGGCGAGATAAGGCAACATCTTTAGGTGCCAGGTAGTGGTCCTGCAAAGTTACTGCATAAGCTCAGAAAAATGACCTTCTACTCTAGGAGGCAAAATGCTATTTTACGTGGACAGATGAAAGTCTCTGCACTGTTATTGTTCCTCTAGTTGATAATTAGAATTTATGCGGGCAGCTCGGCCTGTGCACATGGAGTCCTCTGGTGTCTACCATAGTTGATTTTTAGTTGCGCTACTCCGAGCTCATATAGGAACTTATGCACTAAGCAAACGATTTAGAAAAAAAATCTGGCTGATACCGGAGCCAGCGTTTTTATTTACTAGTTTGATAGTACTCAATTTGTTATGCCATTTACTCTTCTGAAACAAACAACAAAGTGATGGATTGAATGCTTGAATTAATGTCCGCCATTAGCAATCGCTCAGGTCGCATTCCAGTCCATACTGTTCAGGGAAGACCTAGCCTGGCAGTTCGGAATAGATTGTTCGTATTAGAGCAGGGTCAAAACTGATTTCCATATGGCTGGATCCAAACTGAGATGGCATAGTGTATAAAATAATGATGAACTCGGACGCGGCCCTGAGTGATTACCAGTGACTGGGATTAATTCAAGCATTCCACCCATCACGATTTTGTATACTTCAGTGTGACTTTTAATCTTCTGATGCATCTGAAGCTTTTGGGTGATTTTCGTAAAAGCTTTTTTAATAGTCCAGCCTAATGCTGACCAGGGAATCTGTTGACATAGCATTATCTTCCCTAAGGATAGCTGGTAACATTTTGTGGTCAGAATAGCTGGAATAAGAAGCATTAAATACATAGTATCCAGGTGAGTCCAACCTCTAGCAAATGCACATGACTGGGATGTCAATTTTTTACATTTGTTATGAAGCCTGTGAGAGGGACCATAAAGTCATTGAGCAACTGGGGGCTAAGAGATGAACCCTACAGAAGTCATCAGATGATTGAGCAAGATAGTGCAGCAAAAACACCCAGTCATATCCTCTGTGACCGATTTTTTTGAAAGCACCTGAGCCATCACATGGGTGGCATGGAGAATGTTCACTGCAAGACCCTGAAAGACCCTCCAACTGTTTGAGGAGAATGGCTTGACCCAGTGCTGACTGGTCAGACAGGTGCAATGAAACCTACATGCCAGAACTACATTGACTCACAGTCTTTAGAAAATTGTCCCATGCCTAACAAACCAATTTCTATTCCATGACCGGGTCCAAATTCAGACCGAATTCACTAACCTTGCAATGTGGAATGCTTAAAAGCATTACAACACAATATAAGTAAGCCGCTCAATTGACTTCCCACTTTTTATGAAAAATCCAAAGCAAGGGATTGAAGGGTTCAATAAAATAGTAAGACATTTCAGCTTGACAAAATAAAAAGAATTGAAAAAACAAGGAACTCAAGTGGCAGGAATGCTACAATGACATTCATAAGATTGTCAGGTTAGAATCTTCTGCATGGGTAAGACAAAGAAGTGAAGAAGGCACAGTTTGCAAAGCTCTAGCATCATTCTTTAAGCAGGAATAGGAAAATATGAGAGGCCATCACAAATGGCTATCCCCTAAATCCCTTATTACCCTCCCTTACAATAAGAACAGTCCCAGTCTCTTTTCCAGTCCGGCAAATAGATGAGGCAGGCATGAGGGCAAAATAGATAAAACACTTCAGTCCAAAAGCTGAGTCCATCCTAGCTTCATAATTGGGACATTTTACCCAAACTCTTGCACCTGACGTTAACTATTTAATCGATACACCCCTTTCTCTTGCGACAATGCCCTGTGGCTTTAAACAACCAATTGTCACCTCATCTGCGGTGCTGCGTGCACTGTATGAATCATTTCCTATTGCACCACCAACATTCCTAGTACTGGAGGAATTCCTGGTGAACCCATCGCCGCGCAAGCTTATTACTCGATTCTACTCTGGTATGCAGCGTACATCTCCTATATGCTCACCCCCGGCACAGCGTGAGTGGGAGGGGATCCTGGGAGGCCCGCTAGAGGAAGGAACATGGGCGTACTGTTGCGCGCAAATTAAAGAAATGTCGCCCAATTACAGGCTGCGTCTTATTCATTTTAAGTTTCTCCACAGATTGTACAGGACCCCTGCCTGGTTACATAGGGCTGGTTTAAGTGAGGATGCAAGATATGTGCGTTGTCGGACCCCGGAGGCCTCCTTCCTGCACCTCGCCTGGGAGTGTCCGGAGGTGGCTAGCTATTGGAAAAGCGTCTTTGAGGTGCTGGCCTCGCTTATAGGCGCTGCAGTGGACTGTTCTCCCCTGGTGGCCTTGTTGGGCTATGTGCGTGGAATAGTGGCTGAGCATAGGAAATTGGTGGCCATGCTATTGCTCTTGACGAAGAGACGGGTGACCATCTGTTGGGGTCGCAGGCGCAGTCCGAAGGTAACGGAGTGGCTGAAGGACGCAGCGTTCTGCCATAATCAACTGTCCGATTACTGGGAATTGATGCCCGTACAGGCTCGTCCCAAAGACATATGGGAGCCATTGCAGACCTATTTAGACTCTACCTCCTCGCACAACGACGACAGCACAGCAGCGTAAGCACGGATAATACGTATAGGACACCCCTTATGTCCATAGTCAGTTGGAAGTAGAGATGTTGCTGGAGAAACTCACCTTTGCTTGAACCAGAGAGGAATCGCTTTCCCCCCTCCCCTTTCGGTTTTCTCTAAGACTTTCTCTGTACTCCCCCCTTTCTCTTCTCTAATGTCCCTCCCTCTGTATCTCCATCCCTCCTTCACTGGGGCCAGTGAAGAGCCCTGGAACACAACTCAGGAAGATGGATGCCACAGAGAGCAGCAGAATGCCTACAGGGACTGGGATACTGTCTTACTTATATGCTCAGGGATTATGTACGAATACTCACGGGGTTTATTCGGTTTAACACGAAGCTGTTCACTGTACGCACTAAGCCATGAAGCTGATATGTCTATTTTCATTGTCTATGTTTATTCCTGTAAAAAATGTCAATAAAAAGAATTTGTCATCTCATCTTGTGCAAACTCACTTCTGGATCCTCCAGTGGGTGATGAATTTCAAATTGATGTGAATATCAGGGAGAACTAATCTTTCCAAATGAAGACCTCCTGGCAGCCAGATTCTGCTTGACGTTTCCACTGAGTACCGCATGGTACAACATGGCTCCCTGCCAAAAACTTTGAAAGATTATGGTAATCAAAAGTATTGCCTGGATATGTATCTTGTCACGACTCTACAACCACCATTTATATATTGGAATTGAGTATAAAATATGCCAAAAACACTCTTGTGGCACACATCATGGGTGATCCCCATCACAGTTAATCTTCAACATATACCAGCTTTCACGGGTCCTGGTAAATGAAAACACCCTTTTCAGTTTCAAATGTATGCTTCAGATGCTCAAATCAGTGTTCATGTGGAATATGAAGGAAAACCAACATCATAAACTGCAGAAAACAACACATTTATCTCTGGATGAGGAAAGGTTTCAAGTGTGCCAATGATACCAACATGGAGATTCGGCTTAAGAGTGGTCCTGAAGGGAAGACAATTGTATTCACATTTCACTGCTCAATCCTTGGAGACAATCCCAGGCCTAAGACAAAGTAATACAACATGTGGGTGTAATTTTTCACTTGGACCTTTTATTAACCCCAAATAAATTCAGTGGATAAAGTAACGGATTCCGAATGGCCCTTGCTATGTAAGATGTTAAAAGTCGTGCAAAAAGAAAGCGGACTACGTTTCTACTTACGGAATTAGGGCCGGCTTTTGGATGGTGTCGTCTATGCAGCCGAACCCGGTGCTGACCTCGAAAGAACTCCAGACCCTCTAGTTTTTTTAATGGAGGACTGAAATTTAGAGCGTTAGATTATTGCAATACCATCCCCAGAGCCTTTGTCTCAATCCAATGTGATCCTCTGCAATGCCCAGCATAATATCTGGTCCCGAGCTCTTGTTTAACCACTTTCTGTGAGTAAAACCACATCCCAGACATTGTCATTCAATATGTCCAGATCTCAAATTTATGTTAGTCAGAGATCTTACATTTATTAAACATGCCTTAAGTTTTGTACACGATCTCTTTTTATCACAAAACTCAGAAAAACGTGTTCCCATTTTACTATCTGAATCTTCTTGTTAAACAGTACCTCTCCCAGGCATAAAAGTAAATCCACATTTATTACATTTGAATGCTTCAACCAGCTCAATCTCTTTACTAACCAGCTCAACACATTTTGGCTGTTTAAAAGCCATAAGCAATTCTTTACTTTAAGCTAATCTTACCTTCCCATCTCAATGAAATTGGACAGCCTGGCTGTCGCTGGTCAAATTCCGGTCGCTGACGGGTGCAGGCGGGCTTGCTTTTGGCACAAGAGAGTAAAGCACTTGGGGCTAGATTCCCAATGCTGTTTACACATTTCAATGATTTGCACATGAAAGAATTGCTTATATATGCATCTGTACATTACATATGAATCATAAAGGAACATATAAGGGTCGGTAGAATCTGTGAGTGAACTGAATACATAATGTGCAAATACTTTGAATGTTCTGCTAGTTTTAGCGGGCATTCCCAAACGACATTTCATATGTCTTGAGCACTCACTCAGACACAATTTTGTAGGCATGCATTCAGCACATCTCGATTAAACCTGAACTACTCTGAAATAAGTAAAGTAGAGAGTGTCGTAAAGTACATCAATGGGTCCATTTTTCCTCGCAGAGCATATACAGGAATATGATCGCTTACGGGTGTATGATTTAAGTCAGGGTAATCTGGGTGATAAAACCAAGCCATAAAGACATTTAGATTGCTATTTGGTGGACACATTGGCCAATAACACACCAATAAAGCACTAGAAACATGTTTGGAATTCTTGTCTATAGTTATGATCAATAGAGGCTCAAGCAAGGAGCAAATTATATACAGAAATCTTCCATCTTTTGATATGAGAGAACATGTTCCCCATGACTCACTAGAGGGAACGCTCATGTTTCGCAGTCATCAAGGGCCACGGGGCAAGCTAGATAAGTTCCATCAGATAGAGGTTGAAAAACCTAACCCATAGTCTAACCCTAACCCTAAATGGTAAACTACAATTAAAATGACAAAATAACTTTTTTTTTTAATTTAAATTGGCAATGTAACGCTAAATCTTGACTGAGCCTGGCCCTGACCCTTACTGTAACGCTTGCCATTATCCTAGGTGTCGAACTACAATTATAATGAAAGGCAACTTAAAAACGGTCATTGTCAATTTTGTAGACTTCTGATGACCAATGGGTCACTGAATTCACGGCTGGACTTGTCATTTATCTCTTTGGGTATTTAACTGTGGGGGAAGGTTGGTAGGGGTTGGAGCTATTTTAAGGTCTACGACTGTTACTGATACCTCCGTCACTCTCTGCAGCTCCTCAGGGTATACTGCAGAAGGTACATTTCGGTACAAGGGGGGATAGAGAGAAAGGTAATAGAAGAGTAGAAGAGAGAGAGAAGATGGAGAGATCAGAGAAAGGAGTAGAGAGAGAGGAAAGACACAAAGAATGGATGCCTGGAAAGAGAGCAAGAAAAGGGGAGAAACTCAGCAGGGCTGGTTTGAACTATTTTGCCAGGGTTGCCTTTGGCCCCCTCCGCTCCTGCCTGCAATACTGAGTATAAACAACACACTCTTCTTAGTGGAAGGGATTTAACTTTCTACTTCTGGATGATGTTCTACTCTTCGGAACCTGTTAACAGAACAGTCAAATCATAGGTGTCTTGCTTCGAAACAGCCTGGTTGAGTACACTCTCCTGGTTTGTCCCACTGAACTTGTTCTTTTTTTCTTAAAGACTTTCTAAACTGAAGGTGGGAGATTGAGTCAGCGAGAGGTGTCAGAGGTCCAAATTTGAAACCTAGCAAGGAAGACTAAGCTTTCCATCCTTCCATAGATTGGCAAATTGATTATCATAAATTGAGCAATGATAACAGCTGTTATTTATGGCACATAGGAATGTCAAATGACTGTACTATATAAAAGCACAGATACATATCTATATAAAGCACATATTTGTTTACGATAAATTTAAATATTTGGCTTGTCTGAACTCCAACAAATATAACTGTGAGCTAACATATTAGCTTTCTTAGTCCATGGATATGTCATTAATGTAGCTCAGGTAATGTTGAGAATATCGAGGAATGTCCGCCACCGGCCAGAATCTCCACAACCGGCCGGAATCTCCACCATCGGGCCGGAATCTCCACCTCCGGGCCGGAATCTCCACCACCGGGTCGGAATCTCCGGCCCGAGTGCGGACATAAAGTTAGTATGAGTAAGTGCATTTTGTGAATACCAAAATGAGTAAGTGCATTCTGTGAATACCAAAATGAGTAAGTGCATTCTGTGAATACCAAAATGAGTAAGTGTATTCTGTGAATACCAAAAAGTACTAACTTTACGTTTTTGACGTAAGTTAGTTCTGTGAATCAGGCCCTTTGAACTTTTGTCCTGAATTTTTACACTCACCGTCCTGAATTTGAACCCATGCCAGTTGGTCACCCTAAGTAAACAACATTCCCAATTGTTCTTTATGGAACCATTACGTTCTCTTCAGTAACTCTCGACCCCCTTCCCTGATTGTCTTTATGTTTGTGGCACTTTTCTTATTACATTTTTATCTTTTCAATCGCATATAATGTGGACCATTAAGATATTTATTTCTTTAACTACATCTGTGTTTGCTTCTTTACATATCATACCTCTCACACATTTCTCCAGGGGATCTCTAGTTGCTCAGGATTAGGTGAATATTTCCGTTTGCCAGCGGCATAACGCAAAATGATGGGGCCCTCCTACAGAATGCGATGAGGGGCTCTGGGGTCTCCCAGACGCAGTGATATTCATTGGTCTTGGGCTCACTGGAGGCACCTTGAACGGTTGCCCCCCCCCCACTCTCCACACTGCAGGGGCCTACTTGGAAAAGCAGAGTGGCTTTCCTGAGTGTTTAACTATTTCTAATTCCATGCCATTGGACACATTCTGCACGGGGCTCCCTCATACCTGCCAACTTGAAGAACAATCTCACCGCATGAGTAGGGGATGGCGTTCTGAAGTGTCATGCCGAGAAGTACCTACAAGGCACTTTAGAACGCCACCCCGCCCCAAGCCCCCTCCTCCCAAAAGAAAAAAAAATCTTGCTGAGGCTGGTGCCGATGTCCTGGGGTGTTTTCACACCCTTTAATGGACGTCGGCAGTTCAAAGCCTCAGAAAATGAGCTGGAAAACCACTATTTACAATGTTTTTCAGCTCGTTTTCCCTGCCACCATGTGATATGGGCTCCTCACCGGCAGACCGTGTGATGGGAGCCGATATTGTGTGTCACACGATGTCAGCGTGTGAGCTGGCAGGTATGCTCCCTACAAAACAAGAGACCCTGCCCCCCGCACTGCGGAGGCTGCGGGGTCCTCCGTTACACGCCTGCTGTTTGCACCGCATTGGAGTTCAGTCAAAGTTTACTTCAAACCTGTGGCCCCTCTCTCCCACAGCCTGCCAGTCTAGTTATCTACATGGCTCTGCACCACAGTTGTAGAATTAGATGGGGGTAACTAGACATTACATTGCTGTGCTTGAACGCCACCCACTGAGGCTGCATGTAGCAACGCACAGCTAACAGTAAATTCCTATGCCCGCATTCCACCTATCCATTGTGCAGGACTGATATTCACCCTCTGGTAACCAATTCTGCCCTCTGCTAGGAAGGCTAAGTGGGTAAATATATGCTTAAGTAAGTTCTGTATATATTAACAAACTTTTCGTTCTCAGCTCAGTATAACTTACTTGCTCATGACTGTGGGTCGCGGCATACACCACATTAATGCCACCTTAATACCACCCACGTGGGTTTTTACGTGATACATTGCATTATGCCACAGTACAGGCACCCAAACCGTGCTTTTCATATGCTTGCTTTATTTTCTTTCTGTTGTATATCAAATGGCACATTTATTAGCAACCTACCCTGTTTTTTCCACTGTTCTAAGTTCAGCACAGTACACTGTGGTTACTGTCAACTCTACACACCAATTATTTCTCATTTTCAAAAATTGCTCCGCAGTGTCTGCCTCTTTTTACTATTGTTTTCACAATGTGAAAATTCAATGTCAGCATTTTTCTCGGTGGGATATTTCAATAGGCATGTTTTGACTGTGCCATGTTGACGCCCACCAACGCTTTCAGAAGACAAATGTGTTTAGCACAGTTATTCTTTTTGTATTTTTTTTTATAGATGCAAACCCAAAGAAACCATGATTCAATGCACTGATGCAATTATTATTAGTTAATTTTCTTCGCAATAGTTTTTGAAATATAATTTGCGGAGCCTTTCTTTACCCTGGAGGAACATAAGATACATTGATTGTGTAATGTCCTAGGTAGGGGGTGAGTGGGCATCCACCGTCCAGCAGTGCCAAATGCAAGCCAGACCTTCGGGCAGTTTCTCGAAAAGCATGTACATATAATGAGTTAAAATGCGAATATTGTGCATAAAGTGGCTATTGAAATTCTGCCATAGATTGAGCCCTCTCTGGCAGGAGATTAGTAGAACGAACCCAAAGGCTTATTTTCTAAAAGTACATCTTTAAAGGTGTTCGATTCATCATCAGGGATAAATGTGGTTTTTACTTGGATCTCTTGAATTACTTATTTTTTTACCCATTACGATTATCTGCCAAGAGTTTGCTCTAAATGAAACCCTTCACCTCTAGCATTAAGGGGCTGATTACGATGTCAGTCAGAAAGCCTCCGACCGCTTTCCGACCGCATCAGAGGCTTTCCGACCGACTCGGACGGTTTGCGGTCTGACCACCTGAATGTGATCTCAGCGGTCGGAATGTAAACCGGCTGGCCATTTTGACTCTGTTCCGACCAGCTCACTGAGTATTCCTGTCGGTCGGAATCACACCGCAATCCCCTATGGACGGCATTTCCGCTGTCAGGATTACAATGTTGGTTCCCCACAGCCTTTCCATGCCGGCCATTCCGACACTGAAAGACTGACGGAAAGCAACTTTGGGGGCCCCTAGCAGCGTCCCCTTGCCTCCAGCCTATGGTTGGTGGTTGAGGGGGTACCTAAGATACACCCCTGTAAAACCCTGCACTATGTGGCAGGCACCATGGGGTGCCTGCCACAAGTTCCAGGGTTTCACTCACACACCCATTTCTCTATAGGAGCCTGTATTATGGCCGGTTTACGGCCGTAACTCAGGCTCCCATAGGGAACAGTGGGAATACGACCGAACACTGTTCGTTCGCATCGTAATTGGGCGGTCAGAACCGACGACCTTAGGTCGGTCAATCCGAGTCCAAGGCGGTGTCGGTCGGAGGCAACTCCGACCGACATCGTAATGAGCCCCTTAGTGTATAGTGATGAAAAATTCACATCATGAAATCAATTAGCAAAAATGCAATCGTAGTGCACTTAAATTTGCCTGAGACATGAGTAATATTGAAGGAAACATGCAGTGGCAGGTTAAAAATATACAACATCTGGCACAAGTGAAAATTTACAGAGTGTCAGTTTTACTCTTTGTACTTTAGCTTAAACAGTTGTGGTGTTGATGCAAAGTTCTTGATGAGAGGGAAAAGGTTCCTGACTCACTGAGGTGCTCACTATCTTTGTGCGTCGAGTCTTGCTTCAAGTGGATTTTCACTTTTCAATGAGTCAGTTGTGAACTATGGGGCACATGTACGACCATTTTTAGTGGTCGCAAGCAGAGATTTGGGCTGTTTGCGACCACTAAAGAGGATTGCAGCAAGTATCAACCCTATTTTGCGAGTCGGTAACCTGTTACTGACTCGCAAAATAGGGGTTGCGAGTCGCTATTAGGAAGGAGCGTGTCAAGTGGGTCCCTTTCTAAGAGCAAGTCGCAAGGGCATGTACGATTGTTTTGCAACCAGAATGTGGTTGCAAAACAATTGCAGTTTTAATGCCTACTTAAAGTAGGTCGTAAGTCAGTCGCAAACGGTAAGAGGTTTCCAGGGGACCCTTTCCCCTTTGTCACTGGCTGCGAAAACGTTTTTTAAGAGCAGTCAGTGGTCCAACTGAAACGTTGAATTTTTGTTTTTGAAACGCATCCCATTTTCTTTTAAGGAAAACAGGCTGCATTTTAATTAAAAAGTTGCTTTATTTAAAAATCAAACACAGACAAGGGGTGTGTGGTGTCCTCAGCAGGCCACCATTTCTGTGTTATTGCCTGTTCCAATGGGTCGTAAATTGCGAACTGCCTCATAAATATTGATAAGGCAGGTCATTTGCGACCCCATCAGGAAATGCAAAATGTGTCTGAGATACATTAGTACTTTTCCTTTTGTGACTCACAAATTGCGAGTCGCAAAGGGAAATGGTCGTACATGTGGCCTTAGGGTCCAATTCACATAGCTTAATTCTGTGAGTCGCTTTGAAAATTCAGTAGTACGTCAGGTGGTATGTCAGGCTTACTCCCATAAACTTCTTTGTAAATATCTCCCTTGTGCTCGTGGTGAGCCAGAAGTGGAACTGTTCTTATGCACAGCATGAACAAAGCTGAAAAAATATAATTTTATCTCGTTACAAAGGGATAAAATATATATGTCCGGGTAATCCTGAGACCGTAGTAACTTGAACACCACGGAATATGGGTGTCAGTGTGACATGTCCAGTAGGGCGAGGCAGACGATTCTGCATGATTCTGCATATTCTTGACTCCTATTTTGCTTATTATGGGTGAACACATGATCTTATTATCTCTCTACGCGGCACTCGCTCTCAGTATGCCATAGTGTATTGATCCATGTTACTTAATTTACTCCCTTTATTTCTAATTAGTGAGACCTCTGAGAAGCTGAGGGTCCCTGGCCTCTGTTGTCCCTCTTTGGAGTTCATGTTTCCATCCAAGGCGCTTTCATCTGACTGGACATTCTTGCCAAAGTATAAATGCCATCATCCAGATACTAATTTGCATCCCGCCTGAATTTACTCTGAATACCTGCATTAAATCCAAATGCTATTTTTCAATTCGTTCGTTCGTGGCTTTATATGCAGTTTCAAAAAGTTCCTTGACATTTAATCTTTCCACTTCCTTCAATACATCATTGATTTGTTGTTTATACTTCACTCGATTTCATTTAGCATATTTGATTGAGCTCCACCATCTGCAAAGAACTATTTATTAGTCTCCGGCAAAATTCTATGAGAAAAAGACATTTTATAGATAGTTTAAGGGATTTCGTAGGTTTAGTTCAATACATTTGGACACAGAGGGTAGAGATTTGAAAATGTTAAAATTGATATAAAATAGTAAAAACATATGGATTACTCAAATAAATCCAAAAGTTAAGCAATGCAACGCTTGTGTAATAAAATGCTAACTTTGTAAATTAAGACTATTCCTGTCTGAATGCGTAGACCATATCTGGGTAATGGATTATGCAATTGTAATGAATATTTGTTTCATGATCATAACATAAACAGTTGCATAAGTACAAGAGGGACAGTGGCAGTCTATCCCTAAGGCCTTGAGGTGCCTTAATAGGGTATGCTGGTGAAAGCTGTTGGCTGTATGCTGGCTCACCAGTTGCCCCACAAGGAAATACTTTTTTTGCAATCAGTTGTTTTCTGTAAAACAGCAGGAGTGTCAGCATTGCTCTCAATTGCCTGCCTTTACCAAACAGGATTTTTCTGGAATCACCGGTCACTCATAATGGCCTGAAAGAGAAGGTTTACAGTGGTTTACACATGAGATTTCGATTTGGTTGTGCATGTACACACTGTGTACTGTGTGCATCCTCAGTGAGAGAAACACATTCCAAGCATATAACTACAGTACAGTACACACTGTACTGTGTGCATCCTCAGTGAGAGAACAGCATCCCAAGCATATAACTACCCTCTAATACACACTGTACTGTGCATCCTCAGTGAGAGAACAGCATCCCAAGCATATAACTACCCTCTAATACACACTGTACTGTGTGCATCCTCAGTGAGAGAACAGCATCCCAAGCATATAACTACCCTCTAATACACACTGTACTGTGCATCCTCATTGAGAGAAGCACATCCCAAGCATATAGCTACTGTCCAGTACACACTGTACTGTTTTCATCCTCAGTGAGGGAAGCACATCCCAAGCATATAACTGCCCAGTACACACTATACTGTTTGCATCTTCAGTGAGGGAAGCAAATCCCAAACATGCAATTACAGTCTATGATCAGTACGCCGTTTGCACCCTCTGTAAGAGAAGCACACACAGAGCATATAACTACAGTACAGGACACACTGTACCATATTCATCCTCAAGTGAGAGAAGCATATTCAAACATACAAATACAGCCCACGATTCACTGTACCTATTGCATCCTGAAGTGAGAACCGCACACCAAGTATAAAATAACACTCCAGAATTCACTGTACAGTTTGCACCTTCAAGTGAGAGAAGCACATCCCAAGCATATCACGACAGTCCAAGACTGTACCGTTTGCAACGTATAGTAAGAGAATCACAACACAAGTGTAAGAAATTGGAGTATTAGTTGAGAGGGCTGAGAATCAAACTCAAATAATAATCACAGTCCTTGCAAGGGTGAATCACAAGAGTCACTAAATAAACCCGTGCTCAACTCTCTGGTAGCAGAGCAGCCAGGCTTAATGTAGAGCCAATATGTAAAGAATGTATGCAGCACTTAAACTGTAATAAAGTGAAAACACAACAAAAGAGTAATCCCAAATCAATTTAGAAAAATACAAAAAATGTTTAATGAATAATATTACACCAACACAATAAAAATCCAATTAGTAGAACCAGAGTTATGAGAAAAGTTAGTATTTAAAAATACTGCCAAAAAACCATGAGCAACTGATCACACTGGACTGGGACAAGGGTAGGATTTAAGGGCGAAAGCAATGGAGCATGAATTGGATACAATGACCTGGTTCATCCCAGTCACAAAGTGGAAGTGTTCGACAAAGACTGGGAGCTGCTGCATGACGTCTTGGAGTCGATCTGAGGCTGCTCGGCGTTGGGCCCGGTGAAGTCATTGATGAAGGTGGTTGGCGTTGCTTTTAGGCTGCTCGACGTAGGGTCTGGTTAAGCCATTGATCAGGTGCTGCTCAGCATCGAGTCTGGGAAAGTCTTCAATCGGATGATGCTTAGTGTTGAATCCGATGAAGCGATCAATGAAGGTTGTCAGTGGCCCCCTCCGCACACCCGGATCTTTCATTTTACCTTGGCCCGTAATTTCACACTTATTACAAAGCCTACCGTATATGCTGGGACTCTCCACTGTCATCCTGTGTATTCTTCCAAAATGTCTCTACATCTACTGCAAAGTCTCCAATATTATAGTAATGGTATGGCAGGAGAAATAATACTGGAGCAATGGTGAATTCTTCAATAAGTGATCTTTGAGGTATTTAGAATAGAAAACAAATATGCACATGCTATTATGAATAATAGCTGGGCAGACAACAAAAGAGGGGCAGATATAAGTATTTCAATTGAAGAAAGAATTGATGAAATAAGCTTTGTGAATCTAACAAAACTATGGGTGGGTAGGACAATGTGACTAGGGGATCCACATGCTTTTACAATGGAGGAAGTAGATTAAAATAATGAAAAAAAAAGATTTATATCTCTTACTCAGATATTAGACCATTGACAAGTACAGGTCACAAAGAATAGCTTTTATGGTAAACATCAATGGGAAAAAGTGTAACTAAAAGCATGATTGAGCATATTGAAACCACCCCATCACTGGATTTACAGCAGTATTTTAACCAAAGATAGGTGATTTACTAGGCATCCTTTGACTGCATTATTCGAATTAAATCAACAGAGAGCAATATGTGCTGCCCTGTTTTAGCTCAGATTGTCAATGTGCTACATAAACAATTTGCTAGGAGGCAAAAACCAGATATGAAACTTTGCTGTTGAATGGCTTAAGAAGTGATCAAAAAGATTTTGTTGCTTTAGAATATAATGCCTTGTGAGGTGATATAATGGCAACAATATTGTGACATAAGGTTAATCTTATAGCTAGGTGTGGGCGGAACTCACAGAGTTCAACTCCACAGAATTCTGCGGAGTTATAAAAAAACTCTGTGAGAATCTGCGGAGTTCCGCCTGTGGCGAAATGCCGCCTGCTCTAAGGTGAGAAGTGTTTAGTGTGGACAGTAGGAAGTGCAGCACTTGTATTTAACAAGCAGGAGGGCTGTTTGCAGTAAATTGAATGTGTAGTGTGCACGGAATGAGTACTGGGACTCCGCTCATGCCTCACTGGCTCCTCTCAAGCAGGCCCGTTCAACACTTTGTAAAGTTCACACTCAGGACATGCCTCCCTCGTATATGTCATTGCCAACACATATTTAGGCTTATGATGGCATATCAGACATTGAGTAAGGTGGCTCGAGTAGGAGCAGGAAAATGAGTTGTGCAGCTAGCAAGGCACACACTTTTACACTGGCACACAATGCCCATCTGAGACAGCAGCGCAGTGTCTTCACGGGGAGGCACACTTGGCACCTGAAACTCAGGCTTCTGCTCTGTGCTGTGGGCATTGTGCTCTCTGCCTATACATATCACATGGAAATCTCGAAGGAGAGTGATGAGAGCTATCGGGCGATGTGTGACATCAACCCTTCTATCAGCTGTTCTAAGATTTTCACGTCCAGGTAAAAGCACATGCTTCCTCCCTCATTCATCAATTCATCCTGCATGGTAATGCTAGGGCAAGTGGAACTATGCGACAGGAGTTGGACCAAAAGCGCAGCGTGTCTATGTGGTGAACGGAGCGGTTTTAGAAGGTTTGTAAACCTCCTCTCCCTTCCCAAGACCCCCCAAAACCTCTACCAATGCCCCTACCTGCTGGCTCCCAGCTTCTCACGCCTGCTCATGTGGGTATGGTCCCAGGCTGCTCTCTGCATGTTGGGCTCTCACTGCTAATGGTTTCACTATCCTATAGGGTGTGAAAAGTGCCTTTAAGGCTCCGGTCTTCAGAGATAATGGAATAGAGCTGGGAGCAGGGCAGCTTCCAGTACTCAAATGTGGGGGTGTGGACGACCTGCTCCGGTCATCAATGTTTTCCTTCCTTTCCCTCAGCGCGCTCTCTGCAAGGTCTCACCCCTCCAGTCCTTACAGCTGCCAGGACCTAGCTACAAAGAACGTCCCTCAAAAAAAGACAGCAACTGACTTCAAACAAAGTTCAAACTACAAATCACAACTCATGCACCAGTAAACACCGCTCCGGGTAGTAGGAGGAGTTTTTGCCAAACTCCACTCTCCAAGCAGAGCGCCAAAGTGGTAAAACTCTGCAAACTCTGCCAATGGAGTAGAGTTAACCGCCCACCTCTTCTTATAGCCCCTTTGCCTCGATGAAGATACAATTAATAATGCCAAGAGAAACGAAAGGAAATCAGGCTGACTTTTGATGAACTAATGATTTTCATTGATCCTAAGGGGAAAAGTGGAATCAGAAGGGAGGAGAAATCCATATGGCACTACAGGGACGGATGTGACAAAAAACCCATAAGTGTGCTATAGTTAATCTGCCACAATAACTTGCTTTGGGAAGCCTTTGAATGGGGTCCCCAAATATTCAATAAATGTATCCTGCTTCAACGTTTAGTAGTATAGATTAAATTCAAGTCTCACACTGAGGAAGAGTGTAGTATAGGGATTCAGCAACCCCACTTGTAGTTTAGTATTCATAGTGAGTCAAGTCGCATTAGCAACTAAACAAAAAAACATTTGAAGTAAAAAGCTAAAACAATATTGTGATAATGTGTCTTTGGAGGGATGATGAGTCATTATCCCTTTTGGGTATAATAAGTTAAAAATAAAAGCCAAAATTAGTGTAGTCAGCTAACACCTACGTAAATCATCTTCAAAAGGAAGTAGGTGTTTCAGGGAACTGTAATTGCAATGGCATACCCGCTCAAAAGGTACATAAACTACAGGAAATGGTGTCTTTTCACTAACCGTGAGCATGCTAGACTAGAACCAATAGCTGCAAGCATGCTGGTTGATGTTAGGGTACACGAAGTAGTTCTCATGCTGGTCTTTCCAACTGTTCTCAAACAGGACTAGGTTGGGCTCCTTGGGACCACCTCAGTGTATTTAGGAGATAACATCAAGACGTAAAGATAATAGTGCCCAGGGAATCCATTACTATTTTTAATCTTACCATGGAATTCAGCTATAATTAATAAATTACAAAACAAGGATTGCCATAGGTCATTTTAACATTTCTTTTGTCCCTGTTAGAAATGGGGGTCTCTAGTTGGAAATGGTTTGCACCTTTGTCCAAATAGGAACCCTTCCTTCTAGTCATGATAAGGGCGATACACTACTGAAATAACCCCTGCTCACCCCCTTGGTAGCTTGGCACGAGCAGTCAGGCTTATCTCAGAGTCAATGTGTTAAGCATTTACACATAACCAACAGTAATACAGTGAAAACACTACAAAAGGACACCACACCAGTTTTAGAAAAATAACCAATATTTATCTGTGCAAACAAGACCAAAATGATAAAAGACAAACATACAGTAATCAAAAATATGCACTTTGCAAGAATAACTCAAAAATGCAGTTCCTTGAAGCCGGTAGCTCCTTTTGGGGCTACCACGGTGCTGAAAACAACAGAATCCAACAGTTCCAGCCGACTGCGTCGGTGTGGACCGGCGTTAGTGTCAGCAGACTCATAAACAGTACCTTTGGTTCTGGCCAATCGCGTTGGTGCGGGCTGGTTGTGGCAACCGTCGCGGTTGCAATGTGAAGAGTAGCAGTGCTCTCAAGTCGCGGTGCAGGCAACGGCTTGGTGACGGTTGCCCAGCAGCGTTGGTGAGACCAGGGCTGTGGTGCAGAGTGAGCCGGTGTTCGTGGCAGGGCTGACAGGTCGCGGTGCAAGCGACAGTGCCGGTTGATGGAGGCTGGCGTCGGTCGGGCCAGCCTGCGGTGTGGACGGGGCGGTGTGTCGTGTAACTTACAAGCGGTGCCCCCAAACCATGGTGCGGTCACGGATGTCGGGGTCAGTGGGCAGCGACGTCATCGGTGAGACCAGGGCGGCAGAGTGAAGTGAGGCGGTGTGGAATGCCGTGCCTACTGGTCACAGTACAAGCAGCAGCTCTGTTGCGGTGGCAGTCGTCGTCGTCGGTGAGACCAGGGTTGCGGTGCCCTCTGCAGTGCCTTAAGGACACAGAGACCGCAGCAGTGTCGGTGACGGCTTCTTTCCCCCTCTGTGGCAACTGAAACCCACAGTTCCAGAGGCGGTACCCAGAGGTAAGTGAAGTCTTTGGTGTCCATGAGACTTCGTGAACAGGAGACAAGCTCAATTTCAAGCCCTTGGAGATACTCAGCAACAAGTGAAGAAAGTTCAGTCCAGTCCTTTCACTGCCCAAGGCAGAAGCAGCAACTGCAGGCCAACCCAGCAGAGCAACAACACAGCAAAGGGGCAGTACTCCTCTTGGCAGTTCTTCCAGCTATTCTTCTTGCCAGGTTCCTTGACCCAAGTGAGTTCTAAAGTTCTGCAGCCTAGGCCCCAATATTCATACTCAGTTTCTCTTTTTTCTCTTGGTCAGAGAGTTTCTGTGCTCAGTCCAAACCAGTTTGGTCCTCTCTGGCCCAGCTTCCCTGCAGGAGGTGGAGACAGCAATGTCCAGGGCAGACCAGGCTCATTCAGGTGCAAGGAGATCCTCCCACTACTCTAAATGCAGCCCAGGTCTATTCAGCAAAGCCCTGATTCATCCAGGAAGGACAGGACACACCTCAACTCCCCCCCCGTGGCTGTCTCAAGAGAATGCACATCCCCAGCCCCTGTCACCCCAAAGCCAGACAGTCAATTCACAAACCAGCAGAGGCACACAGGATGGCTAAGCAAGAAAATATCTACTTTCTAAAAGTGGTATTTTCAAACACAGAAAATAAAAATCATCTTTACTAAAAGATGCATTTCTACATCCTGAGTTCAGGTATACTAAATTCCATTTCTCTATCTTGTCCCAATGGGAATATCTACTCGTAAAATGTTACCAAGTATTCCCCATTCTATTCTATGGGATAGATAACCTTTCAACAGTGAAAAATGAAATACACTGTAGTTCACTGTCAGGACATGTCACACACACAAGGACATATCCTACCTTTCACATACACTGCACCCTGCCCATAGGGGTACCTTGGACCTACCTTAGGGGTGAGTCACAATAAGGGAAGGTTTAGGGCTTGGCAAGTGGATGCACTTGCCAAGTCGACATGGCATTAAAAATGCGCGCAGACACTGCAGTGGCAGGTCTGAGAACCCTTTTGTGAGGCTGCTCGTGTGGCTAGCACAATCAGTGCTGCAGGCCCACTAGCAGCATTTGATTTACAGGCCCTGGCACTCTCAGTGCACTTTACTAGAGACTTACCAGTAAATCAAATGTGCCAATCATGGAAAAAGCAATCCATAATACAATTTACAATAGGTGCACTTGCACTTTAACACTGAACATCAGTGAGAAAGTGCGCAGAGACATTAAACCAGCAAAAACAGAGTCAAAACCGGGAGGTCAGAAAGCAAAAAGACAGGGGAAACATGCCAAAAGATGCCAGGTCTAACAGTCCCAATCTATTTACCATCAACCCTCTGGATGAAAAGAGACAATTCTCATATGGGGCAGTTCATCAGGCTATACAGAATTCTTGAACTTGGGATAAAAGATCTCTGAAAAAGAGCACTGAAGAGATGACCACGGGGCATTGCATCCCTTTTTACGACAATCAGGTTCCAATGATGAATAATGCTCCTTCCTCTTGACTTTTCTGACATTTCGCTGAAATCTGGAACCACAAAGTGAAACATAAGTGGAACTGCTAAACATCATCAAGAACTGTCTACCTTTAGCTAGCAAACCCACACTTAAATTCATGTAACATTAGAGAATATTATTCAGTACTGAAGTATAGAATTATCATGAAGGTTGGTGTGCATTAGCCGAAATGTACTTTCTTTTTTGGTAAATCAATTGATAAAGGAACTGTAGGCAGCAGCGGCCCATGCAGTTAAGAGTGGTGGGGCAGTGGGGCCGGGTGGGTTTCGACAGACGACCAGGAGGAAAATTAAACAAATAATTAATTTTCTCTCGTCTTCATCTGTCGAAATCCCCCCCCCCACCCGGCCCCACCGCTCTTACCTGCATGGGCCGCTGCTAACTGTAGGGAAGCTCTGTGGTACAGGTATATAAATAACCATTGAAATATTTTGGTTCTAGTTGAAAGGCTCTTTTTTCATTCTAGCACTTTTGTCAAACGCATTCTTACAGCTCAGAACACAAATTGATTTTGACTTAACCACAATTTTTCTTCTCTGTGTTTCCGTAGTTTTATTGCCCTTGTGTCAGCTTTGCAGTTGGCAAAATTAAGTCACTTTGAGCTCTTGTAATTATCATGAAATATTCACAAGCACCATCTAACATATGCAAGTTGAATTAGAATATAATATATAATTTAACATATCCACTATGTAGAAATGTAGCTACAGGCTGACCATTTGTATTTCCCTCTCCTATTGGCAGTAGGTGAAGCTGTATATTATATTGAGAAATGTTTCTCTACTTTCAAACCATTCTTTCCGGTCGTGTGTTGTGCAATACCTGTTTTGTTATTTCTTTGTTTTATTCAATAGTTGCATATAGTTCATCACCTATAAAGGTAACGGTTAGGTGATGCTATACTCACAAGCGTTCACTTTTCAAAACTCCAAGAATATCATGTTCGTGCAAATTGGGAATTTCCTGGGAGAAATTAGGATATTATCTGCCATGTGTATATGCAAACTCTGGGGAACATCATCGAGCATTATGGATTCACCATCATTTCATACACGGATGACATGAAGCTTATGATCACACTGTCAGCATCGCCAACATCGCTCTCCTGCCCCCTGGTTCTCAGAGACTCTGAAAATAGAGAAAACCAAATGCAAACAACTCGAGAGACATTGGCGAAAAAACTATGAACCAGACAAGAAAATTCAGTATAAATTAGCTTTAAATAATTATCACTCTTTATGCAAGGCGGCTCGTGCCGAACACGCCAATCATACCATCCTACTCTCACAAAACTGCCCCAAAGTCCTGTTTAAAGTAGTGAAAGATTTATCAGGTGCAAATTGCCGATCTGAGCCACCGGTTCTTGACTCGAAACAATGCGATGACCTGGCGAAGTTCTTTTTTGCCAAAATTGAGGAAATCTACTTGGACTTTGACAAACAACCACCAGCTAACCCGCATATCAATGACCCACTGACACCGTGCCCCTCCCTAAAAGTTGGACAAGGGAACATTAACACTCCGCTAGATAAATGGTCTCCCCTTGATATGCCCACCTTTTATTACATTCTTTCGAGTATCAAATCTGGTTCTCCCAATGATCCTCCATCCTTCTGAAACTAGACTCCTCTATCCTTAATATCATTATGGAGCTCCTTAATGCATCACTACTTGAAGCTAAAGTTCCTGCAGCTTGGAAACATGCGATGGTGCTTCCACTACTAAAAAATCCGATTCAGACCCCAAGATCCTTTCCAATTTTCGTCCCATTTCCTTACTTCCTGTGTTCTCCAAGATCCTTGAAAAACACACTAATTCCCAGTTGACGAAATATGTTGAATCTCAAAACATTCTTCACCCGTCGCAGTCAGGATTTAGAGCAGGATTCTCTACAGAGTCGACTCTCCTGGGAGTCACTGAGAATATCCGCCAACAGGTCGATAAAGGAGATACTGTGGCACTCATTCTTCTTGATTTGAGTGCCGCTTTCGACACTGTCTCCCATACTACACTTTTAAAAACCCTTCATTCTAAAGGCATCTGCGGCACGGCACTTGAATGGTTGTCCAGCTTCCTGTCCAATAGGACCTTTCAGGTCTTCTCTTCCGCAGCTCAGTCCAAAACATTGATCTCCTCATATGGAGTCCCCCAGGGCTCCATTGTAAGCCGACTGCTCTTCAACATCTACGTCAGTCCACTAGCCACGCTAGCAGAGCAAGCTGGGCTAACAATCTATTCGTACGCGGACGATACCCAACTTATCTTCTCGCTTTCTTCGAAGGAGACCACTAAAGCATCCTCTCTTCAGATGGGGCTAAAAAAGATTGCTGACTGGATGCACTTCAATAAATTAAAACTCAACGGGGGGAAAACGGAACTCATCATTTTTGGGAACAATAAAAAGCTTTGGGGCCCCCAGCATTGGCCATCGCAAATGGGCGACCTCCCTCTCCCATCTCAATCAGCCCACAATCTGGGCGTCATCATTGATGACCAATTATCCATGCGGCAGCAAATAGTTAAGGTAGCCTCCACCTGCTTTGTCAACTTAAAATGGCTTAGAAAAATTCTCTGGATGCTTCCCACCACTACACAGAGAACCGTCATTCAGGCCTTGATAATGTCCAGGCTGGACTATGGCAACGTGCTCTACCTGGGTGCCAGCAAAGAAAACCTTCGTAAACTTCAGGTGATCCAAAATTCCGCAGCACGACTACTATGCCAACTTCCCAGAACAGCCTCCGCATCAGGAGCGCTTCGCAAACTGCACTGGCTGCATATTGACAATCGAGCCAAGTTTAAAGCCCTCTGCTATATGCACAAAATAAATGAAGGATTAGCCCCCAGTATTTAAATGCCCTAGTGCAACACTACCGCCCCTCACGTCTACTTCGCTCTTCGACTCAATTAAAATTTCAAGTACCCAGGATCAAATGAGCCAGAATGGGAGGATGATCCTTTGCCTATCTGGCTCCCTCCCTTTGGAACTCCCTTCCAATGCACCTCCGCGCGGAGAAACACCATCTTAAATTTCGCAAACAACTGAAAACCTGGCTCTTTAATCAATAGATTCTGTCTCGCGTGCTCCTCTCTTGTTATGTCGTGTCCATAGGCGCCGGGAAACCTCCGGGTAGCTGTGCGCCATATATATAAATTTAAATAAATAAATAAAATAAATAAACTGTCACAGAGTTTGGCTCTCGTGGCCTCTGCCTTGTGCTTCTGTCTTACAGCGGTTGCTAGTTGGACGGACCTAAACTGTCTCAAAGTCAACGCTGGGAAGATTCAGGTCGTGACCTTGGGCAATCAGGCAAATATCTGGTCCACCACATGGTGGCCTCAGGAATTGGGCCCAGCTCTGTTCCCAAACCCAAGGCTAAAAACCTTGGTGTGTGGTTTGATGAAAGACTGTCATTTGACGGTCAAGTCACTGGTTTGGCGGGTAAGTGTTTTGGATTGCTCAAAATGCTGAGTAAAATCTTGTGCATGTTGCCAGAATCGACCCAAAAACTTATATCCAAGCCTTGATTAAATCAAAACTAGATTATTGCAATGTTTTGTATCTTGGAGTTATTCAGTAACTAATTAAGAGACTCCAGAGAGTTCAGACCTCTGCAGCACGCTGATTACTAAATTTACTGAGGCATGCGTCAATTGGGCTGCGTTCAGGAAACTAAACAGAGATCATCCTTTAAAGCTTTGTGTTACTGTCACAAAGCTTTTGCCAATAAAGGGCCAGGATACCTTCAATCCCTAGTGAAACCGTATATACCTCTAAGGAACTTAAGAACAGCTGGGGAGGTGCTGGTAATTGTTCCTCAGATAAAGAGAGAGCGCTCCCGAGGGAACCCCTTTAGTTACTTGCTGCCAGGGCTGTGGAATGCCTTGCCCCTGTTACTTTGTCAGGTGCAATCAAAAGAGATCTTTAGGAAAAGACTCAAAACTTGTTTTTTTCAATCAGGAGACTCGAGAGTTTAAAAATGGTGCTTAAAGGTGCGGAATCCTGTTTCCAGCACTGGGACACCTCATGTGAGGTACCTAAGCGCTTTAAAAATGATATTATTATTATGTATTGAAGAGCCAACATTGTGTGTTGACCTAGTGGATGTTGCGTTCACCCAACCATTTTGTATGTCTCTTTTCACATTTATATCACTCATTGTCTTTGGTAAGAACTGGCTAAGGAGTAGTATTGCTCATATCATCATTCATATGGCGAGGAATGATTTGAGATGGTGCACAAGTAAGCCAAGGAGCTACAGAACAAGTAAGACTTTTTTACCGCTTCTTTTTTTCCCCTTGACACAGTCCTTAATTAATTAGGGTGTCACACTGCTCCACCGCTTGAAACTGGTATTAGGTTGCTGTTAGACCGGACATCCTTGGGATGGTATTAGCCCAGGCTTTTTGCCTTCTCTTCTGTGTTTTGAGAACTCGTTTTTGTTGGCTTTATGACTCTGTGTACTTTACCCCTGCTAATCGGTGGTTAAGTGCTTTTGCTCTCTCCCTTAAATAAGGCAAAATTGGTGTACATATAATTGGTCAGATTTAAATTACTGATAAGTCTCTAGTAAATTTTACTAATTGTACCCAGGGCCTGTGAATTAAATGCTACTGTTGGGCAGTATCACCCAAAGTGCCCCTCACTAAAGCAGCACTGTAAAACATGTCTCAGGCCTGCCAATACTGCCTGTAGTGCAGTTTTAAACTGTTATTTCAACCTGGCAAAATAAACTTTTTGCCAGGTCTAAACCTTCTTTTCTAGTATTTTTAATCCACCCCTAAGGTAGGCCCTAGCACCTCCTAGGGATAGGGTGCATGGTGTTTAAAATGTAGGATGTGTGAATTTAAGTTTTAAAAGCCCTGGCAGTGAAAGACTCCTGAAGTCATTTACTCTGTTGTAAGGCTATCTCTCTCATAGACTAACACTAGGGTACCTTATTACACCTACTAAGTGATAACTTCAGTTTGGGAACAGATAGGAAAATGCTTCTTCCACTCATTTGAGTTATCATTTAAAATCCTCTTTAATGGTGAAGTCGTATTTTAAGTTACTATTTTGAATATGCCACTTTTAGAAAGCTAAATTATACACAAAATTGATGGCCAAGTCCTCCCTGAACCAGAACACAAGCAACACAAGAGCGGTTTCGGGCCCTGGCAGTTCAAGCTAGACTGTTCCCATTGAAGCAGGGTCAAGATTGATGTGCATATGGCTGGATTCTAATTGAGGCAGCATGGTGTGCAAAATAGCAATGGACTGGGATGTGGCCCGGGTAATTACCAGTGGCTGAGATTAATTCAAGCATTCCATCCAGCATGTTATTGAATAGTTTACTTTTCGAAAGTTGTTATTTGGTGCCTATATCAAATGTGCATTTCTGCCAGTGTCCAGTGACACATGACTGTGAATAGCTCTCCAGTGATGTACTGTGTATTCCTTTCAGACATGGGGACACAAGTGGGGGATTGGTATTTCTCTCCTGAGCAGGATGTCCTGAGGGCTGTTTTAAGCCCTTCTTGAGCTTCAAAGTGTAGCCTCAGGGCTAAGACCATCCCTTCCTGACTTCTAAGGACTGCCTACCCTGCCCCTGACAAATGCAGCTCACACCTAGGTCTGTCTGCCTTTGTCCCCCTGGACAGTTTGGAGCCAAATCCAGGAAATGGGGAATGGTCAGGAAAAGAGGGCATCCCCCACCTGCAGGTTGGCACTGGGTATAAGAATAACACCTTCAGAACCTCTCATCAAAACAATCCTGGACCTGTAGAAGATTCAGAAAAATTTCCCTCCTGTCTGAAGAAGGAAAACAGGACCTGCTTGCCTTGAACACAGGCTCCATAGAAGTGATTCCAGGGGTCAGTTGGCTGACTCCCTGTTTGCTAATGGGACACAACAAGCTCCCAAAGGCCTCCCTGCAACTGCAGAGTCCTTGAGGCGAACAATGACCAATAACAATGCCAATGTGAATTTCCAGTGAAGACTGCTCTTCGTGTCAGCCACGACAGTCTTCATCAGTAGCAAAAGTATGCGTCGACCACCAATGCAAAGCTCCAGCGATGACCTGTTGGCTCATCGTGGAGGAACAGCAACCATCCAAGATGCCCGATTTGCTCTCTGTGCTGACATTGACCTCCTTGCGGCTCCCGCCAATGCTAGACTCCAACTGTGGGTCCTTGCATGGACTTAGACTCTGAGAAGGCAAATTCCTTACCGGGGCAAATCTGGTCCCTGTATCTGACCTGCACTCCATCTTGGTCAGCCTGACCTATTGACTTTGACACGGCCCAGTGTGACCAGATACTCGCGAGTTGAGCGTAGTGCTTTTTGGCGCTATTTTCACATAAAGGTTTTAAAACTCATACTCTACTGAATGGATTTTTTCCATTTTGGTGTAAATTCATTTATTTAAGTTATCTCTATTTTTCTAAATAGGCTTGGCATTTGTCTTGTGTGTTTTTTTTCACTTTTTTACTGTTTGAGTGCTGCATAAACACTTTATACAATGCTTCTAAGTTTTTTTTAATATATTTTATTTATTGAGTTTTCATAATATAAACAATCAAAAGGTTCATCAGCATTGACATACATTTACAAAGCACATATTGGCGGATTGGTACATTATAATGAAAACCTGTTGGCAAAATTCGAATACAGACAGTGTTTGGACCGCAATAACATATCACGAACAGTTCATGGCATGGCATTAGTCTTCAATTGTAGTCATCAAATAGGAAGTTAACGGGCCCCATATTTCATGTGACCTAGATGCACTTGGTAATTCCTAGGCATAGCAGGTAAGTTGATCTCGACAATACACCATATCCTTCACCCAATTTTTATGCGTTGGTGCGGGCCTACCGCCCCAATGAATGGAGACTCTTCGCCAATAATAACACTATAACCACCAATTTCCGATTAATGGCTTTTATCTTTGTTGCATTCCCCAATAAACACATTCGCAGAGTGCATTCTGTCGGCTCCCCCACCATTTTTGTCAATGTGTGTGTGACCCAGAACTCATAGATCTTTGGATAGGTCCATGTTAAATGTTGGAAGTCCGCGCTTGGCGCTTTACATCTTATACAGCATGCAGAATCTCTTTAACCATATTTATGAAGCTGTGCAGGTGTATAATACATTTGATGCAAATATTTAAAGTGAATAATTCTAAGGTTCCCATTTGCAGTCAGCTGCCCTGTCAATTTGCAACATGCTTTCCAATAATCTTCCGTCAGTGGCTCAGAGAGAACAGCATTCCACTTTTCCAGTGGTCCTGCCCCAGCGGTTACCGCATCTATTTGTGAAACCCTATATAAACGTGTGATACGTTTGGACCTTGTTTGCGTTGTGTATATTAGCTGTAAGGCCCCTAAGGTTGCTGGCTCCTCAGGAAAGCGTGAATATAATGCACGTAATGCTGCACGTAATCTGCTGTATATGAACATCAGCATTGCAGAGCCCCTCCCCTCCGCTACGAATGTTGAGACACCTATGAATTTCCCCATGTGAAATATATCTCCCATCGTGTGTATTCCTGCTTCATGTAGGACCTTGAGTGCGCCAGCCTCACTCGTCACAGAGAGTTCAGTATGGTGCAAAAGCGGCATAGCTGGAGCGTATAATGGGAGCTTCTGCGCCCTCTTCCCAAGCTCCTTCCACGCTCTGATTGTGCATTTCACCTTATCTATTTCTCCCTTTTCAAATATAGTACTAGTATTGACAATCATGGCTTTAAGCGGTATTGGATGGACAGCGCCAGCCTCAACTGCCACATGCGGGGTGAAGGCAGGAGCCTGTTGCCAATAGTAGGCGTAATGTGCCTGAGCGCAAAGATAGTATAATTGTAAATCTGGAGCCGTGAACCCACCCATGTCATATGGAAGCGTTAACACCTCCCACTTCACTCTTGGTGTTTTACCTCCCCATGATTAGTAATGTGCGAAGCATAGTGAAGAAAT